>OY744532.1:99301664-99324164 GCA_963556195.1 Sepiola atlantica | reverse complement strand
GGTCAACCTAAACTGGGTTCTGCGCAGCGAAATGTCTGTTTACATTAGTTTTAAATTTCTGCATGTCAGTACCGTCGGGGAAACAGGGGGCAGAGTGAGTTCCAGCTGCCAGCAACACGAGGAAAGAAGCTATTTGAGTAGAAAGCTCTCCGGCATCTGGGGACCTCCACAGTGAATGGATGCGATTTAGTTGATTGTCGAGTTGGTCTAGTAAATTTACGTCGAGGGGGCACCAGAGTAGCCACTTCATCGGAGCATAATCCATTTAAGTATTTGTAAAACAAGCACAAGGATGCTACATTGCGGCGATGGGACAGGGACTTGGGCTTGGTTGACAGTGAGGGACCTATTAGGTTGGCGACTCTTTTTTGGACCTTGTCAAGGAGGGAGAGACTAGTAGATGATGCACCAGCCCAGATGTGGCAACAATACTCCATGCATGGGCGGATGGTGGCTTTGTAGATATGGAGGATAATGTCAGGTGTGAGGAGTTGACTAGCACGATAGAGGGAACCGACCTTCTTTGCGGCAGCCTTGACAATATTCTTTCTTTGTGTCTGTTATCATTTCGTTTTTCACACAGACCTTCTTTTAATTAACCCCGTGCCTATAAACATACCTTGCATTCTCAGTCTCCTTCCCATCAAACCTATCTATATACTCTGCACAATGTTTCAAGCACACGGCAACAAGTATCGCTTTAGTTTGAGCCCAGAACAACGAAGATGAACTTGATCATCCAATAATAAGATATCAGTGTATTTTCTCCGAGTGATTATTTCACCGGGGAAAAAATCCGTTGTTAAACACAAGAACTAAACTCATTGAAATCTTCTATTTTTAACGTTAGGACGAGAAAGTATTTTTGTATTATTATTCTCAAATGATTCATCACTTATCAAGGCTAAAACCTTCACGAGAATCAAAGTTAATGAGATTGATACTTGAATGATGAAGAATATTATGAGATGATTGAAAATAATGAGTGAAATGAATAACATTTTATAACTTATGAGGACGGTTCAGGACAAGTATTTGTCGACATTGGATTTGTAGACAACTATGTTGTATCCCACAGGGAACTAATCCCGTAATGACGATATTCAGAGGTAGAAAGTTCTTCCGTTGCGTAATTACTAACGACTGTTTACAGTAAACCTAGGTTGTTTTAACAGAAATTGCTCCAGACAAGACATAAAGCCACTTGATGTAAAGATTTAAAACCAAATACTAATTTAAGGTCAGAAACTAGACAACGATAAGTGTTAGATAGATAGATTTCGACCTAAAACAGCAATTCTCCCCCCTTTGTCAGAAACATCGCTTATAGAATGTGAGGACTCAGGATAAAATAAGGGAAGCGATAGTTACGAAGCTGCCGAAAGTAAACCAAGGATCTATTTTCAACTCTCTTTGCCTTCGGGATTATATTTACGGTGGGATTCTGTTAGCCCGAAACAGAAAAAAAGAAATTTGATAAACGCCCTCGTTCATCAACAGAGTAGAATTCTGCCTTTCTTGAAAAGCGAATTCATCAAACAGTTCGACTGACCTAAATGTGTTTTCATTTCAGACTAAAGTGTATCGGCAATGTCGGTGTCTGATTTTTTAGTATATTTTCTAGCAGTTTTCATTTTAAATAGGTTAGTGTTGTGTTCTCAACCTTATGCCATAACTTGTACACGATTATACGTGATCCTTTAAACACAGAGCTTCTCGTCCTGAAATCAAAGCGCCTTATTTATACTTTAAAAAGGACTAACTCGAAACTAAACTGCTGGAAGACAGAGGATATTTATTCAACATGATCTTCATTCCAAATAAATAACCAGATCGATAATCACTGTTTAATCATGTGTTATCAGCTCATTTCATTTACTCGTCAGAACCCGCTACGTGTTTCTCTGGACTACTTTCTCTATTACATCCTCTCCTTGAGGCATGTGACGTCATAACCGTTTCTAATACATTTCGACCGCCTTTAACTCGAGACCATCAAGTTGACCTTGGCTTACCTCTCAGCGGTTTCCATTTCCTTATTATAAACGAGTTGATCTTTCCGTCCAATATTTAACATTATTTCTTTCAAATAAATAATTACACGAATATAATGTCTGCACTCTCTATTTGTTTTCAACAGTACCCGCGCAATCCTTACAAAAAACAAAAATGAACTTTTCTTTCTTCCTACGAGTGTCTGACGTCAGGAGGAATTTCCATGAAGAGAGTTCCTTTCCAAGATCCTCTCATCCGTAGAGCACATTACCACGTGGCTGCTTCCCCGCAGACTACAACAAGGCGGTCTTCAAATTTAGTATTAATCAATATTTATTAACCATCCCCATGAGTAATTAAACTTTGTTAATTCCATTAATCATTTTAAATCCTCTCATAATATTCTTCATTAAACCAACACTCCATCTCATTGACACTTATCTTCGAGTGGCTTTTGGTCTTGATATGTAGTGACTCATTAGTACATAAAAAATAATTGACTTTCCGATACCAGCCTAAAACCATATGTCGGTGATAACCGTTACGATCCTCGTGATCGACACAATAAAAAAGTGAGGAGGGGGGCAAATGGAGCGTAATCTGAAGTGAAGCGAAATATCTGCCAGAAGGATTTTGAATAGAACTGTTGAATTATAAAAGGCAATTCATTGCACTTATTGTCTTCCATAGAAAGCAGTCACAAGGCTACATGAAGTCCATCAGAGATGCATAAAATTGGATGAATGGAATCACTCATTAATGCGAGTCAGGAGTTGCTTTTTTTGTTGTTTTACAAAGAGTAGAGGGGTAGGAGAGGGTTTCATGATTTACGGTAGGCAAACATTGGTTACTTTTTGAACACTCTTCGCTCTAACAAAAAGAGATCTTTTTAATTAGTACAATACTAGACGATGTTGATAGCTTAATAAATAATATTAAAAATAGATGAATATACAAAAACAAAAAGCAGATGGAAAACAAACCTTTTGTGAAAGAAACGGCCATCCTAAATCAGCACAACGATGAGAAATAATAATCCTCCAAACAATAATGATGTAAAATAAAAAGTCGGACACAGGAATAACAAGATTGGAAGAAACAAAGATACAATAAAGAAACTAATAAATGGGAAACAAAACAAATATGAATAAGAAATCAGAAAAAAATACAACTCTTAAAACAATGCGAACAATAGTAATAAATGAAAAAAATAGCTAAAAAATATAAAAACAAAAAACTAATAGCTAAAAAGTAAAAACAAACATAGATAACAAATAAAAAATACAAATAACTAAAAAAGCTAAAAAGAAAAAAGCTAAAAATAAAAAATAGCTAAAAAAAAACATAGGTAAAAAGTACAAAAGAATAGCTAAATAGTACATAAAAACCAACTAGCTAAAAAGTACAAAAATACCAACTAGCTAAAAAGTGAAAACAAAACAAATAGCCTAAAAGTAAAAACATAACAAATAACCTAAAAGTAAAAACAAAACAAATAGCCTAAAAGTAAAAACAAAATAAATAGCCTAAAAGTAAAAACAAACCAAATAGCCTAAAAGTAAAAACAAAATAAATAGCCTAAAAGTAAAAACAAAACAAATAGCCTAAAAGTAAAAAAAAAACACATAGCTAAAAAGTAAAAACAAACAAATAGCTAAAAAGTAAATAAACAAATAGCTATAAAGTACTAAAAGAAAAATAGCTAAGAAGAAAAAAATGGCTAAAAAGTAAAAAAAAACCTAATAGCTAAAAAGTAAAAATAATAGTTAAAAAGTAAAAAAAATAGCTTAAAAGTAAAGTTTATTTGTATCAAATATGGTTGTATTGAATGAATATTGTTATTTGTTTTTCACAATTCCATGGCTGGGTGGCATTAAATGTGGGTCACCTTATAAATCTAGTATACTAAAGCTGAGTGAATAAACTTTGTTTTTTAGAAGCTTTTTAACTTGGATATTTTAATGATACAAAATACATGATACATAGGATTCCTTAGTTCTGGGACTGAGTTATATTCGAAAAAAAAAACATTGCAATATTTCTAATTAGTTGTAATTTGTAATTAACTTAAGTCTCCCATCTCTCACTTAGCTGTCTATATATTTGTATCGCTCTCACTATGCTGATTTAACTACTATCTAATATTTTAATATCTAATTTATATAAGTGTTTATGGTGTAAACGAACACACCATGTAAACCAGATAGCTACATAAGTATATTTACTTCTATATTATCCATAAGGATTAAATAGGAGTAAAAAGAGTTATTTTTAGTTATACTCGTTAATATATTATTCTTGCATGTCACATGTTATGTATTTACGAATGAAATCAAAGTGGAATAAATAGTTGGAATGACCTAGCGGCTCACAGGTGGTTTAGTATTTGGTGTAAATTTTATATAATACTGAACAAGTATAAATTCTAGTGATCTTTAATTATTAGATTTCCGAATAATAATGATCATTTTAAACGATCGTATTATTTCATAACAACGAAAGAGCATCTTCGCAGCAACGTACGTAATTTTAAATAATAATGTCTGTACTCAGACACGAGATGAAAAGGAATATTTGAAAGGAATACTAATTATTTTAAATTAACTAATTTTGCTAAATATTATTTAAAACAAGATCAGTGTTTAGTTAAATTAATTAATTTTGCTAAATATTATTTAAAACAAGATCAGTGTTTAGTTAAATTAATTAATTTTGCTAAATATTATTTAAAACAAGATCAGTGTTTAGTTAAATTAATTAATTTTGCTAAATATTATTTAAAACACGATCAGTGTTTAGTTAAATTAATTAATTTTGCTAATTATTATTTAAACCAAGATCAGTGTTTAGTTAAATTAATTAATTTTGCTAAATATTATTTAAAACAAGATCCGTGTTTAAGTAATTAATTAATTTTGCTAAATATTATTTAAAACAAGATCAGTGTTTAGTTAAAAGAGTAAGCGAATATTTTGTATAAAAACCGGCTCTGGATTTAGAATAAGTAAAATATTGATTTTATTTTCAATTCAATCAGAAATTAAATTAATAAAATGAAATATTTTAACGTCCATAAATCAATAACATAACTATGAACAGGCATTCTCTCATCACGATTAGGGACAATTATTTTTTTGTGTGCTTTTATTTATCATTAAATATATTTTGTAAATATAGTAATTTGTCGAAGTATTATTTATGAAAGCGTTTAAGCGTAAAAAATGGGCGTCTATGTTGCTATGGTAACTAACATTTCTTGCACGACGTCCCGATTACGCTAGACTGTTTCTATGGAAACTAACCGCTGACAACTGTTATATTAATAGGGTAAACTGGTGGGTGCAAAACGGTCGTGCACAAAGCAACTAACTGCGAGTTCATTGCATATGCCACCTTCCTCTTTAATTACTTAAACAAAAACAAAATCCAAGCACGCGCACGTTACAAAAATGGTGTTTAATGTATTAAGTTTCAGCCTTAATTGTAGGGGATGTTTTGTTATGTATATTTTAAGGACAACATCAAAAACAAGATTACGAATGTATATGTATTATGTGTGATCTGAAAACGTACTTTTGAACGTCTTTTGTAATAGCCGTGGAATTGCTGATTGGCGTAGTGATTAATATGAAGTGAGCGGACAGACTGTTATACAAAAAGGTTTCCTAAATAGATTTCTACCGCATTTCTCTTACAATCATATATTTATCGGGAAACATCCCTACTCTCGCGCTGAAATTACTAAGCAAAGAGAGAACGGTATGATTTGAACACTCAATGATCTTCAAATAAACATTATAAACAAACGTTTTGCAAAGAACGCAAAACGTTGTTGGTATCTACGTCAGCGTTTTCTTTTTATTTCAATATTTTAACCTTTTGAAAGATAGAGATTATTACTTTGTTGAACAGGAGGAGAAAGAGGAGAGAGGAGTGCAACTTGTAATCCGTATCAATTTCCTGCAGAACAACACAAACAAACGGTGAACAACTGGAAAGAGAGCTTTTGTACAACAATCACGTTGCAGAGGTGATTATATTGGATTGGAAGAAAACAAGAAACGATAAAAGGGAAAAGGGTAGACAAGGCCGAACTTGTGACCCATCGGCTGCCAATTAACTAGAAAAACGGGAAGATGAAAATGACGTGAAAATAAAAGAAAACGAAATAAAAGTATGTGAACAATTTCATGAAGAGGAAAATGTATAGCAATGTGAAAAGAGAAAAAGAAACAATCACACAAAATGTGAAGATAAAAGACATCAAATCGGAAAACAAAAGATAAAAAGCATTAAATGAAGAGTGAAAGTATCGTAAACAAATTAGCAAAAAAAAAGTTATGAAAAATCAAGTAAGAAAAACATTAACAAAAAATAAGATGAGAAAAGTCATAATCTAAAGGCAAAAAAAACAAAAAGTACAAACAAAACTAAATAAACAAAGACAATACTCGACAAAGACTAAGATACTTCGAAATACAGAATAAAAACATCATAAAATAGAGAAACGATATCGAAAGGTAAAAAAAAAATAGTGAACATTTTTCGTTTTTTTGTTTGCATTTTGATTCTTTTCAGTCTTTAGATAGCCTTTATAGATTGTGGAAAAACGAGCGAACAAAAGTATTAATGAAGAAAGACTGAAGAAACAACGTGCGAAGGAATGGAAAATTATCATCGAGTGAAGGAATGGAAAAAATTAACGAGTGAAGGAATGGAAAAATTTAGCGAGTAAAGGAAAAGAAAAAATTTAGCGAGTGAAGGAATAGAAAAAATTGACGAGTGAAGGAATGGAAAAATTTAGCGAGTAAAGGAATGGAAAAAATTGACGAGTGAAGGAATGGAAAAAATTGACGAGTGAAGGAATGGAAAAAATTGACGAGTGAAGGAATGGAAAAAATTGACGAGTGAAGGAATGGAAAAAATTGACGAGTGAAGGAATGGAAAAAATTGACGAGTGAAGGAATGGAAAAAATTGACGAGTGAAGGAATGGAAAAAATTAACGAGTGAAGGGATGAAAAAAATTAACGAGTGAAAGAATGGTAAATTGTTAACTAATGAACGAATAGAAAATTGTTAACGGATGGAAAATTACCGTCAAGTGAAGGAATGGAAAATTACCATCGAGTGAAGGAATGGAAAATTACCATCGAGTGAAGGAATGGAAAATTACCATCGAGTGAAGGAATGGAAAATTACCATCGAGTGAAGGAATGGAAAATTACCATCGAGTGAAGGAATGGAAAATTACCATCGAGTGAAGGAATGGAAAATTACCATCGAGTGAAGGAATGGAAAATTACCATCGAGTGAAGGAATGGAAAATTACCATCGAGTGAAGGAATGGAAAATTACCATCGAGTGAAGGAATGGAAAATTACCATCGAGTGAAGGAATGGAAAATTACCATCGAGTGAAGGAATGGAAAATTATCATCGAGTGAAGCAATGGAAAATTACCATCGAGTGAAGGAATGGAAAATTACCATCGAGTGAAGGAATGGAAAATTACCATCGAGTGAAGGAATGGAAAATTACCATCGAGTGAAGGAATGGAAAATTACCATCGAGTGAAGGAATGGAAAATTACCATCGAGTGAAGGAATGGAAAATTACCATCGAGTGAAGGAATGGTAACTTACCATCGAGTGAAGGAATGGAACATTATCATCGAGTGAAGGAATGGTAAATTATCATCGAGTGAAGGAATGGAACATTACCATCGAGTGAAGGAATGGAAAATTGCCATCGAGTGATGGAATGGAACATTACCATCGAGTGAAGAAATGGAACATTACCATCGAGTGAAGGAATGGAACATTATCATCGAGTGAAGGAATGGTAAATTATCATCGAGTGAAGGAATGGAACATTACCATTGAGTGAAAGAATAGAAAATTGCCATCGAGTGATGGAATGGAACATTACCATCGAGTAAAGAAATGGAACATTACCATCGAGTGAAGGAATGGTAACTTACCATTGAGTGAAGGAATGGTAAATTACCATCGAGTGAAGGAATGGTAAATTATTATCGAGTGAAGGAATGGTAAATTATTATCGAGTGAAGGAATGGTAACTTACCATCGAGTGAAGGAATGGTAACTTACCATCGAGTGAAGGAATGGTAACTTACCATCGAGTGAAGGAATGGTAACTTACCATCGAGTGAAGGAATGGTAAAATTCCATTGAGTGAAGAAAAGGCAAATTACTAACGAATAAATGAATTGGACAATTACGAACGAGCAAAAGAAAGAAACATTACGAACGATTAGAAGGAAAAGCAAATAATTCACTCGTGAATGAAAGACAAATTATGAACAACTGAAAAAAATGCAAATTATCAGCGAGTGAAGGAAAACATGAACGAAGATTGTGAAAGATAAAAACAAGGAATATAAAATACTCAAATTTCTAAAAAATTGAAAGAAGAAACATTGGAAGAATACTGTCGCAGTTGCCTAGACAAGAGTGTCACAGTTTTCTTATCATTTTCTCAAATATCTGAATCGACAATTTTACTGTTGACTGAGATGGGCGGCGTAGATGGCCTGGGCCGGAGAACAGCATACGATTGTGGACGAGTTGGGCGTGTGGCAAAGAAACAAACAATGACATCAATTATTTATGAAAAGACGACTAACGAAATATGTTGGCCATTTACAATACTTGCTGATGATTGCCAACACGACACAGGGGGCGCTGCGAACGAATCAGGATGGGAGAAGGGTGTCAAATTATTATGAAAAGTGTGGTTCATTACAGTAACTTTCACTATAGGAAAAAAACGAAAGAGGATTTTATACAGAAATAATGAACTCAACTCAATTGGTGTTGCGCTCCATTGACACATACGGTCGATGCTTCTTATTTCTGGAGGCCATTTAAGATTTTTCTCAAAGAGTAATATTTTTGACTACCAATAAAATTTAAAAAATTACCAGAATTTTTGGCTTTCTTAAAACATTATTTTTTTTAATTTTAAACTTGTGCATGACTCCTTTTAAACATATTACATATGCATTTTGAAATTTCAAAACATTTTATCAATGAGACATTTCTATTTTAAGGTAAGACGAATCTTCGTGCAAACTTTTATTCGACATACACATACCATGGGATGTCCGATGCAATCTTATTAATATGAATTGTTGTGATTGAATAAAGCTCCAACAGCCCTCCGCAAAAATACTGTTTTTGTTTTTATCTTTTACGTTTAAATGTAAACAAAAGTAATTAAATAAAAAAAGAATTATTTTAATAACGACTTACTGAGACCATAGTCGGATATACAAAGAAAAGTCAGTCAGATTCTCGAGCATGAATAGAAGTGCATCTGAGACGTCGATATTTGATTCTCCCTAGCCATTTTTCTTTTGTTGAACCTTGGTGTATGTTGTTAAGGTCTATAATTTTTATTTATTCGAGACAGCTGGTTTAGAATATAGAAAAAAAGATGATTGTGAAGAAAATGTTATCTGATATATAAATTTCGGTACCCCACACGCATTCTACGACACAAAGTCTACATGGAAAGTGTTTGTGTGTTTATTGCCTAAAAGAAAGAAATATCAATTTTTCAAAACCAGAGATTTTGGCAACAATGAGGCTCGTCTTTTCTTCCTCTCATTTTGGCCCATTTTTGTATACGTCACAGCATCGCCACTAGAAGCTTTGTCCGTTAGTCGGTCACACTTCACTTTCAAATATCAGTTTCGTATTTCAGTGCACAAATTGAATGGACGTAAGTTATTATAGATACATCCACTCATCTTTATAAGAGATATTTACAGTGACACGTCGATAAAGGGCATTTTCTTTAATATGTCACGCTCAAATTAAAATAGCATTTTCTTTCATGTGTCACGCTTATATTTAAAATACCCTTTTTTTCCTGTGTGACGCTTAAGTTTCAAATACGTTTTTGTGTGTAATGTTCAAGTTTGATACATCATTTTCTTTCATGTGTTACGCTTAAGATTAAAATAACATTTTATTTCGCTTGTGACGCTCAAGTTTAAAATAACATTTCGTTTCGTGTGTGACGGTCAAGTTTAAAATAACATTTCGTTTCGTGTGTGACGCTTAAGTTTAAAATAACATTTCGTTTCGTGTGTGACGCTTAAGTTTAAAATAACATTTCGTTTCGTGTGTGACGCTTAAGTTTAAAATGACATTTCGTTTCGTGTGTGACGCTTAAGTTTAAAATAACATTTCGTTTCGTGTGTGACGCTTAAGTTTAAAATGACATTTCGTTTCGTGTGTGACGCTTAAGTTTAAAATAACATTTCGTTTCGTGTGTGACGCTTAAGTTTAAAATAACATTTCGTTTCGTGTGTGACGCTTAAGTTTAAAATGACATTTCGTTTCGTGTGTGACGCTTAAGTTTAAAATAACATTTCGTTTCGTGTGTGACGCTTAAGTTTAAAATAACATTTCGTTTCGTGTGTGACGCTTAAGTTTAAAATAACATTTCGTTTCGTGTGTGACGCTTAAGTTTAAAATAGCATTTCGTTTCGTGTGTGACGCTTAAGTTTAAAATGACATTTCGTTTCGTGTGTGACGGTCAAGTTTAAAATAACATTTCGTTTCGTGTGTGACGCTTAAGTTTAAAATAACATTTCGTTTCGTTAGTGACGCTTAAGTTGAAAATAGCATTTTATTTCATGAGTCATGCTTAAGTTTAAATTAGCATTTTCTTTCAAGTGCCACTTTAAAATTTTGAATGCATTTTCCTTACTAATCGCGTAAGTTAAAGGGACGCAACCGTTCTTGTTTTATTACGTTACAAACAAATGTACTCCGCGTTTTATATAAAATATGTTGAATATAACTAATATACAAAAGCTGGGTAAATCAACATTTGTTTCTGTGAGGCTTTATCCCTATCTATTTTAATCACACAAAATACATGCTTAAATATTCGTCAGTTTTCGAATTCAGTTATGTTTGAAAAAAAACTATTATAATTTTTTGCATGAGCCTTCATTTGCAAATAACTCATCAAGTTCGCCATCTTTTGCTAATAATATATCGATCACTTTCACTTTTTCTCAAAATAGGTTATTCTATAAATCGTTTATTAGACCTGTTTCCGTCACTCGATGTTTCTAACAGTAGACCGTAATACACGAAATAAAAAGATAGCAGTAGTCCATTATAAACAAAAGGTAATATCATTTCAAGCAGTAATCATATTTACCCAAGGCGATCCATAATTCAGGCCTGGCAAACATGCGACTGAGGTACACGACTGGGGGCGGACATGTGAAGACTAAAATTACTACTAAATAATACATACCGAGAAAAGTTTTTGTAAAAAACTTGTAGTAATGTCAAGTAATTAGCAACTATACATATTTTTTTAAACATAGTTCACCCCCAAATAAGGCAGGCCGCCACTGTAGACGTAAGGGGCTACTGAGAAAAAAGGGAGAAGGTTGGGGGGTCAACCTAAATTGGGATCTGCGTAGCGAGATGTCTGTTTACATTAGTTTTAAATTTCTGCATGTCAGTACTGTCGGGGAAACAGGGGGAGTTCCAGAGGCCAGCAGCACGGGGAAAGAAGCTATTTGAGTAGAAAGCTCTCCGGCATCTGGGGACTTCCACAGTGAATGGATGGGATTTAGTTGATTGTCGAGTTGGTCTCGTGAATTTGCGTCGAGGGGGAAGCAACATACAATAAGTGACTTATTTCCATCAAATCAAAAAGTACAAAAATATAAAAACTAAATTCACAAAAAAAATCACTTTATTCACGATGAATTAGACATTTTTTTGATATTTTTAAAATCATGAATCAATTTTTATATATGTTATGACTTTACCTTCTCCCTAAGAAAGGGTCTGTTTTTATTACTAATCGCCTGCGGTTACTCAGACATTTTTGTAGGCAAGAGTGCGCTTATTCTAGCATGCTTGCATCTCAAAAATACACTTTACCTTGTGTCAAACCTCCTAGCAAGGTGATAAATTATATATTAATTGAAGTGATAGTAGAGTCTCGGCTTCAGACGGACACCAACTCAAATAGTAATAGAAACTGTTAAACAAGTTAAAAAAAGAAAACTAAGAACTTCGCTAATTTTAAATATGTCATTCGTTTTGTTTCAGGATTGAACGTTAACCAATAGATTATATAGACATCGTTCATTTTCCACTGCGTTTATCCCGGACAGCGGGGTGCGCACTGGATTTATCTTCCACTGTACACGACCAAAAGCGTGTTTATAATGAAGTTTGACCATTTAAAAATATATCGGTGTAAGGCAGGGGCGGGCAACCCCCAGGCCACACCCGGCCCGCGAAGGCTTAGTGTCCGGCCCGCCACCCTGCTAGACTTTATTATTCAATCCGGCCCGCGGACCTCCCAGTAAATCTCATATCATTTTGTGACAAACGTAAAAGTAGGTTTTCAATTAAGATTTACAGTGGGATGAAAATGTATAAATATCAGAAAGCGATGATGCTGGTATATTTCATTTTTCTTTAACTATTAATTGCAAATCCTTGGCCTGAGATAAAAATAGAAAAAGAGAAAGAGAGAGGCAAAGAGGAAACGAGAGACGAGGAAAGGGCATGACACATAACTTATGTAAAGTGTGTCAAAACGAATGCTGGATCAACTTGCTACTTCCCCCGCCCCCTTTTTTCACACCTAGCCAAGTCGACCGACTGTGGAAGGGGTCGACCCATTCCAAACCTCGAGGTTACCAGGTGCGACGACCTGGACTTTTTCAAAAGCCCACGGAAACAGAAGGAACATCCCTCATCATCAGGGGAATTTCGGGCATGCAGGGTGGTGCAGAAATACGACAATTGGGATACGATAGGCGTGAAATAGAGATGCCAAGTCGGGCTCTCTTAAAGACGACAGATTGAGATTGACACGCAAAAAGTGTTTGTCGAGCCAGCGACAGAGATAAACGACAAATTTTGTAGTTTGGAATACGACAGTGAACAAAGAGAGGCGAGAATATGGAGTGAATCTGGAAGATGCGAATATCGTGTATGCTTAAGAATATCAAACTATCCGATATCGTCCCAGCTACGAAAACATATGAAAAACCAAAGATTAATATCTAGTGGGAAGAAACTGAAATAAAACGCCACGAACATTGAAGAAACTGATTACTGTAAGTCCTATCCTCTTTCCTCTCGGGTCAACATTTTATATACACGTATCTTCGCTTGCTATAGGATTAGAATTACTTAGAACACTAACCCTATATTCTTGTTTTGTGTCAATATATTTTCTTCTCCATACAAATGTTTTAAATAAACATTGTTATTTTGAGGTTAAATTGCGTTGGTGATCGTTCTTTCACATGTGTCTTTGTCTGTATATTGATGTTACAGGTGTCTGAGACAGAGTGTCTCACCCCTCGTGTTGGAAATATATGAATATTTGGACTCGAGGACCTTCCAAAAATCTGTTTTTTTTTTACTTTTCTGTTGCGCAACCGTTTCGTCGTTCCCAACGAAACGCGAACGTAACAATTTATTCATTGCTGATATACCTATTTTTTTTCCTTTTAAGTTCATCATATCAGCGACCCAGCGTGTTAAGAAGATGAAAAGTGGACCTCGAGCGTCGGATCTTCAACCCTGAGTGGAAGAAGTACTTCTTCATCGAGCGCTTTGGACAGGCTCAGTGCCTCATTTGCTTGAAGACTTTGGCTGTCCTAAAAGAGTACAACGTGCGCCGCCACTAGGAGACAAAGCACCACTCGTCAAACTTCACGTCGATGTCTGCCACCGAAAGGAGAGACGCCATCATTAGACTATCGGGCAACTTGGAGAAACAAACTTCACTCTTCCGCAAACAGAATACTGAGACTGAAAAGGTGACGCGCGCCAGTTATGCAGTCTCCCGCATCCTTGCTCGCCAAAATGAAGTTATTCGCGGATGGAGACTTCATCAAGGAATGCCTCCTTGCTGTAGTGGACTCCATCTGTCCAGAGAAGCGTTCCGCCTTTGAGAACGTGAGCCTTTCGTCCCGCACCGTTCGTCGCCGCATCGAGGATATGTCGGGCAACGTCCACAACTCACTCAAAACGCGCAGCTCGAATTTCGTCGCTTTTTCTCTCACTCTGGATGAGAGCACCGACACAAAGGACATTGCTCAGCTGTTCGTTTTCATCCGCGGCGTCACCGCTGACCTTCAAGTGTGTGAGGAATTCCTCCAGCTTGTCCTGCTGTGCGACACGACCACTGGGCAAGACATCTGCGACGCCATGCTTTTGTGTGTTGATCAGCACTCCCTGAACCTCTCCCGTCTAGTGTGTGTGACGACCGACGGTGTCGTGGTGAAGGTTATCAACCCCATCCTCTCCCGCAGCCTTAAGTCGTGGGGCCATGCTGTCTGGGGTGTGCGACCTACAGCAGAAGATTGCCACCTTTCAACGCCAGAAGAACCTTCCCCACGCTCGCCTGGCTCTGCTCACGCACATCACAGCGCACCTGAACACCCTCAACATAATGCTGCAAGGCAAAGACATTCTCGTGAGAGAAGTGTACGTGCACATCACTGCCTTCGAGGTTAAACTGCGCTTGTGGAAGGCTCAATTGGCTTCTGGTCAGTTTGTGCATTTTCTTCGCCTTGCTACATGTGCCCCTGACGATGTGGACCTGCGCACTCGCGTTAGTGCTGTCAACTGTCTACGTGAGGAATTTGCTTCCTGTTTTACAGGGTGCTAGCTGCGGACTCCAAGCTTTTTACTGGCTCCTTTGACTTCCCCATAGAAGACGTTACTGCCTCCCTACAGATGGAGTAGGTGGAGCTGCAGTGCAATGATGAAATAAAGGCGAAGTTCCGCATCTCTTCTCCGTTGTCCTTCTTCCGCGACACCGTTCTCCCTTCTAACAATTTGTAAAAATACATTACCCATGTCCAACGCATTATGGCCATGTTCGGTAGCACCTACTGCTATGAACAGCTCTTATCAAAAATGAAGTACACGAAGTCTCACCGTCGCTCCTAACTCTCTGACCGCCATTTCAATGACATTCTTCTGTTGTCTACCTCAACCATCGAGCCAGACATGGAAATACTTTTTCATGGCAAACAGCACCAGCAGTCTCATTGATTTGTAGTGTGTTCAATGCAATTTTTGTACAATTTATTTATGTAAACAAAATATAGTAATTTGGTGATTTCGTTTTTCACTCCGGCCCACGATCTCCTTCCAAAAGTCTCATCTGGCCCTCATTCTGAAAAGGTTGCCCGCCCCTGATGTAGGGTATCCAAATAATAGGCGGCTGTTTACATAAAGGCAAATATAAATATAATGGTGGAAAAACGAATAAGTTAATAGATTATATATAAATGAAAACATAATACCTGTATCGCTCTTAGAATAAATAAATGTGAACGGAATATCTATAAATAAACAATAAAGGACTAATAGCCGAATAATAAATACAGATATATAGAATACAATCAAAATCCATGCCACGTTTACACGACAAAAACCTCAGCACCCCCTCCCCTCTCTTCCACCCTAATACAAATTCACTAACACTCCCCCCTCCTCTCCTTTTTCACTCACAGCCTTTCATATTCATTTCACTCTCTGCTACTGACTGACTTATCGCAGCCCGGACCCTGGTCCAGCGCTCTTAGTAGCCACGGCTACTACTTTTCCTCATAAACCCATCATGCCAACCCAATATTTCGATGTACTTGCATGACATTATTCTTAAAATTATCATCCTGAGGAAGTCTTACAATAAAGACGAAACGTTTATGTATATATGAAAAATATCTCTTGGTTTTTTTCTTTTTCATTACCCATAGCATACAATGTAACAAAAGAGCAGTGTATTTTCGGTATCCCGGTGAAAGCAGAAGTCACCTACCTTATAAAACTATAATGTAAGAAAATAAACATTCAGAAGAAAATAGCAACAAAAATCTATAAAAACTAGGCCAAAATCACGTAAAATCATACGATGTGCTTGTCGTTATGATGACATTGGAAAAGATGTTTAATTACTGATAGCAAAAAAAAAAACAAAAAAAAAACGAAAATTAGAATAGCGATTATGAACCATACATAACATGTATATATAGTGGTTACAATAATTTATTTAAGTTATTGTAACCACTACATTGAAACTATATATGAAGAATTTGATAGATAGATTAAATAAATAAAACTTAGAATAAATGTTGTATATTTTTAGGGGAATAATGTAAGTGGATAGATCGGCATCAATGTCAAGGTTATAATATGAGATCTAACAAAATAATACCTAGCAGTGTATTGAATTGATAAAATATATCGGTGTAGGGTATCCAACCACTTCCGTTCCGTCCGTTCTCTCAGCTTTTTCCCAGTTTCCTATCTCTCAAATCGCGTTTTATCGATTGCTCCACATTTTGTCTAAGATCGGTTTAACATCCGAATATATTTCGAACATGACAGTCTGGTCAAACCGAAAGTCCGACGCCACATTTTTGTCTCCATGATCAATAGTCTTCTTTTTGTTAAATTCATCAACTGAGCCAATAAAGCAGCACGTGGTACAAAGGACCTGTGGATCTTGGACATGAGTCGATCACTGATCCGTGAATCAGAAATCTCCAATAGAAGAACGGTATTTCAGTAGTGCAGTATAGATGTGAGCCGTGATTTCACAGAGGATTATTTTGATTCCAGAAAATGCCTGAAATATAAGACTTAAGCTTAAAGGGTCTTAAGAAGAAATTGAAATTAAGGGAATCTTGATTAATTGGTAACTAATGACTATAGATCGGATTTAATGGAAATCTGAAATGTTTGAATATTATACCACCTAAAAGCGATTTAAATACCCCAAAAGAAACTCTTTGCCCCCTTTATATAATACTAAACTAAATTAAGTATAGCTCACATTACCAACCCTTACGCTTAATGGCAGCATTGTACAGTCATTATGATCGTTTAGGAGTGAATTCTCTACATACAAATATATAAACATAATATACACATTATAGAAAAAGAGAGAGAGAGAAAGGGGGGAGAGAGTTATATATATATATATATATATATATATATACAATAATATTTTAATAAATAAATATTAATTATTTAAATATCGATGTTTCATGCTAACGCAATCTTCAGTCTAGGAACTAATTCCCGACGGTCGGTAGGCGCGAACCCCGAACACAAATCGCCACTGATTCGTAGTCGGTGATCTTATCCAAACGGCCATCGTCAATTAGTTAGTAAATATAGAGTAACTTTAACTGTAAATAACGACAAGCGGCTGCTATTTACCAGGCAGTTAGAGTGATCTTACGAAACGGTGTTCGGATCGCGCATATAGCTATTTGTACTGCTTGTTATTAAAGCTACTCGAAAGTGCTCAACCCTTGTGGGGAGGGGGGCTGATAAACAATAATATTTTAATAAATAAATATTAATTATTTAAATACCTAGAGACATCGATGTTTCATGCTAACGCAATCTTCAGTCTAGGAACTAATTCCCGACGGTCGGTAGGCGCGAACCCTGAACACAAATCGCCACTGATTCGTATATATATATATATATATATATATATATATACTCTCTCTGGTCGCATATCTTTGCCAGTATATATATATGACGAACAAACCTATTCCATACAATACAACGCCAAACGCAAGAGTTAAAGCCCAAGAGGATTGTACAATGACCACCGAACGGATACTACACAACCACGTCAACAAAAAGGAGGAGCTAATACCTTGGAGGATCGTCTCATGACAACAGAACAGATACTACACTACCCCCTGAATTGCGCATAAAAAGATATTCGATTAGCAATGTAAATAGTATAATAAACTAAATTGAGCATTAATAAAGATAATAGTATAGTTTCGGCTTCAGACAGACAGATGTCAAATCTCCAGTAGATATATATATATATGTATATTATATGAAAGAGAGATACTGTCACTTGAATATGTCAACGTAGCTTAAGTTATTTTCATTCCAATCCTGAGGCAAGTCTTTCATTTTTATTGTTTCTACTTATCTAGGTTAAAAGTTTCCCGGCGTTCAGTCGCTAATCCTATTATTTCTTTCAAGGTGTGTATTCTCTGCGATCTTATTGTAGGTCTGAATGTGAAGTATGCAAAAGTACAATTACTATGGGAGCTCTCACCCACGCCTCGAGCAAGTGAGCTCCACATTGACCGTACCCTGCTTTGATGCAATCTCTGATAGCTGAGCGACTCATAGACGAACAATGTCAACGATAATGCTATTCGCATGTATGTGAGCCGAGTTATATTTTAAATAGGACCCCGAGTTGAATCTGGTAAAGCGACGTGCCGGACACAAACACAAAATATACAGTTATCCTTTTTCAGCCAAATAATTTTACTTTAAACATTTCAACATATATAATATATATATATATATATATATATATATATATATATATATATATATATATATCTGTAGCTCTTCCTGTCAATAGATGTTCCTCTACGACGAGCTTGTTATTTTCTCGTTGAATTTCTGTATATGCGCTGATGAAGATCGTTTTGGAGTAGCTTTGTTAATTTATAAAATAAAATATTTCCAGAATGTGTTGGAAACGACCGTACGCCATACTAGACTTGATGTTCTAATTCTTGGAACAATTGTACTGTTCTAATTCATTAAACCCTCTTTATATATATATATATATATATATATATAATGCCAATGTCCGTGTGTAAGTATAGAAAGAAAGCTTAGCAATCTACATAACAACTAAAAGTATTTATATGTAGAAATTTTCGGGGAAAACAATGGAAATGGTCCCACATCTTTAAGTGTCTCCATAAGAGCTATGGAGGCCGAACCCGTCTTAAAACTTTAAATATATCCTATCTTGATAAAATTTAATGCATATGCATAACATTCTTCCGGGAAAGACAATGTAAATGATTCGGAATTTCTACATGCATATATGAAGTTTTATGGGGGTTATTGACCCATAGTTCTATTATGGGACTAAGGGAACTATATGACAATAACCCCCATAAAACTTCATATATGTATATAAGATTTTAATAAAATTTAACCTATATGTATAAGACACTAGTTCAGAGAGTTTTTCAAAATTTCAGTTTATTCTAACTATATTTAACGATTTATTAGTAAAAAAATATATAATCATAATTGTACTATTGATAATAATTGTTTAAGTTATACTACTACCACCAATAATAATAATACTTTGATGGCGCCAGCCTCGGCTTATACTACACAAATGGTTATAAAGGTACAAAGAGGGTGGAAAGACCGAGGAGCAGAGCACTAACCAGCTCCCAACTGGAAGGATGCGGATAGTACCGGGACCTTGGGGAGGTTTATTGCCACCGAAATCCTAGAGACGGCCAATGATCCTTGCCAGCGAAGAATTAATAATATGCGACTGTTGCAATTACGCAAAATCATATGCAATTATTATCCAAAAGAGGTGGAGAGTACTGGACATCTGGGGAAGATTTTTGTCACGCAAACTCTAGATAAAATCACCGGTTATCTTCAGTGAGCAATCACTGATGATGAATTGTGTGAAAACCCATAGTAAGTATTAATATTAATAATAATAATATTAATAATATTAATAATAATAATAATACTACTCATAATAATAATACTACTACTACTAATAATAATACTACTAATAATACTACTACTACTAATAATAATAATCGTTGCAGTAATGATAAATGTCTTCATTGTAATGATAATATTTGTCCAAAACATTGGCTAGATTATTTGCATGCGTTAAGCTGTTTTCAACATCTTAGTTTATTTATTGGTCACCCGATTTATAAAATCGGGAGACTTATGTTTTGAGGCATGTCCGTCCGTCCGGATTTTTCTCCGCAACCATCCATTGAATTTCTCTGAAATTTTGCATGAAGTTGTAACTTTGGTCACGTTAGAAAGTGACATTCTCCGATTTTTGAAAAAAAATTTGGTTAGCCCCCCAGGCGTCAAAAGGTCCCGAAATGGCAAAAAATGACATTTTTTGCCCCATAACTTTTCATCCATCCATTCAATTTCTCTGAAACTTGGCCAAAATGTGGAGTCAATTGTTCCTAATAGAAAATAAGTATCGCTGACCATGGAAAAAATCTGGTTCGCGCCCCAAGGGGGTCAAAAGGCCCCGAAATGGCAAAAAATGACATTTTTTTGCCCCGTAAAGCTTGATCCATCCATTAATTTTTCAGAAACTTGGCCAAAATGTAGAGGCAATTGTTCTGGATATAAAATGAGCATCTTTGACCTCAGAAAAATTCTGGTTCGCGCTCCCAGGGGGTCAAAGGGGGAGTCAAAAATGCCCCAAATTGCCCAAATTTATTGCATTTTACACTCGCCACATCGAGTCACATATAGAGGGGGACCACGCACGCGCGGCTTATTTGTTTGTTTGTTATGCCTCCTTAGGCATCTCCCCTTTAAATATCTTCTCAATTCAACTGTATTAAAAACAAAAACTTGCCGCCATTTTCAAAACGTTTCGGCTGCCATACTTTTTTTTTACCTCAATCTTTTGTTGGTATTCGGTTAACTTTCCGTAAAAAATACGAAGTAAACTTTTTTTTAATCCACTTGCATAGACTGTTTCTATTTTGCAATCGGCCTTTTTAGGTATATATTATTTATTTTACTTAAGCTCTTTCAGCTGAAATCGAACTCACATCTTCTGGACATAATTCACATTAGAATATATCTTTACCAACACAGTGTAGGACAAACTTGGGTGGTGTTTGAAGATTTATAGGCCTAATCACTAGCATGATTTTATTTACCTGTTTATTTACTTCATCTTCTGATCATATTGTAATTAATAATTACACGTAAAACCTTTAATTCGTGGATGATCTGGCAGTTTCTTTCTTTATTGTCATTCTTATATTCGTTCTCCATACTTGTTCTATCTAAGCTCACTAGTCTTGTACAGGGTGTTGCAGCAAAATCCCACCCCTTCACTTTACAGGGTGTTGCAGCAAAATCCAACATTTGAGAAATCGTAAACTAAATACCAGGATGTGATAAGAAGCGTGGTGAAGACCCGGATGGACGAGATCGTCGCTGGATAACCTTACATCTTCCAGTAGGACTCTGCTCCTGCACACAAGGTCAAGACTACCTAGGCATGGCTGCTCCACAATGTTCCCTCCCCACTAGTCGATGGACTTGTTGCTGCCCTTCTCATCCGATTGCAATTTTCATGACTATTTCCTCTTGTGATCCAGGCCAAGACCAACCAGCACACCCACAACACGGTAAGGCTTTGAAAGCTGTCATCGTGGAGGCGTTCGCCGCTAAAGACAAGGACTTCAAATAATTTTAATTTCATAATTTATTGACAGTGGGACAACAAAAAACAAAACAAAAATAAAACTTATTTAGAAAAGGGTTGGGCGAGTCTTACTAACAGACTGCCTCCTGTGTTCAGCTTTGTTTAAAACCGACAAAAAACATGTCAGTCTTTAAATGGGAGTGGTATAGCTTGTGGTGTCTAGCTTACTCTTAGCTAGAATCATTGCAGTCACCACAATACATTTACTCTCTAATATGCTAGCCAAAATACAGTCATTCGTAATGTTTAACCCTAACCCGAGCCAAAATACAGTCATTCGTAATGTTTACCCCTGGCCCTAGCCAAAATGAAGTCATTCGTAATGTTTAACCCTGACCCGAGCCAAAATAGAGTCATTCGTAATGTTTAACCCTGACCCGAGCCAAAATACAGTCATTCGTAATGTTTACCGCTGACCCTAGCCAAAATACAGTCATTCGTAATGTTTAACCCTAACCCGAGCCAAAATACAGTCATTCGTAATGTTTACCCCTGACCCTAGCCAAAATGAAGTCATTCGTAATGTTTACTCGTGACCCTAGCCAAAATGAAGTCATTCGTAATGTTTACTCCTGACCCTAGCCAAAATGAAGTCATTCGTAATGTTTACTCCTGACCCTAGCCAAAATGAAGTCATTCGTAATGTTTATATCTCATATGGGGCCCGATTCCATTATAGCAACGATAACGGAAGGTGAACACTCGAATTCATCGCAGGAATTAGAATAAGTGATTAATTTAATAAAGACCAATGATTAAGCCTGCAACTTTCATTCAATTATATATTTTAGCGTTTAAATTTTATATATATATATATATATATATATATATATATATATATATATAAATATACATATACATTATCGTTTTTTTTCTTTCTAATCATCTTCCATCAAATTTCCATATTTCAATCAATCTTCTCGGCTTTCGCCTCATTACCTTCGCGTAGGTCTTCGGGAAAAATAGAACAGCATAATAAATTTCCAGCAATTTTAATTTCTCTTCCTTTTCTATGTTTTTATTTTTTGTGTGTGCAGCTCATTTTAAAATGTTTCTTGTTAAGAAAGTGACTTCTAAATGTGCTCAACACTCACAGTATTTTCCATCTTCCCGTTTTTATCGTTGCGTGGAAATTTCAGCGCTTATTTTCTGTTAACA
>OY744532.1:99289164-99294164 GCA_963556195.1 Sepiola atlantica | reverse complement strand
GTCCTTGAGCTTTATTAATGGTCATTGAATATGATAGACTTTTATGTAAGCGTGACACAAAATAACACACACGCTATCGTATTAATGTGTGTCTTCTCGGGCGTCCCCTCCCTACCCCTTTTGATGTAGAAAAAAAATCTTAGAGGTTGGTTAGGATTGAACTATAAACCAGTCGGGCCGACGTCAAAAACTGATGTCAAGATCCTACGTCGCTAACCTTTGCGTCAAAGGGAAATACTTGAAATATTACGAAAATTAGGTGACTTGAATGCTTTTCCAAATCTAGATGCGGCACGCATGCGCAGAGCTTTTAATGTAAGCGTGACACACGAACACACACGCTATCGTATTAATATATAGCTTCTTATATCTTTACATTGCCTTGAGCGATTTCCAGAAAAAAATAGAAATTTTGAAACTGCAATCCTCGCATTGTTTTTTTTTTTTTAATTTCACAACTTTCGGCCGTTGTAATCTCAGGCCTTCTTTATGTGACTTTGTTCTTACTAAGGAGTCACGGCTTATCAAGGCCCGGGGGTTACTCGATGATTAGGTTAAAGAGATTGTCATTTGGAATATGCACGTCACCACAAGAGGATTGCAAAAAAAAAAAAAAAGGGTGGAATGGACAGAATATTTCTTAGGAAGAAATTGATTATCCAAGAGGACGGCTCAACAAGTATTTGTTTACATTAGACTTGAAGATCACCACGTTGTAGTCGGTTGAAAAGCAGCCAAGTAGTATTATTTCTACAGATGAGATGTTCTAGGAACGACATTTTTTCATGGAAGCTTCGTTTAGTTTTTGGTACAGAAAGGTAGAAAGGAGAGGGGTTTCTTTTGCTGTTAAGACCAACGAGTTATTGTTGTGAACACGGGGGCAGGAATTGGGGCTGAACAGAGAACCTACACCGAACATAACCCTACAATAGAGGGAGGCTACCAACATCTCTTCTGTAGGAAAGGTGTCGTAGGGAAGAGAATAGATCACCCCCACTAGATTGCAAAGTCGATTACGTAATCTGTCAAGGCAAGAAAGATTGCTCCGAGCGGCACTTATACAGGTCGAAGATTGCGTCAGAAGTGCGGTACTTACCCAGATATGAGCGCAGTACTCTATTTTAGGACGTATCTGGTGCTTATACATGTCGAAGGTTGTGTCAGAAGTGCGGTACTTACCCAGATATGAGTGCAGTACTCTATTTTAGGACGTATCTGGTGCTTATACATGTCGAAGATTGCGTCAGAAGTGCGGTACTTTCTGAAGCGATAGAAAGATTTAACCATTTTTCCAAAGACTTAAGCAACAGATTTGATGTAAGCCATCCATTTCAGGTCTACAGTGAAAGTAATTCCTACCATGCTGTAGTTGGTTAACTTTTATTTGATCCTCTAAGAAAGACTTCTGATTCCGCGCCTCTTTTCTTTTTAGATAACTCATATCGGCCAATTTGTTCTGAAAGTCTTTTACTAGGAATTGAATTCACAACATCGATACAGTCGTCTACAATCTATCTTCAGCCACGCTTGTGTCCATTAGATTAGTTGAGATGATAAAGTTAAAACAGCAAAAAGAATATTTATAGTAATTTACTAGACGTTCTCTGATCCGTTGGGTCACAGTAACTACTACTTTCTTTCTACTTTGATTTCTTGGTCTCACCCTTTCTTCTTCTCGGCACGCTCTCTCTCACAGACGTGATGTTGCTAGTCTTATTCTCTTCTATAAATAATATTAAGCGATGTGTTCTTCAGAATTGTCCGATTTATTCCCTGCTTCCTTTGTTCCAGCTCGTTTGATTCGTTGGTCTAGTGGTCTTGACCAATTAGCTGTTTTGATACCTCTGTATGATAAAGCTTCCTAATCCAGTAGCTTATTTTCAAGAACTGCAAGTTTGTGGAACTCTTCCTACTGCCTGTTTTCTCCCTATCTGAAGCATTGTTTTATTCAAGGCATCTCCCGTCTTTGCGATAATCATATTTGGTTCTTTTTAGCTCCTTACATCTAGTGGTTTCATGTTTTGTCTGGAGCGACTTATTAAATAATAAAAATAATATATACTAGACCACCCGTGACCCGTTGGGTCAGTTTTACATAACAGAAGCATTTCTATGAAAGTATATTAAAATGAAAAAAGAATATAGATAGATTTCTATGAGTCGTTCTGTTTATTATAATTTTTTTTTTTAAATTACAGTTACTGAATTATAAGTGGTTGGTTAGGGCGATTTGAGAAAGGAAGGGGGAACAGCAGGCTTTCTCGCGTACGTAACGAAAACAGAGGGAGTAGGAGTGGTGAAATCTATGAGAGGGAAAGTGGGAGGTGGTTTCGTTCACCGACCGCTAGTATGGCTGATATTAATAATGAGTGTTGTTTTTTTGTTTGTTTGTTTTTGTTTTTTAAAAGGGAGGAGTTTTTTTTTAAACTGCGACAGACTTTACGAAGTCCTCCCGTTGAATGTTTTTAGCCGTGAAGAAAACAAATAAACTATTTGATGAAATTAAATGAAATTGTTTAAAAATTTTCAGAATGAAAAATTTCATGCGTTCGTTAATCATAATAGAGAATAACGGAATTGGAATAACAGATTGAAGACGATGCTATTTATGCATGCGCAACCGGATGTTGAAAACCGGAAAGCTGAAAGCTGATTGCAAACATACAAGAACAATAGAGTTTTAGTATTATATAGATATACGTTCAGACATTCTTCTTGCAAACTTAAATACGTATTTTTATTTCTATATTTTTTCTTTTTATTATTATTTATATAATAAGTATTATTATTTTTTATTATTCTTATATAAAAATAAAGCGATTTATTCTTTCATCTAATTCATTTAGAGTTTGTTGCGTGTAGAGACACACGTATATAAATTAGACGGCTACGTTGAAAAAGAGATTCACTCTGTCTCTAAATGCATACCGAGACATTAACGATTGAAGAGGTCGAATGCAAAACGCGATAAATACAATTTGCTAAAACTGAAACATTAAACAATAAAAGAACGAATATATTAAATATAGACCTCGAAAAAAAAAAAAACTTATTTTAATTGAAGACAAATAGAAATTATTTTGGTATCATATCAGGTGAAACATGATTTGGAATGTGGTCCAGTGTTAAAATGCAACACGTTTTGTAGCGATAGGTTCGTAAGTTTTAAAATGGCGTTTATCGCGTTTTGCATTCGAACTCTCCAATTATTAGAGAGTGGGCGAATCAACATACCGTTAGTAAGGGCGAAATAAATACAGAGAAAGATCGAGAAAGACTTATTCAGTTAATTACAAATTACGGCTACTTAGAAAAAAAGAAGTTATTTTTAAACCTAACTTAACCCCAGAAATAATGTATATTTATATATTTTGTGTTATTAAAGGATATATGAAAACAAACGTTGGTTTACTCAGATTTAGAGATTTTTTGTTTTGGGGAGACAGATAGGTTGAAATCAGAAAACAAATTGATTACCTTCGACAAGCAGATTACGTTTTTGGTCGGGTTTGTTGGTTCGTCACTATATTTGTTTGTTTGTTTGTTTGTGTACAGTGTAGCGTCCACATCGCTTGACCAAAGTTGCCAAACATGATCAAAATATTGATCCTAGTTTAAATTAGAAATGATTTTAATTTTGTATATCTGGGTTCAAGGATAAAGGTGATGACTTCATTTCTGTTAATCGTAGAGTCTAACTATTTGACCCATATTATAGCCAATAAAGTCACTCATCTTATCTGACATTGACCTTAAATTTAGATCAAGATCGAAATTTGAACGGAAGTTCAACTTCCTATTGCTCCAAATTTGATTTATGGGTCCGATACTATTTGATACCAATGACCACCATGCACAATTTAAACCTGATCCCTGATCAGATAACAAGTTTTTGAGATATTAACTTTTCCATGGCATAACTTCGGGAATATTTCATCCAATAAGTAGAAGTAAGACCAAGATAAGACTTTAGTCCATCCTTACGTTGTGAGGCAGATGTATACATTCTCACGACTGACTTATGTTCTTGTTTTTGAAGTAATAACAACAAAGCAAGTTCATTGATTGGATTTACAGCACAGTGAATACAAAATCGTATTCTATGAAATGAGGCGGAGGGGGCATCTTTGCCAGCATAATAAGAACGATGAAGGAACAAAGGCAAATAGAAAGTAGAAAAGAATTGCGAATAAAAGGAAGAGGCTAAAAATGAAAAAAGAAAAAAAAAAGAAAAAGACGAAAACCTGTCAAATTGTTGGAATTAATCCAGAAGAAATAAGTGATGTCTAATGTGTTTATCTTTGGAAAAACAGGCTTAGGATTGGCATCGTCGTTGTCTTGAGAAAGCTTGAGGAATATACGGAATTAACAAGAAGGTAGGGACGGAAGAACGGAAACAAGACTTGAAGGATGAACATGAAAAGCGAACTTAAATTGTTTTTTTTTTAATCGTATTAATTTGACAGTGAAATATATAATACTAGCGGGACCCGTGGAAATTCCACAATTGTATCCTTCATCTGTTGTATAGCACTGCCGTGATTAAAAGTATTTCCATTCTGTTGACGTTCGGCGCGAACACAGACCCTATGATATAATTATACCATCTTTGTTCAAAGTTAAACCTACTTATCTAAGTACTCTGGTTAATGTAGTTTCACAATATATCATCTTAGGATTTATCTACAAAACTTTAGTAGCAGTTTGTGACATATTTCCATGTTATGGACGTCCGGAAAAGACGCCAGGATATTATTGTACCATTTACGGACAGAGCAGGTACCACACTTTTATCTTAACCAGAATACCGAAGACCTATTTCTGATATATTCCGATTAATTTTTGGGTGCTCGCGTTCGGTGTATCAATTTCATGTCCACTATGTGTGTTTATCCTAGCTAGTTCCTCTGTCTTCTTCCCTCTTATCGCCTTTACCCCTCCACCTACCGCCTCCCCATACTAGCTCAGTAGGTGTGAAAGTGAAAAAGAAAAAGTAAATA
>OY744532.1:99204164-99281664 GCA_963556195.1 Sepiola atlantica | reverse complement strand
GTGTGTGTGTATTTAGGCAGCATTTTCTCATTTATGCAAACATTGTTAAAAATAACAGAATTCGTCTGCTTAATTATACATTTTTTATTTTTTCAATTTTTCTGATGTTTTTTTTTTGTATTAAAACCAAAAAAATAAATGTTCCATAAGTTTCACGAACTAAAATCTGAATTTAGATCGTCAATGACTTTCTGGAACAATGCGAAAAACGTTCGTTGTGCGTTTCCCCGCCGTCTTTTTAAAACTTCTTTCTCCAGTTTGCTCATGACACCTGAGGATGATTCGACGAAGAATCGAAACCGTTCGTAAAACCTACGGAACATTTATTAATTTTTCTGATCATCAGAAAAAATTGAAAAAATAAAAAAGGTATAATTAAACAGACGAATTCTGTTATTTTTAACAATATATATATATATATATATATATATATATATAGCCTAGTTCTTGCAACCTGAATTACATATTCTTGTTTATATCTGTTGATATTCTATGTAATATTAGTGATATTAAGAGGAGGTAAGAGTTAATATTCTTCTACGCATACATGTAGTCTGACCACTATCATTCACACGCCTGTAGATTATTCATATGCAATCGATTCTGGTTATCAGCATCAACTTGAAAAAATATTAACATGAAAAATATGTTATGGAATTCTATAAGACAGAATACGAAATACACAATATAAAATTAAATTTATTATTTCGTATTTATTATTCAAAATACGTGATCAGAATATTGACGAAATATTAAATCTATCCACACGAGTTTATTTGATTGCATTGCCTTCGTATATCCGCTTTTTTCCCCATTTTATTCTTTGCCGAATTTTATTTAAACAGTTTTTTTGTCATTCATTGTACAGAAACTATTATTGATAATCTAAGAGTTTAAGTATCTCCTTGTGTAGCTGTTCTTTGCTAATTTCATATCCGCCAATCTAATCGCTGCATTTCTCGTTTACTTCATAGTAAAGATTTACATCTCAATAAAACTCTAGAAAGAAAAGACGAAAGCTGATATTCACCAAGAACTCGTTTATTTAGACGGGATTTGTTGTTTTGGCGGGCGAAAAGCGCAAAGAAATGGCTAGCAAATAAGACTTCACTAAATCCTGTATACGTCCGTATAACTGAATTCTAAAGCTGATTTTTTTCGGCTACTATTTCTGCGACCCCGGGCAACGCCCTGTCCCTTTTAAATCATGATTATCTTTTACTTTTTATATTTAGTCATTAAAATATTTGAGTTGATTTTTATGTTTTATGAGTCAACACCCAGAGACAGGAACTTATGAGATCAAATGTGGAATATGGGCGCGGCTGTCTGTCAAATCGAACCAAACTTGGAATTATTCGTTTTACTGATCTTGTAACTATGCGCACCTTGAAGTAGCTCAGACAGATATAAATAAGAAAAAAGAAAGGTTTTAAAAATTATAAAGATACGAGTTTACGGAGAAAATATGAACATAACACATTTTTTTTATGTGTAAGTTGAAACTAGTTTATACCCGTTCCTTCAATTTCCTTGCCAATTTTCATATTTACCTCCTATCGCTTTATGCCTAGTATAAAAATAATAGTTGTGAAATTTTGTGGTAAAAATATAGTTCTCAGCATTTGAATGAGAGAGTAAGTAACTAGGATGAATGTATTTACGTATGGTTTTCTTTGAAAAAAAAACAAAAACAAACAAAAAGAAACAGGAAAAAAAGTATGATTTTACGCACAAATAATTTACATTGAACTAATGTCAAAGTACTTATACAGATAAGGACCCAAGCTAAAATTTACTTGGCGTCGGTAGTTACCAGATGGTTAAGTCCAATGAAAAGTCGGTTGCCTGTGTGCCAAAAATCCTAAACGAGGCTGGATGTACAACGAGGCTGGATTTTTTTTCGTTTTTTTTTTTTTTTTTACACGTAACATTATTTTAAGAAAAGTATCACTGAACAAGTGTTAAAACTGTTAGGGTTAGGGTGGGTTCTAATCTAGAGAATTACCGGGTTACGTTATAAAATGTATTTTTCCTGCAAGGAACAATTTTAATTTCAATCATCTTCTTCTTTGGCTATCATATTTTTTCCCTGACAAAATTGAATCACTCCTTTAGGAGACGTAATCACTTGTGCTAACTTATAAAACATCATTACTGCTTTCGTCAATTGTTATTTTCAATTAGTTAATTCCGCGATTCAATAAATTAAAATGTTAACTTGTCTGCTTATTTTCTCGCATTCTGATTGGATAAACGACTTGACGTTTCCGGCCGTTTACGTAAACATCCGGAAAATACCGACGCCAAGCCGATTTAAGCTTGGGGTTTAATCTGCATAAGTACCAATGCCGATTATCATTTATGTTAACTTCATTGCGGATTACAAAAAAAGGTCATTACGTTTTAAAAAATATATATAATTTTTTTAATGTTCAGTTAATTACTTTAAAAATCGTAAAAAAAAATCACGTTTCTATTTTCGCACGAACAGACACACTCCAAAACTATTATGACATTTTAAATGATATATAGATAAACGGTATTTGTTGTGCGCCATATTTAGCCGACATGTTTTTTAAAATGTTTCCTTTTGAGGAAATCAATAGTGAAAACTTGAACCGAGTCAAACAGGCAAAAAACAATTCAAGTCAAATCCTTCCATCTCACGCGAAGTGTTTTTTTGTTCTTACAGAAAGAATTAAGAAATAGGGTAGCAGCAAATGGGGGAAGAAAAATCGTCGATGCAACGCGAAGAAAAATTTGGTCCCATAAAAAGAGAACAAGTAGAAAAATGGAAAAGCTACAAACATATATACATACCTACTCACACATAAATACACACACACACACACTGATACATACAAGCATACATGTATTTAAATACATATATGTAAAGATTCGGAACGGAGAAGAAAAGAAAGAAAACGGTCATTATGATAATGTAAGTCGACCTAAACCGTGTGAAGAACATGTTGCCGACACGGAGGAACCAAAAATATACGAACGTTTTAAAATGAAACAACACCTACCCTAAAAACAGAAGACAAGTATGTACATGCCAGATAAAGCTTTGAAAAAATGACAAGGAAAGAAACACTTTAATAATAGACTAACACACACTATATATATATATATATATATATATATATATATATATATATATATTTATATCGGCGAGGAATACGGACGTTTGGGACATTTTTGGGAGGGTAGAATGAGATTAAACAAATATAAAAACGAGAGAAAACGATTAAAAAGAAATTAATTAATGTACTGAACCGGTTTTCGTCCACACTCATCAGAGTAAAACGTGGAAGTGATTGAATACGACTAAAACCTAAAAAAATTTGTAATGAAAACTAGTGACAAGTTTAGGAGAAAAAAAATATGGGGAGGAGAGTCATAAGTTGATCACATTAAGTCCTAAAAGCCATTCCTTTTGCTTACAAAGGGAAGGTTTGATTGACTTGATATATATGGCTTCCAGGACTTTGAGGTGGAATAGAGAATGCGATCTACTTATGACAGAAAACCAGTCACTAGTGTACGTCGTTTATATATTAGTATCATGAACATATATCTATGGCAAGTTAGCTACACAGAGGTGTCCATGTTACATTTCTATAAGAAATCATCAGGCCTGATTATTTCCTGTGAGAATGACACATGAATGCCTCTATACAGTTTACTTGCCACAGATATATTTTTATACTAGTACTAAGCTCTACTCACGTATTGAGCACTGTTGAAGTAAATACTGAACATATATGTACACAATATATTATATTACCTTATAATGTTATATGTATAAAATAGTAAATTATATAAGTATAATACGTATATAGTATTCTTGGTTTCATTTGGTAAAAAGAAACCCAGCAGAGTAATCTATTATTTTATAATAAAATCCTAATATTTACTTTTAACTAGCAAAATATGATCCCTCCGGTCGCATATTTTTGCTAGCCTTGGAAGATATCATAGTCAACGAAGATATAGTACACTACCTTTCAAAAAGGAGGTAATGACTGAGAGAATGCTACCATGACGAACTCCCCCTTCCAAAAAGGAGGAGTTAATACCTTTCATGATGATATCATGGTAATAGAACAGATAGTACACTACCCTCCACCAATCATGGAAGTGTGGTACCACGAGGAACACATATATACGATACTGCCCCTCTCCCCGTAAAAAAGTGGAGGTAATACCTGGGAGGATCGCCCCATAAAAGGAGTAAATAATACCTGAGTATGTAATCATGACAACAGAAAAAGGTACTTTACTACCCGTCCTACCAATCATGAAAGTGTGGTATCCAGAGGAACGAATATATACTATACTGCCCCTCTCCCCGTAAAAAAGTGGAGGTAATACCTGGGAGGATCGCCCCATAAAAGGAGAAAATAATACCTGTGAGTATGGAATCATGACAACAGAACAGGTACTTTACTACCCTTCACCCAACCCATAAAAAGGAGAAGGTAATCCCTGAGAAGATGGTCTAATGACAACAGAACAGATATTACATTACCCCTTTCTCAAAGAATGGTGTAATACCTGGGAGCATTAACCCAGCGTCTTTAAAAAAAGGATAGGTAATTCCGGGGGGGGGGAGGCGTTTTATTACAACAGAACCGATCCAACACTACGTATTTCCATTAAAAGTCAATACAATAGTAGATTAAATCAGTGCTTTTTTATTCATTTAAAATTGTATAGCCATGAGACCATTATTTTTATGGTTCCTTGACCTTTTAACTCAGATCAAAATGTAGTATCTGTACTCGGCACAGCGACATTAGACGGTTTACTATCGACGAAAATATTCCGTATGTATAAGAAAATATGACAATGAAAAATTATAACTGTATATTACAGAATATTAATTTATTAGAAGCCGTTTATAAAATACATATGTAAATTAAGAAGATCTAAATGTGTTTCTGGCTTTTTGCAGTCTACTATATACACGGTATTACAGAAGTTTATCTCGTATCATAGACTCAAATAAGCAAAATCTGTTTTTATGTTTATATATTCAGGATAGATGGAAAATCCTTGCCATTAAACTATTACAGATGTTCAGATCAACCTGGTTATATACATATATATATATATATATATATATATATATATATATATAAGTCAGTTCATATCATATTCCTATAACCATGGTTTGATTTTATTATTTTTATTTTTTCACATTTCTAAAAAACAACATTTATGCGAGATATATTTTTGACGGTCCGTTTCATTTGTCTTGTGCCAAACAACGTTTTTATTTCAATATCGTCTCTGCAACATCACAAACTCATCAGAAAAAAATCACAAAGAGTAAAAAGTTCTTGGATTAAAGTGTCTTGAAAAAAACCTACACTATACAGTGGTTTATTTTTGGGTGGAACCAAACAAACTCACACGTGGAGGAACACACTAAAACGCCATATATATATATATATATATATATATATATATATATATATATATTGCTCATAATTGAACAAAGATCATTACTATGTACTTTTCACTACGCTCATGAACCCATAACTTTCTTTGTTACTGCCATCTCCTATCGTCCCTTAATATTCTCGAGAGAAGCCGAAATGCTGGAAAACTCTAAATTAATGTCTTATACATATGTTTTAAATTTAATTAAAATCAGATATACGTTTTTGATGTTTTACCGGCGTTTGGTCACCTAGAGGTGAGCCACGCATATATTCGGTCCATATAAGGGAACGTAGAGATTAGGAACAACTTCCATTGTCGTCCCCGGATAGCTTGATACATCTGATATAAATTTCATTAAAATAGGACCTATTTGAAGTTTTAAAGGAGGTTCGGACCCTATAGTTCACTTAGAGATTCTGGACCACTTCTATTGTTTTCCCAAGAACATTTTTATAGATGATTTTTGATTTAAATTTCATGAAAATAGGATAGATTGGAAAATTTAAGGGGTTATGCCTCAGACTGCTTAGCGGTGCACTTAGAGATTCGGGTAGACTTCCATTGTCTTCCCACATTTAACATAATACACTTTTAGATTTTATACAGATTCTCTAACATTTCATTCTAGATGGATCACGCAAACATCACACACAGTTACAGAGAGAGAGAGAGAGAGAGAGAGAGAGAGAGAGAGAGAGAGAGAGAGAGAGAAAGAGACAGAGACAGAGACAGAGACAGAGACACAGTTACAGAGACACCCACACAGTTACAGAGAGAGAGAGACACACACAGTTACAGAGAGAGAGAGAGACACACAGTTACAGAGAGAGAGAGACACACACACACACAGTTACAGAGAGAGACACACACACACAGTTACAGAGAGAGAGAGAGACACACACACAGTTACACAGAGATACACACACACAGTTACAGAGAAACACACACAGTTACAGAGAAACACACACACACAGTTACAGAGAAACACACACACAGTTACAGAGAGAGAGAGAAACAGACACACACAGTTACAGAGAGAGAGAGAGAGATAGTTACAGAGAGAGAGAGAGACACACACACAGTTACAGAGAGAGACACACACACAGTTACACAGAGAGAGAGAGAGAGACACACACACAGTTACAGAGAGAGAGACACACACACACACACACAGTTACACAGAGAGAGAAACACACACACAGTGACAGAGAGAGAGAAACACACACAGTTACAAAGAGAGAGAAACACACACACAGTTACAGAGAGAGAGAAACACACACACAGTTACAGAGAGAGACACACACAGACACAGTTACAGAGAGAGAGAGAGACACACAGACACAGTTACAGAGAGAGACGCACAGAGAGTTAGAGAAAAAGGGAGAAAGGGAGAAAGAGATAGAAACAGAGAGAAAGAAAGACAGAGATACAAAGAAAGAGAAAGAGAGAAATATTAATCGTGATGGAATTTGTTTAAAGATCTGTCTGAGTCTTCATCATACACTCGAATGTAGGCATCTTTTACGATATGGAGTCGCTTTTACAAATCTTGTTACAGAAATATTTAAAGAATTTTATGGAAGTGAACAATTTTTTTCCCTTTTTGACGTGCACATTCCTGGTTTAAGCGATTTTAGTCGAACGCTTTTCGCTGACTGCAACCTTGGAATAAGGAGTGAACTAGCTTACAGATACAACAAATAAACAGATAAAGCATCGATAAACCTATACACTAAACTATATCTTACGAGCAAGGTCACCCTATGTCACCAGGGATAAGAAAATACGTTTGTTATCTTAAGGGGACGGCAATCACTTAATTTAACCTTTAATAAGTTATACTTAAAATACAAGAAAATATGAGAAAATAAGTGAAGTTCCCTGATGAACGATTCGAATAGAAATGATAGCCTTACCATATATATATATATATATATATATATATATATATATATATATGTTATAATGGGATAATTCCAGGAGGAAATCTGGGTATGAGAGCTCAATGTAGTAAACAGAGCAAGAATAACATAAAATATAATAACACGAAATCACATAATTGTCGATGCAATAATTTATTTCAACCGTGCGGTTTTTTCAAGCATCACTCAGACAATTACATTTTTGAGACTGATAGAAAATTGAATTTCCCTACGACAATTCAAACACAACCAGAGAAAGTGGTGGTAGCAACCAAACAGAGACTGTTTCGCTGCATTACATCTATTGGGTGCGACGAGGCTAGCACCCATCTCAAACCAGGGATCGAAACTAGTTGAAAGTCGGCAATTCTACTTAAATGCTATCTTAATGTTTTTATATAAAAATTAACTACTACTGGACGGTGTTCCATCTGTTTATTTACAAAGAGCTTTGCATTACGCTAAATAGTAGCAGGCTATATCATTTACGACAGTGATCAAACGGAAAAGGAAGGCTTATATAGTCACACACAGACAGACTGTTTCGCTGTAACACAGCTCTTGAGTGCGGATAGACTAGCACCATCCCAAGCCAGGGATCGAACCTACAACCATCTAGTTGATAGTTGGCAGTGTTCAGAAGACAAGATAAACATTTCAAACAAAATGGACCCGTTAGTATATAGAATGAGTTGATAAGCATGGAAACAAACTAATTTAAATAATGACACAGACGCATGCTGAGAGGACTGATAATTCGGTCTTTAAGTCAGACCTTATTCATGTTGAAAGATTTTTTTATCAAACCAGGTTTTGTGAACCTGGGTATTAAACATGTTTATTTGAAATTGTATCGGCTCTGCTTATTGTATGTATTGAGCACTTTTTATTTCTCATTTCTATTGTTCTTTATTTTATTATATTTTCAGCGAGCTGTTTAATATTTCATAGTGTGTCTGTTCAGTTAATATGATGGCATACTACAGGGTACCCCCCAAATGTTATTCAAGAAATCTTTAACAGCATCCACAATCCTTTCTGCAATCCGACCATATGTGCTACGAACAAACTTCAGTCCATGCCTAACCCTAGCCCTAGCATGTCCAACATTCTTTGTCTTATTGCTGTTTAAATATATGTGGGATACTTTGATGACTGTCTTTTAAGTAAATGTGGTCATGAACGGGCTTCACACTCACAGAATCTTAACCCCCAGAGTTTTATCTGTGTGAATATCTCAAAGACAATGTCTATCCAAACCATCTGCCGACAATTACTTAATGGACGAGGACCATCATAGCCGACATAAGGGAAGCGCTAAGAGATGGGTGCATCAGAGTTATTGACAGTTTCGCCTGTCGTATTCAGGTGTGTCTTGTCGGACTCGGGAATCTATACGGAATTTCGAACGGAACCCTTGATTAAACCCACGTCCTCGTTTCGTCGGCCTTAAATACTTCTTTATTATATTCTTAGTATCGTCGGTACTGACGATTGAACTTTCAACGTCCAGAAGACTGTCACGTACGACTGATTATTATTTAGCCCATTATTTATTTTGCGTCACGGGTCCCCAAAAGAGTCGAAGATTACATTAGCCGAAAAGTTACGAGAATAGCATCCAAGATGAGAACAGTAGTCTGAATAATAAAAATTATCAATCCTTATCTACAGAAATCCGACACAATTTTGTATTTGCTAAAGTTATCAAAGAAACAGGAATCGCTATAACTAAGAGATCAGAGAGATATTTTTGGATGAATATAAATCACGTTAATGATTTCAAAGTGTTTCTCTTAACTATATCAAAGAGTTATTAATGGAATGGAAGTAGGGAGGACGTTACGCATATTCCCCCCCCCCAATAACATTTATTAATAATAGCCGTTTAGGTAGATTTTAAAAGCATGTTATTTATTTCGGGCTTCGTAAAATATCCTGACTATTAATTCAAGACGCCATGTGGAAGAAATACAATCTCGCAATCAAGAATGAATCGTTGAGAGAGGTTAGTGGGGGGAAAACGAACAAACAAAAAAACATGGTGGCTGTGAGATTGCAACATGCAGAAGTTTAAGTGAAACATGGGAAAACACAAACAAAATCACTTTGAGGAATCCGACATTTTATAGCCATTACAATGTAAATAGAAATAGTAAAAAAAAAAACAAAGCAAAAAAAACAAAAAAACGTACTAGTGTCAAACGCAAGTCTATGTGCAAAATGCCGAAATAAATGATTAGTTATTTTGTTGCGATCTCGCTTCAGAGACGTGTATCGTCGAGTGCCACGGCTTATTTGAAAAGGGAGATTTACTATACTTTTAAAGGTAGGTTACTGTGTCAGTAAGAGTAAGAGAGAGAGAGAGAGTAAGAGAGAGAGAGAGAGAAAGAGAGAGAGAGAATAAGAGAGAGAGAGAGAGTAAAAGAGAGAGTAAAAGAGAGAGAGTAAGAGAGAGAGAGAGTAAGAGAGAGAGAGAGTAAGAGAGTAAGAGAGAGAGAGAGTAAGAGAGAGTAAGAGAGTAAGAGAGAGAGAGAGTAAGAGAGAGAGAGAGAGTAAGAGAGAGAGAGAGTAAGAGAGAGAGAGAGAGAGAGAGCAAGAGAGAGAGAGTAAGAGAGAGAGAGTAAGAGAGAGAGTAAGAGAGAGAGTAAGAGAGAGAGAGAGAGTAAGAGAGATATAAAGAGAGGGATATAAAGAGAGAGATAAAGAGAGGGATATAAAGAGAGAGAGAGATAAAGAGAAAGATATAAAGAGAAAGATATAAAGAGAGAGAGAGAGAGAGATAAAGAGAGAGAGAGAGATAAAGAGAGAGAGAGAGATAAAGAGAGAGAGAGAGATAAAGAGAGAGAGAGAGCGATAAAGCGAGAGAGAGAGATAAAGCGAGAGAGAGAGATAAAGAGAGAGAGAGAGATAAAGAGAGAGAGAGAGATAAAGAGAGAGAGAGAGATAAAGAGAGAGAGAGAGATAAAGAGAGAGAGAGAGAGATAAAGAGAGAGAGAGAGATAAAGAGAGAGAGATAAAGAGAGAGAGATAAAGAGAGAGAGATAAAGAGAGAGAGATAAAGAGAGAGAGATAAAGAGAGAGAGATAAAGAGAGAGAGATAAAGAGAGAGAGATAAAGAGAGAGAGATAAAGAGAGAGAGATAAAGAGAGAGAGATAAAGAGAGAGAGATAAAGAGAGAGAGATAAAGAGAGAGAGATAAAGAGAGAGAGATAAAGAGAGAGAGAGATAAAGAGAGAGAGAGATAAAGAGAGAGAGAGATAAAGAGAGAGAGAGATAAAGAGAGAGAGAGATAAAGAGAGAGAGAGATAAAGAGAGAGAGAGATAAAGAGAGAGAGATAAAGAGAGAGAGATAAAGAGAGAGAGATAAAGAGAGAGAGATAAAGAGAGAGAGATAAAGAGAGAGAGATAAAGAGAGAGAGATAAAGAGAGAGAGAGAGAGATAAAGAGAGAGAGAGAGAGATAAAGAGAGAGAGAGAGAGATAAAGAGAGAGAGATAAAGAGAGAGAGAGAGAGAGAGAGATAAAGAGAGAGAGAGAGATAAAGAGAGAGAGAGAGATAAAGAGAGAGAGAGAGATAAAGAGAGAGAGAGAGATAAAGAGAGAGAGAGATAAAGAGAGAAAGAGAGAGAGAGAGAGATAAAGAGAGAGAGAGAGAGATAAAGAGAGAGAGAGAGATAAAGAGAGAGAGATAAAGAGAGAGAGAGATAAAGAGAGAGAGAGATAAAGAGAGAGAGAGATAAAGAGAGAGAGAGATAAAGAGAGAGAGAGATAAAGAGAGAGATAAAGAGAGAGATAAAGAGAGAGATAAAGAGAGAGATAAAGAGAGAGATAAAGAGAGAGATAAAGAGAGAGATAAAGAGAGAGATAAAGAGAGAGATAAAGAGAGAGATAAAGAGAGAGATAAAGAGAGAGATAAAGAGAGAGATAAAGAGAGAGATAAAGAGAGAGATAAAGAGAGAGATAAAGAGAGAGATAAAGAGAGAGATAAAGAGAGAGATATAAAGAGAGAGAGATAAAGAGAGAGAGATAAAGAGAGAGAGATAAAGAGAGAGATAAAGAGAGAGAGATAAAGAGAGAGATAAAGGGAGAGATAAAGAGAGAGATAAAGAGAGAGAGATAAAGAGAGAGAGATAAAGAGAGAGAGATAAAGAGAGAGAGATAAAGAGAGAGAGATAAAGAGAGAGAAATAGATATATAGAGAGAAATAGATATATAGAGAGAAATAGATATAAAGAGACAAATAGATATAGAGAGAGATAGATAAAGAGAGGGATATAAAGAGAGGGATATAAAGAGAGGGATATAAAGAGAGGGATATAAAGAGAGAGAGATAGAGTAAGAGAGAGTAAGAGAGTATAACAAAGTAAAAGAGAGAGAGAGAGAAAAGATGGTGTTAGAGAAAGAGAGAGAGAGAGAAATAAAGGTGTTAGAGAGAAAGAGAGAGAGAGAGAAATAAAGGTGTTAGAGAGAGAGAGAGAGAGAGAGAGAAAAGGTGTTAGAGACAAAGAGAAAAGGTGTTAGAGACACAGAGAAAAGGTGTTAGAGACACAGAGAAAAGGTGTTAGAGACACAGAGAAAAGGTGTTAGAGACACAGAGAAAAGGTGTTAGAGACACAGAGAAAAGGTGTTAGAGACACAGAGAAAAGGTGTTAGAGACACAGAGAAAAGGTGTTAGAGACACAGAGAAAAGGTGTTAGAGAGAGAGAGAGAGAAGGTGTTAGAGAGAGAGAGAGAAAAGGTGTTAGAGAGAGAGAGAGAGAAAAGGTGTTAGAGAGAGAGAGAGAGAAAATAGGTGTTAGAGAGAGAGAGAGAGAAAATAGGTGTTAGAGAGAGAGAGAGAGAAAATAGGTGTTAGAGAGAGAGAGAGAGAGAAAATAGGTGTTAGAGAGAGAGAGAGAAAATAGGTGTTAGAGAGAGAGAGAGAAAAGGTGTTAGAGAGAGAGAAAAGGTGTTAGAGAGAGAGAAAAGGTGTTAGAGAGAGAGAAAAAGTGTTAGAGAGAGAGAAAAGGTGTTAGAGAGAGAGAAAAGGTGTTAGAGAGATAGAGAGAGAGAGAGAAAAGTTGTTAGAGAGAGAAAAGTTGTTAGAGAGAGAGAGAAAAGTTGTTAGAGAGAGAGAGAGAGAGAGAGAAAAGTTGTTAGAGAGAGAGAGAGAGAGAGAAAAGTTGTTAGAGAGAGAGAGAGAGAAAAGTTGTTAGAGAGAGAGAGAGAGAGAAAAGTTCTTAGAGAGAGAGAGAGAGAGAAAAAGTGTTAGAGAGAGAGAGAGTGAGAGAAAAGGTGTTAGAGAGAGAGAGAAGGTGTTAGAGAGAGAGAGAGAGAAAAGGTGTTAGAGAGAGAGAGAGAGAAAAGGTGTTAGAGAGAGAGAGAGAGAAAAGGTGTTAGAGAGAGAGAGAGAGAGAAAAGGTGTTAGAGAGAGAGAGAGAGAGAGAAAAGGTGTTAGAGAGAGAGAGAGAGAGAGAGAGAGAGAAAAGGTGTTAGAGAGAGAGAGAGAGAGAGAGAGAAAAGGTGTTAGAGAGAGAGAGAGAGAGAGAGAAAAGGTGTTAAAGAGAGAGAGAGAGAGAGAGAAAAGGTGTTAGAGAGAGAGAGAGAAAAGGTGTTAGAGAGAGAGAGAGAAAAGGTGTTAGAGAGAGAGAGAGAGAGAAAAGGTGTTAGAGAGAGAGAGAGAGAGAAAAGGTGTTAGAGAGAGAGAGAGAGAGAGAAAAGGTGTTAGAGAGAGAGAGAGAGAGAGAGAGAAAAGGTGTTAGAGAGAGAGAGAGAGAGAGAAAAGGTGTTAGAGAGAGAGAGAGAGAGAGAAAAGGTGTTAGAGAGAGAGAGAAAAGGTGTTAGAGAGAGAGAAAAGGTGTTAGAGAGAGAGAAAAGGTGTTAGAGAGAGAGAAAAGGTGTTAGAGAGAGAGAGAAAAGGTGTTAGAGAGAGAGAGAAAAGGTGTTAGAGAGAGAGAAAATGTGTTAGAGAGAGAGAAAATGTGTTAGAGAGAGAGAAAATGTGTTAGAGAGAGAGAAAATGTGTTAGAGAGAGAGAAAATGTGTTAGAGAGAGAGAAAATGTGTTAGAGAGAGAGAAAATGTGTTAGAGAGAGAGAAAATGTGTTAGAGAGAGAGAGAGAGAGACAGACAGATAGAGAGAAAGACAGACAGATAGAGAGAAAGACAGACAGATAGAGAGACAGACAGACAGATAGAGAGACAGACAGACAGATAGAGAGACAGACAGACAGATAGAGAGACAGACAGACAGATAGAGAGACAGACAGACAGATAGAGAGACAGACAGACAGAGTGAGACAGACAGACAGAGTGAGAGAGACAGACAGACAGAGTGAGAGAGACAGACAGACAGAGTGAGAGAGACAGACAGAGTGAGAGAGACAGACAGACATAGATAGAGAGAAGGCGTAAGAGAAAGAAACATGAGACATTTATTAGCTCGTCTTCCTATGAAAGTCTACTTAATCACAAATCCAATACAAAGATATCCGCTATTAGTTTCGCACATTCGCAAAGAGAGGGAAGTATAGTGACAAGAGCCATGTCGAACACACTGCCATAATAATGATAAAAAAAATAATAATAGCTACAATGGCTGATGAAAACCAAAACGAAGGGGCGGAAATGTACGACAAATTCTCTAAACAAGTGTCAAACGACAATGAAAGACGCGCATGCGCCTCGGCGAGAGAGTAAAAACGCGGGAACCAATTCGCGAATAAAGGAAAACGTCGCATGTGTTCGCTCGCCATTAAGAAGAAGAGTGTTAAACACTTTCTGCGTAAAAAAAGAGAAACAAAACGACGCAAACAACTGAATGTATTTTACATTTTATTTTGCCCTCTTACCTGACGCACGAATACATATTTTTCAAGTGTATTTTTCTTTAACGTAAAACAGATAAGATTTTAGTAAAACACTACATTATATGACCTTTCAAACGCGTACAATCGATAAATGCAGTTTTTATTTTCTATGCGTATTATTAGTAAAAACATCATAAACACTTGCACTCATTAAAGTTACGTGTATCAGCTCGTTCTATAATATATATATATATATATATAAGCTAACAATACATAAATAAATAAAAAATAAGTAAAAAAATAACTAAACTAAACTAAAACCTAACAATTTAAAAAACTAAAACCTAAAATAGAAATACAAGGAACCACGTGTTAAAATAAATTCACCCATTCTATTGATACAAAGAAACAGGATATATGCTACTCTATAGAAAACAGAACAATAGAAAAGGACATAGCAAGTAACACTAACAGGATCTTTGTTCGTGGGCAGCCCAACGATTGGCTGAGAGAACAACGAAGATTTTGATTGGTTAACTAGCTAGCTGTGTATATAAAAACACCCGACAAAAATAACTCCATGCATTTTAGCCTGAAGATTCCCCCGGGGATGAAACGTGGGAGCCTCTGTGTAGCTTAATTGCCATAAATATATTTTCATATATATATATATATATATATATATAAGCTAAGTTAGGTATGTTTATGTTTGTATCTACAGGATTCACTCCTAAACTAATTAACCGATCATTCTGAATTTTGAAACAAAACTGTCAGGCGTAAGTGGTCAACATGTGGACTATATTTAGTTATAGTTTTGTGCAAAGTGGGTGGAATACCTTCATGAAAATTCAGATACTTCCGAGTTTAATGGAATTTTAACAATAGGCATTATACATCAATTTATAAATATTACCAACATTTTAAATTCCTTGGAGTATTTTAAACTTATTTAGGCTGCATAATATAGGCACAGCCTTCCATTTGAGAATTTAATTAGAGATTTGCATTGAATTTGATTCATCGTCATGAGGTACCAATTAAGCAAGATTCCCTTAATTTCAATTTAAGACATCTTAAGACATTTTTAGGCATTTTCTAGAGTCAAAATCCTGTAATGAAGTTTGATCAAAATTGAAATTAGGACTCTAGATTTAAGTTATGTTATCAGAACATCGTTGTTTTGATTTTCATAAGGAGACATAAAAGTGGTGCAAACCTATTTTGTTCGGTATATTAATTTTACCTGGTCTAGGACAACTATTATTTTAGTTTATATATATATATATATATATATATATATATATATATATACATATATATATATGTGTTACAAGCTTCAGAGAATATATATGTATATTATAGGTGCATTCCAATGACGAATAGAATAATCAATCCATACGTTTCATCCGTTTTTATTTTCTCTATCTTTATATTCTGTCGAAAGACCATTGTTTTATTCTGTTCTTCCAATCTTTCTCCTTGTCTTTCAGGAAAACAAAATAAAATTAATGTTTATATTGTATTTTTTTTTATTTCTCCCAAATTAATTGTTTCTGTATAACCTACGCACGTTTCGCTTGTAAGGCAACTTCATTGAGCCTGCAATTTAAAACATTTTCAGATATTATAAAAATATATATACACGCATATATATATATATATATATATATATATATATATATATATACACACACACACAAATATACATATTATAAATGCATTCCAATGACCAAAGGTACAATCAATCCATAAGTTTCATATGTTATTTCATTTTCTTAGTCTTCATATTTCGTTGAACAACATAATTGTGTTCTGTTCTTTTCATCTTTCTCCTCGTCTTACAGGCAAACAAAATTCTCTAAATTTGTTTATATTGTATTTTTTTATATCTTTTACAAAATTAATCATTTCTATACAACCTTGTATAGAAACTTAATTTTGGGGGAAATACATGAACAAACAGATGAAACGTATGGACTGATTGTATTTTTCGTCATTGGAATGCACCTATTATATATATATATATATATATATATATATATATATATAGATATATCAACGTTTTGACCGTTGAAGGGTAATATTTTCAAACTACCCCGACAAATGAATTTGATTATTGTTGGGTATGTCCATGGAGAAAACACACTTCCAACCTGGCAAGTCACACCTGGACGATTAAATTGTCCTGTTCAATTGGAGTGTGTTCCCTTTTCGAGTATATACTCTACCAAAGCTTTGGCTTACACTTTTATATAACTGGAGGTGATTTGTTCATACCGTTTCGAGCAGTATTAATAAAAACGATAGAATAGCTAAGATAGAACTTTAACACGACCGGGGGAGGGGGACCATATCGGTGTTACCCCCCCCCCACACACACTATCTTTCTGTCGTTCTTTTTCTAACTGCTTATCTCTCGCACACTGTGTGTGTTGGTCTCTCTCTCTCTCTCTCTCTTACATACACTGTGTGTTGGTTTCTCTCTCTCTTACACACACTGTGTGTTGGTCTCTCTCTCTCTCTTACACACACTGTGTGTTGGTCTCTCTCTCTCTCTCTTACACACACTGTGTGTTGGTCTCTCTCTCTCTCTCTCTCTTACACACACTGTGTGTTGGTCTCTCTCTCTCTCTCTTACACACACTGTGTGTTGGTCTCTCTCTCTCTCTATCTTACACACACTGTGTGTTGGTCTCTCTCTCTCTCTATCTTACACACACTGTGTGTTGGTCTCTCTCTCTCTCTCTCTCTTACACACACTGTGTGTTGGTCTCTCTCTCTCTCTCTCTTACACACACTGTGTGTTGGTCTCTCTCTCTCTCTCTCTTACACACACTGTGTGTTGGTCTCTCTCTCTTACACACACTGTGTGTTGGTCTCTCTCTCTCTTACACACACTGTGTGTTTGCCTCTCCCACACTGTCTCTCTTTCGCTCTCCCACTCTCTGTCGCTCTATGTTTCTCTCTGTATCTCTTTCGGTTCTTGTCTCTCTCTATGGCTTTCTGTCTTTTCCTCTATATATCGCTTTCTCTCTAACACTCGTTTACTTTCGTTCACACTCTCTCCATCACTCGCTCTATTATTTTTCTTTTAAGTTAACCTACAAAATTGTGGGTACATCTAACTGTCTTTAAGCTTTGAAGTGCCTTCCTTTACTAATTACGCTTAACAAATGAACTAAGAGACTCCCAGGTAAATAGAGCTACCCATTATTAAGCTTGTAATTACCCCAAGAAATAGATTACACGTATAGCTTTAATCTACGTTGGATTAATGATTACTTGGTTTGATAACACCTAGTGCTTGTGAAGTTTCCTCTGAAGGTAAAGGTCATGACATTTCGTTCGTTATATTCCGCCGCTCTTGTCGGAAAATATCAAACGCTGAAACTTAATTTTCGAATAAGAAGGATCTGAATGATCTGAGACTATAAATTGTAGAAGTACTTGACATCGCAAGGAATATCGGAGAGTAGTTTTGTGTGCGAACGATCGTTAAAGGTTACTAGCTTGCATAAGATACTTTCTTTCTCCGTTCTTGTTTCCGACATGTTCTTTTTCATGGTCCCAAAAAGTAGAATTTCACATAAGGTTAACAAGACAGTGTGAAAAGTCGAATAAAAATAAAGCAGACATCGAAAATCCTAGGACGAAAGATAGTCTAGCAAAGCCCGAAGGAGGACCAGAATGTGGCATAACATTGCGCCTCCCGCCAGATGAGGCGAAATGAATACTCAACGACCACACCATGAATCCTGAACTAGCACACGCCCTACACACCCACACTGACCTCGGCTGTAAAAGTAAATAACTACTCACTCACACAAGTTCTCACATAAATACACTGATAAAAAACAAAGGCAAACCAATACATACACAATGTCATACACGAATACTCAAACTAACAAACATAGATGTATACATTTCTAACACCCATGCTATTTTGAAAACTCGAACATTCTTTACAAAAGACGAGAACATTAACCAAAAAAATAAAAATTGCCCACTAAAATATGTAGACATTTATACAGGGTGGGCAAAAATAAGGGTCCTATTTTTAAAAATTCATAACTTTTTTATTTATTGATTTAAAAAAAATTTTTTTTTTAGAATAAGTAAAGGACCCCTTCCGAAGCAAGCATGAGCCGTATTAGCCCTAAGGAACGTACCCTCATTTAGAAAACATTATTTTTGCTTAAAAACTCAAAACAGTGTAAAAAACAATACTTTAGTTTTTGTAAGTTTTAAGAAGTGTTTTTCGGCTAAAATTTGTTTTGTTTATTTCAAAAAATCTCGGAAGGGTCAGTCTACACACACATAAAGTTTGGTGAGTTTAACTTTTATTTTGTGGAAGTTATTCAAATTCAAGTTATTCAAATTTAAAGATAGGACCCTTATTTTGGCCCACCCTGTAGATACTAACAAATATATGCTCCCTCTGGTCCCAATTATTTGCTAGGCTTGGAGTATTATATAATTATGATGACAGAACTACATACAATACGTAGTTGAAGCAAAATTAATTGTATCTTTTCTCTTAATATCAGCGCCGGAAGTGTTCATGTAATTATCTCCCTTAAAACTGAAAGTTTTAAAATGTTTTTAAAACGCTAACGTTTTTGTTTTTAATAAAATCTCTGTAATTAATAATTTTAATAATACTATCGATAAAAATATTATCAATATATAATACAACTTGGCAATACCAATTATAAATGTATATTACAAAATATTAATTTATTAGTAAGTTAAAAAGAAAATAAACATGCAAATGAGCAGAAGCAATTTTTTTTACAGAGTTTAGAGATAACTATATATATATAATGTATCATTATATTTAAGTAAGACTTAATGTTAATATATTTGTAAAAGATGCGAATTTATTAATTCTTATATTGGATTGGGGTATCAGATTAGCTAAATGCAGTATACCCCATTATTTCGCAATATATTTATTACGTTAAAAAGGTGTAACGCACAGACAGGCGGGCGGACGGACAGACAGACAGACAGACGGACAAAATCTCTATTTCTATAAGATATAAATATGTTAGTTTCTTAACCATGTTTTAATCTTTTATTTAAAACACCTGGTTTTAAGATTTAGCGCTTGCTGTTCGTTTTATTCTCAATCGTTCTTCCATTTTCATAATAAGCCTGTTCTCATCCATTTTCCTGGTTCGCCATTCCAAAACATTATATTAATTATCAGTCTAATTCTTGGTACATTTCCAAAGAGAAAACCGCTGTCTATGCCCTGGCCATGCCAGGATCTACGCCACACGTGTAAAGTTTCACTGAAGTAAAAAAGTGTCGGGCTGTCCAAAATATATATATCCAATTTATAGTACCTACTAACAATGTACGTTATAGAATTGACGACGTCGAGTTCATATCCCATTGAATCTGCTATTTAGCCATGCACTTCAACGGCTGCGATAAGTATAACACCGAAAATGTTCCTCTCGGCTATGGACAAAATAAAAGCGTATGATTAATTGATCGTATACAATAGATATTACATTTCGGTATTAAATGACCCCAAATGGGTTAATACCTCGCAAAGCAGAATGATGAAATAAGAAATGTGTAATATTGTGATATATATATATATATATATATATATATATATATATATATATATATTATAGGATCAAATATAAACCAAAGTAAAACTTTTAGTAGATGGAACCTATTGTGAAGAGGATTAGCTCAATATACGAGATAGAGCAATTGTAGAGATAGAAGAAAAAAGAGTGATAAATATGCGACGATTGCCCAAATTTATTTCAAATTTCAATTGTTCAATGCAAGGTGTATTCAGTAATAAACTAGTGTTTATTATTCTTTCCTTAAGCCAAGGGTTTTCAAAGATCGAGATCTTATCATCAGAGGAGAAATACAAGGAGTTTTTTTTTCACGTTTCTACAATTCATCGGACTTCTTTTCAACGGAAATCTACCACCCGGACAATCTGCATATCTTTTTTACGGAACTTTTTTTTTTCTTTTCATTCACTGCGTTTTTTTAACAAACATTCTTTTAAAAATAATTTTTATATTTTTCAAATATTTGAACTTTGGTTTTTTCGAAAGCCAACTTATCCATCTGTATTTCTCCTCTGATGATAAGATCTCGATCTTTGAAAAGCCTTGGCTTAAGGAAAGAATAATAAACACTAGTTTATTACTGAATACACCTTGCATTGAACAATTGAAATTTGAAATAAATTTGGACAATCGTCGCATATTTATCACTCTTTTTTCTTCTATCTCTCTATATATTATATACCGTATTTCTTAATTGGGAGAGTTTCCCAGCAGAGTGCTCAATTATTAATGCAAAAGTAAAATTAACTAAATAATTAATAAGAGCATGATATTTATTAATATTAAATAAAGTGTTACAACAACATCCGGACCAAGGTTTCAGATCCGAGAAAATCGGACCTTCATCAGCGGAGTCGTATAGCTTAATGAGTGAGAACAACCGCCAGGAATTTCAAAATATTGTCCGTTGGAAAGATGGAACACTTTCAGATTTAAAATTGTCACGTGCGTGGAATATTCGTAGTCAGTTATGGAAAAGTTTCAGATCAAAACAACAGCAACGCTGTACATCGAAAAAGCAAGAAATTAAATGGGAATAACGTTAACAGTTGGACAGATATATATATTGTTGAATATAAGAGACAACTCATGTCAAGATATCCTTTGGTAGATCCTTTCAAGAGTCCAGATCAGGATATTAGTTTCAGAGGAGAATTGGCTGATGAATTTGCCATAGTTGATAGGTCTGGAAGTACTTGGCAGACTAATCCAAATTATGGCAAATTCATCAGCCAATTCCCCTCCGAAACTAAGGTCCTGATTCGGACTGTTGAAAGGATCTACCAAAGGATATCTAGACATGAGTTGTCTCTTATATTCAACAATACTTGCCCGCAAGAGATGATGGTGCATATATATATATATAATGAAAAAGGAAAGCAAAAAACTATATTATTTATGTATCCATAAACTTCTTCAGGATGAGGAAATATTCAGAAAAATTATACGAGTATTATTATTTCTTTGATTTGCTAGAAAGTGTCTTAATAAATATTGTATCCATACAATCTTTTTATTCTCATCTTTCATCGCTTTATATATATATATATATATAATTCTTAGTTCTGTTTGATAGAAAGAAATCCAATAGAGTGCTCGATTATTTAATAAGAGCGTAAGATTATTTATTTATAATATTACAAAAGTAGCTTAGGATTTCCTTCATAACCAACCCCACAGATCAAAATAGATGGTTCGTGAAATTGAGTGTTAGATCCAGGAAGGGGACACTTGATTTATTAGAACTTACGGAATGAAAATTAAAATAAAATAAAATAAATTTAAAAAAAATAGATGTGAAAGGTTATGATCTTTGAATCTGCTACCGTCAGTATGAAACCGCACATACATAAAAAATCTCATGAGTCTAAAAAAGTTACTGTGTTTGGAAGTTTGTTAGTACGAAAATAGAAACCCGTAACGTGTTGACAAAAAAAAGAAATAGGCAGAATACGCATTACTAAGGCAGTAGTTTTTACGATGTCAATCGCAGATTTCGAATCTTACGTAAGTATAAAATAATTTTTAACTGGGTACGCGTTTTATAAATAAAAAAATAACATTACAGAAATATATAAAAAAACTAAAATTACCTGTTTTTTGTAATCGTCCTTAAAATAGTAGACAAAGGTTATTTGGCATTAGTTCATAGCGATTTAAAAAAGAAGTTTGTGCTCAAACAATTTCTGTTATTTGTACCAATAAAAACAATACGTAAATACATACTTCGTAGTTACTTACTCTCTCATACATACTAAGCAGTTTTTTTAACGGTATCGAGTGTTATAAGCAAGGTAAAGATGGAAAATGACATACCCAGGTACTGTACCAACACCGCTCAAAAACGGGTATAAAACTAATCGTTCTTACAAGGATTGCTTCTCTAAAGTCTATAAAACTTATCGTCAAATTTAATTTCAATAAAACCTTGTCCTCACATTTTATTTATTCCATTCATTATTTTCAATCCTCTCATCATATTCATCATCAGCCATCTAACAATCTATCGATCTCATTATCACCGATCCTTGAGTGACTTTTCGCCTTGATAAGTGATGTCTATTTCTAAAAGATATGCGGGTATTAAAAAACACACACACATTAATGATGATGACTTTTATTCTCCAAATTAATAAAAACAACAGTTTTTTTTTCTGTTTTCATTTAAACATTTGCGAGCCTCAATATCAACGCTGCACAATGCGTAGTGGCACATGAATACATCTTCCTGAAATAACCCTTTGGCCAAGATAAAAGTGTAGTATCTGTTCCGATGGATACTGCACCCCATACTGGTATTGTCTTGTCCTTCGGGGCTTGATTTACGCCGGGCAATGGGTTTGTCCTGTGCAGTTCTAGGAGGTCCACCCTCCCAGGCTTTGCCTCCCCTCTTTGGGGAGGAGTAAGTTTATTGCTTACTGTCTGAGGCGCCTCTACCGGGGAATGCCGACGGGGCTGCCCAGACAATTTTTAATGGCCAGAGTGCTCACTTCTCGGGCGCTGGCTTTTCAAACCCCACTTTCCCGACCCGATCTTGGGTCACATCTTACTTGTGGGAGTAAGATAAAACTGGCCTTGTGCCTAACTCCTGGGAAGGAGTAAATAATATTTCGGCCTTTTGGCCGAGATCAAAGTGTAGTATCTGTTCCGATGGATACTGCACCCCATAGACTTATTATCTTGGCGTTCGGGGCTTGATTCACGCCGGTCTATGTGTCTGTCCTGTGCAGTTCTAGGAGGTTCACTCTCCCACGCTTCGCTTGCCGTCTTTGGGGAGGAGTAATTTATATAAATTCTCTTCCTTACCCATGTTAATTGATGATTGCCTTACATTTAACCCATAGGCTAACAGAGTCAAAGATGTCTTTGCAACTGGATTTGAATCCTTCTACCGGCATTTCATGTCTTTCAATCGTAGACGTGCCTCATTTTCTTCCTGAGATGTTACTGGATGATTCTGTTCTTGGGGAGAAATCGACTCTGAAACTTCTTGGTCTTTCATCAAATCTTTGCTTGGAGTTCATACATTAAATTCATTGTTCTTTCTGCTCCTCGTAAAGTCGATTCTCTCGATCACTCCAGAAACTTTCTCACGCCTGAGGCTATTCTTTATTTCTACAAATCTACTATCAGACCATGTATGGAATACTGTTGTCATATTTGGGCTGGTGAATCTCTGTCTCATTTGAGAGTTCTTGATAAGGTGCAGAAACATACTTGTAATTTGATTGGCCTCACCCTTTTTTCTTCTGTGTACTTTATTTCCTCACAGCCGTAATACTGCTCGACTCAGTCTTTTCTCTAAATACTATCATTGCATGTGTTCTTCAGAATTATGAGATCTATTCCCTGCTTCTTTTGTTCCAGCTCGTTTCACTCGTTGGTCGAGTGATCTTCATCAATTCGCCGTTTTGATACCTCATTGTAATAAAGCTTTCTATTCCAATAGCCTCTTTTCCAAGGACTAAAGGCTTGCGGAACTTTTTTTTGCTGACTGCTTTCCTCCTACCAATAACCTTAATTTTTCAAGACTAAGGCTAATAGGCATCTCTTGCCTTTGCGATAATCATATTTCGTTCTTGTTAGCTTCTTACATAGTGTGGCTTCATGTCTTGTCTGGAGCGATTTCCATGAAAAAATTAGCATCTCCTACATAAACATTGCACAAGCATGAAACACTGCTGTCTGTAGGTTATAATACTAACTATTTATAAAACATTATATATAATTTTATATATATATATATATATATATATATATATATATATATTATAATATTTTTGTATTTGTAGCCCCTGAAAAACCCTCTAGATGAGCACTGTAAGTTTAGTATTAACCCAGCATGACGTCGCTAGCTATTAATGCATCGTTCTTTTCATTATGACGTCAAGCCGCCGGATAAAGTGTTAACATTATCACTGGGTATTTAGCTATCTAGCGGTGGCTGAATGGTTCTAGGCGTCGGGATTTGAGTTGTAAAATACTCGTAGCCCGGGGGGTTCGAATCACGCGACCAGTAGTGTATAGTTATATCTCTATTCTGATGAGTCCCGATTGAAAATGACGAAACGTATACGTACATAGATAATAATAATAATAATATATATATATATATATATATATATATATATATATATATTATATCGGCTTACAGAAGTTCTAATTTTGTAGTATTCGTATTTAGGTAGTATTCCTGGGATTGAAACTCTTGAAACTCGTATATGAATGATAGAATTGGATAGTATCTTAGTCACTAGCAATATTGAAGAGAGAATGTTTTTTTTTATTGATAGAAGTCGTATTTGTTTAGGCGAATGGCGTTTTTTAAGTATTGCCGATATAAATTGCGGCTTTCTTTTTGCGCTTGCATTTTATTAGTAATGTTGAATATCATTTTTATATATATATATATATATATATACCTGTATTATTTTTCGTGTATAATTGACTGTTTAAAGATTATTTTTGAATATATATGCATATACATGTGTGTGAGCGTGCATTAGTATATGAATATGTAAGTGCCGATATATATGAATGTGAATAATCTATATATGTATATATATATATATATATATATGGGTGTATGTGTGCGTGTGTGTGTGTGCATGTATGTGCATGTGTGTAACTGGTGTGGTTGCGATTTTCTTCCGCTTCGATTATTTGAGAAAATCAATCAAAAGCCAGAAGATTATTCTAAGACGCTTTTCCTCGCTTTACTTACTGCAACAAAACGATTTATTTTTTGTCTGCCTTTTTTTTGTTGTTTATCATAAAGAAATCAGTCCTAATTAGATCTGTGCGAAAATTAGGTGAGCATTATTTAGATTTTTGTAGGAAAACAGCAACAACACAACTAACACCAGAAATTCAATTCTCGAATTTTTATGCAGCACAGAAAGAACACGTGACATTTACATTCCTTGGAGTACATTTTCCAGATTTGTATAATCTTTTATTTGTAATGCTGTCTACCACGTGAAAGCATTTTCTCCTGGCTTTTGTAGACCTGAAAAAGGTATTAACATACGAAATAAGCGCATGGAATAAATAAAACCTTTTCCACAAAAGATGTTAATCTTTATACTATATATAATGTATACATACTAGCTGTACATACCCGGCATGCAGTAAAGTCATTTTAGTTATTAATTAGTTTTTATGTTGTTTTTTTTAAACTTATACAGAAAGAGAAATACTATTTTAGTTGTAAGGGAGACAACTCTTTGTATATGCTTCAATAAAAAAAATCTAGATTCATATTTTTACGGTCATAATTAAAAAATGTTTCCAATTTCCTAATTGTATTGACGGTACTTTATCATTATTGTTAAACAATACAATAAAACGTGAAAGTTTGAGGGTCAGAATCAAAGTTTGATACCTCAGCTTAAATTCTATTTATGTTTAACTTTTAAACTCTCACAAGTAACTCTATATATTAGATTGGTTCAGTAAAACAAAATCTTGCAGATGCTTTGCTGTGAATAAACACCATAATCTTCAATTGTTGTATATTTGTGGATGAGGAGAAGGATTGGCAAGTCTTGTGTGGTTATGGCATCACAAGTAAAAGGTGCTAATTTCCGAGAATCTCTTCCTACGGGCCAGACTTCAGACAAATATATCTCAGAGGTCGGTAAGGCACACCCAACCTGGCAGAAGTTTGGGTGCAACTACATGAAATTAAAACCATAGTTTACTAAAGATACTGTCTGACCGAAAATGCAATAAAAGAGTTGAATCATAAAATAATGCTGTGTAGCGTTTACAATCGACGTTGACTGTTACATCGCAGAAGAGACGTGATACGGCGAATAAGCTATTTCTGGCCGACAGTATTAGACAGATACGAGGCAGGGACAGATACGACGGAAGGGACAGATACGACGGAAGGGACAGATACGAGGCAGGGACAGATACGAGGCAGGGACAGATACGAGGCAGGGACATATAGAGGCAAGGACAGATACGAGGCAAGGACAGATACGAGGCAAGGACAGATACGAGGCAGGGACAGATACGAGGCAGGGACAGATACGAGGCAGGGACAGATACGAGGCAGGGACAGATACGAGGCAGGGACAGATACGAGGCAGGGACATATACGAGGCAAGGACAGATACGAGGCAGGGACAGATACGAGGCAGGGACAGATAGAGGGAGGGACAGATAGAGGGAGGGACAGATAGAGACATAGAAAGGGATAAAAAGAAAAAGGCGTATGTCTCCGTTCGCAAACAAATTGTAGGCTATTAGACATAGGAATCTAGCATATAGTAGGGATGCCCATATATGCAAATCGTCTAAATGAGATTATATTAATCTTTTTGTCTGTAACGAAGCTCCCAACGGCGTATGAATATATCCACCGTCAATAGACGTAAATATCTCTGAATTTTATTACATTTAAATCGTAAGTAAATGATACCCCCTGATGCAAAATCCATAAACATCGAGCAATTAATGAGGGCTTAACGCCTACACGATTAAAACCTTAATCCACCCCTATTTATTTCAGTTGCTTAAACTCTAATCTGACAGTTTGGGATCGCTGTGAGGCAAACACGTCAAATCGGGAATGCGTTTTTTATCTGTTTTACTTTTATAACTTCGTTTATTTTTACGGCATGTCAACCCCTTTTGAAGTTATGTAATGCAGACTCCAATCATTTTATACTTAAAATTTTTAATATCTTCAAATATTTAATTATAATGTTTGCTTCAACTTGTCTTTCATGATTTAAATATGTGTATACCACCAAATGCCGATTAATATATTTAGTAGAGACTGTATGTAACCAAGAGACGGCACGCTGACAGGATCAGTGTCCTAAATAGTGGGTCTACAGACAATACAACACTTAATTAGGGCATCACCACCAGATGTTGGACTTTCGTAAGAAATATATATATATATATATATATATATATATAAAATATCTATATCTAGGCAGCATCTTCTCTTGCAGGCAAGTATTGTTGAATATAAGACCGGTTTCGCTAACACTTAACGAGAGCTGTATCGTGGGATTTTAAAAGGGGAGAATGTAAAGAAAAGAGTGAAATTATACATTTAAAACCAAAAAGAGCCTTATGTTATTTACACTAGAGGATGTGTCTTCGAAAGTAACCAAACTCAACCCTAATAGGCACTCCTGTTTACAGAGAGAGAGAGAGAGCCGTTTAAGACGTACGTGGATAGTCTCTAAGAGTTTAAGATGGAAAATGGAATGAGCACGACTCAAGATCGTAAATAAGTTAATGCAGAAGTTCGTTGCACACGACAGGTTTTTAACCAAATGGTCGGGTATAGAAGACCCGTACGTGTTTCTTAGAACGTCCGTTGACTGGAAGGTTCCATTCCTAATTTTACTAGGGATGTGTTGCTGTACTCTGGTGTTCAATCTTAACGTCGTTCTACCCACGTAGTCGGCACTGCAACTACATTGAAAATAACAAATCCAATTATTTTTGTGGTGATGGGGTAGAGCGTCTTTTCGAGAGAACGTCCGCAAGGGTTTTGTACACAACACGTATGTTCGACGCAAAATAGAAATTTTCCACTGCTGAGCGAATTTGTTCGGCGAATCTCTCACTCACTGCATCTAACCAAGGCAAACGAATATAAATCTGACATTTAGTCACCGTATAAGGTTTTATTTAAGAAAAAATTGGCTATTTTCCTTTTGATGACTGACTTAATCACATCCAGAGGATAGTCGTTATTGGACAAAGTATTAGCAATCATTTTTATTTCTTCGTCCAATTTTGATTTTGAACAAATCATAAGAGCTCTGTGCGTTAGGGTCCAAATTAAATTTAACTTTCGTTTGCATGGGCAAAATGATTCCCAACGAGTATACAATCTTGTAAGCGTAGGTTTACGGTAAATTGATTTAAGGTGACAGGATGGAGTTTTCGTTACTAAAACATCGACGAAAAGCTAGAGAAGAATTACACTCCCCTTCATAAGTATACATTAATGCGAGATGCATTTTGTTCAATAAGGGGAAGAATGTATTTGCCTCTATTGAAGATGCAAAATGTGTCGTCTACATATCGAAAGTAGACTAACGATTTCATGGGTCCAGATAGTAATTCTTTAATATATACACACACACACATATATATATATATATATATATATATATATATATATATATATATATACATATGAGCAACATTTCTTCTTTAAAACGTATCTCATTAAATATTACAGATGACTTGTGTTTGCATATTTTTTCCTTGATCCTTTCTTAATTCCTGATTACATTTCTGAGTTTAAGGTTTACACTGGCAGATGTAGTTGCTGTACTCGTTGTGTACGCTTTTTTTACAGTTCCGGCTTGAAACTCGAAAATTCAGCAAGAATTTAGAACAAAATACAGACAAGTCATCTGTACTATTTAATGAAATTATCTCTCTATCTCTCTCTTTCTCTCTTATATATATATATATATATATATATATATATATATATATATATATATATATGTGTTCTTTTCAATATTCGAACACTTTACGACAACTGCCTTTAAATAGGATTAATATCTCTCTGATTAACCTGGTTGTTGACAACGGCCGTGTGGGATAAGACGTTGACATTAGAGTTTGAAATTTAACTCGTATTCCGGAGTTCGAGTCCGGCGACCGGTGTGAATAATTCTTCTTCTACACTGACGATTTCTGTGAAGATGAAACGTATACGTATGTAGATTAAAATTAATATATATATATATATATATATATACATATATATATATATATACACACACACACACAAAATACCCGTCCCAGGACGGTTAAAATAAATTGCCAAAACAATACAATTCGTACCACTTTCATAAGAACATGTACCGCTTTTCTACAAAATAAACTGACCAACCACTATGACATTTTAATTTTCTCGGAAGAAAGGTATTAATTCAATACATAAAACACCCCCTCTCTCTTTCTCTCTCTCTCTAAAAAAGGCGATAAAGAAAGTGAAGACGCCATCAAGACTGCCTTTCTTTCTTTTTCAACTTCAAATATTTCCATTTTGAAAGTCTTCAGAGACGGACAATTTAAAAAAAAATTAAATCGAAATACATTTATTGTTAAAAACATGGAGCCATGTTTCGCAAAGAAAATGGCGACTCATGATGAAACTTTGATTTTGTCGAAAGAAAGCTATTAATCACAAAGATTCAAGTAACAGGCTGACTCTACTTTATTACATAGAAATACTTAAATCAATCAAGATAATGCAATGTCAATTTGCTAATAAAGTCAATAGTTTTCAATGTTCATATTTTTAAATATTTCAATAAATGGAAATTGAATGATTACCTGAATCCACTAAAAATCTCTAACCTGAATATGCTTGCATGTTTGTAGCCATTCTAATTTCTATAAACATACTAAAAGAATACCCGACCTAGGACGGGTAAAATAAATTCTGCGAACAGTACAGTTTTCACAACTTTCATGTCCTCCTACAAAGATTAAAATAAATATATTTTTCTACTAAAGCTTATGTCTAGAATCCTTATTCCAATTTGGATAAACATCAGTTATTTTGATTCTAACAAATATCGGATGAATCCTGGTCCAATTTTGATTCTAGAAAATGTCTAATGATTATGGATCACATTTAATGGAAAACCCAAAATATTTTAATTTTCAAATGGGAGTTTGTGCTTAAAAATCCAGATCCGTAGAGGTGGAAGACAATGTAAAATGAGAGACACTTCCATGTTTAAAGAAAAGAAAAACGAGAAAACGTAAATGTGTAAGACGATCGAAAGATGATAGAAACGTTCAGGTTTAGTCCCTACTAAAAGGCAAGAGGTGCTAGAATAGCATCCCCCAGTGTTAAGTCCATTTAATTATGTTTCATTCTAATCTTAGAAACAAAATCCAAAATATAGCTGAGTAATATGTCATTTAGTTGCGTAGCCTGGTGGTTTAGAGGTGATGGGCTTGTTTCTGATCAAAGCAAGGACGGGTTACTGGTAGAGTTGGTATGATGTTAAAAAACATACGAAGAAGCAAACATACCACTGCAGTTTATTTTTAATCTGTTTGTTTAAACATAGGAAATATATTCAGAAATAAGTTTCCACTTCTATCACAAAGACTAAGCAGCTTCTACTGACCAAAATGCTGTATAATCCAGATCTAAATAGCAGTGGAACCTTGAACATTTGGTAAATTACCAAGCAATACACAGCTGTATGAAGTTTGAATTCTTTTAAGTTCATTCCACTGAGTTTTATGTAACCGAATAGAGTAAACTGCACGGTCTTCTCGAACTACATCCTGGTAAGAGTCGACCCCTTTTTTCCACTTTCTACTCTATTGTTTTTCGCATTGAAGATTCTCGACTGAGCTCCACTTTCTGGTTAATCAATGTACGAAATACACAGAAACAACTTGTTTTGTTACCACAACGGAAAACAAATCATTTTTTTCTCCGTGTGTCTAGCGTCAGACAGAATTTCCACAAACAGAGCATCTTCACAAAAAAAAACTTCCAAGCTTTGGAACACATTTCCGCTGGACTGCTTCCTTTGCTTATTACAATATGAACGTCTCAGACTCAAATGTCAACAGATTAGTGTCATAAACCGTTCCTATAAGTAATAACAGCTCATTCCATTAATCATTTTAAATTCTCTCAGAAAATACTTCATCTTTCAACTGTCGATCAGTGCATCTCATTATCCTCGAGTGACTTTTACCCTTGATATCTGTAATACATCAGTAAAAAATAACCTCTGTAGCTGATTAACTGATAAAATAACGGATAACACATATACATACGTACTGGCGTCGTATTTTATTTGGTTCTGTAAGTTTCTATATTTATAACGAACAGAGTGCTCAGAGATATACATGTATATGGAAAAACGTCAATTATCCAGAAAAATCAAACATTGCCTATCCATTGAGATTTCTACAAAAGGGACCTCCACCGTAATCCGCAAGAGACGCAGGATATGTTATTATTTCTAGCTCCTTCATTTGAATGGAAATATTTGACATGTCCTCAAGAGGCCACCATCTTATTTGAAAACCTTACCGCACAAGCGCTAAACTAATTCTCCAGTATGCATTGCGGCCATCTTGTATGCGCGTAGTTACAGAGTCCCTTCCACTAATACTTTACGAAAGGCTTAAAGCCAATACTCTTTCGACTTAGATATGCTTGAAATAAAAGGGTATACTTCGCTCCATAAATGTTAAACTTTTCTAAACTCATAACTTCAGCTGTGGACGGTCTATTTGAGAACAGAGCGGTATTTTCATGGCTGTTTGAAGATTCCTAGTAAGCATAAAAATAGATGCTCCACTGAGTTTTTGAGGGGGGGGCACCGTTATATTCTGTATATCTCTATTAGTAGAGGGTATGGGTTCACATTTAGACTCGGATCATAGTTGAAAATAATCGAAAATCATAGAGAACATTTTTAAATCTCAGGTGATAAACTGGTGCCTTATGGAAAATCTCCAAGAGAAAAAAACAAGGAAACATTGTAGAAGTGAGATGTTGGTGTATATCCTACGCACAGAAGAGTGACAAACAACAAATATAAACTTATACAAACTTTAGAAGAAGCGAGACGATTAGCAATTTTAAAAGAATGGTTATATGGCATTAATGATGGTGAACAATAAAAGTGGGTAACTGTAACATATTTGTCGTGTGAAAGAATGGGTTACCTATAATTTAGTTAACTACTATAGAAGGCAAGGTTTTCCCCGAGGACGATGCCCAAGGTACGTTACCTCTTAAGAGTTTGAATAAAGTAGAATTAATATTTTACATCACAGGCGTCACGCTTTTAAGGCTAGGCGTACGATATTAAAACTTGTGCGTATCACTGTATTAAGATACGCTACAATTGCAAAAAAAAATAAAAGTGAACCTAATTATAACTTTAAATGGTATTATATGTTCCTTAATACGATCGGATGGAAATGTCCGCTTCCCCTCCTCGTGGCGAGTAATTAAATATTCTTTCTGGTTCTTTTATTGGAATGGTAGCCGAACCATTCTGGAAAGACGACGAAGACGATTATAATTTGAAATATATTTTATTCATCACTATATGGATATTCATTTTCCTTAACTAGGAGTCGCTTTTATCAAGTCCATGTGTTATTACATGTATCTTTAATTAAAGTACTCAGAAAAATCATCGTTGAGTTCGAATCCCCTCCTATTATGCGACAGCAGAACTTAAGGTCACACCCTGTCACACATATCTATTAATCTTGGCAAATCATATTCTGGATTCTATGTTCGTTTATATCAACTTTGCCGAGTTTTTTTAATGCTGAAACAATAACTTTTGTGAATAATTCATTGTATACAACTAATTGAACATAAGTTGCTATTTTACACATAGCTAAAAAGTATAACAATTTCTACCTATCACAGAAGCTTTATTGGCTAAATGACCATTTGAGATAATTTTAATAAGGCATAACCAATTATATATGATGCGTTTATATGCATTAATTTAGTCACGCAACCCATTTGTCAGTATATAGTACTTGCATAATAAGCATCGGTGAGACATGGACACTATGCTAAACAAGAAGAAAAGGTGCAGATATTCCATCTGAGAAGCCTACGTTTTGTCTTTGGTTTCAGATGGGAACACCAAAACACAAATGTTGATGTGCTTGAAATAACTGGTCTGAAATCCATGTACACACTGCTGACGCAACGCCGACTGAGATGGCATGGTCACGTTTACAAGATGGCTGATGGCAGAATTTCCAAAGATCTCTTTTATGGAAAGTGAAAAGAAGGAGAGAGAGACCGTGGTCGCCCTCTTCTAAGATACAGGGATGTCTGCAAGAGACACATGAAGACCCTTGACACCGATCCGTCATCTTGGGAAAGCCTTACCTCTGACAAAGATACATGAAAAAATACACCCTCAAACAACAGCTTGAAATCGTGGAAGCAAATAGAAGACGAAAGCCGCTGAACAGCGTGCAAGGAGGAAGGAAAGGAAAGGTAACAAGTGAGCTTCCTCATCCACCCTCCTACTTCATCTGTGGCAACTGTGGCAGAGACTGGAAGGTCCGCATAGGCCTTTTCAGACACACCAATAAATGCCTTACTGACAAGACTTTGTAAATACCGAAACTGGCCGGTTAGATCTGCAAGTGTCATTCATGGTCGGACACGACCGACGAAGGCCTACTACTCGTGTTAAAACTGAAGGACAAGCATAATCGGGTCACTTAATTCTAAATTTAATTCCAATGTCTTATGTAGGTCTGAAGAAATTAAAACGATGGATTTTTTTTCACGGATACCAATGTTTGCTATATGCATATAATCCATGGCGTTTCAATGACATACTGTGCTATAGACTATTCCCCGATTTTCAAAACGTTGAAAAAGAGTTGAAATACAGCGAGTCAGCTAGCTAGCCATGGCAAATACGGCCGGGGAGCTAGCTAATCAAAAAAAGACCGAACCGGTAATATCTAATGTGGTATAAGCCCAGGTCGCATGTATATCCTGGTCAAGGAAAGAAAAGACGCCGATGCTTTGAAAACCCCGCTTACGTGGGTTCGGTAAAGGTGGGGAAAGGTGGTCTGCGATTGGTTGTTTTTTCATCTAAACATTATAATAATTTTCAATAGCTTTTAGCTAACTAGCCAGTTCAAATACGGTCGGGCTCTTAGCTAGCTAGCAAAGATTAATAATGTCGAACTTTTAGCTAGCTAGCAAAGATAAATATGGCCGGGATTTTAGCCATCTAGCCAGACCAACTACGGCCAAGCTTTTTGCTAGCACGTCAGGATAAAGATGAAACGGGCTTTTAACTAGATAGCCAGCACAAATATGATCAGACTTTTAGCTAGCTAGCCAGCACAAATATGATCAGACTTTTAGCTAGCTAGCTAGCTAGCCAGCACAAATATGATCGGACTTTTAGCTAGCTAGCTAGCTAGCCAGCACAAATATGATCGGACTTTTAGCTAGCTAGCGAGCCAGCACAAATATGATCGGACTTTTAGCTAGCTAGCCAGCACAAATATGATCGGACTTTTAGCTAGCTAGCCAGCACAAATATGATCGGACTTTTAGCTAGCTAGCTAGCTAGCTAGCCAGCACAAATATGATCGGACTTTTAGCTAGCTAGCTAGCTAGCCAGCACAAATATGATCGGACTTTTAGCTAGCTAGCGAGCCAGCACAAATATGATCGGACTTTTAGCTAGCTAGCGAGCCAGCACAAATATGATCGGACGTTTAGCTAGCATGCCAGCACAAATATGATCAGACGTTTAGCTGGCTAGCTAGCCAGCACAAATATGATCGGACTTTTAGCTAGCTAGCTAGCCAGCACAAATATGATCGGACTTTTAGCTAGCTAGCGAGCCAGCACAAATATGATCGGACTTTTAGCTAGCTAGCGAGCCAGCACAAATATGATCGGACGTTTAGCTAGCATGCCAGCACAAATATGATCAGACGTTTAGCTGGCTAGCTAGCCAGCACAAATATGATCGGACTTTTAGCTAGCTAGCTAGCCAGCACAAATATTATCGGAATTTATCTAAACATTATAATAATCTTCAATAGCTTTTAGCTAACTAGCCAGTTCAAATACGGTCGGGCTCTTAGCTAGCTAGCAAAGATTAATAATGTCGAACTTTTAGCTAGCTAGCAAAGATAAATATGGCCGGGATTTTAGCTATCTAGCCAGAACAACTACGGCCAAGCTTTTTGCTAGCTCGTCAGAATATAGATGAACGGGCTTTTAACTAGCTAGCCAGCCACAATATGATCAGACTTTTAGCTAGCTAGCTAGCCAGCACAAATATGATCGGACTTTTAGCTAGCTAGCTAGCCAGCACAAATATGATCGGACTTTTAGCTAGCTAGCTAGCTAGCCAGCACAAATATGATCGGATTTTCAGCTGGCTAGCTTGCCAGCACAAATATGGTCGAACTTTTAGCTGGCTAGCTAGCCAGCACACATATGATCGGACTTTTAGCTGGCTAGCTAGCCAGCACACATATGATCGGACTTTTAGCTGGCTAGCTAGCCAGCACAAATATGATCGGACGTTTAGCTAGCTAGCTAGCTAGCTAGCTAGCCAGCACAAATATCATCGGACGTTTAGCTAGCTAGCCAGCACAAAAATGATCGGACTTTTTGCTAGCTAGCTAGCCAGCACAAATATGATCGGACTTTTAGCTTGCTAGCTAGCCAGCACAAATATTATCGGACTTTTAGCTAGCTAGCCAGCCAGCCAGCAAAAATATGATCGAACCTTTAGCTAGCTAGCCAGCACAAATGTTATCGGACTTTTAGCTTGCTAGCTAGCCAGCACAAATATTATCGGACTTTTAGCTTGCTAGCTAGCCAGCACAAATATTATCGGACTTTTAGCTTGCTAGCTAGCCAGCACAAATATTATCGGACTTTTAGCTAGCTAGCTAGCCAGCACAAATATTATCGGACTTTTAGCTAGCTAGCCAGCCAGCCAGCAAAAATATGATCGAACCTTTAGCTAGCTAGCCAGCACAAATATTATCGGACTTTTAGCTAGCTAGCTAGCCAGCACAAATATTATCGGACTTTTAGCTAGCTAGCCAGCCAGCCAGCCAGCAAAAATATGATCGAACCTTTAGCTAGCTAGCCAGCACAAATATTATCGGACTTTTAGCTTGCTAGCTAGCCAGCACAAATATTATCGGACTTTTAGCTAGCTAGCTAGCCAGCACAAATATTATCGGACTTTTAGCTAGCTAGCCAGCCAGCCAGCAAAAATATGATCGAACCTTTAGCTAGCTAGCCAGCACAAATGTTATCGGACTTTTAGCTTGCTAGCTAGCCAGCACAAATATTATCGGACTTTTAGCTAGCTAGCCAGCCAGCCAGCAAAAATATGATCGAACCTTTAGCTAGCTAGCCAGCACAAATGTTATCGGACTTTTAGCTTGCTAGCTAGCCAGCACAAATATTATCGGACTTTTAGCTTGCTAGCTAGCCAGCACAAATATTATCGGACTTTTAGCTAGCTAGCCAGCCAGCCAGCAAAAATATGATCGAACCTTTAGCTAGCTAGCCAGCACAAATATTATCGGACTTTTAGCTTGCTAGCTAGCCAGCACAAATATTATCGGACTTTTAGCTAGCTAGCTAGCCAGCACAAATATTATCGGACTTTTAGCTAGCTAGCCAGCCAGCCAGCAAAAATATGATCGAACCTTTAGCTAGCTAGCCAGCACAAATGTTATCGGACTTTTAGCTAGCTAGCCAGCAAAAATATGATCGAACCTTTAGCTAGCTAGCCAGCACAAATATTATCGGACTTTTAGCTAGCTAGCTAGCCAGCACAAATATTATCGGACTTTTAGCTTGCTAGCTAGCCAGCACAAATATTATCGGACTTTTAGCTTGCTAGCTAGCCAGCACAAATATTATCGGACTTTTAGCTAGCTAGCTAGCCAGCACAAATATTATCGGACTTTTAGCTAGCTAGCCAGCCAGCCAGCAAAAATATGATCGAACCTTTAGCTAGCTAGCCAGCACAAATGTTATCGGACTTTTAGCTAGCTAGCCAGCCAGCCAGCAAAAATATGATCGAACCTTTAGCTAGCTAGCTAGCCAGCACAAATATTATCGGACTTTTAGCTTGCTAGCTAGCCAGCACAAATATTATCGGACTTTTAGCTTGCTAGCTAGCCAGCACAAATATTATCGGACTTTTAGCTTGCTAGCTAGCCAGCACAAATATTATCGGACTTTTAGCTTGCTAGCCAGCCAGCCAGCAAAAATATGATCGGACGTTTAGCTAGCTAGCCAGCACAAATATGATCGGACGTTTAGCTAGCTAGCCAGCACAAATATGATCGGACGTTTAGCTTGCTAGCTAGCCAGCACAAATATTATCGGACTTTTAGCTTGCTAGCTAGCCAGCACAAATATTATCGGACTTTTAGCTTGCTAGCCAGCCAGCCAGCAAAAATATGATCGAACCTTTAGCTAGCTAGCCAGCACAAATATTATCGGACTTTTAGCTTGCTAGCCAGCCAGCCAGCAAAAATATGATCGAACCTTTAGCTAGCTAGCCAGCACAAATGTTATCGGACTTTTAGCTTGCTAGCTAGCCAGCACAAATATTATCGGACTTTTAGCTTGCTAGCTAGCCAGCACAAATATTATCGGACTTTTAGCTAGCTAGCTAGCCAGCACAAATATTATCGGACTTTTAGCTTGCTAGCTAGCCAGCACAAATATTATCGGACTTTTAGCTAGCTAGCTAGCCAGCACAAATATTATCGGACTTTTAGCTTGCTAGCTAGCCAGCACAAATATTATCGGACTTTTAGCTAGCTAGCTAGCTAGCCAGCACAAATATTATCGGACTTTTAGCTAGCTAGCCAGCCAGCCAGCAAAAATATGATCGAACCTTTAGCTAGCTAGCCAGCACAAATATTATCGGACTTTTAGCTTGCTAGCTAGCCAGCACAAATATTATCGGACTTTTAGCTAGCTAGCTAGCCAGCACAAATATTATCGGACTTTTAGCTAGCTAGCCAGCCAGCCAGCAAAAATATGATCGAACCTTTAGCTAGCTAGCCAGCACAAATGTTATCGGACTTTTAGCTAGCTAGCCAGCCAGCCAGCAAAAATATGATCGAACCTTTAGCTAGCTAGCCAGCAAAAATATTATCGGACTTTTAGCTAGCTAGCCAGCCAGCCAGCAAAAATATGATCGAACCTTTAGCTAGCTAGCCAGCACAAATGTTATCGGACTTTTAGCTTGCTAGCTAGCCAGCACAAATATTATCGGACTTTTAGCTTGCTAGCTAGCCAGCACAAATATTATCGGACTTTTAGCTTGCTAGCTAGCCAGCACAAATATTATCGGACTTTTAGCTTGCTAGCTAGCCAGCACAAATATTATCGGACTTTTAGCTTGCTAGCCAGCCAGCCAGCAAAAATATGATCGGACGTTTAGCTAGCTAGCCAGCACAAATATGATCGGACGTTTAGCTAGCTAGCCAGCACAAATATGATCGGACGTTTAGCTTGCTAGCTAGCCAGCACAAATATTATCGGACTTTTAGCTTGCTAGCTAGCCAGCACAAATATTATCGGACTTTTAGCTTGCTAGCCAGCCAGCCAGCAAAAATATGATCGAACCTTTAGCTAGCTAGCCAGCACAAATATTATCGGACTTTTAGCTTGCTAGCCAGCCAGCCAGCAAAAATATGATCGAACCTTTAGCTAGCTAGCCAGCACAAATGTTATCGGACTTTTAGCTTGCTAGCTAGCCAGCACAAATATTATCGGACTTTTAGCTTGCTAGCTAGCCAGCACAAATATTATCGGACTTTTAGCTAGCTAGCCAGCCAGCCAGCAAAAATATGATCGAACCTTTAGCTAGCTAGCCAGCACAAATATTATCGGACTTTTAGCTAGCTAGCTAGCCAGCACAAATATTATCGGACTTTTAGCTAGCTAGCTAGCCAGCACAAATATTATCGGACTTTTAGCTAGCTAGCTAGCCAGCACAAATATTATCGGACTTTTAGCTAGCTAGCTAGCCAGCACAAATATTATCGGACTTTTAGCTAGCTAGCCAGCCAGCCAGCAAAAATATGATCGAACCTTTAGCTAGCTTGCCAGCACAAATATTATCGGACTTTTAGCTTGCTAGCTAGCCAGCACAAATATTATCGGACTTTTAGCTAGCTAGCTAGCTAGCCAGCACAAATATTATCGGACTTTTAGCTAGCTAGCCAGCCAGCCAGCAAAAATATGATCGAACCTTTAGCTAGCTAGCCAGCACAAATGTTATCGGACTTTTAGCTTGCTAGCTAGCCAGCACAAATATTATCGGACTTTTAGCTAGCTAGCCAGCCAGCCAGCAAAAATATGATCGAACCTTTAGCTTGCTAGCCAGCACAAATGTTATCGGACTTTTAGCTTGCTAGCTAGCCAGCACAAATATTATCGGACTTTTAGCTTGCTAGCTAGCCAGCACAAATATTATCGGACTTTTAGCTTGCTAGCTAGCCAGCACAAATATTATCGGACTTTTAGCTTGCTAGCTAGCCAGCACAAATATTATCGGACTTTTAGCTTGCTAGCCAGCCAGCCAGCAAAAATATGATCGGACGTTTAGCTAGCTAGCCAGCACAAATATGATCGGACGTTTAGCTAGCTAGCCAGCACAAATATGATCGGACGTTTAGCTAGCTAGCCAGGACAAATACGACCGGGCATTTAGCTATCTAGACAGGACAAATATTGCCAGGCTTTCAGCTTGCTGGCCAGATAATGAGATAACCAAATATAAAGAGATGGTCAGACAGCTGTTTTATATTAAATTGTGAAAATAAATGTCATTACAATAAGCGAACAGTAACTTAGTTTTTTTATATGAATAATTTCATGTCTTTTTATATTAAAAGAACTCAAAAAATATCAACATTAAATTGAAAAAAAAATGTCTACTTAATAACAATGTACCTAAAATAAAAATAGGATTAAAAAAAATGAAAAAGGGTCTACAAAAGTAGTAATCAGCTTTCTTCGACCTAAAGAAAGCAACGTGGACGCACACGTAGAACGATGGAGCTTAAAGTATTTGCGTAAAGGTCATTTTCGGATTAAGTCTGTTCATTGTTATCGTTTGTTACAAAGATAAACAACACATTATTTTCCAGCGTTGTTTGTTTTTTGTTTTTCTTCGATTTTTTTTTATGTGGGAGTTTGGGATAGAGAGAAGAAGGTAATCATCTATAAAGAAAAATGTGGAGAACGACACGCTTTTAAGTGGACCGTTCGGCGTTCTTTTGAAAGTTTCGCTTTCAACGATTTTTTTCTTCTTTTCATCGACGCACCTGTCAACGTTGTGTGAATATGAACTAGAATAGTATCTATAGAATAATAATAATAATAATAATAATAATAATAAAATAATAATAATAATAATAATAAAATAATAATAATAATACAAATAATAATACAAATAATAATGATAATAATAATAATAATAATGATAATAATAATAATGATAATAATAATAATAATAATGATAATAATAATGATAATAATAATAATGATAATAATAATGATAATAATGATAATAATAATAATAATAATGATAATAATAATAATAATAATAATAATAATGATAATAATAATGATAATAATAATAATAATAATGATAATAATAATGATAATAATAATAATGATAATAATAATAATAATAATGATAATAATAATAATGATAATAATAATAATGATAATAATAATGATAATAATGATAATAATAATAATAATAATAATAATAATAATAATGATAATAATAATAATGATAATAATAATAATGATAATAATAATAATAATGATAATAATAATGATAATAATAATGATAATAATAATAATGATAATAATAATAATGATAATAATAATAATAATAATAATGATAATAATAATAATGATAATAATAATAATAATAATGATAATAATAATGATAATAATAATAATAATAATGATAATAATAATAATAATAATAATAATAATAATGATAATAATAATGATAATAATAATGATAATAATAATGATAATAATGATAATAATAATAATGATAATGATAATAATAATGATAATAATAATAATAATGATAATAATAATGATAATAATAATAATAATGATAATAATAATAATAATAATAATAATAATAATAATAATAATGATAATAATAATGATAATGATAATAATAATAATGATAATGATAATAATAATGATAATAATGATAATGATAATAATAATAATAATAATGATAATAATAATAATAATGATAATAATAATAATGATAATAATAATAATGATAATAATGATAATAATAATAATAATAATAATGATAATAATAATAATGATAATAATAATAATAATAATAATAATGATAATAATAATAATACGCTTGTACAATCGTTTGTACGTACGTCATCAGCTTCTACACCAATTACGAAAACGAGATAATAAGTCCCGTGCCTAATAAAGATAGCGCCACTAATAATAAAACATGGTTAGTATATTGAACAGGTCACATATAAAAAAAAACGCAGTTCCAAATAAATTAACCGGAAAACTCTTTGATATACCTATGTATCAGGCAACAATAGGTATTTACAACAAAATTTGGCAAAAATTATCGAGTGGAATTTCAATTAAAAATAAAAATCAGTGTTATCGTATTTTGCCGAACCGCCATTGATACGAGCGGAATCAGATGGTGGCATAACTTACTTAGTCATATAAACAAGTAATAAATGAATAGTGGTCGCCAAAATACGATGAAACTGATTTTTATTTTTAATTAAAATTCTACTCGATAATTTTCCTTAATTTTTGGTGAGGATACTTATCTTGTCTGATACGTAAGTATAAAAAATAGTTTTTATTTAGAAATGCGTTTTCCATATGTGCCCTGATCTATATAAGCACAAACAATTCATGTTTTATAAAGTACTAACCTTCAAATGGTATATGTCAAAATGTTAGCTCAAGCGGATTATTAGTTTACAAATTACAGTTATTCAAGTGAAGCTACTGTTGCAAATTTTAAAAAAAGATTGAAAAATCTGACCTTCGTATGTTGATAAAGCATTGCTTTCTGATTGGAAAATACTGTTCACGAAAAGCAATGGTTTCATAAATGTTATATGGACTTTTCTTCGTCGGAAACAACGGTTAAGAATCGGTATGCTGACGTTAAACGCGGTCGTCCAAACACAAATAATGCTGAACGTTCAGGTCGCTCAAATTCGGCAATTGTCACAGAGAAAAAAAAACATTTTAAAATGTTCACAAACTCCATTTGAGCCGATCGTAAATCGAAGTTGAGGTCGATAGAAGAAGAAGAGCTGAATATATCAGAAGGCAGTGTATTAACAATTTTGTTTGAACATTTGTCAATTAGAAGGCGGTGTTCAAAGTGGGAGCCGCGTTTGATCACAGTCGATGAAAAACAACAACAACGTGTTGGCGATTCAGAACGTTGTTTGCATCTGTTTCAACGCAACAAAAAATGATTGCCAGTCAGCTGAGTGGACATCAGCAGGTGAAAGCCGTCCAAAACGACCAAAGACGCAAACATCAGCAAGCAAGGTTTTTCCATCCTTATTATCTGATTACCTTGAGAAAAGAACATCAATATAAGCATTATTAGTGCATTTGAATAAAGGAAATCGCCCGAAAATGACCACAAATGAATAACAAAGTGCCTTTCACCAAGACAATGCACCGTGTCACAAGTCGATCGCAACGAGTGCACAACTACAGGAATTGCACTTCGAATTGTTTCCGCATCAAACCTATTCTCCAAACAATTTGGCTCTAATGAAGAAGTGATATCGGAAACTGAGGCATATAACATCAAATTGTTAGAGAAGCGTTAGCATCAGTTTATCACCATAAAAGGAGACTATGTTGATGAATAAAGTCGAATTTCGCCTAAAAATGTTGTTTTATAACTTAAGTCCTGAACACAGAGTTATGTGTTAATAACGACAGTAAATGTTGTTTTTACGTATCAACTCTCGATCGGACAAACTCGCTAATCAGTAGTTTATTCAGCCAACCTGAAAGGCGAGCATATTTACTCCCAAAAAGTACAAACAGCCAAGGACACAGCTTTTGTTTCTTTTTTAAGTATTTTCTTCCACAGCAAAACGCATGCGAATACGTCCTTAAAAGCTAACCTCGGCATCTGGCCGAAAAGGCCTTCGACAGACATAATGAGATACACGAACTACAACATATAGCGACAGCATATACACCCTTCCAAACGAACCCATGTGCATAGTTCATACACACTCTCTCACTAACAACATAGGTGCGCTAATATACCCACTCATCTTCATGCCTATCCCATTTATACACACGGTAACAGCCGAAATACACATGTGTACTCAAGTTCTCCTTACAGACAAAACACTTTACAGCCGAAACGTTCTTAGATTCTTTGAACACTCATTCTTCATGAACATTTAAACTTTCATTGTTTTAAGTTGTCAATAAAAAAGGAATTATTGTGTATGGATGCACCTTATAATTCTTTCATTCGATAATGTCCTCTTAACAGATCAAATGCAACATCTAATAAATAAATATATGATAGGATTGCTAACAACATATAAGGATTATACCTGTTTAAAAAAAAGAGTTGTTCCAGAATCGAATAATACGTCATAAATAGAATTATGTCGTCGTCGTTGACTTAAAAGTGACATTATTATAAGATAGTTAAACTAATATTTAGTTGAGGATTTTTACGATATGAAAGAGGACAGCAAGTATGAACTGTTAGGATTTCCATGATTTTTTACCTGATAGTAATCAAGATTACTTGTTATTGGAAAATAAAAATACGTGTGTTCGTTTTATTTTTCGATGAACGAAGCTTTTGTTAAATGGAAAAGTTACAGTACACACATCGTATGAAAGGAGACCGTTTTGATTTTTTGTTGAATGCAATTCTAAAGACTATATATAGGAAAACAAAAATACCCTCCTACTCATAAATGGGGGAGGCAAACTGTTGGAGTTGAAATAAGAAATGGTTCCTGACGTATTCTGGTGGATTCTTTTGTTTTAGTGGTTGCCATCTTAAGATGCTTTCAAAAAAGGTGCATACACAGTAACACACACATATATATATATATATATATATATATATATATATATATATATATATATATATATATAAAAGAGAGAGAGAGAGATATGCTAATAAAATGGAAATGAGGTTCTAACGTAATGTAAAATGAAACAAAATAACACAAGTACACATATTTAAAAACTTTTGTCACAAACGGACCAGCCTTTTCAAAAATATTTGTACTCGTCTTATTTCTTCACACAAATTATCCCGAGGAAGTCTTGAAATAAAGACGAAAGGTTGATGAATACATAAATATTTTTTTTCATTTTCCATTATATATATATATATATATATATATATATATATATATATATATATATATATATATGTGTGTGTACATATGTGTGTGTGTGTGTGTGTTCTATGTGCGTTTCTCCACCGTCTTTTAAAAATAATCTTCTTTCTCCAACTTTTTTGTTCATTTGCTTTTGACACCTGATGATAATTCGACGAGGAATCGAAAACGTTCGTGAAACATGTGTAAACTATGAAACATTTTTTAAATTTTTATATTTTAATACAAAAAAGACGATCAGAAAAATTGAAAAAATAGAAAAAGTATAATTAAACAGACGAATTCTATTATTTTTAACTATGTTTATATATATATATATATATAGAGAGAGAGAGAGAGAGATAGATAGCTAGATAGATAGCTATCTTATTAATTAATTTGTACGTACATAAATAGAATCCAGGAACACGTGTTTCTGGCTATCATACTAAGAACACTGAATAAATAGAAAGAAAACAACTGTTTCTATCGCAAGAAAAACAACAACAAACATTAACACACTACAATAATTATACATACATGTGTTGATACTTATTGAATAATCCACTTATACATTGCCTGTATTGCATTGATAAAGAAATATTGTGCTGATCAATGGATTCATATAATTGCCAATATTCTACACTGCTATTGATGTGATAATAAATTGAAATTTTCGAAACATGTGTGCGAGGACAAATATTGTTGTTTAATTTATCGGAGCATGATCATTACAAAATATTAAATATGTCATAAATTTTGTATTTTACTGAATTATAATATCTGATCTGTGACTGTAAAAGTTAATCACTGAGTCAGACTTTACTTGCAGTATTTTTGTGTTCTACGGATCTGTAGCTTTTTAGTTTTTATAAAAAATAATCGGTGTTTTATAATCTTGTGATACAATTAGTTATAGAAGTCAACTTTTCTTACATATATATATATATATATATATATATATATATATATATATATATATATAATTATTTAATAAATATTTAATTATATCCAGACGTATACGTTTCATCATTTTCGGAATTATCAGTCGCACGATTCGAACCCCAGAACAAGAATCATCTTTAACTCCAAATTCCGACGCCCTAACCAATGAGGCTAATCTGAATAACTATTTGAAGTAATGAAAAATAAATCCAATTATGCTGAGCAGGCGGGAAACAATAGTTAGTCGTCATAACAGTGTTCCATGGGGAGGAACAAGCATTTATAGCTATTTATTATATTTATTTATTAATAGCTAATATTGCTTCTCATTTGAGCGTCCGGCCAAGAAAGGGCTATAAATAATTATTTTAATAATAAATATTTTGATTATTTACAGATCTATACGTTTCATCTTTGCGGAAACATCAGTGTAGAGAAAATTATTCAAACACCGGAACAAGAGTCACCATTAACTCTTATATATATATATATATATATACACACTGATGATTCCTGTAAAGATGAAACATATACGCATGCAGGTAAAAATTAATATTTATAATTATTTGTCGCCCTTAAAATATAAGCTGGGCACTGTAATAAGTAGTATTAACACACCCGTAATCCTTGCTTTAATGTATGTTCCTTCAACATTTGTACACTCTCCTGAACACTGTCTTTAATAGGTTTAATCTCTCGCTGATTTATTGGGTTGTTGACAATGGCCGTGTTAGCTAAAGCGTCCGAATTTGTGTTTGAAACACGACTCGTATTACGGGGTGTGAGTCCTGCGACCGGTATGAATAATCATCTCTACACCAACGATTCCCGTAAGGATGTAATGTATACGTATGTAGATAAAAACATATTTATAATTATTTGTCGCCCCCAAATCTCAACTGGGCACTGTGTAGATGTATGTAGATAAAAACAACATTCTTGCGCATGTGCTAACCTGCCTCAAATTCCGTCGAACTTGAATTCTTTTCAAAATCTTGATGTTAACTTTGAAAAATTGTAATGTTTATATAATTTATTAAATAAATGTTGAAAACTTTTTTTACTAACAAGTCACCGCTTATCAAGGCCCAAAGTCCACTCGAGGATAAGGGTTACTGAGTTTGTCAGGCAGACGGTGAGACAACGTCGTGAGGATTAGAAACGATGGTTAAAACTTGACAGAATTTGATTATTCAAGAAGACGGCTCAACAAGAATTTGTTTACATTGAACAAGACGATGTTGTAGTCGGCTGAGAAGCAGCCCCGTGGTATCGTGTTGCACAGACGGTATTTACTTTCTTCCCACCGTAGGAAGATGTGCCACAAGGCCGAAAATTTTGGAGATTCAAGCCAACGCCCCTAAAGAAGAGGAACTGGGCAGCCCCGTTGTCATTCCTCGGTCGAGGCGCCTTAGGTAGTTAGCAATAAACTAACTCACTTCAAAGAGAAGTGGAAAGGTTTGGGAAGGTGGATCTCCTAGGACTACCCAGGACGAATACCTCAGCACGACAGATGAAAGGCCACCGAAATGGTTCAGTTTGCCGGACTGATTGTCGAGATCGGATCCTTGACTAATCAACGTCAACAGACGGAACACGAATGCCACCATTGACGGATAGTTATAGGGAAGAAACTTTGTTCATGGAAGTTTCGTTTAGTTTTATGCGCAGGGATGGAGAAAGGGTAATTATTGACAGTGGTTGTAAGTAAACAAGTTTTTGTGGTGAATGTTTTACAAGAGGGACCATTGGATTGGAGCCTAGTTAAACACATCCCATAAAAAACGATAGAGTAGAGAAAGACTAGCAGCGTCTCTTCTGTGAGGAAGACGATGAAGATATTCTTTACTAGATTTACGAAGTCGGTGTTGTACTCTGTCAATGGAAGAAAGGATGCTCTAAGCGGCACCTCCCCAGTACATAATCATGATCTTTGGTGATAAAAAACATGTAACACATAAAACATTGGCCTTTTTGGCGCGAAACAATGTCTATCATCTGTTCTGATACTACACTTGATATTTTCTGTCCTCGGCCAACGAAAGAAACCTTTTTAGACCAATAATTTTTTTTATTTCTGTTCTAATCAAGAACTAAATTGCCCCACATAAAAATATCTCTATCTTCGTGGTAGTAGGGCAAGTAAATAGGAACACATTAAATTGTTTTGTATACAAACCGAGGTCCCTCGCAAAAGGTCTCGTGTTATAGATTTGGAATTGAGCATGATTGCATATGGCCAGCAATGAACACACGTGTCCCTTATTTACTTACCACTCTAGTGTCGTTTTTCAATGCGGGGGGGGGGAATCTAGCTCGACAAAAGGGGAACTCTGAACAGGAAACGAAATAGAAAAGTGCTCCAGTCTATAAGATATTTTGCTACTAATGAGTCACCACTTATCAAGACCAAAAGCCACTCGAGGATAAGGGGCGAAGAAACTGAATCTATGTCCGTTGAAAGATGAAGAACCTTATGAGATGATTGAAAATGATTAAGGGAATGAAGTTTGGTTACTTGTGGAGACTGTTTCTAACAAACATCTGTTGACATTGAATTGAAAAGCGAGCATGCAATGAGATGGAAGGCAGTCCCGTAATAATGTGTTTCACAGACGGGAAGCTCTTGTAAAGAAGCTGTTTTCGTGGAAAATCTGCCTGCATGTACACACACAGAGGAAAGGTTTTACTCCTGATGACAGCACATACATTTCATATGAAATACTAGATAATAAGCGTTATACGAACAAAAGGGTGGGAGAGAAAACTACAGACGTTAGTTAGAATATCACACGCCTAGCCTTAAAAGCGTGACGCCAGTGACGTAAATATTTAATTCGATTTATAAAACCCCCCTAAGAAGATGTAAAGTGTAACATTTTATTTTATTTCTTTTTCAGTGAACATAACATTGCATGTGAAATGGAAAGAGTTACACAGTGCCGGTGTAAGGGCTCATTCGCCCCTTAAATTTATGATAGAGTTCTACTCGGAACCTTATTATTTGTAAACAAACCCATGCGTTTATTTTGTTTTAGCGATTTTAGAAATAGTGCGCATTTTATTGCATTTAAATTTGAGTCAGATCAAAGCACTGACGCAGTAACTGTCTTCCAACAAATTTCAGTGGAAACGTTGGGTGTGCTTGGCCCCGAGACTAACATTTTTTCCGGACATTGGACGGAGGATTTCAACGTCTAGGCACGAGCCCCGTGAGTCAGCCTGGTTGTTCCAACGCATCTCCCTGGCTATCGTTCGTGGCAACGCTATGTCAGTAACGGCGGCGTCACTTCCGTTCTAATCGTCATCTGTTGACTCTCTCTTTCTTTCTCTCCCCCTCTCTATCTACCTATGTCTGTATCTGTCTTTTTGCTTCTCTTTCTCTCACATTATTGTTTTATAAATAATTGGACTTGTTTTGGTTTGTCTTCACAATGGCAGCCATGATTGTTTATTTATTGTTGGTTTGAAATTGTATTTATTGTTCTAGAATATGTTGTTACAGTTTAAATTCACTATACAGGGTATTTTTAAAATGTAAGGAATAACTTCGGGAGCATATTCTATATGTATAAAGGATCATCTGTGTGAGGGTTGGTTTTGTAATAGCAGTCAATTACTGGTCTAATTCGTCTGCGGCCCATTTCTTCGTCTGCTTAGTCTTTGCTTTGTGCTGATCATATTTATTTACTTGTATTCAGTCTGATTTATGTTCTGACTTGAAATAAAAAGGGCCAGATACCGCAGGATACCGACCTACTCACCGATGTTGACTATCAAAGGAACCCCTCTCGATCCTGGTGTCCATATAATTTTTTCTGAGCCCCACAACTTTAATCTTTGTTTGGTGCGATTTTCTGACGGTTTAGTTAGTGTATGTAGCACCACCAGAACCAGACTTATTTAACCTATAATCATGTCACCAGGATTGTGTTTATATATCCCATATGTAGAAATAACAATGCACTGTCACGCATATTGTAGTGTTACATGTTTACAATAACTAATGTTGATCAGCATCTGTTTCAATGACCTATAACTTGGAAACCAAGCGTTTCCTGACCTATATACAAACATAGAATGTAATCCCGAAGTTATGGCATCGATTTCCAAACGCTGTGCCTATTTTTTCAGACATCATTTGAAAAGAGATATCAAGAAAATGAAAGCACGCTGACAAGATAGAGCTGGTAATATTTAGAATTTATTTTATTTTAACCGCCATCAATACAGTTTATTTTGAAAGTCATTTGCATACGTAATCATTTTCTTTTGTTCCAGATTAACTTTAGCTTTTTTTTTATCATAGTTCACCTCATACAAGGCAGGCCGCCACTGTAGATGTAAGAGGCTACTGAGAAAAAAGGGTGAAGGTTTGGGGGGGGGGGGTCAATCTAAATTAAGAGCTGCGCAGCGAGATGTCTGTTTACATTAGTTTTAAATTTCTGCCTGTCAGTAACGTCAGGAAAGCAGGGAGGGAGTTCCAGAGTCCAGTGGCACGAGAAAAGAAGCTTTTGCCGTCTTTCGAATAAAATCACATTTTTACTTATTAAACTGATCTGTAACTAATAAACCCGTTTTAAATTTTTCTATCTGTAAAAAATAAAAGGTAAATGCATCCTAATGTTTAGTAATATAGAATTTTTTTATAGAATTTTAGTAATATAGAATTTTAGCGACTTAATAGAAAACAGAAAATGTACATGAACATACGCGTTTATTGGCTAACAATGATGAATTTCTTCACCTTCGAAAAATTACACATAGCTTTATGGAAAACAAAAGTAAATGCATCATATGGGTTATCATTTTGGTACTTGTGAGGCATGGGCACGCAGAGGATTTCAGTTATCTCGGATTCAGTTCAGAGTACTGACTGAGAATCTCGAGTCAGTCTCAGAAATTGCCGAAGCAGTTTAGGATTTTAAAGGCGTGACACAAAATAAACCGTAAAAGGCAGATTAAACTAAGAATGCGAAGGCTAATGTTAGGGTTACGGCTTGAAAAAAAATGTTAAGCCCTCAAAAAAAAAAAAAAAATGAAAATAAAACAAGTTAAAAAATTTTTTTTTAAATTTGGAAAAACAAATCAAACAAATAAAAAAAATGAAAAGAATTGGAAAAAAAGAATTTGAAAAAAATAAAAAAGAATTGGAAAAAATAATAAAGAATTGGAAAAAATAATAAAGAATTGGGGAAAAATAATAAAGAATTGGGGAAAAATAATAAAGAATTGGGGAAAAATAAAAATAAAAAGAATTGGGGAAAAATAAAAATAAAAAGAATTGGGGAAAAATAAAAATAAAAAGAATTGGGGAAAAATAAAAATAAAAAGAATTGGGGAAAAATAAAAATAAAAAGAATTGGGGAAAAATAAAAATAAAAAGAATTGGGGAAAAATAAAAATAAAAAGAATTGGGGAAAAATAAAAATAAAAAGAATTGGGGAAAAATAAAAATAAAAAGAATTGGGGAAAAATAAAAATAAAAAGAATTGGGGAAAAATAAAAATAAAAAGAATTGGGGAAAAATAAAAATAAAAAGAATTGGGGAAAAATAAAAATAAAAAGAATTGGGGAAAAATAAAAATAAAAAGAATTGGGGAAAAATAAAAATAAAAAGAATTGGGGAAAAATAAAAATAAAAAGAATTGGGGAAAAATAAAAATAAAAAGAATTGGGGAAAAATAAAAATAAAAAGAATTGGGGAAAAATAAAAATAAAAAGAATTGGGGAAAAATAAAAATAAAAAGAATTGGGGAAAAATAAAAATAAAAAGAATTGGGGAAAAATAAAAATAAAAAGAATTGGGGAAAAATGAAAATAAAAAGAATTGGGGAAAAATGAAAATAAAAAGAATTGGGGAAAAATGAAAATAAAAAGAATTGGGGAAAAATGATAATAAAAAGAATTGGGGAAAAATGATAATAAAAAGAATTGGGGAAAAATGAAAATAAAAAGAATTGGGGAAAAATGAAAATAAAAAGAATTGGGGAAAAATAAAAATAAAAAGAATTGGGGAAAAATAAAAATAAAAAGAATTGGGGAAAAATAAAAATAAAAAGAATTGGGAAAAATAAAAATAAAAAAGAATTGGGGAAAAATAAAAATAAAAAGAATTGGGGAAAAATAAAAATAAAAAGAATTGGGTAAAAATAAAAATAAAAAGAATTGGGGAAAAATAAAAATAAAAAGAACTGGGGAAAAATAAAAATAAAAAGAATTGGGGAAAAATAAAAAATAAAAAGAATTGGGGAAAAATAATAAAAAAAAAGAATTGGCGAAAAATAATAAAAAAAAGAATTGGCGAAAAATAAAAATAAAAAGAATTAGAAATTTTTTTTTTGAAAAACAATAAATATAAAAGACTTGTAAAAAAACAAGAATATTGTTTTCCTATCGTAAACTGCTTCCACAATTTTCTGGTATTGGTTCGAGTTCCGCCGTCAATACTCAAAACTGACGGCAATTCTCTGGATGCCCATTCCCATTTTTTTTTTCAAAATATGGTTTTATTGATAAAAACAAATAGATAACTTCCATTATTAAATTTACACCAGATACCGTTAGCTTTTTTTCTTTTCTTTGCGCTTGTTTTTATTTAACTATAAGCAACACCTACATTAACGTATTATTAGTAACGTTCATTTGTTTTCAAATATCTCAAAACATGACGTAACAGTATAAAGAGTATTTTGCAGTAGAATTAAATTCTCTACCGATCCGTATATTTTTAACATGCAGAAACTAAGATTTTTGTTTCAGAATTGAAAAAAAAGGTAAATTCGAATATTTCAGGGCAAGAAATACAATTTATTACAAATCAACTTTGATGCATGAACAGAATAGTTAACAAAGCCTCTGTCTTCATGCTAAAAGTGATTTCTAAATATTATTATTATTATTATTTAGAAACCCACTTTTAACATGAAGAGAGCGTGGTTTCGTTAACTATTCTACACCTTAATTTTATTAGATATCTGAACGAAACTAAAAAAATAGGTAAGATATTCTAACGGCCCCTATACGAAAATTGAACATGCTTTTTTGTTACTGAGTCTTTCTTGTTTTGATTTTGTTTGCCTACATAGTTGTTCATTCTGTTTTCACCTGTAACAAATCGACTTGTTGCTTTTTGATGAAACAACGTATCTCCTTAGAATGTATACATGTATTTTTTAAATTGTTTCTCACCTGGCAATATTTATGTGTTTTTTTTTCTAGAGAAGAGTGGTAATGCCAACACAACATATGCTGACCATATGATGAAATAACCCTCTAAGCTTTTTGTAAATATAAATTTTAACGTCGTATAAATGCTACAACGAAGAGACGAATTATAAAACCTTTCATTAATTCTTGACTACCAACATTGAATTAATGTTGGTGCGTGTGCTAGGATGATTCCACGTATTCTTCGGTTGTCATTCAAAATGAGTCTCTCGGCTATAAATTATGAATTATTTCATATTCAAAGAACAAAAAAACTAGGGTAAAGTACAAAATTATTAACTGTCGAGAAAAAAAAAAACTAAATAAAAAACAATAAATAATTCATAGTAAACGCAGTAAAATAAAATTCTCTACCGACCCGTATAGTTTTAATGTGCGAAAACTGCAAGCATTCATATTCCAGAATAAAAAAAAAATAGGAACACACAGAAGATTTCGTGAATTTAACTCAAATTTAAAGTTTTTATGGCGGCCATTCTTTTTGTTATTTCTTCCCCCCCCCCCCCCCCACTAAAAAAATAATTGTACTTTATAAAGAAATGTATTTATCTATTTGTTCTATTTACAGGATTATCTAAACTATTGAACGGATCAGTACGAATTTTGGAATATATATAATCGGTAACATGGTGAGTAATATGGGCACATTTTACCATTGAGAGGGTGCGCCCACCCCGAACTCTCACCGGTTCTCCTAAAATCTTTTTGAATAAGTTTGATACAAACAAAAAAAAACTATCAAATTTTGAGTTATATTAAGTAATACATTTTTAAAAAGATCAGTGCGCGCGTGAGCGTCAATAATATGTGCTTGGTAAACTTATAAATTATGGAATATGTATTTTAAGATACAGTAACGTAGACACATCATTTGTTTCGCAAACTTTACATTGAAGGGAGTGCCACCGAAACCGAACCATACTCCCAAAGCAAAAAAAACCAACAAACATTAATATTTAAAACTAATCTTTTATTTATTGCTTATATCCATCCTGAGATGGGTATTCTACTAGTTATGCATAAAACAAACTGTTTGACACAAACAACAAACTGTTTGACACACACAATAAACTGTTTGACACAAACAACAAACTGTTTGACACAAACAACAAACTGTTTGACACAAACAACAAACTGTTTGACACAAACAACAAACTGTTTGACACAAACAACAAACTGTTTGACACAAACAATAAACTGTGAACACACTTTATACACAAGCATCAAGTTTGAAATATTGAAATGCAAACCTGAATAGGTAATCAAATTAAAACAATTGTGAAAAAGAAAATGTCTGACATCGAGAACAATTTTTAATAAAAGTTCAAATAAGACACGTTAAAAAACAAAGTATACTTTTATTCCCGGACAAATGCAAGTTAAAGCTCAATTAATATCTTAAATTATAACAATTGAATCGCGCTAATTTTTTTTACCATAATTATAATAGAAAAACAAAAAAGTAAAAAAAAAAACTCGTGAGATGAATAGTCTTACGTAATTTTGCTGTATTATAAAGAGTGCATATATATAACCGGCTGCCTCTCCACACAAGTCGAAGATACGTCCTCGACAATCAGTCCGAGAGTTTGGGCCATTTTAAAAGACAGTGGCTTTTTGGTACTTCTACAGTAATTTAAACCGAACTGAGCTTTTCTTTTGAAACCTAACCTAAGTTTTAGTTCGGCAGAAGTCAGTATTGTTTGGTTCAAATTCTGTAGAAGCATCGGCCTTTCATCTGTCGGGCTCAGGTATTATTTTTGACACTTCGAGGAGATCCACCTTCCCAGGCTTTATCATCTTGCGCTTTAAGAAGGGGTTAGTTCATTGCTAATACCCCCCCCCCCCCCACACTAATAAACAAAACAACAAATTGACAGCAAGGCATTTTCAGGTTGAAAATTAAATTATTCGGACGGCCTTTCTTATCCTGGTCGTTATTTTCACAACGTTTCGGTCGACGTAACCTCAAACTTTCTTCAAATGCATCTTTTCGAACTGTGGAATATTTATGGGAACCAAAAAAGGTTCGAAAAGATGAATATGAAGAAAGTCTGAGATAACATCGGCCGAAACGTTGTGAAAATGATAACCAAAATCAAAACAATAGTCCAAATAAGCCAAACTATAAATCCTCATCTAAAGAATTCCGAAACAAAAGGTTTTAAATTTATTATATAAGTTGTGAACAGAATCCATTAAAAAAAAATGAATACTTGTGACTGTTGAAATAGGTGTAGGCAAAAACAAAGGGTTGTTTATAGATTTGCTGTCCTGATGTACGCAGTTCCGACTACAAACGGAGAGATCCGAATCAAGTTCCGACTTTTACCGAAATATACACATAAAAAACGTGCTGTACTTTTCTTGCCAGACGACTATTTTTCAATCAATTCGAAAGATCAAGTTCCGAGTTTTACGTAATTTTTTTTTTATATACTATTAGTTTTGCAACTTTTCATTTGGAATTTTTTGGATACTTTTTCATTTACTTTTACTAAAAGGGTTAGGTTAAAGTTAGGTTAAGGTAAAAAAAACAGTTCGGTTCCTATTGTGTAGAAGTACCGAAACAACATTACAGAAAACACTTAAATAAAAGTATAACCAGTTTATTTCGTTAAATAACTTCACAGAAAAAAAAACCACAAAAAATACACATTAATAATACATTCAGTTTGTTCGGTGAAGTCTCGGAAGTGTTCGGTGAAATTCGGAATTGATGACGTAAGTACTATAATTTTGTTGGATAGCGATTACTATAAAGCAGGAAAGAAAGTGTAAAAATGAGTAAGTTTTTTGTCGGATTTTCACGAAACGGGTTTTAACAATGAAATTGCGAAAGAAATCAAATAAACGAGCTTGAAAGTAACAGTTACTTAGTGATTACGTGCGATTATTAACTTTTTGGTGCTTCTATAAAAACAGGATCCATATCGAGACGAATGTTTCCGATTGTGATTTACCGAACAGACTCGAAATAGTCGAAGCAGTTTACGATTTGAAAGCCATGAAAAAAATGTAAGAAAGGCAGACGACACGAAGCATGCGAATGCGAAATCAAAATGAATCTAACCGCGCTGACAGCAGATGTTTAGTCTCCCGAAAAAACTATTGCATTCTGCCCCCCATCCCCCCCGAAAAAAAAACAGCCCCATGGTAAAACCTAAAACTGCAACACGTACAAACAGAAATGCACCATTTTGGTTAGAGTTAGGTTAGGGTTAAAATTTATTAGCCCCTCAAATATAACCAAGTTCAAACACCTTCCTCCAAAAATGAAAAGTAAAAAATATAGTTGATTAAAGAAAATTATTAAACCCAAGTACTAACACTGAGGAGGGGGAGTAATTGACCGTAAACTTAAGTCAGGGAAAAAAATGAAAAAGGTTGCTTTATTTAATGTCGGTACAAATAGACTGTTCGGCGACGGCCCGACCATTACCGAGCTATTTTCTAGATCGAAAACATTTAAGCCGATATCTGTCCCCTCCGATAGAAGTACCAATTTTTCTTAATTAAAAAATTGAAGAAAAATGTAATTTTAAGGAAAATTGTTTAAAATCTACATATTACTAATTGTCATTTATTTACCGTACGGATGGTATTACTAAATGAATCATTATCCTCGGGTAGCCTTTTCGCCTTGATTAGCGATGCCGCATTAGTATATATGTATATATATATATATTATATCATGGACGGCGGCACCGGGGGGGGGGGGCTCAAGCCCTCCTACTTTTTTACTTGAGCCCTCCACTTTACGGTCATCAATAATGAAGTAATATATCCATGTGTTTAACCGCCCCCCACACTTTTTAAAAGAGCCCCTCCCCCACACACTTTTATAACTGTCCCGCCGGTCCTGTATATATATATATATATATATTGTTTCACTTTACTTCAGTCGAAGTTCTCAAAAATCAAAGCGCCCCTTCCTGGGGCTAACACTTGATTTCTATATGATATATTCGAATATTCCATTAAAGTTCTCTTTACCTGTCAATCATTGAGCAAGTAAAGAAGTTAAGAACATTAATTTTCCTCTCCCCAATTGACCAGTTAACTATGTTATGTTTTCTTTTGGTCTCACCGAATTCCAGAATAAGAATTCATCTAGTCTGGTGGAGTATCCAGCAAAGTGTTGTTACTTGAGGTAACATTACATGAAGAAGGTGCACCATTCCTTGTATGGGCTAGTATATAACCGTGTCTAGGTGATCTTATTTTGGCTTTGAATAATGTTATTTTGAATATTCGGTCAGGGTTTACTTGTTGGGTGAACTATCCTCATGTCAGGTTGTCCTGAGAGAGACCGAAGACACTCAAGAAATGTGTCAAGTAGGTAATTTAAACTATATATTTGTGTGTGTTAAAGAATGTCAAGTTCAAATATTTTAACTTTTGATTTTCATAAAGAGACAAAAAACTCAAATTATATAAATATAAAAAATGAATTTGTATAATTTTTGTTATTGGGACTAGATTTCTCATCTTGAGTGTTATCACAACGTTTCGGCCGCTGTAACCTCCGGCCTTCTTCAGGTGTATCTCTTCGAAGTCGGTTGTATTTCTGTCGAACGCGGGAATCTGCACGGAATTTCGAACGGAACTCTTTATTTAATCTACGAGGGTAGAATTATCGTGATCAGTCAGCCATGATGTAGACAAGTCTTCAATTCTTTGTATCGCCCGCACCGCGGATTGAACCTTCAAACTTCAGATGACTATCACTTAGAACTGAATTTAACTTAGTACTATATCCACTGCGTCGAAATACCGTCAAGATTCCCGAGTTCGACAGAAATATTCCCGAGTTCAAAAAGATACACTTGAAGAAAGCCGGAGATTACAGCGGCCGAAACGTTGCGGTGATAACACTCAAGATGAGAAATGAAGTCCGAATAACCAAAATTATATAAATTATCAATCCTCATCTAAAAAATTCAGAAATATAAAAAAAATGAAGCATTCCAAATCTCTAACTGAATACTGCAGGTGAAATTGAGCTCAATGATTAGGACTTTAAGTCCAACAGAGCTTATATATTATTACTCGGTAGAATACAAACTTTATGACATAATCAATATTTTGTAAACATGTTCCAAAAAATTTCACATCAACAAATATTATTGTGCTGTGTTTTTTGCGTTAAAACATTTTTGATGTTGCATTTTTAGAGCATGATTACAAAATATTGATTATGACATTACTTTTATATTCAACTGAGTTTAAATATATATATATATATATATATATATAGTCTCGGAAGTTTCTCAACCATTAAAACTATATTAAAAAAAACCCAAAAAAACAAACTTATAGTCCCAAGTATTTCAGTGGAAAATCACTCATGTAAGTCAATTTATTTTTTACAGTTATTATATTAGTTTGTTTCTAACACTATTTTAAGGGATCATCAGTTGTTTACCATGAAAAACTGTTTATATATATATATACACACACACATATATATGTATAAAATGACAATAAAAGCCCTTTACAATGCAAAACAGATTTATTTCTTTTTTTACTTTTATCTTATATATTTCGGGGACAATCTCCATCTTTAGAGATATTTGTTTTCTCTTTTTTTTTTTTTAATAAAAAATAAACAAATTTTTAGTTTTCTTTATCGAGAAGACGTCCTTGTGTTGATATGACGTATTGTCCGCTGTGATGGAATTCGCGGTTATAGTAGAACGGAAGTGCCAGGGCATGCTGGGATTTTATATTAAAATATTAGTCGTTCTTTTTTTTTTAAGCATTGAATGAATTATAAGTATAAAAATGACAATAAAAGATTGTCATTTTTATACTTATAATTCATTCAATGCTTAAAAAAAAGAACGACTAATATTTTGATATATATATATATGTATATTTAAAGTAGGTATATCAGTTAATAATTAAGTATGAGTGAAAAGAAAACTTAATTGTTTAAAAATTTATTGGAGGGTGGGGGCAGAAGCGGAAGGTGATTGGGGGGGGGGGGGTAAATTCTACCCTTCGCCTCCACGCCGTCAACGTAAAAATCAAAATGAGATTATAAGCAAAATATTTTACACGTGAACACTTTGGAAATACTCGGACAAATTAAAAAATATATATTTGCTTCAAGTGAGATTTCACTTCACTGTATAAATTTAACGTTTCCACGTTAAATTTCATACCAAATTCCTGACCAAATAGCGTAGGACAGAACGAGTGATCATTTTTGCGTATTTCCTAACTGCTAGCCATTTTAAAATGAAAAACAAATTCAGAACTACTAGTATATTTTAGACATTTTTCTTGTATTGTCATACAGGGGTTAGGGTTAGTATTAATTAAAGACTTTTGAAAAGGGTTTCTTTTTTTCTGCTGAGACAATAAAAGTCAAATTGACTGTATTAGACGTCTTTCAGAATTATGTGATCTATTTCCCGCTTCTTTTGTTCCAGCTCGTTTGACTCGTTGGTCTAGTGGTCTCGATCAATTCGCTTTTTTTGATACCTCATTGTAATACAGCTTCTTTCCAAAAACAGCAGGCTTGTGGAACTCTCTTCCTGCTGACGGTTTTCCTCCTACTTATAACCTTGTTATTTTCAACACTAAAGCCAATAGGCATCTCGTGTCTTTGCGATAATCATATTTGATCTGGTTAGCTCTTTACTTTAAGTGGCTCATGCTTTGTCTGGAGCGATTTTAATTAAAAAAATTAATTCGTGTAAATTTATATAAAAGATATTGATGGGAGTGAATTCTGAATATTACTTAACATTTATAAAATTACATTTAAGTGCTTTTAGTTTTAACAATAAAACAGTATTAATAATTTACTAAAAAAAATGTAGTTTTTTCCATATTAAAGAGATTAGTTTAACGATGAGAACTCAATTATATAATATATATATATATATATATATATATATATATATATAAGTCAGGTTCATATTATATTCCAATATCCATGTTTTTATTTTATTTTATTTTTATTTTTCCAAAAAATAACATTTCTGAGAGATATATTTTTTACGGTCCGTTTCATTTGTCTTGTGCCAAATAACATTTTTATGTCAATATCGTATCTGCAACATTACAAAATCATCAGAAAAAAAATCACAAAGAGTAAAAAGTTCTTGGATTAAAGTGTCTTGAAAATTGACAATCATCGAGCTGAATCTTTTAAGGAGACTGCAAAGTAAAAGGGCACTGATAGTATATGCTAATACATATATTGTCATTAATAATATACATATATATATATATATATATATATATATATATATATATATATATATATATATATATTATATACTAGTAGAATACGCATCTCATGACGCGAACAGAACAGGTTTGCACCACTTTATTCCTCTTTATAAACATTAAAATGACGATGTACATCTACTAAACCTTATGTCTACAATCCTTATTCCAATTTTGATCAAATTATTATGCCCCCTTTAAAATGTTCCAATGAAACTGAAATTTTGGGAGTTTATACATTGATGACTAATACTTATTAAAATTTCACAAAAATCGTAGCTATCCGAATTTTCATGAAGTTACGCCTGGCAGCTGTGGTCCCAAATCCCTGATAATCGCTTAATTGGTTTAGGAGTGACACCTGTATATACAAATATGTAGACACATACACTTATGCATACATTCAATACGACATAATCACGTTTATACACCCTAACCCCGCCAGATCACCGAAGTTGAGCGATGTTGAGCCGGGTCAGTATTAAAATGGGTGACTATTTGGGAATACCAGGTTCTGTATCTTATGTTGTTTATTCAATAAATAACAACAAATAATAGTTATTTAATAAAATGTCTTTTTTTCAAAACGAATATGCAAATATCAGGAAGTTTCATCAGATATCCTGCTGAGTTGACAGGCCAAGAGCAGGCTCAAGGCATTTTCACGAATAGTGGCGATGGAGAGACGCTCGTAAAGCCAAATCAATTCACGATGTTCCCCGGTGTGGCATGTCATTAACAGACCAAGGCTGTTGAGGAAGTCCCGCGTGGCAGGGCTTATTGCTCCACTCCGTATGTGGGAGAACTCTCTGCTTATCTTAGCATTGTTTTAAGTAGTCCTGTACTTCCGCTTTTTTTAATGGAAATCGCTCCAAACAAGGCATGAAGCCACTTGATGTAAGGAGCTAAAAAATACTACTTCAAGGTCAAAAACCGGCCAACGATAAGTGTTAGATGGATAGATTCCGACCCAGAAAACAGCAATTATTCCCCCTTTGTCAGAAACATCGCCCATGGAATGTGATGACTAATCAACAAAATAAGGACAGCGAGAGTTACGAGGCTGACAAAAATAAACCAAAGGTGCACGTTTTACTTTCTTAGCAGTGCCGATTAAGGAAAGGTGTTAGTGATTGCCGAACCCTTGCGTCACAAATGACTCTCCGCGCAGGAACACTAGTAGGAAATATTCATTGTCTCTCAAGATATTTTAAAATTTAATCAAAAAAGAAAATATGTTAAACGAAACAAACGGAAACAACCTTTTAATGGCTAAGCTATTCGTAACAGAAAAATAGGATGGTTAAAGTGAGTAAGGTATTTTATTAACCACCTCTCCCGAAGGTTAGACACAAGGTCACGGTTGGGTTTTGATGAAAGTGTTTCTGTGGTACGAACTGGATTCGAACCCGGCACACCCGGGTCTTCACAAAGCGTCGTTAACTACATAGCCATCGTGCCATAAGGTTTACTCTATAGATTTAACACGTAAATATATACCTAAAAATAATTTAAATGTAACTTAATTATGCATGATGGCATCTCATTTTTTTTTTTTAATGCTGGATAAGTACTTTTTGACTTTGAAGAAATACGCTTAAATGTATTGAAAACACTAGTTTGAGAAACGGAATAATAATTTGTAAAAAATAAAAATAAAATCACTTTGTTGTTTGTTAATATTAAAAAAACAACGAAGAAACAAGTGATAATACTGATAGAGAAATGTCGCTTTTTTATTTCTAAATTTAAGATACAGGTTTAACAATTAAAAAAAAATGCATTTCTAAATATGTAAATAAATATAATGGTACTTCTACAGAAAAGGACCCCTTTCGACACGAATGTATCTGATTGGGATTTACGGAACAGACCGGAAATGTCCCAGCCGCCAAACAATCAATTCGTACAGAAATAAAAGGAAACAAGTTTTTAATTTTTTCCTTTATTAAGGTTAGTGTTAATTAACACCTCCGTGTTAAGATTGGGTTTAATAAAGGTCTTCAAATCTGTAAGTGAATCAATATTGTTTTTTTTTTGGGTGGGGGGGGGGGGGTCAACTTTATTTTTAAGGGGGGTCATTTTTTGTTAACCCTACCCGTAATCTAACAAAATTCATGTTGGCTTTGGATTTATATGCTTAGTGTCGTCTGCCGTTTTTACAAATTTTTCGCGGCTTTCAAATCGTAAACGGCTTCACTCATTTCTGGTGTGTTTCGTAAATCCCAATTAAAAACGATCCTGTCGATATGGGTTCTGTTCTGTGGAAGCACTAATATAGTAATTGAAAGTTAATAGTTTACGAAGTTTTTAATTTAACAGAAATATGGAGTGCAACTCCCCTTTTATTTGCCTCCCCACGAGGGAAAAGTCAGACACAAGGTCGCTTTTTTTTATGTCGGCTATCTAGTTCCCAAAATTGAGGAATTCTGAGACAGACAAACATAAAAAAATGTGACGCAGTCGAAAAGTATTTCTCCTTTGATCGAACAGATGGATTTAGGTGAAAATGGCACAGGTAAAAATGGCACAGGTAAAAATATAAATTAAAATATCACAATGAGATTATAAAAATTTAGGAATACAATAAATAAATGGAAAACAGACAGTTTGTCAAATTAAAAAAGTACAATTATAGGCCTCTAGATTTGAAAGTAAAGAATTTAAACTCAAACCCTTACCTTACCCCAACCCTGAATTTGTCTAAGTTTTATTTATTATGATCGTCTCTTACTTATACAACCTACGACACATCATATATCATAACACATATACAGCTAAAACTAGTCAGGTCATGAGGTGCATGATCGGAGGCCAATAAATTGGAATTAGGTAAATTTACGAAATATTACGAGAGTCATAAGTAGTAGGAAGCGACTTGAAGGTGTGTTGTGTTCTAAATCCGAAAACGGCTACAAATCGAAAATCTGCGAAAGTAAACTGGCAAAAATGTATCGTCTGCAAATCTCGTCAAAGTCCAAAATTTGTCGTCAAAACTCGGGAACCTCCGTTAAATCCTTAGACGGTGATACTGCAATTTTACCAACTTTAATTCATGTCACAAATGACGTTTTCTTTTTGTTTATTTTATTTTATTTAAAAGCTTCCAAAATGACTAACGGATTTCAACCGCACACAATATAGTAAACAGATGAGGCATTTTAATTTATTCTTGATAAAACAATGGCCGGCAGCTGTTTTATTTCGTGAGCGTTCGAAATTCGAAAATGATTTTGTAGCCCTCAAACTGCCGAATAGAAAGTCATGTCTGCCTTCAATTGAAGTTTAAAGTGTGACAGCCAAGTCGTGTATGGTGCATGTGTGCTCTTGCGCCGCCAAAGGTTACTATTAATGCTCGCACGTGTCATTTGCGTCTCAAAGAAAGAAGAGAAAAAAAAACCGATAAAAAGGTTCGGAACCATTGCTCTATGTTTTTGCTTTGTGCCATTTATGTCTATCCTATTGTGCCATTTTTAACTGTGCTATTATTACTATTCAGCCGAACACATACTACAGTTTGACTCTAGCCCGAATTATTTTTTCTTAGACTTCGGAAAACCGAAACAGGTTTTAACTTAAAGAAACCATATGCTTAAAAGAAAAGTATTAGCTTTGCTCTTTGATATATTTTAAAACAGATTGTACTACTACTATTACTACTACTACTACTTTTAGGTACCCCCCCCCCACACACACAAAGACTAAAGAGAAAAACCTAATTTGTTATAATTAATTAGTAAACAAATATAATTGAAAGGTAACTAAATAGAAAGAATAACACTTTTTGTCTTTATTTATTAAATAGTTCGGTAATCATGTAGTATGGTTAACAGAGCAGAAATCAGGAGTGAGGGGGGGGGGTGCAACACATACAACAAATAACTGTTACCAAACGCAATAACATTTTAGCTTTCTAGCGGCCTGCATCATTTTAAACTTCTGAAAGTGTTTTAAAGTTTGTTTTATTTCAATATAAGATTCCGTCGATACCCATCTTTCAGAGACAGTAAAAAAATTCGAAATGGCCGACTATGTGTTGGTGTTTCCCTCCTTAAAAATTAGTTAAAAAAGGACTTACTCAAAGTTCGAATCTTTCTCCATGCACTTGGAGTTAGTGGTAGAGTAAGCCGGAAATTATCGATAATGTCCAAATAAAATCGACCGCCATTTTTTTTTATGTATTTACTCGTGTCAGTAAAAGTAACGATAACAGATTCAGAAATAAATCTTACAATCAGTTCACACAATTTAAAATAATACAGGTCGGTAGAAAATTAAATTTTCTTGCGTGTGATAAAAGTAATTTGTTGTATATTTTGTTTGTTTTCGATTTCTGTTTTGTTAACCATACATGAATGCCAATAGTATTACAAATAAAAAAAGAGTAGGATACTCGTAATGAATGGGTATCCAGAGGATCTCAGCACATTCATTGAGATTCATGTGTTAGTCCCAGAAATGTCGGAGCAGTTTACGATTTAAAAGCAACCTTCTTTGCTAATATTATTATTTTTTTTTTTTTTAGAATTAAAATTTTTTTTTTAATGATATTTCACCCCAAACAAGGCAGGACGCCACTCTAGACGTAAGAGGCTACTGAGAATTAGGGAGATTTTTTAATTTAATTTAATTTATTTATTTATTTCGTGCTTCCACAGTACTTGAACGGAATGAAACCAACTTTTTCTGAACTAAACCTAAACTTATGTTAGGGTTGGTTTAGGGTTAAAACAAAATACAGTTCGGTCCAAATGATGTAGAGGTACAATATTTTTTTTTGAGTGGCTAACATTTTTTTTAACCCTAACCTAACCTTTTGCTTGCTTAGTGTCGTCTGCTTTTTTTTTTTTTTACATTTTTACGCGGCTTTCAAATTGTAAACTGCTTCGGCTATTTCCGGGACAGACTCGGACACGTACCAATAGTCGTAACTATAAGTTTATTTTCATTTAAAATAAACTTTTTCAAGATGAAGTAAAAGAAGAGTTCTGTTTGTTCTTTCAATTCTTTATTGTTTTTTTGCTTCTTTCTTTGAGACTCCAACGACACGTGCGAACCTTAATATTTGTCTTTGATTCGAGGGCACACATGAACCACCCTACTTGTTTTCCACACTAAGTTTTATTGAAAGGCAGGAATAACTTTCTATTCGGCAGTTTAAGGACTACAAAACCACGTTCGAATTTCGAACGGTCACGAAATAGAACAACTGCCGGCCATTGTTTATCAGTTAACACTGAATTAACATGCCTCATCTGTTTGCTTTCTCGCATGTGCTCGAAACACGTTAGCCATTTTGGAAGCTTTTAAATAAAATAAAGAAAGGAAAATGTAATTTCTGACGTGAATTAAAGTTGGTAAAATTATAGAATAGACATCGAAAGATTTAATGGAGGTTCCAGAGTTTCGACGACAAATTCGGGACTTTACTGAGATATACAGAGGATAATTTGTCGGAAAAAATATTTTGAAAACCCGACTCTTTCGCCAGTTTAGTTTTGCAGATTTCTGATATGTACCCGTGTTTGGATAAATAACATCACCCATTCACCTTAGTCTATTTCGCCAAAATCGCTTCCTGCTACTTCTTAGCCGTTGAATAGTTTGTAAATATACATAATTACATTTTATTGGTCTCATTTGCCATCTTCCTTCTCCACTATAAACACTGGAACCCTACCACTAACTCTAAGTCCAGGTGTCAACAGACCCCCCCCCTAAAAACCAAGAAAAAGAAACACCGAAGGTATAAATATAAATTAAAAAAAAAGCAATTTATCGGCCTCCCGCCTTCAATTTTTAATATTCTACCCTCGCTCCATAAAAATAAACAAAACAAAAATAAATAAATGAATAAAAATACATGAAAAATTAATTTAAACAAAAAAAAAACAATTAAAAACATTAACCTCTTCTAGGGAACGATGAAAAAAAATACAGGAATAGTTTGAAAAAAAAAAAGAAGTTTGTTCTGTTCACTGAGCTTCGGGTAGCTACTTACACCAAGACTAGAGATTCTTCATAAGTATCGAAATTCTTTAGATATCTATTCAAGAGAAAAAAAAAAAGCTTGAAAGGTTTTTTTTTCTCACCTATTGTTTTTTTTTTAGTAATTAAGCAAAAGGTAGATCGAATTGAAGGGAAGGGGATATTTTTCTTTACTCTAGCTGTATTTCCTGAATTCTAAACTTTTATATATTTTCGAAATTCTCAGAATTCTTTTACATTTCAACGCATTGAATTCGAAAGTTTTTCGAACTTACCTCAGTTTCCTGTCGATTTTCCTTGTTTTCTTCACCGTTGTGTTTATCCGTCTTCCCGTTTAATAAGGTCGGTAGAACCCCGTCGGTTTTAGTGTTGAAATTATTTTCCTTCCTGGCGATGTCGTTGATGTAGAAATTAATAGCAGCGGTAGTAGACCTATTGTCGTCTTTTTTCACCACGACGGGTCCACCGTGGGCACCGACCACGTTACTAGTATCCGCCGTAACAACCGGGCTAGCCAGTTGAGGGAGAGTCTCCGCCATTTTGTCTAAGGCATCCAAGCTCTCCTTTTTTTTTTTTTAAACTAATGAATCTTCCTTACTCTCCCTTGTTTTCCTTACTCTCCGTTTTTTCTTTTCTCTATCACTTTCTTTCGGGCACTCTTTCTTGCCGTCTCTCGCTCTGTTTTCTTTTATTCTTTCTTCTTGTTTTCTGTCGATCTGTCTATCTCCCTTTACATCGCTTTCTTTCTTTCTTTTTTCTTTCTTTCTTCGTTCACTCTGTCTCAATTTTTACTCACCTATCTTTTTTGAAGTTATCTCGTAGCTCCCCCCTCTCTCTCTCTCTCTCTTCCCTTTATTATTCACTCTCTTGCTTTCACTTAATATATCTTTCTTTAGACTTTTTCAGTACTTTCCCTCTCTTTCTCTTTCCCCCTCTCTTTAGCTATCTCTCTCTTTCTCTCTCTCTCTTGACTTATACTTCTATTTTTCTTCCTCGGTTTCTCTTTCGCTTCTTTCCTTCTATCTTTCACTTTACTTACTTTCTATCTTATTTCCAACTTTTCCCGATCTTCTCTCTCTCTCTTTCTCTCTCTCTTTCTCTTTTCTTTACTTTTCTTCTTCGTTCTCCTTCTCCCTAGTACTCCGAGTGTATCTCTCTCTTTCTCCACCCGTTTTCCTCCTCTCTATCACTCACACCCTTAAGTTCTCCTCTGCTATCTGTACGCCAAACTTCCTTCACGCTTGAATCACACGCGCGTGTGCGCATTCCATATTTACACACGTGAGTGCGTGTATGTAGATTTTATTACACACGTGAGTGCGTGTTTGTATACTTCCAAATACGTTGGCGGTGCTGATATAATAATAATAACAATATATATATATATATATATATATATATATATATATATATATAATACTTTTTAAAATCTCCTTTTTCGTTCTTTCTCACTTTCTTTTCTTTCTTGTTTAAATCGTAATCCTTTGTTTAACAACTTATGTCGTTCATATAATCGCGGAATGTAAACGATATATATATATATATATATATATATATATATATATATATATATATATATATATAATCACTTACTAAGTGTAACGACAATTTTTCACTGCAAAGGCGCGTAATCGCATAGACTTTCTTTTTATCATCCAAAAGTAAAGCACGGTTTCCTTGTTTTCATAAGTATACACATATATGTATATATATATTTATATATAAATATTTATATATTAAATATACATGTATATATCAATATTGGGTTAAAACTCTCTCCTCAAACGGTCAAGGTAGAAATCCCCACAACAGGTGAGTATCGACCAACAAAGAAAGATGTGGAATTCTTTTGTGTATTATACGTATGAATCTATTTATCTATATACATATATGTATACATACATATATATGTGTTTTCGTGTGTATAAATAGGTGGACTTATATTTATATATATATGTATATATATATATATGTGTGTGTGTGTGTGTGTTTATATATAAATATATGAATATTGTGTGATTGTGTTGATGAGCGAATGCACCGTAACTGCTCGCACCTTCCTCTTCGCTGTATTAAACGATGTCTGGTGTCTTCCAGATCGTTGGAGCAGGTGGTTGTGGTCGTGATGATTGTTGTTGCAACAGCGGTGATGCTGATGGTGCTGATGATGATGATGTTTGCGGGTACACAGCCACGACCATGCAATAGCAGCAGCAGCAGCAGTATTAGTAGCAGCGGCAGCAGCAACCAAAGTACGACCACTACCAACGAATATCATCACACACAGACACGCACACGGATGTATGTAATAACATTAAAATCAACTTCTCAAATTCGAAACCATGTCGAATCTAGACAGCAGAAATTGCACACACAAGAGTGCTCACTACCCTTTCAGATAGCGCTTCATAACGATAATAGATAACACATATGACACAACTTTAACACTTTACTGCACTTTCATGGATTATCTTACCAGTAGAGGTGCAGTAAAAACTTCCTGAACACCTTTATACAATTGAATGCAAATTCAAAATCAAATTACACAGGAAACCAAATTCTGTAATATGGGTTTATTTTGAAAATAATATTTATTTATAAACAAGCATCTCGCTACACAGCTCCCTATTTAGGACGACCCCCCTAAACTTTTACCCTAATTCTCAGTAGCCTCATACATCTACAGTGGTAACTTGAATATATATATATATATATATATATATATATATATATATATATATATATATATATATATATTGCTTATGTAGTCAAACTAATGGATATTAGAAGTTTACACTGTACTAATATTTAATTCTAGAGCAGTTATATATATATTTATTTATCAGAGAAGATCATATATATATATACACACTTACCACGTACACACACACACACACACACACATATATATATATATATATATATATATATATATATATATATATATTACTCTCAATTTAGATTATACGGAACATCCTCAATGAGATACCTATAAAGATCAATCAACAACTTGCAAATATCAGCAGCTCAATATTAAATTAAATAGAGCTATATATATATATATATATATATATATATATATATATATATATATATATATATATATATATATATGCATATATTATTTAATTGTTGAAATAAATTAAATATAATTGAATTATCGTTTCATGATAATCTATCGTGATAATATAAAGCTCAATATATTGAATAGAGCAATCAATTCCAGAGATGAAAGATGAGAATACAAAATTGTAAAGATACAATATTTGTTAGAACATCAGAAGTTCAAAGCAAGGAGCTTCATATCCTTAACCCATGGATTTTCAAAGATAAACTCTTTTCATCAGAAAATATTCTGATCTTCTAATAAATAGTGTATCTTTACAATATATATATATATATATATATATATATATATATATATATATATATATATATATAATGAGAGAGATAGAGTGAGAGAGATTTCAAAAATCTTTCCAAATAAAGAACATACACAAAGACATACACAAAGGTATACCATGCTTTTGTGTATGCTCTTTATTTGGGAAATCATGAAAATCAATCAATTGCTCTCTCTTTTTATATATATACCCTCTCTTATATATATATATATATATATATATATATATATATATATATATATATATATATATATATATAAAGTTTTGATTTTAGGTAAGGCTGTTCTGTCAGATCTACTGTACCGCTCTGGCTAATACTCTTGGATATAGTATCAGACAGTATATGCATTCCAGTTTTGAATTATTTGGCAATTATTATAGCTTGTTTCCATAGTTTAGTAATATTGCCTGTTGCTCATATATGTTTGTAGCTGGACAGTATATATTCTCTTGATTTTTTTTTTGGGGGGGGGTATTTCTTCAGAAATACATAGTGGATTTAGTCAGGACCGATGGCTTTTGTTATGGAGTCGTTTACAATAAAAAGTTTAATTACTCACGTACAATTATTATAAGGCTTATCTGAGATTTTGTCCACACCTAGCTAAATTGCGGTTCATAATGTTGACACCTATCGTATCGAAACTGATGAATATTGTATCTGCATTTATATATGAACAAGGATGGTCCACGAATTAAAATTAAATACTGGAAAGACAAAATCAAACCTGAAAACAAAGCGACAACATGTGAACACTTTTTGTCAACATGTTTCGTTGTTATGGGAACATTCTTCAAAGTTTTCTGTTACATCGTAAATCTTTTTTCTCGAATTTGACTTTCAAAAAGTTCCGAAATGAATGTCTTTACCAGAATGAATTTGCTATTTCGTGTCCCTTTGTACATATACTTATGCCAAGTGAGCTACACAGAAAAGTTTGGGTTTCATTCCCAAATGAATTCATCAAATATTGTGAGGCAGAGGAATTCCTACTACTAAGCTATAGTAGTGTATTGAGTACTATGAAAGTAAATGCTGAAACAAAACATAAATAAGTAATATATTATTTTATACTATATATATATATACACATATATATATATATACATATATATATATATATATACATATATATATATACATACATATATATATACACACATACATATATATATATATACACACATACATATATATATATATACACACATACATATATATATATACACACATACATATATATATATATATATATATACACACATACATATATATATATATACATATATATATATATATACACATACATATATATATATATATATACACATACATATATATATACACATACATATATATATATACATACATATATATATATAATATATACATACATATATACATACATATATATATATATACATACATATATATATACATACATATATATATATATATATTTATATATATATATATATATATATATAAGTTAAGTGTGTGTATATGTTTATATATATACATTTACGTATGTGTATATGTTTATATGTATATATATATATACATACAGTTAGGCATATATATATATGTTTATATATATATATAATATTATTCTTGTTCTGTTTTCCACATTAAGCTCTCATACTCGGATTTCTTGACAAACTTATTCACTATATATATATATATATATATATATATATATATATATATATATATATATATATATATCGGCAGCATTTTTCTTGAAGACATATTTCGTTAAATATTACAACTTACTTGTGTCTGTATATTATTTACCTGTTCTTTTCTAGATGCCTGATAAGTTTTCGAGTTTCAGGCTTGAATTGGCAGATGAATTTGCTGTACTCCTGTGAAAGTAAATCGAGTAAATAAACTGTATTCTTAAATTTATACTCCAACCAATCACGCGGTTCTCGTCCGAACTATCACAAAACATTTTAAAATGCATGTTTTTTCTAAATGACCATCCCTAGAGATGGCCTCGAAAAGATCCAAAATTACTAGGGTAAACAATGAGTACGGAAAATTCCTCTTCCAGTTCTAGCCTACAACTCGAAATCTTATCAGGCATCTAGAAATGATCAAGTAAAATACATGCAGACACTAGTCATCTTTAATATTTAACGGTATATATATATATATATATATATATATATATATATATATATATATATATATATATATATCGTTAAATATATATATATCGTGCAAATATATATATATATTTATATATATATCGTGTAATATATATCTATATATATCGTTATATATATATATATATCGTGCAATATATATATATATATATATATATATATATATATGAGAGAGAGAGAGAGAGAGAGAGAGAGAGAGAGAGAGAGAGAAAATAGGGTAGTGCAGTATTAGTGCAGTTCTAACGAGAGAAAAGTATATATGTAAAGGAGTAAGGCTACCAACATTTGTAAAAAGTTATTTTCAACATTTATTTATTATTTTGTTATTTTATCATTTTAAATTTAATATAACGCGTTTTAAGCGGTGGTCTGCTCTGATCAGATATGTAAATCCATTTGAAGAAATGTTTTTCGAAAGACATATATATATATATATATATATATATATATATATATATTTTCGAAAGACATATATATATATATATATATATATATATATAATGTATGTGTGTGTCAGGTTCATTTTATATTCCAATAACCATGTTTTTATTTATTTATTTAAAAAAAAATGTGTTTTTTTACATTTCCAAAAAACATAACATTTCTGTGAGATTTATTTTTACGGTCCGTTTCATTTGCCGTGAGCCAAACAACATTTTATGTCAATATCGTCTCTGCAACACTACAAAAGCATAAGAAAAATTCACAAAGACTCCAAAGTTATTGGATTAAAATGTCTGGAAAAATACCTACGCTATACAGGGAGTCATTTTTGGGCGAACGCAAATAAAAAAAATCAAAGAAAAGAGAAAACTCTCTCACACACACACACCCACACCCGTCCCCCCACACCCCCCACACACACACATATATATATATATATATATATATGTAAGGATTCGCCGTTAGACTAGTGAACCGATCATTATGAATTATGAAATATATATTGTAGGGAACACGGTGAGTAACGTGAATGCATTACTTTTGTAAATTTATTATTTAGAGGATGTATCCACTTAAACTTGCACCACCTAAAAACTTTTAAAATATGCGGGACTACGAAAAATATAATAGAGAAAATAATTGCTCTACATCAGAATTTGAGTCATATGATGTAATACAAGTTTGACTGCACCAGGGCGCGCCCGCTTGAGCGACAATAATATGTATGTGCGAGGTAAACTCATAGACAACTGAATTTTTCACTATGACTGTGCGTAACGTGGACACATCATCATTTTCTTGTAAACTTTACCATTTAGTTAGAAACTGGACCCTACCTTACCCCACAATAAATTAAAAACTAATTCTATACATGTTCCTTATACTACACCCGGCTTAAGACGGGTATTTTGCTAGTATATATTTACATTATATATATATATTATATGTGTTTCGCTTCATCACAGCTCTTCAATGTGGCTAGATATGCAAGCGATCCAGACTGAGATCGACATCCGATTGTTTGTGTTCGATAGTGTACTTGTCCACGTGAAGATGAAGAAAGAAACATATCTGTGTTTATGTTTTTTTTTATTTTGTAATAAATACGTTCGGTATAACACAAGTAGTAGTAGTAGTAGTAGTAGTAGTAGTTATAAAGCGTACTATGTTAATCGATTAAATATCTACTAGCGCATAACAGACTCTGAACAAGTAGGGGTGCTTTTGTGTTGGTATTTTATTTTTTGCGGGTCGTGATGAAAAGGGGGTTTAATTAATGGGAATGGTTACTTAAACCTATTGAAGCAATAAGCTTCCCCAAAACCACGGTGCCACAAGTTCAATGGCCACATATCTACGTCCAGCCCTATAAAGTTCTAAATTAAGACGGACTTTGCCAAAAGTTAAAAATAAGAATAACAACAACAAAAGAGGAAACACAGTAATACGGTTTTCATTTCCACCAAGAAAATCAACATACGAAAAAATAGTAAAAAGGTTCTTGGTTCCCTCTGTATCAATACACAATAGATATAGATCAATACACAATAGATATAGATCAATACACAACAGATATAGATCAATACACAATAGATATAGATCAATACACAACAGATATAGATCAATACACAATAGATATAGATCAATACACAGCAGATATAGATCAATACACAATAGATATATATCAATACACAATAGATATAGATCAATACACAATAGATATAGATCAATACACAATAGATATAGATCAATACACAATAGATATAGATCAATACACAATAGATATAGATCAATACACAACAGATATAGATCAATACACAACAGATATAGATCAATACACAATAGATATAGATCAATACACAATAGATATAGATCAATACACAACAGATATAGATCAATACACAACAGATATAGATCAATACACAACAGATATAGATCAATACACAATAGATATAGATCAATACACAATAGATATAGAATAGACAATATATATTTTTTGAAAGGTTTGTACTAAAGCAAAGATCACAATCACCAACCGAATCTTTCTTGGCCCATCATTACTTATATTCCTTGGTAAACATTGCTCCAAGAAGGCCGAGAGCAAGAAGGCCGAGAGCAATGCTGGGACAATCAGAGAAAGACTGGTGCTATTTCGAGGGTTGTCTTCTCCATAGACTAGCTGCCTTATTAAAACTGTATTCTATGCATAGCTAGTTGAAGGGTAGATGAATTTATTGACTAAATGAATACCGTCGCGGACTGGATAATCAGCTATGGCGAGTTCAAATCCTAGCGAATCTACTGAGACCATTTTTTTAACTGTTGAGGTCACCACATATGAAAGCCAAGAGCCACACAAGGTTAGGGTTAATGAGACGAAAATAATTGCCAGTCGAAAGATGATGAACTCTATGGGAGTACTAACATTAATCAGTGGTATGAACTGCGTCTGATTGCTTATGTGGCGATCGATAACAAGAATTTGGCGACATTGGATTTGAAGACGACCAAGTTGTAATCAGCAGGGAAGCAGTCTTGCGGTAATGTGTTCCACAGACGGGAAACCCTTGCAAGGTACGCACTAATATTATCGGAAATCATCCGCAACTCGCAGCTTTTGGTAAAATAGCAACTTGCGTTCAATTTGATACATACAACGTATCGTTTATAATAGGTAGTTTGGGTCGACATTAAATAACTTCAAAAAAGGTCAATATGCCGTCATTCATTCATTCCTCTTGTATGAATCAGATGATTTTATTGTTGACATTGGTTTCGCCGATACCTTTCTAGTTAGAATTCTTCCCAGAAAGACATCGGATACTTACAGAAAGGACCACGTGAAGGTTGCCAACGTCAGACAAAGCGAGAACGAAACCAGACCATTGGTTTTGAAAGTATTTTTGATTTGTTTTCTTTCCGAGTTCTGAGAGATTAGATTTGTGTGTCCTGCGCTCGACCCCTTCAGCAAAACCAGCAAGTGTCTGTTATTATTAGCGTCAGGAGTCGATGGATGATAAAAGAATAAAAAAAAAGATGAACAGGTTTACCAATTAATGCGATGAATATCATCCTCATCATCCTCATCATCATTACAATAATAATACTTAATAATAATAATAATAATAATACATGGTCTTTCACGAGTCCCTATTTATTTGACTCCTCGCAAGGGCAGAGTAAGACACAAGGTCGGTTTTTAATTTTGGGAAAATCCAGCTCCCAAATAAGGAGCACTCTGGATTGGGACAAAAATAAAAATTGCCCCAGTCGAGAAACATTTCTTCATCACTGACCGAGAACAGAAAATATGTAGTATCAAAACAGACACTACACCTGGCTCCCAGCCAAAAAGGCCAGGGGGTGGGGGAAGTCGTATCCTCCATCAAATTTTACAACAGAGAGCACTTTTACGGAATATTAATTGTTTCGAATAATACAGATATTTGTAACGATGTCAGAATTGATTAATGATATTGCTACTACTCCAAAATAATGTTCATGTTTCTTTTTTTAAAGAGGCATGGGGGGGGGGGGGTCATCAATGAGCTCCGATTACAACTGGCATCACCGTCGTCTTCTTTTTTCTCCTCGGAGTCCGGCTAATTATTTCCGACTCCGAGCTAAGAATAGTCGTTAGTTCGTTTTCCGAACTTCTTCATCTTCCCATCACCAGGTAAAGCGACGGCGATAATTGCATTCGTATTATCATATTTAAACATATATTTTTAATTAAACATTATTATTATTATTATTATTATTATTATTATTATTATTATTATTATTATTAGTAGTAGTAGTAGTAGTAGTAGTAGTAGTAGTAGTAGTAGTAGTAGTAGTTTTCACTGTAGTGTTCCCTGGGGTCCGAGTGACAAGTATCCACGCATTTCTTATTAGTATTGTTATTATTATTACTATTATTAGTGTTAATTAAAAAAATATTGTTACTATTATTCTTAATACTATTCCCATTAATATTCTTATCACTATTATTATTACTACTATTATTTAATTAGTATTAGTATTACTTTTTATTATTACTACTATTATTATTTATGTTACTATTATTACTTTCACTACTAATATTAATATTACTATGATTATTGTTATTACTACTCCTCTTATTATTATTATTATTATTATTATTATTATCATTATTATTATTATTATTATTTCTATTGTTATTATAATTACTACTAATATTATTACTATTGTTTTAACTTATTATTAGTATTGTTATTATTATCACTCGTATTATTGGTTATATTAGTATTATTATTATTATTATTATTATTATTATTAGTAGTAGTAGTAGTAGTAGTAGTAGTTGTAGTTCTAGTAGTTGTGGCAGTGTTGTAGTAATAAACCTGAACATTTTTCTTGACCGTAAATCTGTAAACCAGTCGTCAGCTGACAGTGATAACGAACCTCATTAACCCGGTACTCGTGACATCTCAAAGGCCACTGTCAGTTTCTATTGTGTGGACATACAATAACTCGCTTCCTGTCTAACAAGTAAATGACAAGAATCCGTTATTACTGCAATGTTACAGATGTTTTTTTGTGTGTCTTTTTCTTTTCTATTTTTCTTTTTTTATCTCAGAGTAGATTTTATTAGCATGCAATTAAATAAAAACAACAAAACAAAACAAAACAAAACGTCATGCCGCAGCTGACACACGGCCTAGATACCCTCACCTAGGTTCAGGTCGAAATGTTGCCGATTTGAAAGCGACTCCGTCTCTACTAGACGAGCCACGGCTTTTTTTTCTTTCTTCCCCGCTTTGCCTTCGCTCGCATATTAAATACGCTTAAAGAACCACTTGTTGCATGATGCAGTCGATACAAGAACGGTGTTCGGAGGGCAGGTGTGCGTTTTTAACTTTATCAAGGTCGCTTGAAGTCTCCAACCGAAAGCGAGCTGACTAAGAGCACACGAGCAGTCTGGGTTAATTAAACCAATCTATCCCACCTGTTTTGTTTTAATGATAGGCTTAGATCAGTGGTGAGGAAAGCGAACTAGCAATCGCAAGGTTCACGATCTATTAACATATTGGCGGCGCGTGGACGGACTCTCAGTGTATCAGAAACGAAACAAATGCAGGAGAGAACTGGAAGGGGAATTCGTCTAATGCGTCCACCCAATCTACGCGGTTAGCGATGAAAATGCTATTTCAAATTTAAGCGTGACCGACCGAGGGGCTGATATATTCGCTTATAGAGAGGTTGGGCGTAATTAAAATAATATACGCCCATCCAATCTGAGTGTTTAGCAAAAAAAAAAAAAAAATACAATTTCAGATTAAGGTGTGACAGAACGACGAAAATGTTATTTCAAACTTAAGCATGACAGACAGGCGAACATCTTATTTCAAACATAAGCATCACAGACCAAAGAAAATGTTATTTTAACCTTAAGCGTTACAGACCAAAGCAAATGTTATTTTGGACTTAAGTATGGCAGATAAACTGGAATTATCTTTTAAGAAAATGCGATTTTGAATCTAGGCGTGACTTACAGAAGAAATTGCTATTTTAAACCTAAGCATGACAGACCGAAGACAATTCTATTTAAGCCTTTAGTTTGACAGATTGAAAGAAAATGCTATGTTATCTTTACGTATAACAGACCGAAGAAACTGCTATTTTAAACTTAAAATGACAGACAAAAGAATATGCTATTTTTAACCTAATCATGACAGACCGTAGAAAATGTTAGTTTAAACTTAAGTATGACAGGCAAGAGAAAATGCTATTTTAAACCTACACATGCCAGACAACATAATAAGCTATGTTTTAATCTAAG
>OY744532.1:99179164-99199164 GCA_963556195.1 Sepiola atlantica | reverse complement strand
TATATATATATATATATATATATATATATATATATATATATATATATATATATATATATATTATGGAGGTTAGACCGAGGAGTTTGAATGTTAAACTCTCTCTTAAACCATATATATATATATATATATATATATATATATATATATATATATATGTAAATGTTTTAACTAACTCTTCTTCTATTCATACATGTTTTAACATCCATTTTTTCTTACTTTTTTAAGCCCTTCCTTCGAAATCTACATTTATCATATATTATATATTAGTAGTCTCGTGGTCAACTTCCGTTTTTTGGGACAACAGAAAGTAAACAAACCGTCGGATTAGGGTTTATTATTTTTGTCTTAATAATAATATAGTGTATAATAATGCTATATGTAAATTGTATTTTTCTTGTGTACCTCCTATTTTACTTTTACTTATATATATATATATATATATATATATATATATATATATATATATATATATATATATATATATATATATATATATATATATATATTTAGATTATTCACTTAGAAGATAGTTTATTCAGTGAAGACTGGGATTAGGCCAATAAAAATAAGCTCGATGATACTCGATTACAGGGTACAGAGCATTTATAGGTGATTTTTTGAAGGCTTACTGTTGTGAAGTTGTCCAACAGTAAATAATAAATAAAGGAAGTCAAGTCGAGGGTTGGTTTAACAAGTGTATTAACAAAGTAAGAAACTGACTAGCTCTTGGCTAGACAGCTACAAGACTGTGATTTGTCTTCTCTGTGTCTCTGGTGACTCGCACTATTTATAGTGACAACCGGTGCAGTTTCTCCTGTGTAAGAACGGCCGGTGTAACACTTACCAAGCCATTCCGTTCAGGAGATCATTAATCACCACAAAAATATATATAGTAATTTTATATATATATATAGTAATTATATATATATATATATATATATATATATATATATATATATATATATATATAGATAGATATATGTATATATAGGGTGGGCCAAAATAAGGGTCCTATCTTTAAATTTGAATAACTTGAATTTGAATAACTTCCACAAAATAAAAGTTAAACTCACCAAACTTTATGTGTGTGTAGACTGACCCTTCCGAGATTTTTTGAAATAAACAAAACAAATTTTAGCCGAAAAACACTTCTTAAAACTTACAAAAACTAAAGTATTGTTTTTTACATTGTTTTGAGTTTTTTAAGCAAAAATAATGTTTTCTAAATGAGGGTACGTTCCTTAGGGCTAATACGGCTCATGCTTGCTTCGGAAGGGGTCCTTTACTTATTCTAAAAAAAAAAATTAAAAAGATCAATAAATAAAAAAGTTATGAATTTTTAAAAATAGGACCCTTATTTTTGCCCACCCTGTATATATATATATAGATATATATATATGTATAGTTAATTGACATGTATATATTAGTGTTGAGACGATCAATTTGAATCGGGAATAAAATAATCGGAACCTTTTGGGGTATAGGAATCAATATTAGAATCGGAAATATGTTAGCCTGATATATAAAAAAAACTAAATTTATTATTGTTGATACTAATGATAACATGAGAAATCTTTATTGTTTTTAAACTACCATTTGAACTAAAGTCTATAGATCGTAATAGCATAAAAATACGATGTAAATTTATTTTAATTGTGTAAAACAACCCCCAAAAATGAAACTTTGCAAAAAATCGCTAAGTAAACTTTAAATTAATGCAGTTTACGTACCAGGTTCAGAAAGATGTTTAAAAATTAAATAAAATATTTTTGTCAAGAAAATTACAGGCAAAAATTATTGATCATTAATTTGAAACTAAAGTGTAAAATATGTTTTTAATTCTTTTATATAATGGGCTTTTTTTGTCAGGTAGACTTTTACTTGGTTCTTAAGCATTGAAAAACGACCTTAATAGATGTGACCAAAAGAAGTGTGAAATGAGTGAATTTAAAAATGTTTACAGCTCTGTACGAGAACACACTTTGGCTACATTCTTCTTTGATTTTGATTTTCCATGTTTGTGTCGTTGTAAAATATTTTTTAGATATATATAAGGTGTATTGGGATAAAGTTAGAAAGCTATAAAATCAAAGACAAATAATAGAATGATTCTTGGTTATTGAAACAGTTTGACAGTTCACTTTTTATATTTGAAGATGGTGAAAATTTGTCATATATTATATAATATATATATATATATATATATATATATATATATATATATATAGTAAAAAAGAAGTGTGGTAAATAAATACCATCAAAGCTTGTTATAGATGCAATATGTATTTTACAAAAAAGAAAAGACAAATCGAAGACGATTTTTTTTTTCCTTTTTTTATAAACTAACAATAAGTATGTATGTAGTTTATAGTTATACAGATATTTCGCTAATAAAATTAGCTTATTCATTGTAGTTGAAAATTCCGATGTAATTGGAAAGCCCGCTTCTGTTGGTGTGAGCCGGCGAGTGGGATGTTGTTTTTTTTTTCCTCTCTCGTATGAAATCACGTAAGCACGTGGAAGGTTATAGTTTAAAGGTTCATACTTTTTTTTTTTTTTAAATAAGCATCCGTTTGAAATTTAGTAAAAAAGAAGTGTGGTAAATAAATACCATCAAAGCTTGTTATAGATGCAATATGTATTTTACAAAAAAGAAAAGACAAATCGAAGACGATTTTTTTTTTCCTTTTTTTATAAACTAACAATAAGTATGTATGTAGTTTATAGTTATACAGATATTTCGCTAATAAAATTAGCTTATTCATTGTAGTTGAAAATTCCGATGTAATTGGAAAGCCCGCTTCTGTTGGTGTGAGCCGGCGAGTGGGATGTTGTTTTTTTTTTCCTCTCTCGTATGAAATCACGCAAGCACGTGGAAGGTTATAGTTTAAAGGTTCATACTTTTTTTTTTTTTTAATAAGCATCCGTTTGAAATTTAGTAAAAAAGAAGTGTGGTAAATAAATACCATCAAAGCTTGTTATAGATGCAATATGTATTTTACAAAAAAGAAAAGACAAATCGAAGACGATTTTTTTTTTCCTTTTTTTATAAACTAACAATAAGTATGTATGTAGTTTATAGTTATACAGATATTTCGCTAATAAAATTAGCTTATTCATTGTAGTTGAAAATTCCGATGTAATTGGAAAGCCCGCTTCTGTTGGTGTGAGCCGGCGAGTGGGATGTTGTTTTTTTTTTTCCTCTCTCGTATGAAATCACGCAAGCACGTGGAAGGTTATAGTTTAAAGGTTCATACTTTTTTTTTTTTTAATAAGCATCCGTTTGAAATTTAGTAAAAAAGAAGTGTGGTAAATAAATACCATCAAAGCTTGTTATAGATGCAATATGTATTTTACAAAAAAGAAAAGACAAATCGAAGACGATTTTTTTTTTTCCTTTTATTATAAACTAACAATAAGTATGTATGTAGTTTATAGTTATACAGATATTTCGCTAATAAAATTAGCTTATTCATTGTAGTTGAAAATTCCGATGTAATTGGAAAGCCCGCTTCTGTTGGTGTGAGCCGGCGAGTGGGATGTTGTTTTTTTTTTCCTCTCTCGTATGAAATCACGCAAGCACGTGGAAGGTTATAGTTTAAAGGTTCATACTTTTTTTTTTTTTTTAATAAGCATCCGTTTGAAATTTAGTAAAAAAGAAGTGTGGTAAATAAATACCATCAAAGCTTGTTATAGATGCAATATGTATTTTACAAAAAAGAAAAGACAAATCGAAGACGATTTTTTTTTTCCTTAAAAAAAAACAACATCCCACTCGCCGGCTCACACCAACAAAAAGTATGAACCTTTAAACTATATATATATATATATATATATTATCGTATTAATTCTCGTAAACAGGCTAAATCAATCTCGACATATGATTTTAGTACATTATATACAAAAATACCACATAAAGAACTTATTAAAGAATTAGGTAATACTGTAGATTTAGCTTTTGCAGGAGGAAAAGGTAATTACATAGACTTTGCAAAATCTAAAGCCTTTTGGTGTAAAAATAAAAATGGTAAGACGAGTGTGTCCAAAACTGGTCTGATAATGCTTATAAGTCACCTTATAAAAGAGAGTTACTTTCAAATATGGAATAAATTATTACTCCAAACAATAGGTATTCCAATGGGTTTGGATCCGTCTTTGGATTTGGGGCAAATCTATATTTACATTAACTGGAATATATATATATATATATATATATATATATATATATATATATATATATATATATATATATATATATGTCATCATTAATAAAAAATGATATATCTAGAGCGTATAGTTATCATGGATGTAGGCGATATATTGACGACCTTGTTTGCATTAATGATAGCGAAGAGTTTGCAAATACTAAACATTTAATATATCCTAAAGAGTTAAAATTAAACTGTGAACATAAGGGAACACAAGCTACTTTTCTTGATTTGGATATAAAAATTGAAGATAAACTATTTATGTATAAACTGTTTGATAAAAGAAATTCATTCCCTTTTCGTATCGTACGAATGCCATATAAAATAGTACTAGCCCTGTGTATATATTTTACGGGAGTATTATGTCCGAATTTCTGAGGATTGCTCGTGTTACCTTAACATTAGTAGATTTCATGCCCCCAATTTCTGATCTAATAATAAGAATGATTAACCAAGGTGGCGATCAAAATGAAATATTTGGACAATTAAATAAGGCAATTACTCGCCATCATGATGCTTTTAAATCTTATCAAATTAATCAAAATAAACTGATAGAACAAATCATAGGATATATAAATAAAAATAATGTAGAATATGTATAAACGTATATATTACACATCTACTAATTATAATGAGAAAAAGAAAAACAATAAAAATACAGTAGAAAGAAAGAAAACAATGTTAAAAAAGAAGAGGAAGAAGAAGAAAGAGAAAAAATCGACAGTTATGAACGCCGATTTTAAACACTGGGAGTGGGCAAAGAAGAAGAAGAAAAAGAAGTAAAAAAGAGAAAAAATTATCGGTTAACTTATAAACGCCGATTTGAAACACTGAGAAAAGGAAAAAAATCGACAGTTGTGAACGCAGATTAGAAAAACTGTAAGTTAACAAGGAAGATTAATATTTATTTGAGGTTGACGACAACGGGGAGATGGACAACAAAGGAGGAGGATGGAGAGAAGAAGGGACTAAAGGTATATATATATATATATATATATATATATATATATATATATATATATATATATATATATATATATATATATATACATATTTATTTATTTATTATTTATTTTTTGATGTGTGGATATTTTTTATATTTATGATATAAAACTAAAAATAATACATTAATCACCTAAATAATAGTGTAATGGATTCGTCCAAACACTTTAAAATGCAGCAACATTTTTGTAAGTAACGGATAAATTTATTAGAAAGACGAACAGCACAGGTAAAGAAATTTTTTTTTTAATAACTAATATAAGTTAGCAAAACATTTATATGGAACAAAACGTAGATTTAGTATAAGGAACGTTAATGTTTTTGTTTTTTAAGGGAAGTGGGGTCTGATCAACTCTGCTGGGAAGCCATGACATTAAATACTGTCTTGTTTTGAAATTCCCGAAACAGTTTTTCATGGTAAACAACTGATGATCCCTTAAAATAGTGTTAGAAACAAACTAATATAATAACTGTTAAAAGTAAATTGACTTACATGAGTGATTTTCCACTGAAAGACTTAGGACTATAAGTTTTTTTCTTCTTATTTTTTAATATAGTTTTAATGGTTGAGAAACTTCCGAGAATATATATATATATATATATATATATATATATATATATATATATATATATATATATATATATATATATATATATAACATATGAAACTAAAAGTATACTTTTAGAGGATAGAAACTATAGTGAAATAGTTTAAGCTCAATATACAATGTACAATTATAAAGATAAATGAAAGAAGAGAGATAAAGATGTACGAATGACAAATCTATTTCATCTTCGATTTTTAAATGCAAGGTGTACTCGATAAAAACATGTTTATTTTATTTCCTTAAGCCAATTGAACTAAACATTTTTCTATTGGATTTACTTCATTTTGAACATTTTCAACGCTGCCTCCACGAAACCCCTTTTTTCCATCTTTAAATTCACCAACTGGACAGACTTCATTTTTTTTACACGCACACTCTTACTCTCCATTACTTTATATTTTTTCAAATTTTGAATGTTTGCTTTTCCACTGCCATCTTATCCATCTATGTAATTCCTCTGATGATAAGATTTTAATCTTTGAAAAGCCTGGCTTAAGGAAAGGAGAATAAACATGTTTTTTTATTGAGTACACCTTGCATTGAACACTCGAAGATGAAACAGATTTGTCATTCGCACATCTTCATCTCTCTTCCTTCATGTCTCTCTCTCTCTCTTTATATATATATATGTATATATATATATGTATATATATATATATATATATATATATATATATATATATATATATATATACATATATATGAGGAATAAAAGAAACAATGTTTCAGTCAAAATGTAAAACTAAAAATGGAATAAAGGATAAGCAAATCAACAACTAGCAAAAATAAACTAAAAAACACATATTGAAAAGTTCTACCAAAATATTTCGATTATTAAAACACAATCATCATCAATTGGTAGCAGAACTTTAATTAAACACAGAAAAGTTTTCAAATTTATACAAAGAACGCAATTTGGAAAAAAATATTTTAACAATCGAAATATTTTGGTAGAACTATTCAATATGTGTTTTTGAGTTTATTTTTGCTAGTTGTTGATTTGCTTATCCTTTATTCCATTTATATATATATATATATATATATATATATATATATATATATATATATATATATATCCCTCACTCTGAATTCTAAAATAATTGTTTTTTTTACTTTTTACACATAATTGCCTTAAAAGTAGATTCACATTTTGAAGGAAAGTGATTTAGTTAAAGATGTTATTAATTATTTAATTGTATCCACACGAGGGTTGGCTTAGAGACAAGGTAGCTTTTTAATGTAGGGAATCAATTTTTCCCAAAAGAGTAGCCCTGGATTAGGAAACAAATAAAAATTGTCTCAGTCTAGAAGAATTTCTTCTCAGGACAGAAAAGATAAAGTGTAGTATCAGAACAGATACTACACTTTGAATTATTTATTTGTTAAAAATATAACATATATTTTGACAAATTCGGCCAAAGATGTTGTTTTGTTTAAAATATTTCTACGACGTAAATTCTTGCCAATAACAGAAATTAAAGGTAAGGTTTTGTTATTTAATTGATGACATTAATAATCTTACGCGTAAAAGAACGACCAAAATGGTATTACAGTCTTCAACGTCACAGACCGAGAATATGCCATTTCAAACAACCGTTTACGAAAATTCTATTGCAAATTGATATGTGACAGACCAACCTACTGACATGAATAAGCGTCTAAAAATGACCGAAATAATTTGAAAGACTTATCTATAGAATCAACTTCCAACAAGGAAATCATCTAGGCGTACGATTGTGCACATTTTGATGTGTCATGCACCTCACTGTGGATTACTATTGTTCGCGACTGTGACGGCTGACACTTGCATCATTTCAGGTGCTCGACAAAGTAATAGCACGAACCAGAATCGAGGAGAGCAATGGAGAGGAGAGCAAGGAAAATGCGCGAAAGGGGAATGAGTGAAGAGAGGAGAGCAGAGATGGATGAATTACAAAAGAAATATTCAGATCGGAAAAATGAATCGCGCTTAAGAGTTGATGAAAGCCTGTCGATCTAGTAGTTTATACCGGGGTCGAATCCTGAGCGATCCACGCACCTTATCTACGTGGCAGAAATTTTGGGATGCCTTTTTAGATGCTTGCTGCTATTAAGCCTTGGCGAACAGGGTTTCTGTCTTTCTTTCCTTCTTTCTTTCTTTTTTCTTTCTTTCTTTTTTTCTTTCTTTTTTTCTTCTTTCTTTCTTTTTTTCTTTGTCTTTCTTTTTTCTTTCTTCTTTCTTTCTTTCTTTCTTTTTTCTTTCTTTTTTCTTTCTTTCTTTTTTTCTTTCTTTTTTTCTTTCTTTTTTCTTTCTTTCTTTTTTCTTTTTTCTTCTTTCTTACTTTCTTTTCTTTTTTCTTTTTTTTCTTTCTTTCTTCTTTCTTTCTTTGTTCTTTCTTTCTTTTTTCTTTCGTTCTTTTTTCTTTCTTTCTTTCTTTCTTTCTTTTGCTGTTGTTGTATTGGATCGATTCGTTTAAGAATTCAAAGTCTGTTTAATTTTTGCTGCTGTAAATCGAGAAACAACAGGAAAGTTCTTTTCCTGATCCTCTTATGAATGTATGGATTAAAATCACCCGTTTCGGGTTTAGAATCCCAACTTGTAACTCATATCATCTCCAACCACATCGCGAAGCCGTGTTACGGCGAAACAGCTGCATGTAGATGACTACATTCCTGGGTTGAGCACTCTGTATGGGAAATAACGGTTACAACTTAGCGAATAGAATTACTCATCCTAATTAGAATTGAGTGCTGCCGGAATCTAGTAATGTAAAATATAAAAACATAATTTATTTTACTTTCGTGGCGTGCGAGATGGTTTTCGGCAAAATTGCTTCCTACTGTACAATCAGTCGCGTTTCGAATCCAATCTTTACACATTCGCCATGTGTAGTCACAACCAAGGAATCGTGATACGGCGAAACAGCTGTGTTTACATGTCTATATATACATATAAGAAAATGAATGATGAAATAAAATTGCATAACTTACAATATTTATAAATTCTTCAAGTATTCCTACCCGGGATATACGTTTTTTTTTTAAAGAATTCGTTTGTTCTTATATTCCTTGTTTGAAAACTTGATGAATTAATAAATATTGTAAAATACCCACTTTTTATTTTCATCATTCACCTTCTTATATTATTGTTCTATCTAGTACATCGAACATTTACTTATCACGATAGGGTCTAATATAAATATATCATATTTCTCTTTGTTGTTTCATTTTATATATATATATATATCTATATATATATATATATATATATATTTATAAATAAATATTAATTATTTATCACCTATATTAGTGTTGACCGAAGGTTTCGGATTCGAGCCTCGAGTTTGGTGCGTAAGTTAGATAAAGCCACGTTGATGTGTTTTGCAAAGACGATAACCCTGTCTGTAGATTTTACCATCAGCAAAATATTTTATGAACATATAACTGAAACCTGAAAAGGTAAACTCATCATCATTTCGTCATAGGACCAGTTTGATAGTGGAGTCGCCATATAACTAGTAACACATTTTACCAAAATATCCAGTTAGACAGTGGAGTCTCCATGAATCTAGAAACACATTTTACCAAAATTTCCAGTTAGACAGTGGATTCGCCATATAACTAGACCCACATTTTACCAAAATATCCAGTTAGACAGTGGAGTCGCCATTAATCTAGAAACACATTTTACCAAACTTTCCAGTTAGACAGTGGAGTCGCCATATAACTAGACCCCCATTTTACCAAAATATCCAGTTAGACAGTGGAGTCGCTATTAATCTAGAAACACATTTTACCAAACTTTCCAGTTAGACAGTGGAGTCGCCATATAACTAGACCCCCATTTTACCAAAATATCCAGTTAGACAGTGGAGTCGCCATTAATCTAGAAACACATTTTACCAAACTTTCCAGTTAGACAGTGGAGTCGCCATATAACTAGACCCACATTTTACCAAAATATCCAGTTAGACAATGGAGTCGCCATTAATCTAGAAACACATTTTACCAAACTTTCCAGTTAGACAGTGGAGTCGCCATATAACTAGACCCCCATTTTACCAAAATATCCAGTTAGACAGTGGAGTCGCTATTAATCTAGAAACACATTTTACCAAACTTTCCAGTTAGACAGTGGAGTCGCCATATAACTAGACCCCCATTTTACCAAAATATCCAGTTAGACAGTGGAGTCGCTATTAATCTAGAAACACATTTTACCAAACTTTCCAGTTAGACAGTGGAGTCGCCATATAACTAGACCCCCATTTTACCAAAATATCCAGTTAGACAGTGGAGTCGCCATTAATCTAGAAACACATTTTACCAAACTTTCCAGTTAGACAGTGGAGTCGCCATATAACTAGACCCACATTTTACCAAAATATCCAGTTAGACAATGGAGTCGCCATTAATCTAGAAACACATTTTACCAAACTTTCCAGTTAGACAGTGGAGTCGCCATATAACTAGACCCCCATTTTACCAAAATATCCAGTTAGACAGTGGAGTCGCTATTAATCTAGAAACACATTTTACCAAACTTTCCAGTTAGACAGTGGAGTCGCCATATAACTAGACCCCCATTTTACCAAAATATCCAGTTAGACAGTGGAGTCGCCATTAATCTAGAAACACATTTTACCAAACTTTCCAGTTAGACAGTGGAGTCGCCATATAACTAGACCCACATTTTACCAAAATATCCAGTTAGACAATGGAGTCGCCATGAATCTAGAAACACATTTTACCAAAATTTCCAGTTAGACAGTGGATTCGCCATATAACTAGACCCACATTTTACCAAAATATCCAGTTAGACAGTGGAGTCGCCATTAATCTAGAAACACATTTTACCAAACTTTCCAGTTAGACAGTGGAGTCGCCATATAACTAGACCCCCATTTTACCAAAATATCCAGTTAGACAGTGGAGTCGCTATTAATCTAGAAACACATTTTACCAAACTTTCCAGTTAGACAGTGGAGTCGCCATATAACTACAAACACATTTTACCAAAATTTCCAGTTAGACAGTGGAGTCGCCATATAACTAGACCCCCATTTTACCAAAATATCCAGTTAGACAGTGGAGTCGCTATTAATATAGAAACACATTTTACCAAACTTTCCAGTTAGACAGTGGAGTCTCCATATAACTACAAACACATTTTACCAAAATTTCCATCAATATGTTGTCTCATCTTCATTAAAATTTTTCTTCATTTTTTATATGGCTTAATATAAAAATTGGATTAAGACATGAAATTTGATCTTTCTTAATAGAATATACACAAAAAGTGTGGATTATCACTACACGCAACCATACAGGTCAATCGGTCATAGGTCAACTGGTACATTGTGTTTAGACAAATAATGTATAATCTTCTCTTAAAACCCCTAGTAATCTGAACAGAAGGAAAATATCAATTTAAAACAAAATACAATATATATATATATATATATATATATATATATATATATATATATAGGTGCATTCCAATGACCAAAGGAACTTGTTACCATCAATATCAACAAATACCAATAATTTCTCCTGGTTATACAGGCAAACAAAATTCTCTTAATATGTTTATACTGTATTTTTTTCTCTAAAATCTATGCTTTTTATTTTGTAGAAAAAAACACTTTAAAATATACAAGGAGAAATCATTAGTATTCGCTGATATTTGAGGATAACAAGATTGGAAGAACAAAAGAAAAACAGGGTTGTGTTTGTTTTGCGAAATATGAAGACTAAGAAAATGAATGAACAGATGAAAGGTATGGATTGATTGTTCCCTTGGTCATTGGATTGCACCTATAATATATATTCTCTCAAGCTGGTAATGCAACGTCATTGAGCTTGCAGTTTGAAACATCTTCAGATATTATAAAAATATACATTTTTTGTAGAACTCACAAATATATATATATATATATATATATTATATATATATATATATATATATATATATATATATATATATATATATATATATATTTAAATATTTTCTTTGTCGTACAAAACTTTAAAATAGCCTTGAAGAGACAATATTTATTATTCATAATGAATTTAAGAAATTAAAAAGATGAAAGGGCAGCTGACCGGTTTCGTACCTCGCTCAACAGAGCCAAATATATACATTACCTCGATATTTGGCTCTGTTGAGCGAGGTACGAAACCGGTCAGCTGCCCTTTCATCTTTTTAATTTCTTAAATTCATTATGAATAATAAATATTGTCTCTTCAATGCTATATATATATATATATATATATATATATATATATATATATATATATATATATATACATGTATATACAACGTACTTCTCTCTTAAACCCAAAACTAAAAGAAGCCGCTAAAGAACTACATAATAACAACACCATCACCATTCAAATGTCCAACAAATCCAACATATAAATAAAACAGATTAAAGCATTAAACTAAATAATATCCTCTCAAATGAAACAAAATTAAAACGACTTACAAAAAAACCCACTGAAAAATAAAAAAACCCAAAATACACCGAATAATTCCGAAATAAGAACAATCAAACTCAGTCAAATTATAGGCGACCTAAAAACTGACTATATCTATGGTAAAATAAAACCACACAAAAATGGACACCCCCTACGACCCATAATCTCCTAAATCCACACACCCGTATACCACATCGCTAAAACAATACCTTACCAAACGAATATAGTATGAAATTCACAACCGAGTTCATACACTTATAAAAGCACCCCCCAAAGACAAAATAGATAACAGCGTGCCTACACGTCGAAAATCGATTCACAAACGTACCGATACACGATACTATTAAAACCACCCTTAACCAAGTCTATAAGCACAATACCATACCCCAGCAATAAAATCCAAAACATCGAAAAACTCTTAAAGTGCACCACACAAGTCCAATTCACTGACCTTTCTGGCAAAATATACATACAAATTGGTGGCGTCTCACACATCGGCCCCACCATTGCCGAATAGTAAGTGCCATATCGAAAATAAAATCCTCTCTAACTTAATAAACACACTTCCTTTATACACCAGATACCTCGACGACATCCTCATTGTCAGCGGATACCTAGACAATATAACAAAACTCAAACAAACCCCAGAAACCCACTCACTACTCACTTTTACATATGCACTAAATACTCACAACAAAATCCATTTCCTAGATATAATAGTCGACTCCAACAAGCCCACGCAATACACGACATCTACATACAAAAACCCACGAATAATAACCCCAATCTGCTCACCTATTACAGTTAATGTAAAAACATATAAAATCACCTTAATAGAAAACCGCGTCCATCGCGCACACACAATATCGTCATCGTAGAAATATTCTACAAAGAACTAACCAACATAAAACAAGCCATACTTAATCACAATTTCTTCAAGAGAATCGTTGACAAACAAATAAAACTATATTCAACTATCCTACACCAAAAGAATCCGAATAAAAGACACAATAAAAATGAAACTTTCCACTTATACTGCAAAAACTAAATGCGCTCTAACTACAAACTTGGAAAAGCTATGACTAACATAATTAACCGATACAGTAAAGCTATTGAACAGCAAAAAATCCAATTAACAATTTACTACACAAATTAAAAACTCATAACTTACAAATCAGAAACAACACCACCACTAACTCCCCCTAAGCCAAACAAGCATGCTATATTTGTTCCAATGCCAATTCGATGAATGTTTTCTTAATACTCAAACGGGCAAATACAGCACATCTATTGGCCACACGATAACAACTCTCTCCCGAAGTGTTATGTACCACCTAAACGATATAAGCGCTATTCAACGACATATCATCCCACACAACAAACTATACAATCAGCCGAAATAAGAAAAAATACTAACAACTAACACTAAAATAATCCATAAACATAATTGTACACGCAGACCAAAAATACTCCAAGCACTATACATTAAAAAACTGAAAATCAACAAAATATCATTTAATATCGACACTAACGCCATATCCGTCTTCCATAATTAAAATAAAATAAAGAAACAAAAAAACAAAACAAAATAAAAAACACAATGAAAAAGATAAAAGCACAAAAATGAAAAAAAAAGACACAACTAATAACGATCGCGAGATAGAATGTGCTTAGGTCATGCCTGAAGAAACAACGCTCGGAACCATCATTTTCAAACTACCACCGAAACCAGAAAGCCCGCGTGGAAAGGATAACCAAGAAAATAATATAAAAGAAAACTCCGTAGCATTCAATGAAGACTCCATAAATAATGATATATATATATATATATATATATACGTCTATTAGATAACCACCTTATGTGAGGTTAATGCTACAGGTGCTATACATTAACAGCATTGATAATTACCAATTCTAAGATGAACCAATTCTAAGATGAACAAATGCGTTTCAACTGCTCGTGTTACTGGTGATATTCGGACGGTTGCCAAGATATTCTCCGATCTATTTCGATGCAATATCACCTGAAAACCCAAAGGTTAGGTTTTGCAACTTCAGAGCCATAAGCTTATAGACCCGTAATTTCTTTCTAGTCATGTTTTCTAGTAACGACGAGATCTATGACTACTCTATTTACCGGGGCCATCCTCAACCATTTCCCCTTTTTGTCATGTTTATGAAAGTAAAAAGCTGTTCACATGATAATCGATCAAACAATAATTCATAAAAATATTAAACCAAACATTTGCGCTGAAAATCAAAAGCAGAAGATAATCGTTACTTGTCTGAGATTTATAGCATTTCCTTTTGGTGTCTTTTTTATTAGTCTTTATTTGTAGATGTAACGTGATTCTTTTCTTTTTTGCGGCTTACAAATAAAACAAAAACACCCACAATATTCATTCTTAAAATATACATAACAAAACGGTTCCTACATTTCTTTGTTTGAAACTCAAATTCATAAACATTCTGCACTATTTTTCGCTGTCGTTACAAATACATTAGTTAGTCGGTTGTCACGTTTGCGTTTGAATATGTCGAAACAAACTTGTAAATCGATAAAAAATGACAGAAGCAATCAATACATAAGTATATACACTTTTATTTACATCAAGTTAATAACTTTTAAGATAAACCGGTATTGTCTTAGCCTTCGGTGCTTGATTTACGCCGGTCTATGGGTCGGTCCAGTGCAGTTCTAGGAGGTCCACCCTCCCAGGCTTTGCCTCCCATCTTTGGGGAGGAGTAAGTTTATTGCTCACTGCCTGGGTCGCCCCTATCGGGGAGTGCCGACGGGGTTGCCCAGGCAATTTTTAATGGCCAGAGTGCTCACTTTCTCGGGAACTGGCTTTTGAAACCCCACTTTCCCGACCCGACCTTGGGTCACATCTTACTTGTGGGAGTAAGATAACACTGGCCTTGTGCCTAACCTCCTGGAGAGGAGGTAAATAAATACTCTTTGTTTGTCCATCTTTCTTCCTTCCGTGTACAGTTCCTTTTCAGGACTGTCTTTGCAAGACCTGATGATCGTGTGATATGGCCTTACAACTTTATTTTCCTCTTTTCACAGTTGTCAGTAAAGCTTCATATGCCCCGAGTGCAAGTCTTGGTCTGTTCATCACTTCCCCATTTGTAATGTGGTCTTTGTATGAGTTCTTGACGATCTTTGGGAAACATCTAATATATGTGGCCTGTATCCGCTCTAGGTCCGTAGATTGAGTCCAGGATTAACACGCGTACAGAAATACTAGATGACCAGGGAGCGCATCCATCTGTTTTTTTTAGTTGAGAGTGACGTTTTTGTCTTTCGATATAGGCCTTAGTTGGGCAAGTGCTGCTGGTGTATGTGCATTGCATGCAAGGACTTCAGCCGTGGATCCGTCATCTGTCACAACCGCCCCCCCCCACATACCTGAAGTCGTTGTCGGCTTCCAGATTATTTCCTCATACCTTGATGTCCTTACTATGTCAGTGGTCTTGTTGGTCACCACTTTAGCTTTTTCTACGCTAATTTCTATGTTGGGGTCTTGTCTCGGCTTTCTACTAGGTTGACCAGTTCGTAATTGTCCTACCTCTGATGCTGATTTGTTTATGTTCTCCAAGTATGTCAACCATGGTTCTCTCTAAAAAGATGTTGAAGTGTGTAGGAGAGTAGAAAGTCCTGCCTTATTCTAACTGTCATCCTCAAACACTCCCCCATGCTACCAGCTTTGTTGTAAAGGTTCTCACTGACCGTGATAATGTTGGTATTGATGTTATACAGTTTCATGGTCGCCAACAAAGCTGCATACCACACGCGGTCAACCGCTTTCTTGAAATCCATGAACACATGATAGAGATCTTTCTAGTGTTAGAGGTACTTCAGGCACAGTATACTGATATTGAAGATTGCTGATTGCTGCTACGTCCCACCAATACACACATATAAAACTGTGTCCGTTATAGACAGATAGGTGACTTTATTGATAGGTATGAACATGAAGAAACAAAAACACAGTGGGTAGAGCACTGGATGCCAATCACTGAAGTCTATCTGTCTGTCTGTCTGTCTGTCTGTCTGTCTTTTTCTCAAGCATGTACCTAAGATGAATAATGTTTTTCTGTCCTCAGTCAGTGAAGGAGAAATCCTTCTAGAATAAGACAGGTTTTATTTTTTTCCCTATCCGGAGTGCCCCTTTTTGACTAGCTGGATGTTCTCCACATGATAAACGACCTTGTGTTTTCCCCTGCTGTCACGGCGAGGCAAGTAAATAATGACTGCTTTGAGAACTGCAAAAGACTGGCAAAAGCAAATGCCCACAAAACATGGGAATGGTTACGAAAAGCCCAATGAGAAGAGTAATAGAAACACTAAAGGCGAACGCACAAAACGATGCTCTCGGAACGAACTAAGTTCTTATTTAAAAGGGCCTGAGATATATCTACCATGAGGTGCCGAGGAGCGTGGTGAAGCCCTGGATGAACGATGAACGATCGCCTCTAGACGTACTACGTCTTCCAGCAGTATTTTGCTACTGCACACAAGGCAAATATGACCCAGACGTGGCTGCTCAGCAATGTTCCTCACCACTCGTTCGACTTGTAGCTACCTTTGTCAAATCACTGGAAACTCCTTGACTATTTCTTCTAGGACGTGATCGAGCCCAAGACCAACAAGCACGCCTACATCAGGGTCGAGTCTCTGAAAGTTGCTATCGTGGAAGCGTTCGCTGCTATAGACAATGCCATGATTGCCAAAGCGTTTGACTCAATTCGCGTCCGCCTTGAGATGATCGTCTCTTCCGGCAGCGGTTACATTAAAAAAATAATATAGTGTAAAACTGAAACTGTTGTTAAATAATCTGTCGGGTCTCTGCATATACAGCTCTAGTTTTTATTGCGACTTTCGTTTTCCTGTCTGTCAAGTGTCATATTTTGTCTGAACCGCTGTGTATAGTTTTAAAACGGTCCGTGGTTTTGCCGTGCACGTAGACTTACACGTGTCAAGAAAACTAGAACACAGATTTCTCGCTATTATTTGCGTTGACTATCATTCAGAATTTCTTTCTTTGCTTAGACAATTTTTCTAGAACCATAAAATATTAATAAATGTTGACAACGCTGAGTACATCAGTGGTGAGTTACAGCTAATGGCATCGTGACGATTCCGCTGGGTGCGCGTTAGAGTTAATGTAACACTGGCCTTTATATCAGTCGAATACTTCATATGTTTTACGGCACATCAACTTGTATAATACAAGAATGTCGAAACGCATTACATATTGTAAACTGTCCACTAATTGATTTTATGTGTCTATTCACCGGCATATCAACCCTATTTGACCAATTAATAAATGCCGAAACGTATTATTTACTGTAGACTATTGATTCATTGATTTGGCTTTTTTGCGGCATATCAACTATTTTCGTGTTATTTAATGTCAAAACATATCTCTTTAATAAGTTTGAGATGTTTATATGTTTCTATGTACATGATTTACTCCTAAACTAATTCAGCGATCATTATGAGTTTTGGAACACAGCTGCTAGGCTAAAAGATAGGTAACGTGGGCTATATTTAGTTAAATTTAGTTTTATGGATAACAAGGAGGAGGAAGCCATTCATTGAAATTCCGATACCTCCGATTTCTGTTAAATTTTTAGAATAGGTATTAGAGATCAATTAATCGATATTCCACGAATTTCAGGTTCTTTGGAGTATTTTGAAGGATTTTAGATGACCATAATATTAGCACAACTTCCTATTTGAAAATTTAAATATATCAAATGTGCATTGCAAACAACAATAAAGCAAGCTTCCATGTATTTCAATTTCTTCTTAAGACCCATTAAGCTTAAGCCTTACAGTTTGATACATTTTCTAGAATTTAAATCATGTAATGGATTTTGATCCCGTACGTACGTATGTGCCACCCTGTATCTCATCAACTATTTGATGGATTCAGCTGATTCTTGACAGTGATAGAGGTTCTAGGGTCTAGTTGATGGCATTTTAATTTCAGTTTACCATATACCTTAGTTTTCCAGAAAATTGCAAAAAACCTTAAAAATAACCACTGTATTGAGGCATAGCCTTTACAAAAGTAGTGACATTCCATGATAAATGCCAGTATACTGAAATCATATGCCCTTAATAGGGTTAAGATGAAAATTCATATATACTAAATGAACAAAAGCAAGGAAATTCCCAAAGTTTTACACTTTTATTGTCATTAAGGGTATGCAAGCACAACAAGGCTATGTATTTTACTGGTAAGCATTTTTTCTTCAGCGCACCTCACACACTTCATCTACTCATGCATAGAGATTTATACTGCAGTGATGTGATAATGAAATGGTTTGGTTGATATGTAGTCATACCCTTAATTAATGACAATAAAAGTGTAAAAATTTGGGAATTTCCTTGCTTTTGTACACTTAGTGTATATGAATTTTCATCTTAACTCTATTAAGGGCATATGATTTCAGTATACTGGCATTTATCATGGAATTCTAATTCGTTTTTATTAATTTAATCAATTTGTCGTCTACGGACGTATTTTTTAGTAACAACACGCGCTAACAGTTTTTTTTTTACTTGACCTCATATTACAAATGTTATTTAAAAATTTTCTTTCTAGGCAAAAATTGTAAATATGACTATATTTGAGGTTATTTTTCCTAACAAGTATCAATATATCTCCACACGGGCACCGCCGGGTGAATATCGTTAGTCTATAGTAAAAGATTAATTAATTGCTCATGTTTTACATTTTAGCGACATATCAACCAGTTTTGTTCATTTAATGTATAATATAATACGTGTTATTTGTTGTATAGCTTCTTTTCAGGCTTCCCTCTTCCTGTACGGTCGTTTTTTTGACGCTTACATTGATTATCGTCGAGTAGTCATGTTTTGAAGATAAAACAATGATGGCTTCTTGGCTATCAATACTCGTGGTTGTCTTAATACGCGAAACACACTTAGTCGTTATTTATTTCGATTAATAAACACGGACGATTATGATACAAATATCTTGTACTTCTATTCTGTTATTCATCATTCACTCATCGTCGGATTGGAGCGAGAGTTTGAAAGAGGGAAAGAGAAGGAGAAAGGACGTCAGCCATGTCTGCTTAGTCTATTAAGAACTCATTTTTATTGGCGCACATCGATTCGCTTCCATCCGGTTTCTACTCTAAAACGCCTCTTAACTTCGTCAATGATGTCACATAATTTACGTGTTTGTAACTACCGCCTCTCCGTTCAATTAAATGTCTAACTTGACTAATTGAAACATTGAGAGGCAATAATCTTTAGCTATGTCCTGGTTTCCATCAAGCCTGTCCAATATAAAACACAATCAGTTGTTGTTAATTTCGTTTTCAAGGCCTATGTACCACTGTAAGTTTATGTAATGTCAAAGCACAATATATATTTCAAACGATAAATTATTCATTTAACAGAAGCGATTTTTTACGCATAGATTGCTGTTCGATTATATGCAGGGACACTTTGGAGAACGTCTCATCAGTAGGTGTTAAACTTATATCAGCTTCACCCTCATTAGATCTTCAAACACGAAGTTATACAAAAGATAGCATTCATCAAAACAATACCAAGTCTATTCGTGAACTGAAGAAGATAATCACAATCCAAATCCGGGGAGTGTCAAGAGTTAATAACAAATTTGAATGTCGTATACAGGTGTGCACAGTTAACCCAGGTGTGCACAGTTAACCC
>OY744532.1:99154164-99174164 GCA_963556195.1 Sepiola atlantica | reverse complement strand
CGTGATAGACCAACGAAATATCCACTTCAGACTGAAGCGTAACAGACCAAGATAAATGCCACTTCAAACTAAAATGTGACAGGCATACAATAATGCCACTTTGGACTAAATCATGATAGAACAACGATAATGCCACTTCATATTAAAGCCTGATAGACCAACAATAATGTCACTTAAGATTAAAGCCTGATAGACCAATGATAATGTCACTTCAAATTAAAACATGAGAGAGTGCGTGAATCAACATAGTGTGAGAAGGGGGTGAGAGAAATACATAATTTATAAGAGAGAGTTTGGTTATTTATTCAATCAATTATGAATAACGGCTAATTAGAACAATACTTTAAACATAGTTAACCACAAACAAGGCAGGTCACCATTGTAGACATATGGGTCTACTGAGAATTAGGGTGTAAGTTTTGGGGGTTATCCTGAGTTGGAAGCTGTACAGCGAGATGTCTGTTTACATCAGTTTTAAATTTCTGCATGGTCGGTAAAGTCGGGAAACACGGAGCAGGGAGGGAGTTCCAGAAGCCAGCAGCACGAGAAAAACGCTATTGGAGTAGAAGGCTTTCTGCATCTGGGGATCTCCACAGTGAATGGATTGAATTTAGCTGATTGGTCTAGTGTATTTACGTCGAGAGAACACCAGAGCAGCAAGTTCATCGGAGCACAATCCATTTAAGTACTTGTAAAACAGGCACGAGGATGCAACATTGCGGCGATCGGACAGGGGCTGGAGCTTGGTAGATAGTGACACACCTATTAAGTTGGCGACTCTTTTTTGGACCTTGTCTAAGAGAGAGAGACTAGTTGATGATGCTTCAGCCCTGATGTGGCAACAATACTCCATGCATAGGCAGATGGTGACTTTGTAGGTATATAGGATAATGTCAGGTGTGAGAAGTTTACAAGCACGGTAGAAGGAACACACCTTCTTTGAAACAGTCTTGGCAATGTCTTCAATGTATTTGTTTTTGTTTAAAGCATACTTCAATGGTATATTTTAGCATGACTTTTGTGTTCTAAAAGAAAATAGGAAAAGCCTTGTTACAGCAAACATTGATTTACCTACAGTTAGTATAAGCATAGTATATATTTTAGCATTAAAAGTTGGATTATTAAGTAAAATAAGAGACATAGTATCTTGAAAGAAATACGACTACCGATGGTAGCTGGAGAAAGAAAGTAGCGTTGAAGTAAAGTAAGTTATATTAAAGACAGTTGGCGAAAGTGAGTCGTAAACTTGCATGAATTTGGTGTCGTAAAAGACAGAAGTATGAGAAGGTGATGTGAGGGAAAGGGTGACCGGACGAAGCTGTCACGCAATCGTTTTACAAGACGGTCGCGAACGTGGCAGTGGACGGTGCGTCGTCATGGAAAGGAAATACGTCAAAGAAAAAGGGATAGAACAGTGGTAGTGCTGATCGAAGTAACGAAATCTATCTTTCTTCTATCTATCTATATATAAAAGTCACTGTTTGTTTGTGTGTTTGTGTGTTATACAAATCGCTATGTTAACTGTTAGAACATTCAAATAAGTTTTAATAAAGATTGCATTTTACATAGAACCTAAAGACTCTATCTAGGATCACTAGAGGCAATTATCGGCTAGGTCCATGAAATAACGGAAATCTATTTTGATAAACTTCTAGGATTTACCTTTCACTCCAGACCTTAAATTAAATGCTTACACTAAATCTGTTGTCACTGTAAAATAGTTGGATCATTCTACCGCTTCAGAAAGTATTTCACTCCTGACGCAATCCCCTACCTGTATCAGAGTCAAATACGTCCTAGAATGGGGAGGTACTGTTGCCACATTTGAGGAGTGCCGCTCAGAGCTACATTTCCTACCGTGATAGAGTACAAAATCGACTTCGAAATCTAGTGGGTATGTCTTCTTAGAAAAGAATCTAAAAATGGAGAAAGATACATTATATATAAGCTTATTAAAGTTATGACTGAAACATATTCTTAAATGTGTAGACAAAAATGTTTGTATACAGAAAACTTACTATGTTTCGGAATTATTTAAATGAGAATTGATAATTTGGATCATTCGAACTACTGTTCTCATCTTGGATGTTATTTTCGAAACGTTTCAGCCGATGTAACCTTCGTCCTCCTTAAGGTGTATCTTGTCGAACTCGGGGATTTGTACGGAACCCCTGTATTTAATCCACGGGGGTAGCTTGCGTCAGCCATAACCGGATAGAAGACTTAAATAATTCGTAACTGTATTCTTAATATCACCCGCACCGAGGATTGAACTCTCAACCTCCAGAAGACGGTCACTTAGTTATTACTATAGTACTTAATGCTTGCGGACAATTTTAGCAAGAATTTTAGGAGCTTTAAACCTGGTTTTAGATGTGGAGGAAATACTTTTTTTCTCATCCTTTTATTTAAATAAAAAGAACTTTAAAAAAACTCCTACTTAGAAAGATTATTTTTTTACGAATAAATAATCACATAAAATACTATATTTATTTCAATGTTTGTGGATTCAAAGTATTATTGACAATCACTACACCCCAAACAAAATTACTATTCGCTTCTACGAACGTATGTTGAAGCGAAGACGTTCATTATTATTAATGAAATAAAACGAACGTTGAAATATTCATTATTATTTAGAAATAAATATGTAAAGAACAAATTAATAAGTATCTAATTACCTTATCTCCATGAGGTTGGACTCAATGTCAGGTGTGGGTTTTGATGAAAATTAACTGGATTCGAACCCGACACACCCAGGTCCGCAGTTCGCGTCGTTAACTACTCATCCACCATGAATTCAATGTTTTAATCGCTCCAACGGTCTTATACTACACTTGAAGCCTTTTTTAATGAACTCCCATATCCTATAGAATGGTTAATTCTTAACATGGTGTAATCTTATATAGAGGGACCTAAGTAGTCTAATCTTGTATATCAACAGCATTATTTATTATGGAAACTAATACTTCACTTCTATTCTCAATATAAGAAGTATAAGAACTGTGTTTGCGAATAAATAAGTGTTACTACTAAACCTGCAATGCATATGTTCGCTTTCCAGGCAAATCGTACTCATCAAATGCGGTATTTATACTTCTAATTAGGACAACTGAGTCGTTAGCTCCAGAGATAAAGACGTCGGGTTTAAGACCTGAAGTCTAATGTTCGGACCGTGTGACTGGAGAGTTAGTTGTATCCGTTGGCACACTGATAAGTTTTAGAAATACGAAACAAGAGCTTTTCTGTAGATGTAAATGTTTAAATGTTTAAATTCTTTTTTATTTTAATTTTATTTACCCCACACAAGACATAAGGGGCTACTGTAAATAAGGGGCCAAACGTTTAGGGTCCGCCTAAGTGAGGAGTTGTACAACGAGGTGTGTGTTGACATTACATTGACATTTCTGAATGTTGGTACAGTCGGTGAAACAGGGAACAGCGAGGGAATTCCAAATGAGAGCGGTTCGAGGAAAGAAGCTATTAAAGTTGAAAGACCTGGCTGATTGCCGAGTTACTCGGGTGTATTTACGTCGAGGGTTCACTACAGCAGCAAGTTTGTCAGAGCACATTCCTTGAAAGTACTTGTAAAACAAGCACAGGGATGCACCATTGCGACGATGGGACAGAGACTGGAGCTTGGTTAACAGTGTGGACCTATAAAATTAGAGACTATATTTGACTCCTAAGGAAGAGACTAGCGGTATGTGCACCAACCCAGACGTGACAACAATACCCCATGTATGGGCGAATGATGGCTTTGTAGAGGTATAGGATACTGTCAGGTGTGAGAAGTTTTCTAGCACGGTAGAGGGACCCCATTTTCCTTGCAGCAGCCTCATTATTTTTAAAGTATATATGCCGCTGCCATTGCTCAAAGCAATCACTATTTCACTTGCTTTCAAAGAAATAGGTGTCTGAAACCAAAGACACATTCATGACTGCTAACAACCACTGAAAAGTTATTATAAAAGGCGCGAAATAGTCCTATACCCAATCTATTCAATCTAGAGTAACGAAGTAGAGGCATGGTTTCCAAGAGTTTTCGCGATGAACAAACAGATTTCTAGACAGATATGTAACCTCTATTCCTATTATCACCAATGGACCAAAGGTAATTTTGTCAGCATCTGATAAGGCAAAACTTTTTGCAAAACAGTTTGCATCAGATTCTACGTTTGCGATCAGGGCCGCCTATCGCTGAAATTTCCCCTTAGAACGGTAACCACTCTCAGCGACATCATGTATCTGTCCGGGATGTTGTCAAACTTATCAAGAACCTCGATGCCAACGTTTCAATCATCGTGTTTAAGTAGCTGCAACCTGAAATATTTCTCTATCTTACAAATCTGTTCAATTGTTGCTTGAAGGAGTAAAGCTTCCCATCACATCGGAAATATTTGCCATTCTGTGCGTCATGAGTAAGTTGTTTGAATCTGTGATAAATCCAAAAGTCGTCAACCACCTTAGTAAAAAAATTCCCTCAGTGACAAGCAATATGGATTTTGCTCTACAGGTTATACTGCAGATGTGCCATAAAGCAGAATCAGTGAATCAATTGGCAGCGGCTTCATCTCTAGAGCAATAGACATATCAAAGTCCTTCGATAAGAGTTTGGCACAAATGGTTGCTTCACGAGTTAGCTAGCCATGGAATATCTAGAAATGGTTTTCTATTTTCTCTCTGGTAAGTTTATAAAAGTAATCGTTGGTGGGCAGAAATCTGAAGCACATAGTATCAATGGCAGCGTGCCTCAGCGATCTATTCTGGACCCAAACCTCTTCCTGATCTTCATCAATGATCTCCCAAATCACATTCGAAGTTCATTCGTTGACATTTATGCAGATGCCACAACCATCAATGCCAACACTTCAAAAATCATTAATCATCAAGATATCTCTGTTTCTGTATCTTTCTCTCTCTCTCTCTTACTCTCTTTCGACTTAGTGCAATGGAGAAGAAGGTGACTGATTATTCTTAAACATGTAAAACCAAACTTCTCTCCTGTCACTTCCAACGCTAAGATCCTCACCTTGCCTCCATAGAAATTAATGGCTCTATCCTTGAGGAAGCCCCCTGCTTTGATAAGCTCCTAGGATTGACATTCACGCCAGACCTCAAATGGAAGACTTGCACCCAATCTTTTGCTAAAGTCGCTGGAAAAAAATATTGGATCATTCTACCGCTCTGAAGTAATCCTCTTAGTGTCAAATACGTCCTAAGATGAGGTACTGTTGCCACATCTGGGCAGGTGCTGCCCACAGCATACTTTTCTGCCTTGACTAAGTACCAAACCGACTCTGAAACCTAGTGGGGATATTTTCTTATAATCCTTACAGCCTATTTTCTAATAGAAGATACATTCTTAGTCTTTCTCTACTCTATCGTTATTTTCATGTTATCTGCTCAACTGAGCTTAACACCATAGTTCGCCCCTGTAAAACATTTACACCAAGAACTCGTCTAGTGGAAACAACTGTAGATCATTTTATCTTTCTTCCTCTGTGTACCTAAAACTAAACGTTTCTTTCAAATAACTATCCGTTCGTGGAACACAATACCACGGGGCTTCTTCCCAGCTAACTATAGCATGGTCGTTTGAAGTCCAGTGTTAACAAATTCTTACTGAGCCGTTTTTTTAAATAATCTAATTTCCGGCCAGTCTCAACAATTGTTACTAATCATCATGTTCTTGTTTAACTCTCTGTCTGCAAAGCTCATTAACCTTTATCCTCGAGTGGCCTATAGGTCTTGATCAGTTGTGACTCGTTAGTGTATAAAAATACAGAATACACAACTCAAACATGCCAGAATATAGTACGCTTATTTCGGCTTTCTGTGACCTTCTTAAATCTTAACCATCATTAGGATTGAACCTTGGTGAGGCAAAATCCGGAAGCCAGAGCTAATAAAATTTTGAAACAACAAAAAAATCTTAGTTTCCCTACGTTAAACGTATACGGGTCGGTAGATAATTTAATTCTATTGCGTTTGCTATAAGTTATTTGTTATTTTTCTTTCTTGTTTACGAGTTCTCGACTCTTAACAATTAAAGTATTTACCATAGAAAATCTAGCTACCTCAAAAGAGGCAAGTTGAGTGGTAACAAAAGTACTCAGGTAATGCAGTTGACTTAGCTAATACAGTAATTAGCATACCCGGGCTTTATCGGCTATAAGTAGCCCGTATACAATAATCCGGAACCCCATTAGCGTCTAAGCGAAATTAACCACGTGCTTTAAACATCATAAGACCAGTCGGCGTATAGACTAGTCGGCACTCTCTCATGGATGGGCGGAGGTAATGCCTGAGAGGTTGGCTAGCAGATACTACACATTGGTTCTCGTTCGAATGTCGGCTGTTTTTTATGCTTCCTTGCATCACTACGAGAGGTTCTGTTAGTCGTTCAATCGTTATTCTGGACTTTTACTGATGCTCCGTACATTAAAAAACTGACATTGTGTCTAAATCTGCCCTCGTGGGGAGGCAAGCAAATAGAGAAAATAACAGAGATGAAAACATAACGATCTTATTAGAAGTAATGAGAGCATTAGTCTCTTTCTCGTCCTCTAGCCCCTCTCCTCCTCTGCTAGATTTAAATAACGATCCACTATCTCAGAAAGTCTGGAAAAACATTTATCTAAAGTTAAACTTGGCGTATTAATCTTCATAATTTATTCAGTGGCTAAACGAAAACGTCTCGGCAAAGGTATTAGAAATAGAATTTTCGCGTATTTTTTTCCGACTTGACAAATCTAACACCATAATTCATTTGGGTCTTAAGATATTTCAGGTGCGCAGAATATTTTTAGCCCGATGATAAATTGATTAAAGTCAAGGCAGATAGAACGCGGGAGTGTTTTCTATATATTTTTGACTTTTTATTTTGAGCTTCCCGTATCGTCTTAACGAAGAAGCGGAAAAGAAATTTACTTCGAGAAATTAAAAAAAAACAAAACAATTTTACATGTTTGATATTAAAAATACATGTGAAGTTATCTCCCTTTGCCACATGGTTTTCCAGCGGAAAGCTAGGAAAAAATGAAGATATAACTTTCGAAATCACGTACACTTTTGATAATTATCCACTCATAGTCAACCCGAATGATGCAGTAGAGAGAAATGGTCCTCCCATTGAGGAAGAACCTTTATTTTCACCCCAGGTCTAAAATTGAATACTTATATCCAATCTGCGAACATTTCTTGAATACTGGTTCAATGATCCTACTACCTCGAAACATGTGTCAGACGTGAAATTACAAACTTGACCTTCGGGCTCGGATCAAAGTAAGGTCTAAGATGGTACTATAATATCGTGGTGTCTACGTTTACGCCAGACGTCAATAGAATAGTAATTTGTCACGAAAATTCTACAAGGGCATGTGAGGTAGAACCCCGATAATTAGATATATTGTGAAACTACATTGAAAAAATCTTTAATTAGAGTACTTTGATAAGTATGGTTCAAATTGAACAAATCTTTAATTAGAGTACTTTGATAAGTAGGGTTCAAATTGAAAAAATCTTTAATTAGAGTACTTTGATGAATATGGTTCAAATTGTACAATTCTTTAATTAGAGTACTTTGATAAGTATGGTTCAAATTGAACACATCTTTAATTAGAGAACTTTGATAAGTAGGGTTCAAATTGAACAAATCTTTAATTAGAATACTTTGATAAGTATAGTTCAAATTGAACAAATCTTTAATTAGAGTACTTTGATAAGTATGGTTCAACTTGAACAAATCTTTAATTAGACTACTTTGATAAGTATGGTTCAAATTGAACAAATCTTTAATTAGAGTACTTTGATAAGTAGGGTTCAAATTGAACAAATCTTTAATTAGAGTACTTTGATGAATATGGTTCAAATTGAACAAATTTTTAATTAGAGTACTTTGATAAGTAGGGTTCAAATTGAACACATCTTTAATTAGAGAACTTTGAAAAGTAGGGTTCAAATTGAACAAATCTTTAATTAGAATACTTTGATAAGTATAGTTCAAATTGAACAAATCTTTAATTAGAGTACTTTGATAAGTATGGTTCAAATTGAACAAATCTTTAATTAGACTACTTTGATAAGTATGGTTCAAATTGAACAAATCTTTAATGAGAGTACTTTGATAAGTAGTGTTCAAATTGAACAAATCTTTAATTAGAGTACTTTGATAAGTATGGTTTAAATTGAACACATCTTTAATTAGACTACTTTGATAAGTATGGTTCAAATTGAACAAATCTTTAATTAGAGTATTTGATAAGTTATGTTCAAATTGAACAAATCTTTAATTAGAGTACTTTTATATGTATGGTTCAAATTGAACAAATCTTTAATTTGAGTACTTTGATAAGTATGGTTCAAATTGAACAAGTCTTTAATTTGAGTACTTTGATAAGTATGGTTCAAATTGGACAAATCTGTAATTAGAGTACTTTCATAAGTAGGGTTCAAATTGAACAAATTTTTAATTAGAGTACTTTTATATGTATGGTTCAAATTGAACAAATCTTTAATTAGAGTACTTCGATAAGTATGGTTCAAATTGAACACATCTTTAATTAGAGTACTTTGATAAGTAGGGTTCAAATTGAACAAATCTTTAATTAGAATACTTTGATAAGTATGGTTCAAATTGAACAAATCTTTAATTAGAGTACTTTGATAAGTATGGTTCAAATTGAACAAATCTTTAATTTGAGTACTTTGATAAGTATGGTTCAAATTGAACAAGTCTTTAATTTGAGTACTTTGATAAGTATGGTTCAAATTGGACAAATCTGTAATTAGAGTACTTTCATAAGTAGGGTTCAAATTGAACAAATCTTTAATTAGAGTACTTTTATATGTATGGTTCAAATTGAACAAATCTTTAATTAGAGTACTTTGATAAGTATGGTTCAAATTGAACAAATTTTTAATTAGAGTACTTTGATAAATATGGTTCAAATTGAACAAATCTTTAATTAGAGTACTTCGATAAGTATGGTTCAAATTGAACACATCTTTAATTAGAGTACTTTGATAAGTAGGGTTCAAATTGAACAAATCTTTAATTAGAGTACTTTGATAAGTAGGGTTCAAATTGAACAAATCTTTAATTAGAGTACTTTGATAAGTATGGTTTAAATTGAACAAATCTTTAATTAGACTACTTTGATAAGTATGGTTCAAATTGAACACATCTTTAATTAGAGTACTTTGATAAGTAGGGTTCAAATTGAACAAATCTTTAATTAGAGTACTTTTATATGTATGGTTCAAATTGAACAAATCTTTAATTAGAGTACTTTGATAAGTATGGTTCAAATTGAACAAATTTTTAATTAGAGTACTTTGATAAGTATGGTTCAAATTGAACAAATCTTTAATTAGACTACTTTGATTAGTAGGGTTCAAATTGAACAAATCTTTAAACATAATATCCTGGTGTCTGTTTAGGTTCGTGCCGGACGTTTGTAGAATGAACATATTTTTAGTAGCGCAGCAATATAAAAACGGTGAAGGACCCCACTGTTGAATTTCCAAATGTGCTGCTAGTATATATATATATATATAAATATATATATATATATTAACATATCTAACCCTTGATGCAAACATCCACCTATATAAGAATGAGGTACGTCCTAAGATGGAGTACTGCTGTCACATCTGGGGAGGTGTCGCTGAAACTACTCTTTCTAGCTTTGTCAGAGTTCAAAAACGACTTTCACATATTGTAGGAGATGATTCTTCCGTTCTCTACAGCTCTTTTATCACAATAGATCCCTTGTTAGTCTTTATCCACTCTATCGTTATTCTAAAAGAAGGTATGTGACTGAACTCGTCCTCCTATCCTCACTGCAAATAACTTTTATTTTCTTCTTTCGTGTGCCTAACATGAAACACATTTTTAATGACAGTTTCTTTTTAAGAACTATCCATCTGTGGAACAAGTTTCCACAGGATTGCTTTCATGAGGGCTACAGCATGGCCATCTTCAAATCTAATGTAAGTCAACACCTGTCATAAGCCATGGTCATTTGTCTTCAAATTTTATTTATTCCATTTAGTATCTTCAATCCTCTCATAGTATTCATCATTATTCACCTGTCAATCTATCTATTTTATTAACCCTTATCCTCGAGTGTATTTTAGTCTTGATAATTATTGACTCATTAAAAGAATCGGTCGATTTTAAGAAAATGTGTGGGGTGGACCGGATGCAATAAGATTGTATATACAAGAAACACATTAATACAATGAAACTTCGGGTTTTGAACATAATTCGTTCTGAAAAGCTTTTTTACCACCGAATTATATTTTCCCATTAAAAAATATGTAAAAGAGATTAATCTGTTATTTCTTAAGAATCCGTTATATTATTGTGTTGAATACTAACAATAATACATAATATAAAACGTTATTTAGTAAAAAAAAAATTATTTCTGAACTTTGAATGAATTTAAACTGTTTTTCGTGTATATTTTGTCCATTTTTCTACACATTTTGTAATGAAAAAAATAGTTTCTAAGAAAAATACCCAGATTAAAATGAATTCCAGATTAATTAAAGAAAATAAAAAGATCTAGATAAAAAAAAACTGGAGTGACAACCCGGCACAAAACTGTTAACGCTTCATCAGTCGGTATTCTTCGGTTGTCGTCGGCGTGGTTCAGGAATCGGATTATTTTTTAGTAAAACCGAGGCAATTCCGGCTTGAAATTTTTGTTCAAAATCCGAATTGTTCCAATTCCGAGACGTTCATAAAACGAAGCCTGACTCTATTCTGTTAGACTTGTTCATTAACTTCATAATTTATTTTAACTTACGTACATTTGTATTATTGAAACTCGTTCAGTTATTTTATTTATGCACCAATGTAGTTTAATATAATTTCCCACTATCCAGGTTTTGCTTCCAAAGATACTCGATTCTATACGAAGTCTTATTAAAGTTATAAATATTGTAAAAATAAGATTACATTAGTTTTTCTTGAAATACAATTTCTACTCATTTAAAAAACAAAACAAATTTATTCATCTTTCTTCAGTTACTTGTTTGAATCTCTTGTTGTATTCATCGTTGATATCTTTTTATTATTTAGTTTATTCGTCTTATTCAGACTACGCGTGGATTAAATAAAAGGTTCCGTTCGAAATTCCGTACACATTCCAGAGTTCGACATAAAGATCCCGGAGCTTGACACGATGCACACAAACATGGTTGGAGATTACATCGGGCGAAACGTTGTGAGAATAACATCCAAGATCAGAACAGTAGTCCTAATAATCCCAATAATCTATATTATCAATCATTATGCAAACATTACCAGAGCGTGATAACAGACACGATCACAAGTAGAAAGGTGTCAAATTTATGAACATAATTTTGCACACTTCACTATTTTAAGAAGGCATCAATAATCGACACATGGATCCATGAGAATAATACGTGTACGATTATGTAAACATTCTATTAAGTAAACAAAATTTATATATCGCATACGTCAACACAGGAATGTTTAAGGAATTTTCACTATTGCAATGGTGACTGAACACATGCTTTAAAAAGTAGATGAACCCACGATATGCTGAGACAAAACAACCAACGAAACGATATGTAATAGAAAGAATAAGAATAGATCATTATTAAGTGAATGACATCAGTATATTAAACAGAGTTGAATAGAAATTTAGAAGTGATTTTCAATATTAGAATTGCAATATCATCACATGATCTAAATAATAATATGAAACTACAACACAGCAAGACAAACAACCAAGGAGACTATCTATAATAGAAATAAAATATTAGACATCACTATTAAGTCATCGGCACTCGTATATACAAACATGGATGAAGTGTATCATCTGAATAAGATGATGAAGTTACAACACAACAAGACAAACAGCCAAGGAGACTATGTATAATAAAAAGAAAAAAATAGACATCAGTATAAAGTCATCAGCACTCGTATATCAAACATGGATGAAGTGTATCATCTGAATAAGATGATGAAGTTACGACACACCAAGACACACAGCCAACAATGTGTATGAAGTAACACACAGACAAAATGGCAACATCATTTCCACATTATATATACATTGCTATGGCTCAAAGCAACTGAACGCATAATTTCAAAAAGAAGTAGATATTATAATTAAGCGATCAACAATAGTATAGAGATCATGCAGGTGGTCTGCAATATGTAACATCCGACCTTCTTCAAGTGCATACGTATTTTCAAACTCGGCAATCTATCCGAAATTAGATTCTTCTCGTTCCGTCAGCTATCACAGGGTAAAGTGTAAAGTGATTTTTTGTTTTATTCTCAGTTAATTTCGCCTTTAGTGAGGATCGAACCGTCACCCTCCAGAAGACTGTCATTCAGTACTGATTGTAACTCAATGCTATCCTCCGTCGCGCCACGGGGGTTGTGTGGCTTAGAAGTTCAGTTCGATATTTCTCATAGATTCGCGAATTCTGAAGACATACACCGGTTATTACATCGGCCGAAACGTTATGAAAATAAAAACAAAGATTAAAATAGTAGTCAATATAATACAACTTTTCTAAAAAAAATCCGAGACCATATATTGTTTATTTCACTAAAAACACAACATATAATTTATATCTAACTCATTAGAATAGAATTATCTACCCAACCAGCTAGATTTTAACGTTTATAACACATTCTGTATTATTTGGATGTTATTATTAGATAGTTTTGGCCGATTTAACCTCCATCCTTCTTCAGATGAATCTTGCTAAGCTTGGAAATCCTTCATTTTATCCATTGTGGTAGCTTGCATTATTTCCGTCAGCCATGACTGGCTAGAAGTCTTGAGTATTGATTTACTCCTCTCCAGGAGTTAGGCACAAGGCCAGTTTTTATCCTACTCTCACAAGTAAGATGTGACCCAAGGTCGGGTCGGGAAAGTGGGGGTTGAAAAGCCAGCGCCCGAGAGGTAAGCACTCTGGCCATTTAAAAATTGCCTGGGCAGCCCCGTCGGCATTCCCGGCAGTAAGCAATAAACTTACTCCTCCCCAAAGAGGGGAGGCAAAGCCTGGGAGGACAGACCCATTGACGGGCGTAAATTAAGACCCGAAGGCCAAGACAATACCAGTATGGGGTGCAGTATCCATCGGAACAGATACTACACTTTGATCTTAGCCAAAAGGCCAAGAAGTAAAAAGGTGAGTAATTCGTGATTGTATTTTTAGTATCGCTCGCACTGAGGATTGAAATTTCAGAATACTTAGAACTTATTATTACTTAGCTATAACACTGGAAGTAAACTCTTCCTACCAGGATGAAAGGTGGTACATTTGAAGCCATTCTTACAACAGTGTTTGTATATTGAAGTAACACCTGGACTTTCACCAAACGATTGAAGAAGAAAATTGATGGCGTGTACACCAGAAAGCTAAGAGCTGTACTTAGCATCTCCTGGAAACAGCACACGAGAGAGCAACTCCACGGACACCTTCCTCAGATCTTAGCCTTGATCAGAGAGGGAGAGAGAGAGAGAGAGAGGGAGAGAGGGGGAGAGAGGGGGCAGAGAGGAACCAGATTCGCTGTATACTGCTGGATAGACTAAGGATGGAATCATCCGCGATGTTCTATTGTTGATGCCAAAACAGGGATGTGGCTCAGTAGGTAGACCGCACAGAACATACATCAAACAACTAACATAAGACTCACAATGCACCTATGTAGACCTACCAGGTGTAATGGAGGATAGGGTGAGATTGCGTGAGAGAGTCAGTAGGATCCGTGGCACAAATACGACTAGATGATGATGATGTTGATGATGACACTTAGCACTTATATCCGTTACGCCACAGATCCTTACTTAACGGATATAAATGCCAACTAATCAGCTCTAAGGTACAGTCTAGTGCAGGTTTAAAGTTCAATCCTCAGTACGGGCGATACTAAGAATAGATATACGAATTACTTAAAGCCTTCTACCCGATGATGGCTGCCGGGACAAGGGAATGCTACCCACTGTGGATTAAATAAAGAGTTCAGTTCTAAATTCTTTACAGATTCCATGGAGAGATGCATCTGAAGAAAGTCGGAGGTTACATTAACCGAAACGTTGTAATAATAACATCCAAGATGAGAACAATAGTCCAAATAATCGAAAATTCGAAGCAACACTTTTTATTTCACATCTTTTCTACTATAGAATCTGTCTTCGTAACAATCGACTTTTAACGTACATTCATTGGCTGCCATTAAAACTCGATTGTGGAGAAGACAGATTTTACAGAACAAAAAGTGTGAAGTAAAAAGTGTTATGAACGTTAAAACATGGCTGGTTCTGTAGAGAAGTTCATTCTAATGAGTTTAGTATAAATTATGTGTTGTAGTTTTTCTGGGGGAGGGGGTTACGTGTTAACTATTCTGAACTTTTACTTTATTTTAGTCCCAGTTAGTATCGCCTGTAGTGAGGATTGAACCTTTAATCTACAGAAGACTGTAATTGATTTTAATTGATTCTTAATCGACTCCATTATCCGTCGCGTTACGAGTCCGATTTTAAGAAAATGTCTGAACGAAAAAAAAGAAACACAAAAAAACGGAAGTAATAAAATCGCATGTCTCAAGAATTCCAAGAAACAAATATATATTCTGTTAAGCTTGCGCATTAACTTTATAAATATTTAAGGGTTAACATAAATCTGCGTGCAGATGGGTTAGACATTTTGTAGTGTTCGTTTCAGCCTCCAAAAATCTAAGACCGTAATTTATTTAGGTTTTAGATATTTCAGGCGAGTAGAATATTTTTTGGTTCGATGATAAATTAAGATGTCAAGGCAGATGGTACGTTGAGATGCCTTTTTTAGTTTTCTATGATTTTATTCTTCCGTTTTCAAAGCATATATACTTCCAAGTTCGTAAGAAGCAAGTACGACTATAGAAAATACATTTTTCTCGATGTATTTATAAACAAATTATGTTAATTACTAATAGAGATTTGGTGGCTGCTTGAATCCGAAACTATATTATAACGTCGGCAAACCGGAATATTAAGCGAGTAACTTTAGAAGTAAGTCAACAGAAAACGGTGCTGTGTCAGGTTTAGTCCCCGTCATTAAATTTCCTCCGTAATATAACTTCCGGCGAGAGTTTCAGTTTTCCAAATTCATTAAATAATTTATTAAATTGTTAGTTGAAAGTACAGACTAGATAACAAAGCCCCCCCCTCTTCATGTTAAGAATGGCTTTCTAAATAATAATGATATTACTTGAGCACGGTCCATAAGTTAAAAAAAAAAGATGAACCTAAAGAAAATCGGAGGTTACATCGGCCGAAATGTTGCTAACGCTAACAACGAAGACGAGAATAATAGTTCGAATAATCCAGATAATCCAAATTCTCAATTCTCCATTAAAACATTCCGAAATATTTTTTGTCAATTAGCGTAAATATCATGAATATTGTTTTATTTCTTCTTTTTGTAACACATGTTTGTTGTTACAATTAAATCTTAACATGTTACAAGAGCTCCGTTTTCGTTACATAAGAAAAGCTACCGATATAACGAACATGTAAATAGATACTATACTTTTAGCCATAGAAATTGATGTGTGTGACGTCACGTAGATATGTTATTTTTATCATTGATAATGCCGATCAGTTTGAATTAATATTGAAATGCATAAGAACGTCAGGCATATATCAAAAACTCCCGAAGAGAAATCAGGAAATTATAGTAAAGTTTGAAAATACTGAATATTAAGTAATATCTGTTATTTGTATCCAATAACAATATTCTCTAAACTGTCATATGAACGACTCTTGCTCTTCAGAAACATATGAAACATCCAAAAGCAGGATTTTTTAAAAGGAATTTTATTATAATTATGTAGAAAATACCAGCATCAACTGAGGTTAGTTTTTACTAAATGTGGAACGTGAGAAAGAACGAACAAAATATAGAGAATCATATAGAGCATCAATGGAGAATCAATAGAGAATCAAATGTGGAATGTGAATAGTAACGAACAAAATATGGAGTATCATCTCGGGCATCAATGGAGAATCAATAGATAATCAAATGTAGAATATGAGGAGTAACGAACTACATATAGAGAATCATATAGAGCATCAATGAAGAATCAATAGAGAAACAAATGTGGAATGTGAGTAGTAACGAACAAAATATGGCGTATCATATAGAGCATCAATGAAGAATCAATAGAGAATCAAATGTGGAATGTGAGTAGTACAAAACAAAATATGGAGAATCATATAGAGCAAGAATGGAGAATCAATAGAGAATCAAATGTAAGATTTGAGAAGTAACAAATAAAATATGGAGAATCATATAGAGCATCAATAGAGAACCAATAGATAATCAAATGTGGAATGTGAGGAGGAACGAACAAAATATGGGGAATCATATAGAGAATCAATGGAGAATCTAATGTTGAATTTGAGGAGTAACGAACAAAATATGGAGAATCATATAGAGCAGCAATGGATAATCAATAGAGAATCTAATGTGGAATGTGAGGAGTAACAAATAAAATATGGAGAATCATATAGAGCAGCAATGGATAATCAATAGAGAATCTAATGTGGAATGTGAGGAGTAACAAATAACACATGGAGAATCATATAGAAAATCAATGGAGTATCAATAGAGAATCAAATGTGGAATGTGAGGAGTAACAAATAAACTATGGAGAATCATATAGAGAATCAATAGAGAATCAAATGTGGAATGTGAGGAGTAACGAACAAAATATTGAGAATCATATAGAGCAGCAATGGATAATCAATGGAGAATCTAATGTTGAATGTGAGCAGTAACGAACAAAATATGGGAAATCATGTGTTACGATGCAGCCTACTATTTTGTATTTTTGTCCTTGCATTCCAAGAGCAAGGTTTCTTAGAACGGGGGAAGAATTGAAATGTTTATGCTTCTTGTTGGTTTGAAAGGGTGGTGAGCAGAGACTATTAATCTTCTCATAATATTTATCATTTTTAACTGTAGCTCTGAACTGTAGTTTAACAACCGGTAAACCACTTTGCTTTTTGAATTTGAATAGAGATCTTACGCCATAATATATATATATATATATATATATATATATATATATATATATATATATATATATATAAACATAGATCTTGTGTAAACTTTATTACATGATCATTTATTTGCGCTTCAAGCCTTCAACATAACAACTGTTAGTATACAGTCTTTTCTGAGACGATATAGCTTTATTAATATCGGTTCTTCATCAGTACAGGGATTAGACACACATTTAAAAACTAACTGACAGCATACATGGTTATTGAATTTAACACTCCTAATTATCTGGTAAATTAGAAAGTGGTTTGTATGCATCGAATTAGTACAGATTGGGTAACATCAATATTTAGGAATGCACAGTGGGACTGAAAATGAAATAAAAAAACGGATGTAACATTACATGCATAGAGAAACACACTACACGGAAGAAGAAAACACATTTATATTTTTGACATAACATAAAAGAAGCAGAAATATATTAAGAGAAAACACTGCCGTCCTCACTGTTTCAAATTGTAACCTTTGACTTCCTATAATCGAAGCCTAACTCATTCCAGCACGTAAACTCAACATAGACTAAGCTCGATACGAAGGGGGGAGTGTATATTATTTTTTTTTAAACGTGTGAATCGACTTTGGTAATAAATTCACCAGTTTGAATTTTGTAACCTCACCACCCGCCTAACGACGACTCATGAAAGTCGAAAACGTTGGAAATATAACGAGTTCTTATTCACATTGGAGCACAACATTAGATCGCTCGAGAAATTGGATCAAAAAAGGAACAAACAGCAACTCTCAGTTCTGTTTAATCAAATATGCATCAAAGAGAAAATGCTGCCCAAATATACATAAATAAATACAAACAAACGTGTAAACAAACAGACACACACATAGAAGAATACATATTGCAATGTAAGTGTAAATAGCTTGCCAAATGCCCAACCATGTGTTTTACATTTCGGTACTCGTACGAAATAGACACCTATAGGATTCCAGTTCTTATGGAGTCATTTCCGGGTACTGAGGGTAAATTTTATTTTATTTTTTAACAAAGTTTACCCCAAACAAGGCAGGCCGCCTCTGTAGACGTAAGGGGCTACTGAGAAAAATGGTGATGGTTTGGGGGAGGGTCAACCTAAATTAGGAGCTGCGCTACGAGATGTCTGTTTACATTAGTCTTAAATTTCTGCATGTCAGTAACATCAGGAAAACAGGGAGCAGGGAGGGAGTTCCAGAGACCAGCAGCACGAGGAAAGAAGCTTTTGGAGTAGAAAGCTCTTCGATATCTGGGTACCTCCACAGTGAATGGATAGGATTTGGTAGATTATTGAGTTGGTCTAGTGAATTTACGTCGTGGGGTTACCAGAGCAGCAAGCTCATCAGAGCACAATCCATTGAAGTACTTGTAAAACAGGCGCAAGGAAGCAACATTGCGGCGATGGAACAGGGGCTGGAGCTTGGTGGATAGTGAATGATGTATCAAGTTGGCGACTCTTTTTTGGACCTTGTCTAAGAGGGAGAGACTAGTGGATGATGCCCCAGCCCATATGTGGCAACAATACTCCATGCATAGGCAGATGGTGGCTTTGTAGATATAAAGGATAATGTCAGGTGTAAGAAGTTTACTGGCACGGTAGAGGGAGCCCCCTTCTTTGCAGCCGCCCTGGCAATGTTTTCAATGTATTTATTCCAATTTATGTTATCCCGAGTATGTCCCGAAAATGTCCGAATCAGTTTACGATTTGAAATCTGCAAAAATGTAAGAAGGCAGACGATGTTAAGTATACGGAGGGTTCAGATTAGGATTGAAATATTAGCCCTTCAAAAAAGAAAATGGGGAAACCTTCTTGAAAAAGAAAAGAAAGGAAAGGAAAAGGTGGTTATTAAATCGTAAACTGCTTTGGGAAATTTTCAGGACAGACTCAGGATTCTCCGTCAATACTCGGAACTGAGTGCCAATTCCTTACAAGTAACTTATTATTTTCTGCCACGGAACGAGCATTTCTAAAGATCAATCGATGTCTTCGAATGACGTGCATGTTCAAATACTTCACGTTTCATCTGAGAACATAAACGAGTGCAATTTGTTGGGTTAAACTTCCAAATTCTTAAATCTCTCAGTTGGAAAGCCATACCAACAAAAACACCTCATTGCGAATTTATCAATGTAGACCAGGGGTGGGCAAACTACGGCCCGCGGGCCGCATACGGCCCGCCAAACAAGTTTCTCGCCCCTCCAAAGTATTTAATATTGAATGCCCCCAATTATTTTTTAGTTAATTTATATGTGTACCTTGAAATTCTACTCAAAATTATTGATTAATGAAATAAATATTTTTTTCTACTTCTTAAACTGAGTTACTTTTCTTTTTTTTCAAATAAATGTTTTTTTTTAAATGCCTTTCATGTGAATCCTCTAGAGTACTTTAAAATGCTAATAAATGAAAAATGATTGCATTTTCGCTTTGAAATCCATATATTTCGGCTATTTCAGATATCCATTATATTGGAAAATATACTATGCGGCCCAGTAAAATTTGATTTTTTTTTAATGTGGCCCTTGCTCTGAAAAGTTTGCCCACCCCTGATGTAGACGTTTCTGTTTTTATTAATTTTTATTTTTATCTTCATTTTATTCATTATATTTACTGTATTTTATCTTATTTTTGATTTTATTTTTTTATTTAAAAAAAAAAATTTGTTTTTATTTTTTTAATCATTTTATTTTTATTTATTAATTCTATTTTTCTTTTTTCTTCTTCTTCACGAGGTGCATTTAAATCAACATCCATTTTATTTTCATAGCGGCACTTCTTTTTCTTCAAAGGTTATAATTGAAAGACGAAACACGATCAAAACGTCCCATAAAACAAATGTCCCAACGCGCCACCTGTCTTGTCGTCTATCGATTTATCATTGAACTAAAAATATTTTGCTTGAAATATCTT
>OY744532.1:99119164-99146664 GCA_963556195.1 Sepiola atlantica | reverse complement strand
GAAAAACCCCTCGAATTATCAGTTAAGTTTTTTCTTTTTCACCGTTTTAAATGTATCTAGCATTTCTACTAATCGCAATGCTACCAAACGAGCTAGTATTAACCCTGTCAAACTTTGGTTTGTATATGTCCTTGTGTCTTCCTATCGAGCTCCCAATTAATAAATTTTTGAACTCTCATGCAGGCCTGAAATTTAGCCTTCTTATTTCTATTATTTATGCTAACTCGGTAGAGGGAAACCTATCTTTAACTTTCTGTCCCCTTTTCGTATACAATGAACTTATACTATGTCCTTATATAATATATATATATATATATATATTATTTTTAATTTTTTAATTTATTTATTGATTTATTTATTTATTTATTTATTGATTTATTTATCTTTTATTTATTTATTTTATTTTTTATTAATTTTTTATATTTTTAATTTTTAATTTTTTTTATTTATTATTATTTTTTTGTGTGTGTGTGGTAGTGCACAATATAATTCATTAAAATGAATGAGACAATCACTATCCCTGTGACAGGACCACAGGCAGAATAAGCCTGGGCTTGGTGTGGCCACACACACCAAAAATATGAATAATGCACAATAATATCAATACAAGCTGTGGGACTCAGGAGAAAGACTTGAGTGTCATGATGGGCAGGTGCTCCCTCGTTAGCCAACATGGGGACCCGGTCCGCATCCTGCGAATGTTGGCCCTTCTCATTTCAGAAACAAGACAACGGACAAGAACCAGGTAAGTAACCTCTCTGATTCCAGGTACAAGGACACAGACCAAAGACAGGAAAACCAGAGCGAAAACAGCAAACTGAAAGGATATAGAAAGAAATGGACCACGAAAGAGAACAGACTGGTGATGGAATGCTATTATAAAAGCCGCTACCCTACAGAAAGAGGCTACCGAAAACGAATGAAACATCTCTGGGACATTGCTAGTGACTACCATACAACAGAACAAAGAATAGCAGATCAAGCAAGATAGATCCTCAAGCGAGGATGGTTCTCGGAGATGGAACTGACGGAAATCAGACAGAAGGTTAATGACGAGACGGAGCAAGAAACACCACCGAAGGAGAAACCACAGGAAGAGGACGGACAAAACATACACTCTGAAGAGATTGAAGACTACGGAATCACAGAACCAGATGAGATAGAAGACTGCGGAACCACAGAACCTGCTGAGATAGAACTCAACGAGAAAGAAGCAAGTGAAGTGGTTAACATTAGACGATACATGTTAGAAAACAAAACAAAACTCCCATCTCTCAGGAATGAAGAAGCGAAGAAGTTAAAAGCAGAAACAGAAAGAGTAAACAGACTCCTCACCCACACCCCAACAGAAACTATTACAGACCTAAACAACCTGATATATGCAGGGGTAAAATCGGTAAGTATGAAACTAAGAAACGAGGAGAATGGACAAAAGAGAGGACCGACGAAACCTGGATGGGAAATCAGACTGGAAACCCAGATCACCAAACTGCGGAAAGAAACTAAAACCGTGAACAGAAGGAAGGAGGACATAAAACGATTAAGAATCAAAACTCAGAAACGCAAGGAAAAACTGAATGAGAAACATGAAGAAATAAAACAAAAGATAGCAGCAATAGAAGGAAGACTGAGACGATACAGGTACAAATCAGAACAGAGTAAACAGAACAGGACCCTTGAAAACAATGAAAGCCAGTTTTACAAAAACGTAAATGGAGAAAAAACAACAACAGAGCAACCGAACCCAACAGAAACAAAACAATTCTGGAGCAAGATATGGGAAGTACCGAAAAAGCACAACAAGAATGCCCAATGGTTGAAAACCATGAAAGATGAACTGCAGGAAATCGAAGAAGGAATCGAAACGGAAATTAACAAAGAAACGATCAAGAAAACCTTAAGAAAAATGGCAAACTGGAGAGCACCAGGCCACGATGGAATACATGCATACTGGTTTAAAAAATTCACGACCCTGCATGAAAGACTAGCGCAGAAACTGAGTGGATGTATCCGCAAAACAGACGTACCAGAATGGATGACGGAAGGAAGAACAACATTAATACAAAAAGACCCCAAAAAGGGAACGACCCCCAGCAACTACAGACCGATAACATGTCTACCAATAATGTGGAAAATTCTCACTGCACAACTGAGAGAACAAATCTTCCAATCCCTGGACAAACGTGGACTGCTCCCCGAGGAACAAAATGGATGCCGGAAAGGACAAAGACGGGCACATGATCTACTATACATTGATCAAAAGACCCTGAAGGAGGTGAAGAGCAAACAAAAGAACATAACCATGGCATGGATTGACTACAAGAAAGCCTACGACAGAATCCCCCAAACATGGATAATTGAATGCTTAAAATATACAAGATACCAGGCAGGATTATTAATCTCATCCAGAAAGCAATGGAAACATGGAGACTAAAACTGACAGCCGGAGGACAACACCTGTCTGAGATAAAAATACAGAGAGGCATTTTTCAAGGAGACTCTCTATCACCACTATTGTTTATAATAGCCATGATGCCACTCAACTACATACTCAGAAAGTGTGATGTCGGATACAGGTTTACGGATACAGAACAAAGAATAAACCACCTGATGTACATGGATGACCTTAAACTGTTTGCAAAAAACAAAAAAGAACTGGAAAAGCTGATAAATACAACCAGGATATTCAGCCAGGATATCCAAATGGAGTTTGGAATAGAAAAATGTGCACTGCTAGAGATTAAAAGAGGAAAACTGGAGACGACAGAAGGTATAGAACTCCCCAACCAAGAGGAGATGAGGGCGCTAGGAGAACAAGTTAGTTATAAATACCTGGGAGTTCTGGAAGCAGACACAATCAAATATACAGAAAGGAAAGAGAAAATTGGAAAAGAATATCTACGAAGAACAAGGAAACTCTTAGAAACTAAACTATATAGCAGAAACCTAGTAAAAGGGATGAATACATGGGCTGTATCACTAATAAGATACTCTGGACCATTCATAGGCTAGACCAAAGAAGAACTCAGGCACCTTGACCAGAGGACTAGAAAACTAATGACTATGCACAATGCATTGCACCCAAAAGACGATACGGACAGACTCTACATGAAAATAAATGAAGGAGGTAGAGGACTGGTAAGTATAGAAGACTGCGTGGAAGACACCAAAAAAGAGCTGGAGAAATATGTAACCCAGAACACGGAAAGACTGATTACCACGGCAAGAGACACCAGCCCAACAAACAACTCCGGAAGCACTGAAACCAGAAACAAAAAGACAAGAAAGGAAAAGTGGGAAGAAAAACGACTACATGGACGCTTTATAAGACTCACAAGCGATGAAGTCAATGAGAACAGCTGGGCATGGCTAAGAAAAGGACACTTGAACAGAGAAACGGAATCTCTGCTGACGGCTGCACAGAACAATGCGATTAGGACAAACTTTATTAAAGCAAAGATAGATAAAACCCAGGAAAACAGCAAATGCCGATTGTGTGGACAAAGAGACGAAACGATAAATCATATAATAAGCGAATGCAGCAAGCTAGCCCAAAAGGAATACAAGAACAGACATGACAGTGTGGGGAAAGAAGTACACCGGGAAATGTGCAAACAACTGAATTTCGAATATGCAAAAAAACGGTACAAACACAAACCAGAAACTGTACTAGAAAACGAAAAACACCAAATCATATGGGATATGAATGTACAAACAGACAAACCCATAACAGCAAGGAGACCGGATATGATAATAATCAACAAGGAAGAAAAATCCTGCAAAATCGTAGACTTTGCCGTTCCAGCGGACCACAGAGTGAAGATCAAAGAGACGGAAAAAAGAAGCAAATATACTGAACTAGCCAGAGAATTGAAAGGAATATGGAACATGAAGAAAGTCAGTATAACACCAATAATCATAGGAGCACTAGGAACAGTCCCCAAAAACATGGAGAAAAGACTAGGAGAAATAGGAATCAAAGGGATAACTGAGACCATACAAAAGACAGTAATGATCAAAACAGCTACAATCCTGAGAAATGTCCTCGAATGCGGAAACCAACCCACATAAGCAACGAATGTAGAACAAACACATGGAAGCACAAGACAACAGAACCGGGGAAAATACAACCGCGAGAGAGAGAGGCGCAAGCATAGGCTGACACCACGAAAATTATGGACAGAGGGTCGAGGAGGGAAAGCGCAAACCAGACCTCCACTGGAAGAGCGCGGACAGCTCTGGGACCGTGGGGAGGCTTATTGCCACCCGGGCCCCAGAGGAGACCAATGGTCCTTATCACCGTGAAATCGGTGGTAGGTTGCTGTTGCGATACCGCAAGGTCATCAGCGGTGATGAACGAAAAGAGGCGGAGCATACTGGAAGTCTGAGGAGACTTGTTGTCACTCAGACTGTGAAACAGTGGTTTCAGTGACGGAGTCTGCACCCCGGGGTGCACTGGAATGCATCGGGGAGATCAGGCCCCACGTAGAGACAAGTGGAAGTCTGGGAGCTAGTACATATTTTTGACTGTCCAAACCTTGGCCGAGGGACGGCGCCAGCCTGGCGGGAGAAAGCGTGTAGGTTGTCAGTGGCACTTAACCAGATACAATGGATGAGTTTGACCAGCTGAACAATTTGGTCATGGGTCCTTTAGATACGATGAATGTCAACTCGATGGGTGGTCCAATAGAGAAAGAGAGGCTAATGGTTTTCTTTAGTGTAGATAAGATCTAAAGAGAAACTAAAACGACGAATTACAATTGCCCGTACCACCCCACTCCGGGGGAGGAGTGGGGACACAGAAGAAGGGATGGGGAAAGAAAGAGAGTAAGTCAGCATCGCGCGTACCACACGACGAGAGGAGAGAGAGAGAGAGAGAGAGAGAGAGAGTATGAGTTATACGCTTTTCGTCTTTGTTATTTGACGCGAAAATGCGATCACAAAAGAGTTAGACCCGAGATCTCGGCCGAGCTGGTCGTGATTCCCTCGGATCCCGAGGGAGCCGTTGCCCCGGGGCCCCACCATCGTTTTCCAACAGAGATTAATGTCTCAATTAATACCAACGGTCGTAAGAGTCCACACCCACCGTTTTAAGTAGACAAGTTATATCTCGATTAAGGATTTGCAGTCGTAAAGAGATTCACACACACACACACACAGAGAAGGAAGATAAGATAGTTAGAAAAAAGCCATTATCGAAGAATAGACTTTGGGTTAAAAACCCACCGTTCATTTTTATTAAATAATTATTGTTGTGAAAAGACCTAGCCGTTTGTTGAGTTATTCTGTCATCGAATTGTCCTGCTAAGTAATCTTGCCTTCACAGAATCACGAAGTCGTCATTCATCTGACCCGGGGGAGATTCGAGCCATCTTTCTTTTTACAGCCACTACAGACGAAATCACGAGCCAAAGAAAAGGTGTTCACAGTCAGGAAGGATTCCTGCAACGGATCGGTTCACCATTACATTTTCACGTTATAAATGGTGCCGCGACCTAGGATCATGGTACGGTGAGGAGTGCCTGGCAACCTCGGGAGAAGAAAAGAACAAAGCCAACCACGGCCACAAAGAAAACAATTTTTTTTTCCGGCAAAACACCTTGGAAAAAGAAAAAATAGACAGACAAATTTTAAAAAAACCCACGGGCACAACGGACGATTTTTTTTTACCGGCAGAGAGAAAAGTTTGACGGACATCGACACCCGTGTTTGAAAAAAAAAAGAAAGATAGAAAAAGAAAAAGAAAAGAGAGAAACAGTTTAACGGGCATGTACACCCGTGATTGAAAAGGAGAATAAAAAAAAGGAGGAAGGAAGGGAAAAGAGAGAAACAGTTTGACGGACATCGACACCCGTGTTTGAAAAAAAAAAAGATAGAAAAAGAGAATAGGAAAAGAAAAGAGAGAAACAGTTTAACGGGCATGTACACCCGTGTTTGAAAAAAAAAGAGAAAGATAGAAAAAGAGATAGACTGAAAGAAAAAACGTTTTTTAGACTTTGAGATCGGTCTGGGACCGCGAACTTTTAGTCAATTGATTGAAAGGCCCAGACGGACTCGAAAAATAACAAGCAACCAACCCAGAGACGAGGGACCACAGGAGCAGCAGAGGAGAGGGGTAAGTGACTCGTTGATTTCTCTTGTTCGCTTGCTCGGTTTTGTCGGTGTATCGATTGTTGTCCAAACTTTGCACACAGTTTGGGTAGTTCTGTTGTTAGGGGTGGTAAGCTAGAACGCAAGGGGAATGGGTTCGGAGGAGGACCTAGTAAATAGTGTAACAGGTATGGGGAGAGAAGAGACCAGAAAGATAGAAAGGCCGACAGGAGGGATACGAACACCCCCCCACAAAGGGGATCCCGTCGGTTTAATGGAGTGGTTAGCAGTAATTCAGAAGAAGAGGGTGATTTATGGACTAGAAGATTTAGAGATGGTGCTGCTCGCTCCAGAGGGAGCGAGGGGCCCAGTGTCGAGATTCATTGAGGGGAGGTATGTAGAGAACCCGGGGATCACCTGGACGGAGCTCCGCGAGCAGCTAGTGAGGCAATACGCCAGCGAGCGAACCGCGATTGAGGCCGTACGCAAGTTGACCCGGCTAAGGTTAAGCAATGGCGAGGAAAGGCCTGGGAGAAGGAAAACGGTGGGGGCAGGGCGAGCCCGGGGCCCCGAATGGAGAGAGGGGGCGGAGAGGATTGGGAGGCAGACTCCGATCCTAGAAGGAAGGCATGGGACCTTCAAAATGAGTACGATAGGCCCGCACCGGCCAGACAGGTATCAGTCCGCTGGACCTGCAGGGGTGAGGGGCATAGAGCAGCAGAGTGTCCCACAAATTATGGGCGCCCACGCAGCTCGGTTAGACCGAACTGCACTAGGTGTGGTCGGTTCGGACATGAGAGTCGGTGGTGCACAGCAGCATAGATCGGAGGTGAGGAATTAGGATTCCGAACCTTAGTGTGCCACCTGACACTAGGGTAAAGAACCAGGGAAGCGCCCAGAGGCCATCCCACAGAGTATAAAAAGTAGGGTGGCCAACAGAATGATAAGTTTAGTGAAAGATAGCGAATTTAAATGGGAAGAAGACGGGCTTGGGTTTTGTTCGCCGGTTTATGAGAAACCGCAAGAAGCAATGAACCCCCCCGTAGAGAGAGATCGAATTAAACGCGACTGCGGGTCGGTTGACCAGTCCAGCGAGTGGGAGGAGAGCGGCCAAATACCCCCCTGCCCAGCTCCAGAAGAGACTGAGAGAAAATCGGTTAGCCAAAAAGGTAGAGGAATTACCTATGAAGTTACGGTAGAATGGGAAGAAGACGGGCTTGGGTTTTGTTCGCCGGTTTATGAGAAACCGCAAGAGGCAATGAACCCCCCCGTAGAGAGAGATCGAATTAAACGCGACTGCTAGGTCGGTTGACGAGTCCAGCGAGTGGGAGGAGAGCGGCAAAATACCCCCCTGCCCAGCTCCAGAAGAGACTGAGAGAAAATCGGTTAGCCAAAAAGGTAGAGGAATTACCTATGAAGTTACGGTAGAGGGGAGCAGAACGCCCCACCACAGAATAGCAGGAAAGCCAAGCCAAAGATAGTCAAGGACCTGGGGGAGAGGCCGAGGTTGTGCTGTGTCGCATTCGTTGGCTCCACCGCGCGCAGGGAGGGCCCCCATGCGTGTGCGGTGCTGGTGGTTGTGGCGCGGACAGTTGTCCTGGATGCCCCCCCCCCCGAGATAAACGGACATATAAGGATAGAAAGAGATGCATAACTGGGACCGATGGAGGGTCGTCGTGGTTAGATCCAAATGATCGATCATAAGTAGTAATATACCTGCAGCTGGATGGGCTGTTGCCGAACGACCAGGCAGATATATAGTGAGTTGTAAAAGCAAAAGAAAGTTGAAGTAATCGACAGATGTTCGAACCACCGTGAATATGACAGATTGTGGTGCGCCTTACGAAAGGGCACAGAAGTAATGATAAGCGAAGAGAAGGATATGAGATCCTATCTAAGATAGATAGTGTTGATACAGACGAAGCAGAAGAAATCAGTGGCCCCCCGTTGCTGGGAGAGGCACTCGATGAGTAATTAGGGACAGTGTCGGGAAGCGATGAGAGAATGATTATGAAGAAATTGGAAGTTATAGGGAAGAACCAAAAGGGTTACTGTCGCATGCAGCCAGAGAAGGCGCATCGATATCGAATGTCACCGGGCCGAAGTGAGCCAAGAAGGTGTTAGTCTGAGAGAATTGTTTTTCCCAGAGAAGGGAACGAAGAGAATCCGGCCGAGGTGGCCGACGCAATGATAGTGACGGTATGCGAACCAGACAGGTCCATACCAAGAGAATTTCAGTTGTTGATACTGACGAGTGAGTGCACAGGTGCACAGTTGGATATGCAATCGCTAAGACACTTGTCGCCGAATATAATCATCTCGGCAGATTAAAGCCGAATCACCAAATCGTTTGCGATTACCGGTCGACCCCATCGAACAGTTATGAAAGTATTATAATGTGTTAAAATGTGTTGCATAACCAGAAGGTAATAAGCTATTAGCTTTAAAAAGATTGAGAGTTCGATTAACCCCGGCAGGAAGGGAAAATTCACGTTAAAAGGTAGAACTAGACGCGGGCACGATAGGGCTTGGTCGATGTTAGTGAGAATTGTGCACATAAATAATAGGGTTAGCTTTTGCAGAAAAGACAAAGGGCGCGAGAAAGACATAGGGAGAAATTGGACGGCGCGAGCACACCGACGGCCGAGTGCATGAGCGAGGGAGGGTTACCCTTGAGTACACTTCACCCAGATCGCGAGCGGGAGCAGGAATCGCTGCCCGTGTCGGAAATCCGGGTGGATGACCAGTGAAGAAGTAGAGATTGATTCCGAGGAGAGGGTGCTGGTGACGTAATTTGTAAGGGGCGTTGCGAGCTCCAATCTGTATTAACAAACTTTTAATTGCATGCATAATAATTCATTTTGTCACCTACCCACCTCCCAACACAGAAACCACAAAATGCATACGCACATACACACATACATACGTAGTCCTGATGTTTTAATAGACTGGAAAGAGAAAAAGAAGGACAGACCAAAAGAAAACAGAACAGAAAAAGAAAACTTTTTGTTCCATTGTTTAGCTACAGTTTTTTCTTAATTTTTGATTATTATTGTTTTGATTGTATTATCCGTTGTTCTCTCTGTGTGTGGGGAAAGGTAACGGTCTGGGAGATGTCAATTGCAACCAAGTGACACGAAATGAGGGTGGACGGATGTGAAACAGTGATTTCATCCGACGTATCTGCCCCCTTTATGGCGCACCGATATGCATCAGAGAGATCGGCCCCCCCCGTAGAGAAAGGTGACGGTCTGAGAGGTGTCAATTTCGACCAATTGACACGAAATAAGGATTGGGCGGATGTGAAACAGTGGTTTCAGCGACGGAGTCTGCACCCCGGGGTGCACTGGAATGCATCGGGGAGATCAGGCCCCACGTAGAGACAAGTGGAAGTCTGGGAGCTAGTACATATTTTTGACTGTCCAAACCTTGGCCGAGGGACGGCGCCAGCCTGGCGGGAGAAAGCGTGTAGGTTGTCAGTGGCACTTAACCAGATACAATGGATGAGTTTGACCAGCTGAACAATTTGGTCATGGGTCCTTTAGATACGATGAATGTCAACTCGATGGGTGGTCCAATAGAGAAAGAGAGGCTAATGGTTTTCTTTAGTGTAGATAAGATCTAAAGAGAAACTAAAACGACGAATTACAATTGCCCGTACCACCCCACTCCGGGGGAGGAGTGGGGACACAGAAGAAGGGATGGGGAAAGAAAGAGAGTAAGTCAGCATCGCGCGTACCACACGACGAGAGGAGAGAGAGAGAGAGAGAGAGAGTATGAGTTATACGCTTTTCGTCTTTGTTATTTGACGCGAAAATGCGATCACAAAAGAGTTAGACCCGAGATCTCGGCCGAGCTGGTCGTGATTCCCTCGGATCCCGAGGGAGCCGTTGCCCCGGGGCCCCACCATCGTTTTCCAACAGAGATTAATGTCTCAATTAATACCAACGGTCGTAAGAGTCCACACCCACCGTTTTGAGTAGACAAGTTATATCTCGATTAAGGATTTGCAGTCGTAAAGAGATTCACACACACACACACAGAGAGAAGGAAGATAAGATAGTTAGAAAAAAGCCATTATCGAAGAATAGACTTTGGGTTAAAAACCCACCGTTCATTTTTATTAAATAATTATTGTTGTGAAAAGACCTAGCCGTTTGTTGAGTTATTCTGTCATCGAATTGTCCTGCTAAGTAATCTTGCCTTCACAGAATCACGAAGTCGTCATTCATCTGACCCGGGGGAGATTCGATCCATCTTTCTTTTTACAGCCACTACAGACGAAATCACGAGCCAAAGAAAAGGTGTTCACAGTCAGGAAGGATTCCTGCACCGGGACGGTTCTCATTACATTACACTTGATGCCGTCACGTCGCACGGAGGAAGAAGAGTGTGGGGTCCCCGTTATAAGACCCCAGGGAATACCACAGGTTGTTGGCAGTGGGTGATCACTGACGATGACCAGTGTGATAACTCCTAGTGAGTAAATAATAATAATATAGACGTAAAGAGACTTATTATTATAAGTTATTCAAGTTTCCGTACGGACTACAGCACGGTTTGTATAATTTTGGTTATTTGGACTACATTTCTCATCTTGAGTGTTATCATCACAACGTTTCGGCTACTCTAACCTCCGTTCTTCTTCAGGTGTATCTCTTCGAACTCGGGAATCTGGACGGAAGTTCCAAGTGATAGTCATCTGAAGGTTGAAAGTTCAATCCTTGGTGCGGGCGATACGAAAATTTGCGAATTACTGAAGACTTCTCCCAGTCATGGCTGGGGGAACAAGAGCATGCTATCCCAGTGCATTAAACAAAGACCTCCATTCGAAATTCCGTCCAGATTCCCGAGTTCGACAGAAATATTGCCGAGTTCGAAGAGATACACACGAAGAAGGCCAGAGGTTACAGCGGCCGAAACCTTGTGATGATAACACTAAAGATGAGAAATGTAGTCCGAATAACCAAAATTTTACAAATCATCAATCCTCATCTAAAAAGTTCAGAAATGCAGCATGGTTGTTTTTAATTCTAATATCAACAAATATCTCTCGAGTCGTCATACGAATTTATCATAATCTTTAATTCTTTCACAGTACTGTTCCATCACTCAACTGCATATCTCATTCGCCCTTATCCTTGAGTGTATTCTGGCCTTGGTAAGTCGTGAACCATTAGCATTAAGACATTGAAAGGTTAACGTAGAGGTGATAGAAATCGAATTGGTGTGTACTTTTCAAATGCTGTAAATCGAAACCCATAATTGATTTATGTTTTGCGATATTTACAGATTCATATTTTGATCGCAGACGAAGCAACTGACAACTTGTGATAATTGTTTTATGAGCAGTTCGTATCTCGTTTAGTGTTTTAATTATAATCTTACAAAAGAAAACAAAACAAGAGCCACCATCGACAAAGACAGGAAGTAATTGCATTTCAAGAGGTTTATGCCATTTTGTATAGTGTTAGGGTTAGGGTTAGGGTTAGATAATTTATAGACGGCGATTTCAATGCATGAATCGGTTATAGGCGGATTGAAAGCAAAATAAAACATGTGAAACTATTTTTTTTATTTCTTCGTTTTTATTATTATTATTGTTTTTTGGGTTTTTTTACGGCATATCAACCCTTTTGGGTTATTTAATGCCAACTCCAGTTATATTGGTAAAAGGATTTAAATGCTTGAAATTAATAATATTAAAAAATGTTTAACAGATTTAGATGAATTTATTTTATATATGTATATTTCTTGAGCAAACAGTCTGCAATTTATTAATTTTTTTCATAGGGAAGTTTTATTTATTGAAGTTATAGATATTGGATTTTGGAGCATAAATCATGATATCCACTCTGATGTATTTAAATAGTTACTTTATAGTACCAACAGTGTACTGTTTTCGTCGCATGAGAACAAAATCAACACGTTCTAACATAAAGTGGTTCACTGTGTCTGACACATAACAAGTCGCACACTATGATAGCTCCTCTCTCAAAAGCCACGCATTCATTATTATTTCTGATCACTAAGAGTCATCACACAAATAACGTTAGTGATAGCTCACCGACACATACTAGTGGTGTTTCCTGGAGTCTGAGTGACAACAAGCTTCCCCAGAGTTCTCGTACTCTCCACCCATTTTTGATCACCACCGCAAATGACCTTGCAGCATCGCCACAGCCGCCTACCATTGATTTCTCGCTAGCAACGACCATTGGTCTTCCCTGGGATTTGGGTGGTAATAAGCCTCTCCAACGTTCCAGCACTCTCTGCACTTTTCCAGTGGAAGTCTGGTTAGTGCTGTCCTTCATCGGTCTTCCCATCCTCCTTGACCCTCTACGACTATTTTGTGTGGTGTCAGTTGAGGCCACTGCCATTATTTTGTGGGGGGAGCAGCTTATGATGTTTCTTGCAGTTTCTGTTCCATTAGTTCGTACGGTGGTGTTCTTCCAGTGGTTTTGTTTTCTTCCTGTTGTAAATTTCATGTGGCTGGTTACCATTCGTAGCTTATGCGAGTTGGTTTCAACATTTGAGGATTTTCCTTAACATTGTAGCTGTTTTGATCATTGCTGTCCTTTGTATAGTCTAAGTAATTCCTTTGATTCGAATTTTTCCAGTTTTTTGGGACTGTTCCTAGTGCCCTTAGGATTATTGCTATTATATTGACTTTCCTCAAGCTCCATATTACTTTCAGTTCTCTGGCAAGTTCCGTGTATTTGCTTCGTTTTTCCGTTTCCTTGATCTTCACTCTGTTGTCTGCTGTAACGGCGAAGTCTACGATTTGGCAGTATTTTTCCTTCTTGTCGATTATCATGACATCCGGTCTCCTTGCTTGTATGAGTTTATCTGTTTGTACATCTATATCACAGATGATTTTGTGTTTTCCGTTTTCCAGTACTATTTCTGGTTTATGCTTGTACCATTTATCTGTGTGTTTGAATTGCAGTCGTTTGCACAGTTCCCAGTGTACTGCTTTCCACACGCAGTCGTATCTGTTCTTGTATTCTTTTGGGGCTAGTTTGCGACATTCACTAATTATGTGATTTACTATTTCGACTTTTTGTCCACACAGTCTGCATTTACTGTTTTCCTGGCGTTTATCTATTTTAGCTTTAACGTAGTTTGTCCAGATCGCATTGTTCTGTGCAGCTGCTAGTAAAGTTTACATAATAATAACAATAATAATAATAATAATTATTATTATTATGATTATGATTATCATGATTATTATTATTATCTTTTTTTGTTATTCTTTTTTGTATTTACAAATCTTACTTGCTCTCAATGTCGCACAATGTAGTGTGTCGTATAACATACTATTTCGGGTAAAATTTTCATTATTCGGATTACTGTTCTCATCTTAGGTGTTATTCTCACAACTTTCCGCCACTGTAACCTCCGACCTTCTTCATGTGCGTCTTGTGGAACTTGGCCATCTTTATGTTGAACTGGGGTATTTATATGAAATTTCGAACGGAATTCTTTATTGAATCTGCGGGGACAGCTTTCTCTCATTCCGTCAGCCATGTCTTAAGAAATTCGTATTTGTATTCTTAGTATCGCCCGTACTGAGAATTTAACCTTTCAACTTCCAGAAGACTGTCACGTATAACTGATTATTACTTAGAACGTTTATTTGTTGCGGGTCTTTGCGCACCTGAAGAAAATCGGAGGTTACATCAGCCGAAAAATTGTTAGAATACATCCAAGATGAGAACAATAGTTTAAATAATACAAATAATACAAATATTCTCGAGTTCGAGAAGATGCAGTTGAAAAAGGTCGGAGGATACATTGACCGAGGCGTTGTGAGAATGACACCCAAGATGAGAAGAGCAGTTCAAACAATCAAATAATGCAAAAATAGTCCCGATATAGCTAGACCTGGATATACATAGTTTATAAAATAAGAAATGAAGGAACACGAGGACACGAAAGGACGAATCTGTCCGGCATCCGACACTAACTTTCTACTCATTCTCTTTACTGCATTAAACTGAAGATGTCTAGCTAAGAAATCGTAAAAGATACACGAAATAACTTGATTTTGTGAATCTGAGAAAAAAACACTAATAAAGACAGACTTTTAAAAATATCTATTACTAATGGAGATTTGGTATCTGGCTGTCTGAAAACGAAACTATGCAATACTTTTACAACTATTCAAGTCTCAATTCAGGGAAGGGTGTAGTGAAGTAACTGTGCTGTTGTCATGATCCCCATCCTAACAAGCACTAGCCGATCCTTAGGGTAGTGTAGTGTATGTTCTTACGTTAAACAAAAAATTACTTCTACCTTTTTAAAATATTGTAATTTTTAATTAGTCACGTTCTTTGCACGTGATAACGTCCAACATACGGCATCACATCGCTCATGCGTACATTTGGGAAACTCATAAATTGCCGCACCATTTGTTTGATAGGTAAAGGAGAACTTTAGTTGAACATTCGGATATCTATGTAGCTTCAATCTTAAATAGAGATCAAGTGTTAGCCCAAGTGGTTTCTTCTTATCTGTACCCTCTCTCTCACAGACGTGATGTTGCTAGTCTCAGTCTTTTCTATAAATACTATTATGGCATGTTTTCGTCAGAGTTATGTGCTCGATTCCCTGCTTCTTTTGTTCCAGCTCGTTTGATTCGTTGGTCTAGTTGTTTCCATTAATTCGCTGTTTTAATACATTATTGTAATACAGATTTCTTTTCCAGTAGCTTCTTTCCAAGAACTTCAGGCTTGTGGAACTCTCTTCCTGCTGACGGTTTTCATCCTACCTATAGCCTTGGTCTTTTCAAGACTAAGGCCAATAGGCATCTTCTGTCTTTGCGATAATCATATTTCGTTCTTGTTAGCTCCTTACATCAAGTGGCTTCATGCCTTGTCTGGAGTAATTTTCATTAAAAAAATAAGAAGACCCCGTTTGATTTATGAGAACTTACACTGAAGTAAAATGAATAAAAAAAAGTGAGTGTAAAATTAAGCCACTGATGTTTATTAGCACCAAATATGGTGGATTGCAGAAAAGGGGTGGATCAACCTGTATTCATCAATTTGACCTAATATATAAGCCTAATAAACCAATAAGCCAAAATCTAGAAGATTTATTATAGTTAGGTGGTTGAATGTTTCGGAAAAATAATAATTATTTTATTTAGCTGAATTTATTTAAATGTTATTCGGGGGTATTTCTATTAAAATGTCATGCGGTTAAACATGGTTAAACATTTTCTACTTAACTTAGGGCTCATTTGAGACAATTATGGTCTCAGTATTTATAATATTTTCTTATTTATTTCAACTTTACTTGTATATTTTCATGTGTCGTTGAGGAACTCACTTTTTTATCCATAACTAGAAGAATACTTGTCCTAAGATTGGTACAATCATTTCTAGGACAGAACATTTTGGCACCACTTTTATGTCACCTTACGAAGATAAAATTCAAGATATAACTTCATGTCTAGAATATTTGTTCCAATTTTGATCAAAACCCATTACATGATTTCGATTCTAGAAAATGTCTCGCATCTGAAGGTGTCTTGTGAAGCAATTAAAATTCAGAAATCAAATGATTATTGATCAAACTCAAGGCACATCTGAAATGGTTGAATTTTCAAATGCGAAGTTGTGCTGATATTACTCCCCATTATACCCCTTTTAAAAGACTCCAAAGAAACTGAAATTTGGGGAATATTTATTAATTGATGTCTAATAACTATTGTTAAAATTCACAGAAATCACAGGTATTTAAATTTTCACGAAGGGTTTTCCCCTTTGCACACCCTCTTCCGCATAAAAGTAAATGAAACTAAATATAGCCCACATTATCCCCCTTCCACGTTGTAGCTCAGTTCTAAAATTAACAATGACCGACTAATTAGTTTAGGAGTGAATCCTATTCATATATGAACATACGTTATTTTATATAAATAGAGAGTATTGATACTCCTCTCCAGGAGTTAGGCACAAGGCCAGTTTTTATCTTACTCCCACAAGTAAGATGTGACCCAAGGTCGGGTCGGGAAAGTGGGGTTTAAAAATTGCTTGGGCAGCCCCGTCGGCATTCCCCGGTAGAGGCGCCTCAGGCAGTAAGCAATAAACTTACTCCTCCCCAAAGAGGGGAGGCGAAGTCTGGGAGGGTGGACCTTCTAGAACTGCACAGGTAGTAGCTGCATCTACTCTGCGGTGTTTTTAACTGATGACACAATTTATCAAGGCAAACACAGTCAAGGATAAGGGTTAATAAGATAGATAGATTGTCCGTTGATGAAGAATATTGTGAGAGGATTGAGCATGATAAATGGAATGAACAAAGTTGAATAACTTATGAAAACAGTTTATGACAAGTATTTGTTGACATCGGATTTGAAGACGACTATGTTGTAATCTAACGGGAAACAGTCACGTGGTAATGTGTTCTGAATTTTCAAAGAGTGCTTTCACTTTCTTTTAACCTCTTTGGACAAAACTAATTTAAACTAAATATAGCCCGCATTTAGAGCCCTTAAGTCTAGCAGCTATTTTTTTAAAATTCATAATGAATGGTAAATTAGTTTAGGAGTGAATCCTGTAGATAAACAATATATAAGCATATACACATAGCTAATGTTATAGAAATGTGATTTCTCAAATATTCTGTTTATTCGGTGTCAATCTTTACTTCAATCCACTGCGACTCTAAATAGGCTATGATGAGAAATAGAAAGAAGAAAGTCATTAAATTTAAATGCTTTCTGGGTTCATAAGATGTTAATTACGTCAGCAGCTGTGCGCATGTGTAAAGGCGTAAATCTTATATATATATATATATATATATATATATATATATATATATATATATATATATATATATATATATGAGAAAGGAAGGATGAGGGTAATCCGACGTAATGGGAAATGAAAAAGGAAAAACCAAAAAATGTTTTTTTTTATACGTATTCATCAACGTTTCGTCTTTATTTGTAAGACTTCCTCAGGATGATCATTTTAAGAAAAATGTCATGCAAGTACATGAAAATATTGGGTTGACATGATGGGTTAATGAGAAGAAAGTAGTAGCACACCCAATATTTTGATGTACTTGCATGACATTTTTCTTAAAATTATCATCCTGAGGAAGTCTTACAAATAAAGACGAAACGTTGATGAATACATAAAAAACATCTTTTGTTTTTTTCTTTTTTCATTTCCCATATATATATATATATATATATATATATATATATATATATATATATATATATATATATATATATATCAGCGAATCTTTATGCGAATTACAAGACTTCTATAATAATCAGTAAGAAAATGATTGTTAAAGAAGAAGGAAAAAACAATGCTTTTCTATGAACACTTCATATAAATATATGAATATACAGTTGAGAGGAAGAAATATTCGTACACATTAAAATAACATTTCTGTAATATCTATGTGCATTAAGTTAACAAATCATTTTTTCATTCATAATATAAGATTGCATACTAATAATATATGTAAATAAACCTACATTCTATTTAATTGTAGAGAAGTTGATGCAATTCATTCATTTTAATGAGTGAAAACAGTAATCGCCCATACAAAAATATCGTATTATCTTCATCTAATACTTATTGTTATATGTCCTTTCTTTACTTAAATAGCGGCTATCTCTTTCTTTAGTCCTTAATTCATTATTTGTGAACATAAGTAGGTATTTTGCTCCATTCTGCCAGATTTTTACATATTTATTAGTGCGTTTTTTTGTATTGATGGGTCACCGTTTATCAAGACCCGAGGGCCACTCGAGGATCAGGGTTAAATTAATTGTTGGTTGGACGATGATCGCCGTCACGAGAGAATTGGAAACAATGGATGGAATGGGAAGAAGAAAACTGAAAAGTACTTGATTCTCCAAAAGGACGGTTCGACAAGTATTTGTTTACATTAGACTTGAAGACGACCATGCTGTAGTCGGTTGGGAAGCAGGCTCGTGGTATCTTGACCTCAAATACATTGCCCCTCTGTAAAATATTTACAGCAGGAATTCATCTCGATACAACCACAGCGAATAACTTTTTTTCTATCTTTCTATCTCTCTCCCTTTGTACAAAAGACTAAATGTAACTTTAATGAACAAAGTTTATTTCCTAGAACATTGCATTCGTAGAACAAGATACCGCAAGTCTTCTTTCCAACCGGCTACAGCATTGTTGTCTCCAAGTCTTTGATCAGTGTGTTGAATAATGGCCCTATGAGAATGGACGCATCTGTCGGAGATCGAATTTGACTTGCGCGATTTGTGACGAAGTCATCTCGTGCAAGTTCGGTTCGATGTGTTTTCCACGATTGCGATGACGTTGACGTGACCTTAAGTTCATAGGGGTCAAGAGATGAGATCACACCTTCGTGATCACGAGGTTTTGTTGACGTCAGAGTTTTCCGCTGTGGGAAAGTTAAATTGAGATTTGATCAGTTTCTCACTTGAAAGCGACGACAGAACAACTCACAATCATGTAGCTGTTACAAGAAGGGATTCAGAGTCCCAAAATATAAGAACCTTAGTAAATCTTTCATATTCCTCCCTCTGCAAGTGATTACGGATTAACGTAGGAATGTTAACTAGTGTAGTCTCTCTCTATCTCTCTCTTTCCAACGAACTCCTGAATTCTTGGCTAATTAATTAATAGTAAATAAATGGCTCGGGTTTAAACAGCAGAAGACTTTGTGAATTTATTGAAGTAGAGAGATTGCTTTCAGTCGGGAAGAAACCGCCGACAACAACGGGCTTCTGCGGTGACAGTGATGGCAGCGACAGACAGATGATAGCAGTCGACGATAAAAAGCTGCGACAACGAAATAAGGTTAGTACACGCAGTACGAATAGTCGCGACGCACGACGACAGCGACTGAGAAGCGCGCACGAGTAGCGCTACTAGTTCCCTGCAATTCGACGACAGCGACTGAGAACGCGGATCGAGTAGCTACGACACATCGCCCCTTGGATCAACAGAGAAGGTAAATCTACGACGACCAAAGAGTTACAGGTGATGCCATAATGTGTAAATGTAACAAGTGAAGGAGCGATTCTTCTAAAAGGAGGCAATTAAATCTATTGTGCCAATCCAGAGTGGAGGGATGGATTTTCCCTCCAATTAAAATCCGACCTTTTGTCTAACTCTGCCCTCGTGGGGGAAAGTTAATAGTGACTGACACGACTGATTATTCCACCTTTAAAATGCCGGCCTCGCAGGACAGCTGTCGTTGAGTAAAACCACATAACCTGTGACTCTATTTTGACAGAGTTGCATCTGATTAATATAAGCGTCTATAGACGCCACAAATACGCATGTAAATATTAATAAACATGAGTTAATCAACGTTTGTTTCTCTATGGCGGTTTTCCTATATACTTTAATAACACAAAATACATGCTAAAATAACTTAGTTCTGGGATGGAGTTATATTTTTAAAAAACAATTATGTTATGATTGATCTAATTAGCTGCCATTTGTAATTAACTGGACATTTTACCCATCTCTACTTTAGCTATCTATGTACTTCGCCTGCACCGAGGATTGAACCTTCAAATGACTGTCACTTAGAACTGAATTTTACTTAGTAATATATCCACTGCGCTACGGGTCCTTGCGGACTTGCTACCCTTGTGGATTTAATAAAAGGTTCCGTTCGAAATTCCGTCCAGATTTCCGAGTCCGACAAGGTACACCTGAAGAAGGTCGGAGGTTACATCGGCCGAAACGTTGTGATAAAAACATCCAAGATCTTTCATCATCATCGAATGAACGATTTGCATAATGGATCGCTGCAATACTCCAGTATCGGAAACGTTTTCGATAAATATTTCATTGAACTACTTTATTTCTATTTTATGTAATAAAATTGTATCCATTCATTTCTCTATTCCTCCTAACTGTAAATCTGTTTTTTTTTCTAGCCCCACAATTTCATTTTCTCTTATACGCGCTCTTTTAAAAGGTTGTAATATCTTTTTTTGTAAGTGTTTTGTGGAAACAACTTCCTAATGACATTAATCGACTGTATACAAGTGCATTTTATATATTAATAGAGCACAATCAATTATCTCTTTGTTCTTTGCACACATTAGCTAATGTCGCGAGGTCACGTTAAGTGCAATAGCTCTTTAGTGATAGCGCAACATGGATTAGTGACTGAGTCTGGGGTGATTAGTCATGTAAATGCCATGAAATAAATATAAGTATTTTACGTTGTTGATAGTTTTAAGTGTCCGAAATGGGAGAAGATTTGGCGATTTACTTTACTTTGTTGAGCGAATATATCTATATAGAATGGTTCTTGGATGTAGTGTTTATATAGTATTATTATTTTTTTATTATAATTAATGTTATTTGATATGCAAATTACTATATCATACGGTTATCTTAAAGGTAATATATTATTATTATTATTATTTTATCATTATTATTATTTATTTATGTATATATTAGTGATATTTTAAGCTGAATTATTTCGACACTTGATTATTGGGGAAATGGTCGTATAATCAGTACCATCGGAGAGCCATGAATATTATAACTGTCCTTTTTTTAAATCTCCGAAACAGTTACATGGTAAACAGCTGATGATCCCCGTGTAAATATTAGACGCTTAAGGTCTCCTGTTTTTGTTTAACACTTAGATAATTAACCCCCCCCTTTTTATTTTAAATTTTTTTTTACTTATATTTTTTCATTTATTAATTTTCCATTGAATGTTAAGTCTGCAATATCTTGGATTTAGTTAGTTTGTCTGGGAATTTAAACTGCATTTTACATTTTTTTTTTAATGACTCAAAGCTTCTTTAGACTATATATATATATATATATATATATATATATATATATATATATATATATATAATAAATCATGTAATCCGCCCCCCTATACAATTATAGATTAAATATGCTTCAAATTTCCCCCTCTCTCTAAATTTGCATTAGATGTTGTCACTTTCTCTCTCTACTTATATTTGAATTGTCGAGTGTGAATTTCTTTGATCTCATTTTCAAAAATCTAATCATCTCACTTAATACTAAATCTTATGTCTAGAATAATTATTCACATTTTAAATGAATCTTGCTTAATTGGTAACTAATGACTACACAACATTTAATGCGAATCTGATATATTTGAATTTTCAAATTGGGGGTTGTGGTGTGTTCATATTATGCCTTGTAAAACCCCTTAAAAAGAAAACTGGCATTTGTGAAATATTTATTAATTGATGTGTTATACCTATTATTAATATTTTATAAATTAGGGGTTTGGGGCTTTGGTAACACTAAAAGTGGGTTGCTGATCAATTGTAAATGGACATAATTATCAGGTAGATTGTCTCTATTTTAAGTATTTCTATACCATATCCTCGCTTATAATGATAATTGACTTATCTCTAGCATAGCTGGCACTCCAGGGATAATGGATGGAGCAGTGCCCTTATGTGTGCCTTGAAATCATAAAATGTCTGTGACGAGGTTAGACAGAAGTTCTGCCTTTTTTGGTGAGACACGTTCAATGTTGAAACTTGTAACCGTGAAGTCAACCTTCTTTTTACCACCAGTAATGGATGTAAAGTAGCAATCTTGATTTGGTTTCAAGAAACCGTCAAGATTAACAGTGACATCATGTTAATATTATAATCAAGCTAAGAGTTAATCAACGTTTGTTTACATAACGCTGTTTTGATATATATTTCAATCACACAAAACATTTTAATGTAATTGTCAGTTTTGGGATTGAGTTATGTTTGAAAGAAACTTCAATTTTAATTGTTCTAATAAACAGAATCCGCAAATAACTTATCAAGTTATCCATTTCTTATTAAGTTTCTGTCTATCACTTTCACCCTCTCTTACTGTATGTTGTTTGACACCCAAGCTTTTATTTTATACGTCATCTACTACTCTCGGTCCCGTGACTCTCTCTCTCTCCCTCTCGCTCTCGTCTTCGTAACTCTATCTCTGTCTCTCGCAACTGTAACTCCCTATCTCTCTAGTTATTTACAGTAGAAGGTAATGCGGAAAGGAAGTAAGAAAAATAAATTAAGAAAATATCATATGGCAAAAGACAGTAGTACTATTCAACAGATAGTTGGAGAGTTAGAGAGAAGAGAGAGAATGAGAGAGAGACAGAGAGAGAATGAGAGAGAGAATGAGAGAAAGAAAGAGAGAGAAAGAAAGAGAGAGAGAGAGAAAGAGAGAGAAAGAAAGACAGAGAGAAAGAGAAAGAAAGAGAGAAAGAGAAAGAAAGAGAGAGAGAAAAAGAGAGAGAGAAAGAAAGAGAGAGAGAGAAAGAAAGAGAGAGAAAGAAAGCGAGAGAGAGAGAAAGAGAGAGAGAGAGAGAAAGAGAGAGAGAAAGAGAGAGAGAGATAGAAAGAGAGAGAGAAAAAGAGAGAGAGAAAAAGAAAGAGAGAGAGAGAAAGAAAGCGAGAGAGAGAGAAAGAGAGAGAGAAAGAGAGATAGAAAAAGAGAGAGAAAGAGAGAGAGAGAGAAAGAGAGAGAGAGAAAGAAAGAGAGAGAAAGAGAGAATGAGAGGAGAAAGAGAGAGAGAAAAAGAGAGAGAGAGAAAAAGAGAAAGAGAGAGAGAATGAGAGAGCAAGAGTGAGAGAGAAAGAGAAAGAGCGTAAGAGAGAGAGAAAAAAAAGCGAGAGAAAGAGAGAGAAAGAGAGAGAATGAGAGAGAGAAAGAGAGAGAAAGAGAAAGAGAGAGATCAGGAAGAAACGAATTTTGGATTTTGTCTCAATTCTTTAATATTTGTCTTGCTTTGTAAACTCAATTATTCCTGATTCAAACAATTTAACGCGATCCCAATGGTTGACCCATCATGTTCTACCGAAGTAATAGATAAGAGCCACGTATATAACTGAAGTTATACATGTACGATTTTATTAGGTTGGTTAGTTGTTTGGTTTTACGACATATCAACCATTTTCCGGTTATTTAATGTTAAATCCGGTCATTTTGGTAAAAGTTTTTATGTTTCAAGTTCGTTATATTTTCAAATATTTATTCGTTTGATTGTTTTGTAGAGGAAAATTCTTGTTTTTGTTTTTGACTTTGCAGAACATGATTTTGCAAAGGGAAAGGAAAATAATAACAATGACATTAATGTTCGGTTTTGTTTGGTTTACGCCATAACAACAGCCACCTATGGGGTATTTAAGGCCGAATAAAGTTGTCAAATAACATTCCAGGGTAGGTTTATTATTTTATATTGTTTTGAAAAAAAAAAAAAAAAAAAAAATTAAGATTACATTTTTTCAACTGTCCAACTTCTTTGATGAAGTTTCAGATTTGGGTTAGATCTGTGTTTTTAAACAGATGTTATTAGGAGGCAAAGCTTGTAGGGTTAAGGTTAGATTTTATTAGGATGCAACAGTTTTAGGGTTACGGTTAAGGTTAGATTTTATTAGGAAGCAAAGGGTTTTGTCTTAGGGTTAAGGTTAAGGTTAGATTTTATAAGGAGGCAATGGTTTTAAGGTTAGGTTTTATTAGGAGGTAAATGTTTTAGGGCTAGATTTTATTAGGAGGCAAAGGGTTTAAGGTTAGGGTTAAGGTTAGATTTTATGAGGCAATGGTTTTAAGGTTAGGTTTTATTCGGAGGTAAATGTTTTAGGGTTAGATTTTATTAGGAGGCAAAGGGTTTAGGGTTAGGGTTAAGGTTAGATTTTATAAGGAGGGAAAGGTTTTAGGGTTAGATTTTATCAGGAAGCAAAGGGTTTAGGGTTAGGGTTAGGGTTATATTTTATTAGGAGGCAAAGTCTTATGCAGTGGATTTGTAAACCTTACACTTAATTGCTTTTTGGAATGAGAATTGTCTTCATTTTAACTTCATTCCTAACCATTTTCATCAAATTTAATCTACCCTACTATTTAATTGAACGCCTCAGAGGAGACATCTGTATAGATGAAATGCCTAAATAAATAATGAACAGAGTTCAGTTTAAGAGATTTCCTATCTGCTTAAATAATTGCACAATTGCATGATTTATAGAAACTACCCAAAGGACATTAGCTATTTTGACATTTTCAGCTATCCATGTAATTTGGGAAGGTGGTTTTGATATTAGCACACAATGTCGACGCTCTGTACTCCTTTGTGTTATATATCAAGCGGGTAGGCTCCCTGATATATAATTTAGATAGTTGAAAATAACAGGAAATTGAAAACCGCTGAGAAAGTAAGCTGAGATCAACTAGATGATCTCCAGTAGACGTTGTTTATGCGGTAGGAATGTAATAGACACGGATATGACGTCAATTGGTTCAAAAAGAGTAGGCAATAAGGAATAGATTTCACTTGGAACGATGCATTAGCGCCGGGCGTGATAATGATATGGGCTGATAAGATTAATTAATTAGTGATTTTGAGCCCACTCTGTCCTCTGATTAAGAACGAAGATCAATTTGAATGAATATACGCTGTCTTCCATCAGTTTTGTCTCAAGTTAGTCTTTTTAAAGGTATGTCAGAAGCTTTAATTACAGGATATGGTTCCCTCGGTCTTGGAGCACAAGAAGAACTCCTAGCAACAAGGTATGGATAACAATTAGCGAACTTTAATGTTTCTTTAATAGGTTCGGCAACTTGGTTGATGCGTGTGTGACACAAGGTTGAGAAGGCAACATTTAGTTCTTATTGGATCCATAGCGCCATTTCCTTTAGGGATGTTGGAAACTCCTGTAAGTACCTTATTCCGAGAAGAAGCAAGGATGGCAACGCCAACAACAACAACATCTGAACATGGTGATTCATAAAGATTATAGTTGTGCTTATTTACCTTTACACGGACATAAAACCAAAAGAAATCAGTATAAAACTAGTTCATACTTGCTCGGGTATAGTACACTACCTGGGTATGTCAATCATCATCTTTACCTAGCTTCTACCTCTTTATAGCTAATATGAAGAATAATACTTGTAAAATCTCTTTCAAAAATACGCTACTTAGTATTTATATGAGAGAGTAGATAACTACGATGAATATTTTTACGGATTGTTTTTAATGGGCAAACACATTAGAACTGATGTTTCGGAATTTTCAGATGAGGATTTAATTTCTTTGATTATTCAAACTACTGTTCTCATCTTGGATGTTATTCTTGCAACGCTTCGACCGATGTAATTGATCGAACTCGGGAATCTTACTGTCGAACTCGGGAATCTCTACGGAATTTCGAACGATACCTTTTACGTAATTCACAGTAGTAGCTTGCTCTCGTTTGGTCAGTCATGACCGAGTAGAATTCTTAAGTGACCCTCAACCTCCAGAACACGGGTCCTTGTGGTTATAATTGACAGTCTTCAAGAGGTTGAAGGGTCAATCCAAACGAAATTCTAGAAAACATTTAAATATGATTAGTATTTTGTAAAAAAGTGAACGAGCGTTTCGTTTCTTATTGGTATATATATATATATATATATATATATATATATGTAATTTCTAGCTGGACCCCGTGAAAGTTCTACGGTGTTTATACATCAATATGTATAATTTACTGTTATTAATAATATTTGTTTCGAAATAATAAATGTCTGCCAGGGTTAATGCTATAAAGAACATATGGTTCTTTCCTCTTCCGTAAAAATAATTGCCATTGTCAGCAAAATGTTCTTTAAAAAAAAAACCCGATATTTTCCTTTGTTCTTTATTTGCCTAAATTGTAACAATTTCATTCTTTTTAAAACAACACAGGAGAATGGAATGTCAGCTAAATATACTTCAAAATAACAACACGAATGTCGTCTATTGAAATGCATTTATTATACCCGGTACTGGCCGATATAATTTGATTTGGGAACAATTTATTTTAAAGAGTAATGTCTGAATTTTTCACCTTAGCGATATCAGATTCATCACCAAACACCATCTTTGCTAATCTCTTCTTTTGAAATGGGTGTGAAAGGTGATAACGTACGTACGAACATGAAGCGCTTTAGCGTATTATTATAGAGATAATTTAAGTCCGGATAATTTTTTGAACACATTATATTTGTCTATCTTAGTAAATGAACAGAGATTTCGTCTCGGTACTTCTTGAACACAACCCCTACATGACAACGCCTTATACGTTCACCATATTACTCTCTATTTTCTCTCCTTCCAACTAGAGCTAAGTCAGACACAAGGTCTGTTTTTTATGTGGAGAAAGTCCAGCTCCCGAAAGGAGTACTTTGGATTGAGACAAAGATTAAAATTGCCTCAGTCCAGAAGGATTTCGTCTAAGAGCAGGAACAGTACATATACTGGGAGGTGACGATGGTTAAGTGGATATCAATACGGACAAAAGACCTGGGCGTTCCAAGTTCGAATCCAGTCGGTTCCACAGTACCACTTTCACTTAGGGATGTTGGCAACCTTCTTGTGGTCCTTCCCGTAAGTACCCGATGTCTCTCAGAAAGATTTCTAACTAGAAAAACATTGGGGAAACTAATGCCAAACCAGAATCATCTGATTCACACGAAATAAGAAGTACATATACTGCACTTTGATTCCAGCCCCAAAGAACACAACTTTTGTCCACTTCAGTCTAAAAACCTTTTGAACATTATTAGTATTAAAAAACCCTTCAGTCTAATGTTCCCATGTTGGATTTTATTCTCATAACGTTTCGGCTGATGTAATCTCCGACCTTCTACAGATGCGTCTTGTCGAATTCAGCCATCTTCATCTCGAACTCGAGAATCTGTACGGAATTATGAACAGAAACGTTTGATTAATCCGCGGGAATAGTTTTGTTTTCTTAATGATGTTCTAATCTACTATGTATAATCAATGATCATTTAATGATCGCCATATTGCATTACTACGTCCACTTAGTCATTGTTACTTCGCATTACATGGCATTAGTATCAACGTAACTACAGCAATTAATGTAGCTGCGATATATGTGGATCACACGCTCATACTCTGACCTCATCATGAGGATGTTCAAGCATTTATGGACGATGTGAACTCCATCCGTCCGTCTGTACAGTAACATCGGCCGAAACGTTGTGAGAATAACATCCAAGATGAGAACAGCAGTCGAAATAATTAAATGAATACATGTTACTGTTAATTCTCATCTAAAAAAATTTGAAACGTTCATTCATTTTTTATTTTATCTTGGTAAATCTTGAGTTGAAGTATTTTGTGAATAGAGTATCTTGAAGGAAATGGATGTTTCATTCATCTTTCGTTCCCGTATTTATAAATAATCTATGGGAATACGCGTCTCAGTACGGGTAAAAATCAATCCACCAAACAAAACAGATTTGCACCAATGTTATGGTTCTTTACGAAGGCTGAAATCCAGACATAATACTACGAAATCTTATGCCTATCAACCGTATGCTAATTTTGTTCAAACTCTGTTACATGTTTTGGATTCTGAAAAATGTCTCGCATTTAAG
>OY744532.1:98976664-99106664 GCA_963556195.1 Sepiola atlantica | reverse complement strand
AAGTTGAAGATAGAATTGATGTTAGATCATGTTTAGAAATTAAAAAAAACGTATTTAAATAAGATATAATTCTGCAGATTGTTCACAAATCACATGCAATTCTGTATCATATGAACTACTATTTCTTTATCGTATGCTAATAACCCGTGTAGATTACACGTGTTAGTAGCAATAGAAAATCTAAAGTAACAAAAACCGTTAATTCTTAAAGCTGAATAAAATATTATTAGTCTCAGCAATTTGTAAACTGGCAAAACAGAAAGCGACCGGTGCATTACATAACATGTACCCTTCAAATTAGATGACCTGGTCTAATTCTACCCAATAATATACCTAGAAATACATCGTTTCTACCACATGTTGCCTTTTATACCCATTGGTCATGCACGGATATAGTTAAGTTTTTCATATTTCGTTTTTATTATCAGAAAAACTACCTAAGAAACGAGTTAGCATGTGATTTTCAAATGTCTATCAAAAATGACATGGGCATGCGAGGAGAATGATGACACTATGGAAATACAATGACGAAAAGTGGGGATTTCATGTTATTTTAAAATTTACACAGTGGTCTAGAAGAAGAACAATAACACGAAACAATTATTATGTTTACATGTGTAACAAGATTTAATACGTCACGTAAATTATTAATTAATATAAAAAGACTCCTTGGCAAAGCCGAGTGGGGTCAGCTAGTACATATATAAAGCGATAGAGAAACAAACTATTTTACAACTAAAAAAAATGAGCTATCAGAAGATGTTTTCATTTGTTCTCTCTGTATATATATATATAATAATATTTGTAAGAAAAATATCTTTAATGGTGATCATTGGTGTCCTGAAAGGAATGCTTTGGTAACACTTCATAAAATCACGTATAAATGCTCTGTACTCTGTAATCGAGTATCATCGAGCTTGTTTTTATTGGAACAACCCCAGTCTTCACTGAATGATCTATTTCATAAGTGAAAAATCTAAATATATATATATATATATATATATATATATATATATTTGTATATATATATATATATATATTTGTATATATATATATATATATATATATATATATATATATATATATATACAGAGAGAGAGAGAGAGAGAGAGAGAGGACTATTAGAAGGCTATCACAATGCAAGAAATAGAAATATGTCGGCGTTGAGAAGTAAAACAAAAATAAGTGATATTTTAAAATATTTTCTTTATCACAAAGATTTGCTATACAAAATATATAACAAAAATCCCTTGTGTTAGTCTTACTTCTCAACGCCGACATATTTCCATTTCTTGAATTGTGATAGCTTTTTAATACACCTCTATATACGTGTTAAACACAATGATTTAAGCTAACTACCTCTCTTTATTGTATATATATATATATATATATATATATATATATATATATATATATATATATACAAATTATACAGTGGTGCATTAATAATAATATATATATATTTATATATATATACATATATAAACATATATATATATTTATATATATATATACATATATACACACATATATATATATATATATATATATATATATATATATATATATATATATATATATATATATATATATATATATGAGAAAAGTATACTGATAGAGAGATAGTTATGGAGCGTACTTACCTCACGCCAACCTTTACTTTCTCCAATAATCATAATTTCCAAAAAATCGATCCAGAGACGTGTTTTTAACAATGTACTCAAAATATCCTCAAGAAAAAATAATATTATATTTTTCTCTTCAGTTTTATATGGAAGCGAGATTCAAATAATGATTGTTTATCTGTTTAAGTTAATTAATTTTGAAACTAATTTTCCATCTTTCAACATTTTCGCCCCCTCTTTAGATGAGAATATTGGCGACATTGAACTGTCTGTAAAATCTAACATCTTTGTCTATAGAAAAACACAATTCTCTTTAAAAGACCATTTGTATTGTAACAACACAAATCAGTGTATCCTAAATTAAATCAACCAACATTCTATATGTGGTACGCGAAACACATTAACTTATATACATACACAAATGACATGGAATTAGTAAATTATAGAGAAAATCACATAAAATTGTACAGATTAAAATCTAATATTTTACTTTTCTTCTGCTTTTACGCATATGAAATAATATTCTACACATTCTTCACATATTACATATAATTCTACAGATGGTACACACATTACATATAATTCCTCAGATGCTATAAAAAGTACACATATTTTTTCACTTGATATACAAATAAAACATAATTCTATAAATAGTACAGAAATTACATATAATAACACATATTCCAAACAAACTGAACATAAATCTACGGATAGTACACAAATTACATATAATTCTACAGAAGGTACACACACTACATATAATTCTACCAATGGTAAACAAACACCATATACGTCTTCAGCTGGTACACAAACTACATATAATTCTACAGATTACATATAATTCTACAGATGGCACAAAATCTATATATAGTTCTACAGATGGTAAAAACATTACATATAATTCTACAGATGGTATATAAACTACATATAATTCGCAAAATGGTACAAAAAATTACATATAATTCTTCAGATGGTACACAAAATAAATTTAAGTTTGCAGATCGTACACACATTACATATAATTCTACAGATGGTACACACATTACATATACTTCTTCAGGTGGTACACACATTACATATACTTCTTCAGATCATACACTAATTACATTTAATTCTACAGATAGTAAATTCACCACATATGATTCTACATATTGTTTATAAATTGCATATGATTCAACATATTGTAAACAAATTACATACAATTCTACATCTAACTCTACAGATGGGACACACACTACATACATTTCGACAGATAGTACACGAATTACATATAATTTTTCAGATGATACACAAATTATATTTAATTCTATACATGGTAAATTAAGTACACATAATTCTACAGATTGTACCCACATTACATATAATTCTACAGATAGTACACAAATTACATTTTATTCTACAGAGAGTACACAATATACATATAAATCTACCCATAGTACACAATATACATATAAATCTACCCATAGAACACAAACAACATTCAATTCCAGAGATAAAACACAAATAACATTAAATTCTACAGATGGTAAACAAACTACACATAATTCAACAGATAGAACACAAACTACATATAACTTTTCAGATTGTACACCAACCACATATACTTCGACTAATGGTAAAGAAATTACATACAATCCTACAGATGGCACATAAACAACCTATAATTCTACATATAACTCTACAGATGGTAAAAAGACTACATATAATTCTAAAGATGGTACACAAATTACATATAATTCAACATATTGTACACAAATTACATATCATTCTACAGATGGTACAAAAATACAAAATACAAAAATAACATATAATTCTACAAATAGTACACACATTTCATATATTTTTACAACTTGTAAACAAATTGCACATAATTATACAGATGGTGCAAAAATTACAGACAACTCTACGGATGGTACACACACTACATATGATTCTACAGATCGTACACAAACTTCATATAATTATTCAGAAGGTACACAAATAACATATAATTCTCCAACTGGTAAACAAATTGCACATAATTCTCCGGATGGTACGCAATCACATATAATTCTACAGATGTTAAACAAATTTCATATAATCCTAAAGATGGTACACACATTACATATAATTCTACAGATGGTATACAATCCGCATATAATTCTACATATGGTTCACAAATTGCATATAATTCCGAAGATGGTACACACATTAGATATAATTTTACAGGTGGTACATTTACTACATATAATGCTACAGATGGAAAAAATTACATATAATTTTAAAATTGGTACACAACTTCATATAATTCTACAGATAGTATTCCCACAATATATAATTCAAAACATGGTACACAGATTACATATAATTTTACAGATGGTAAACAAATTACATATAATTCTACAGATGGTACACAAATTACACATAATTCTACAGATGTTACACTTACTACATATAATACTACAGATGGTACACACACTACATATAATCTTATAGATAGTACACAAATTACATTTAATTCTACAGATATTAACCAAACCACATATAAATTAACAAGTAGTTCACAAATTCTATATAATTCAACACATGGTACAAAATCACATATAATTCTACAGATGGTATACACATTTTCTATAATTCTACAGATAGTACACACACCACATATAATTTTACAGATACTACACAAACTTCATATATTTCTACATATAGTACACTAAGTACGTATACTTCTACATATGGTACACAAATTACATATTATACAGACTGTACAAAAATAACATATAAAACTATTAATAGTACACAAACTAAATATAATTCAACAGATAGTACACAAATTACATGTAATATTACATATTGTACCCCAATTATATACTATTCTACAGATTATACACGAACTACGTAGGATTATACATGTTGTACACAAATTATATATAATTCTACATATGGTACATAAATTGCATATAAGTCTACAGATGGTACACAAACTACATATATTTCAACAGATGGTACACAAACTACAATAATAATACAAATGGTAAAAAAATTACATATAATTCTAGATATTGTACAAAATCTGCATATAATTCGACAGATCCTACACTAATTACATATAATTCTACAGATAGTACAAAAACTACATATAATTCTACAAATAGTACACAAATTACATAATTCTACAGATAGTAAACCTAACACATATAACTCTACAGATAGTAAAAATACATATAATTCTACAGATGGTACACATATTACATGTAATTTAACGCATTGTACACACATTTCATATAATTCTACAGATGGCAAACCAACATATACTCATACAAATATTACACAAATCACATATAATTTTACAACTGGTAAACAAATTTCACATAATTATACAGATCGCACACAAATTACATATAATTCTACAGATTGTTCATAAATTACATATATTTCTACCCATGGTACACAAATTACATTTAATTCTACAGATGGTAACCAAACCACATATAATTCTACATAGAGTACACAAATTGCATATAATTCCACAGATTGTACACAAATTCCATATAATTCCACAGATGGTAAACAAACATATAATTATACAAATAATACACAAATTACATATAATTTTACAACTGGTAAACAAATTGGACACAATTATACAGATGGTACACGAATTACATATAACTTCACGGATGGTACACAAACTACATATGATTCTACAGATCGTACACAAACAACATATAATTCTTCAGAAGGTACACAACTAACATATAATTCTACAAATGGTAAACAAATGGCACATAATTCTACACATGGAACAAAAATCGCATATATATTTACAGATAGTAAAAAAAATTTAAATAATTCTACAGATGGTAAAAGAACCACGTATAATTCTACAGATTGTACACTTACTACATATAATTCTACAGATGCTAAAAAATTACATATAATTCTACAGATAATACACAACTTCATATAATTCTACAGATAGTATACACACTACATATAAGTACGTATAATTAGAAAAATGGTACACAAAGTACATATAATTCTACAGATTGTACAAACACTACATATAATTCTACAAACAGTACACAAATTCCATATAATTCTACAGATGGTACACAAATTACATATAATTCTACAGATGGTACATTAATTACATATAATTCTACAGATGACACACCAATTACATATAATCTTACACATTGTACACAACCTACATATAATTTTACAAATGGTAAACAAATTACATGTAATTCTACAGATTGTACAAAATCTACATATAATTTTACAGATGGTACATACACTACATATAATTCTACAGATGGTACACACATTACATATAATTCAACACATTGTACACACATTATATATACTTCTACAGATTGTACAAAAACACATATAATTCTGCAGATAGTATATAAGTTACATATGATTTTATAACTGGTAAACGAATTGCACATAATGACACATATAGTATACAAATTACAAATAACTGTACGGATATTACACACACTACATATGATTTAACAGATCGTACACAAACAACATATAGTTCCACAGAAGGTGCTCAAATAACATAATTTTCAACTGTTAAAAAAATTGCACATACTTCTAAAGATGGTACACAAATTTCATATAATTCTACAGATTGTAAACAAATTTCATATAATTCTTAAGATGGTACACACATTACATATAATTCTAAAGATAGTGTACGAACTACGTATAATTCTACAGATGGTACACGAATTACATATAATTCTACATATGGTACATAAATTACATATAATTCCACAGATTGTACACAAATTGCATATAATTCTACAGATGGTGAACAAACATATAATCAAACAAATAATACACTAATTACATATGCTTCTACAGATGGTACACTTACTACATATAATTCTACAGTAGGTACACAACTTCATATCCTTCTACAGATTGTATACACACTAGATATGATTTAAAAAATTGTACACAAATTACATATAATTTTCCAGATGGAACACACATTACATATTATTCTACAGATGGTACACAAATGACATATAATTCTACAAATGTTACACCTACTACATATAATACTACAGATGGTACACCAACTACATATAATTTTACAGATGGTACACAAATTACATATAAGTTTACAGATGACAGACAAATTACATATAATTCTACAGATGGTAAAAATAACTACATATACATCTAAACTAATTGAACATAATTCTACAGATGGGACACTTTTGACATATAGTGTTACAGATTGTTCACAAATCACATTCAATTATGTATAACATAAACTACTAATTATGTATCGTATTGGTTAAGGAACACTGTTGGTTCTTTATTGATGTCCGTTTGGGGCGAATTTCTCTCTTCAAACATACCAGCATTTTTTTCTTTTTAATTTCCTCTCGTTTTTATACTTGTTCAATTTCATTCTACCCCCCAGAAAATGTCCCACACGTCTGCATTCTTCGCCGTTATTAAATTTTGTACCACGAAAAATTTATTTATATATATATATATATATATATATATATATATATATATATATAATATATTAGCAATTGATATTTTGTTTATTTCGCAAGGTAATTGATGAACAAAATACATTGCGCATCCCAAAATACAGAGGCCAACACTTTTCTTGATGATGTTTGCATGTCTGTTTGCTTTAGCCGACTTTCACCTGTTTCAGTTCACTCAGAACACTACCGATTTTACACCATAATGTAGTGGGCTATCGATGTGTAACTCAAAAGCTCTTTTTGGGGCACTGAAACCGTGATAAATAACTTTCTGAAAATAAAACTTATCAAGTCATTGCTTTACTTGATCAGCATTTTACAAATCAGAAAGCAATGCTTTATCAACTCACGAAATTCACATGTTTCCAATGATGTGAAAATTTTCAACAGTATCTTCAATTACATAACTGTAATTTATAAACTTATAATTCAATTAGGCTAAAATATTAACACGTACATTTAGTACTTCTTAAAATAATATGGATTTTTTTTATTGCATGGCCCACCTTCGTTCGTGTGTGGGCCAGAGCTCTAATTAAAGACAATGCATATGTACGCACGCATTCATATACGCTACATATATAGATATATTGAACTATAGATTTGTGGTTATTTATTAATCTGTTGTGATCAAAATAATATTCTTAATATAAAAATGTCCAAAATAGTCATCCATTTAGTACTGTCATGGCTGAACGTCGCTTAACTTCAGTGATCTAACGAGAATCGTTGTGTTAACGTGAGTATTCGGTATAATAGAATTAAAAGCCTTTGAAAGTATAGTTTTATCAACGTGTTTTTATTCTCATTTTTACCATGACGTATCGTATTCTAGATGTTATTTTTATTGTAATTATCACCAAACAAAGCATATTGTCACTGACACGTAAGGGGCTACTCTGAATTAGGTGTCAGATTCATCGGAGTCATCCAGGGTGATATTTTTTCACATTGCATTTAAATTTTTACATATTGGTACAGTCGGGGAAACAGGGAGAAGGGGGAATTCCAACGGAAAACGGTTCGAGGAAAGAAGATATTAGAGTAAAAGATTTGCCGGCAATTAGGGACCTTTACAGTAAAGGGATAAGATTTTGCTGATTGTCGCGTTTGTTGGGGGTATTTACGTTGAGGGTTACAAGTGCAAAAAGTTCGTCGGAGCACATTCCGTGGAAGTACTAGTAAAAAAGTACATTGATGCAACACTGCAGCGATAGGACATAAGCTGGAGATTAGTAGACAGTGCAATACCTATTAGGTCAGGTACGCTTTTAGGCAACCTTTTCCAGACGAGTGGTTAGTGCACCAGGCCAGATGTGGCGACAATACTCCATGCATGGACGAATGTGGGCTTTATAGAGATATAGGATACTGGCAAGCGTGATAAGTTTTCTAGACCGGTAGAGGGAGCCCACTTGCTTTGCAGCATACTTGGCAGTGTTTTCTATGTATTTATTTCAATTCATGCCATGGACTCTTGAGAAAGGTGCCATCAGCCATGGAAATCGGTGGTTGGCTCGATCATCATTTTTGAAAAGGATATTTTCGTTGAAGTCTTTGTATCAGGTCGGTGAACATAAAATGTCAAATTGCAGCCATGTTAATGAAGCACTATGCATGTGGACTTTGCATTAATATAATTGTATTAACACAAAGAAAGAAGATTACACCGTCTGTACTAAATACAATTAGGTTACCAGTCGGTCTACTTACCCACTAACAGATCTTTTTGTCAGTAATAACTACTTACCCACTAACCTATTTTTTTGTCAGTAATAACTACTTACCCACTAACATATCTTTTTGTCAGTAATAACTACTTACCCACTAACAGATCTTTTTGTCAGTAATAACTACTTACCCACTAACCTATTTTTTTGTCAGTAATAACTACTTACCCACTAACAGATCTTTTTGTCAGTAATAACTACTTACCCACTAACAGATCTTTTTGTCAGTAATAACTACTTACCCACTAACAGATCTTTTTGTCAGTAATAACTACTTACCCACTAACAGATCTTTTTTGTCAGTAATAACTACTTACCCACTAACAGATCTTTTTGTCAGTAATAACTACTTACCCACTAACAGATCTTTTTGTCAGTAATAACTACTTACCCACTAACAGATCTTTTTTGTCAGTAATAACTACTTACCCACTAACAGATCTTTTTGTCAGTAATAACTACTTACCCACTAACAGATCTTTTTGTCAGTAATAACTACTTACCCACTAACAGATCTTTTTGTCAGTAATAACTACTTACCCACTAACATATCTTTTTGTCAGTAATAACTACTTACCCACTAACAGATCTTTTTGTCAGTAATAACTACTTACCCACTAACATATCTTTTTGTCAGTAATAACTACTTACCCACTAACAGATCTTTTTGTCAGTAATAACTACTTACACACTAACATATCTTTTTGTCAGTAATAACTACTTACCCACTAACAGATCTTTTTGTCCGTAATAACTACTTACCCACTAACATATCTTTTTGTCAGTAATAACTACTTACCCACTAACCTATCTTTTTGTCAGTAATAACTACTTACCCACTAACAGATCTTTTTGTCAATAATAACTACTTACCCACTAACAGATCTTTTTTGTCAGTAATAACTACTTACACACTAACATATCTTTTTGTCGGTAATAACTACTTACCCACTAACATATCTTTTTGTCAGTAATAACTACTTACCCACTAACAGATCTTTTTGTCAGTAATAACTACTTACCCACTAACAGATCTTTTTGTCAGTAATAACTACTTACCCACTAACAGATCTTTTTGTCAGTAATAACTACTTACCCACTAACAGATCTTTTTTCAGTAATAACTACTTACCCACTAACATATCTTTTTTGTCAGTAATAACTACTTACACACTAACATATCTTTTTGTCAGTAATAACTACTTACAAACTAACATATCTTTTTGTCAGTAATAACTACTTACACACTAACAGATCTTTTTGTCAGTAATAACTACTTACCCACTAACATATCTTTTTGTCAGTAATAACTACTTACCCACTAACAGATCTTTTTGTCAGTAATAACTACTTACCCACTAACAGATCTTTTTGTCAGTAATAACTACTTACCCACTAACAGATCTTTTTGTCAGTAATAACTACTTACCCACTAACAGATCTTTTTTCAGTAATAACTACTTACCCACTAACATATCTTTTTTGTCAGTAATAACTACTTACACACTAACATATCTTTTTGTCAGTAATAACTACTTACAAACTAACATATCTTTTTGTCAGTAATAACTACTTACCCACTAACAGATCTTTTTGTCAGTAATAACTACTTACCCACTAACAGATCTTTTTGTCAGTAATAACTACTTACCCACTAACAGATCTTTTTTCAGTAATAACTACTTACCCACTAACATATCTTTTTTGTCAGTAATAACTACTTACACACTAACATATCTTTTTGTCAGTAATAACTACTTACAAACTAACATATCTTTTTGTCAGTAATAACTACTTACCCACTAACAGATCTTTTTGTCAGTAATAACTACTTACCCACTAACAGATCATTTTGTCAGTAATAACTACTTACCCACTAACAGATCTTTTTTCAGTAATAACTACTTACCCACTAACATATCTTTTTTGTCAGTAATAACTACTTACCCACTAACAGATCTTTTTGTCAGTAATAACTACTTACACACTAACATATCTTTTTGTCAGTAATAACTACTTACCCACTAACATATCTTTTTGTCAGTAATAACTACTTACAAACTAACATATCTTTTTGTCAGTAATAACTACTTACCCACTAACATATCTTTTTGTCAGTAATAACTACTTACCCACTAACAGATCTTTTTGTCAGTAATAACTACTTACCCACTAACAGATCTTTTTGTCAGTAATAACTACTTACCCACTAACAGATCTTCCCAGTGTTGGCAGGCTGAAGCAATAATCTCTATTTATAAAAAGTTAGCAACGTGTATATGTTTACGTATTTCTATGTACATGATTCACCTCTAAACTAATTAACCAATCATTATGAATTTTGAAACACAGCTGTTTGGCGTAAGCGTTTATATTATGTGCTATACTCAAGTTAATTAAGTTTTATGTAAAGAGAACAAAGAGTGTATGTAAGACCCTTGTGAAAATTATGATACTATTAATTCTTGTGAAATCTTACCAATGCGCATCAGGATGCATCAATTAATAAATTCTCCAGAAATTTCAGTTTATTTATGATAATTTAAAAGATATTTAGGCGGTATAATACGGGAACACACTCACTTTTGAAACTTGAAATATTACAAATTTACATTAAATTTGATCCATAGTCATTGGACACCAATTAAGCAAAACTCCTTGAATTTCAACACCCTTTTCAGACTCTTTAATTGTAAACCTTTCATTTGGGACATTTTCTAGAATCAAACTCATGTAATGGATTTTGATGAAAATTGTAATAAGGATTCTTGACATAAGGTTTAGTAGCATTATATGTAAATTTTCTATCTTCCTAAAGGGGCATACAAGTAGGCAAAACGATTTTGTCTGGGGAATTTATTTTACCCGCCCTGAGATGGATGGTCTTCTAGTGTAATGTAAGTTTAAAACATTGTGTGTGATATAATTGTCAAAATAAAGTATTAATTCAAGGGCATACGAATTAAAAAAATATTGAATGGTAACTGTTTGTCCCTAGTAAAATAAAAGAAAATAATTACGTATATTTTAAATAAAAAAAAGAAAAATATGTTTTTGTATATTTAAAAAAAAAAAGGAATTATCTCCCTTGCGTAATTTGTGATGCCGTCAGGAATCAGCTTTACAATTGTAAATTATCACGACTTGAAAAACATTTGTACACAGGATGAATAAAAAAATTGCAATGGAATCGTTAATAAAATTCACGATCCTTTCATAAATCCAACCATATTTGGTACAAATAAACTTGTTACGTATGAATTTCAGTCTATGCCTTCCACGAAGTATAATCAATGAAAGTACAACTGTTATTTCTTATCGCCTATCAATGATAAGCACATCTTGATACGACGTGCAAAATCATCAATAACTCTGACGTCACACTCCTATCTTGGAGATGCTAGGCTGTGATATCTCTCTTCAGTGAGTGAATAGTCTAGGCTTGTTTAGATAGACATTATCATTGATATAACGCCGCAGGTAAACATCTGGGATGTTACGGTCTGGTAAGTGTGAAGCCCATTAAGTATCACACCTACTAATGAGACGATTACGAAAGTGTCTCCGTGTTGGATAATGGCCCTGTGAGGTCGGACGCATTTTGAAGTGGGCGCATGTGGGGAGATCGTTTGGTTTGGCTTGCGCGATTTAGTGCGGGTGGACCCGTACAGTCGAGTGCAAAATAAACTGGTTCTTACAGTTGGAGCTCACAAACGTTGACGGGGCCACCACGTTGACGAGACCTCAGGTCAAGAGTCAAGGTGCACTTGCGCATAGGGGTTCTGTGACGTCACGGGCTTTTGTGTGGGAAACGGAGTTTTGCGAGTCTGGGTTTTGGAAGCAAGCCGAACAGACGATTTCTCTATGTAGTCTTCAAATTATTGGAGGAATTAAATTCCGTAAGAGAATACAGGCATGAGATTCCTTCTCGCCCCCTCCTCGAATGGCTAAGGACTTAAGCTAGGAATTAACTACGATAGAGTAGTAATTTGGTCTCTCCCTTAACGTTGGTGAAACATCTCCATGGCCGACAGAAATCTAACGCCTGAAATAAACAGATCAAAGTAAAAGATTGTTGCCTCGTGAATTTTGTTGGGAAAGTTTTTGTTGTAGACGACATCGAGACGGCGATGTTCACGGAAGTACAGAAACGAAGAAAGAATCCAACCACTAGACGACATCGAGACGGCGCCTCTCCACACGACGAGGAAAGAGAGAAGGTACTAGAAATTAAAAGGTATGCAACATATGCCTTTTTGGTGTTAAAAATGATCAGTTGTTTAAGCGAGAAGTGCCACGGCCCATTCCGGTACGGGTATACAAAGCGAGAAATGTCACGGTTCATTCCGGGACGGGTATACAAAGCGAGAAGTGTCACGGCCCATTCCGGGATGGATATGCAACACCCGTATATCATTGAACGGCAATAAAGCACACACTTTTGCACATGCATGACTGAACCGTGGTGGACAAGTCACGCATAGACTGAAGTTTATTTGTAAAAAATGTAGTTAGATTGTAGAAAGCATTGTGCCGTTATTAAGGATTCCACGATGTGGGATATTTTGCGGTCATTTTATGCGTATATAAACAATCTTCAAGTATTACTTATTTATAATTTTGATGTAATATGAGTCGTCATTAGATGTGAAAACCAGAAACGCGAACAGATAGGGGAACGTTTTTGTTTTTATATATAAAGAGAAAATGAGATGAACAGGTGTTGGACAAAATAATGAAAAAGCATTGTAAATTTTGCATTAATTTTAAAACACCTATACAAATTGAAAACAATTACCAAAATGTTGATTTAATTTTTTTTATTGATGGTTATTGTTGTCCTGAATTAATTGGTTAAATTTATTTTTTATTTCAGATAGTGCCTATTAGTAAGAAAATTTAAATGGCAGATCGATCAGATTTCTAAAGAGAGCAGATTGTTTGTGCCTGCATGGTAGGTGCTACTGTAACGGAAGTGGCTGAGATGGTAGCCGTATCGAGAGGAACTGTCTCGAAGGTGATAACAACCTATGAAAAAGAAAGGAAACTATTCTCCTCTAAATAAAATTCTGTAAGAAAGCTGAAGCTGTCTGAAAAAAGATCGTAAAGCCTTTGTAAGGATTACAAAGAAAGAGCACAAAACCACGGAACCCAAAATTACAGAGCTTAACAATCATCTGGATAACTCCGTTTCAACAAAAAACTGTTCGCCGGATTTCATATCGTATTAAAATAATTTTATCTAAAATTTCAAGGTGTTTTAAAAATTATTTTGTCCAACCGCTGTATTTGTAAGAATGTATTTCCAGAGAAAATAGTTATTCCAGATATTATTATAGTTCTGTAACGGCGACCATTTTTGATGCTTTAGTTGTTAAATCTCGTGTTTTCAAGTACAGTGTAAACGTTTGGGCACTTAATTATTTCAAATTAAGTTTCTGGATTTTTTTTCTCTCGGAGAAACGACAATAAACATGCCAGAAGGTGATTACATGCTGTTAGATTGACTATATTCTTTACAAAAGAGAAGTGGTTCAGCGCATAGTATGAACAGAACAAGAATAACTCCCCCCCTCTCTCTTTCTCTCTCTCTCTCCCTTTCTCTATTACTCTCTTTCCAACAATGAATATGTTTTTGTTACCGGAAGTCAAAATATAATCATTTATTATCAATACAAATCTTTTTGGTTTATTACTTGTTTTCCACAGACTTATTTTAATTTCTTTGTCGTTGAATTAATCACTCGAGTTAAAAGATGGTGAAAAATGAAACTCGAAAAAGTAACTGCAACACGAAAGGTCAGTAGGTAAAATTAATCGTCTGCATTCTATTGATGCATTCTTTCTTTTCCGTATTCGCACCAATGAAATAGTGTCTGTCTTTTTTCTTTATGTTTTAACGGAACCTCCTTCCTATTTCGTTGCTTTCTTTTTATTTACACCAGTAAAATATGATCTGTTATTTCTTTCTGTTTTAACACAACGTCATACTTATTTTGTTTTTTCCTACTATTGTTTAGTATGGTAACTCTTTATTCACTCTTTTTAACATTTGTTTTCTCCTTTCTTTTTCAATAGTTTTTCATCTTCAGTGTTAGTCTGACTTTTTTCTACCTTTCCTTACTTGTCATTCTCTGAAGAATGTTTAATTTTTATTCTCTTATCTGTGCCCATATTCCCCATTCCTAAAATCCCTTCAAAATACTCAAAAGGAATTAAAATTTGGGTAATATTAATTGATTAGTGTCTCATACCTATTGTTAACATTTCACAAAAATCAGAGATATCTTACTTTTCACGAAAATATTCCACTGCCCATCCCCCCTTTTACTTAAAACCTCATTAAAGTAAATATAACCTACATTACTCACCCTTTCACCTAGCAGCCGTGTTCCAAAATTCATAATGTTTGGTCAGTTAGTGTAGGAGTCAATCGTGTATGTACACATATGTAATAGTATATATTTAGCTAAGTTTATATAAATAGAGAACATCTGAGAGAAAAAAAACAACGAAAAAAATTAAAATCATTTTGTTTAAATTTGAAAAATATTTTATCGGTGCGAATACCTATTTTATTTTTCAAATCTCACAATATTGTATTCAAATTCCATCAACGCATTCTTCACTAAATACCATAACTTTACCTGGCATACTTTTTCCACAGTTTGTATCAGCCCCACTCACCCAACCCCTAGGGGCAATTTAATTACACCGATACAAGATAAAAATCACAACAACAATCACCACATAAAAATATTCAATTATATATGAATGTGTATGAGTAAAATTAGTAGATTCTTTACGAGATATTATTTACTTTAATAGACATTTGTTAGGTGTTTGTGAGTTGTCTGTACTTATTTTAAAATGCTACTGGACATATAGATTCATACAAATCGAAAACGTATTAGGGCAAGATGATTTACAATAATTTTTACTTAAGCTTGTGACACAATGAGGTATTTTACTAGTGCCATATTAATTGGTCAATTAAGTTAAATTAAATACATGTTTTGCACATTAATACTATCGATTCTTTTATTTAGTTATTCAATTAATATGGAAACTAAATTATTTACAGTTCAAATTGTGCTTAAAGTCTTCTTCAGGATATTCAGTAAAAGTGAGAGAAAATGTCAAAAATTATTTTCACCCTGTTGAAATACTCAACAAGTAAATACAACGTTGTAGTTTTTTATTAATTAATTATGTAATAATGTATTAGAAGTAGGAAAGGTAAACGCATATTTTAGATTCTATTGATCTAACTTTCATAAAAAATAATATATTTAAAGTTTTAAGACGTTTATGCTTTCATAGCTTTCTCAAGGTGCACTGCGAAATTCTGCAACACTTCCATTGTCTTCCCCGGTAAATTTTACATCAGAATACACTTTTCGATATTTTTGGATATTTTCTAAGCCTTTTCTTCTATAGGGAACACAAAACATCACCCATATACACACATTAAATTCTCTAACTCGCTTTCTCTCTCCCTATATATATATATATATATATATATATATATATATATATATATATATATTTGATAACATTTAGTTACACGAAATTACATGATCATCGATGCAATAATTTATTTCAACCCACTGGTATTTTCAAGCATCCAATTTAGATGATTACATTTATGGAATACCACAAGGTTGAAATAAATTATTGCATCGATGATTATGTAAATTCGTGTTACTACATTTTATTCAATTCTTGCTCTGTCTATTACATTGAGCTCTCATACCCGGATTTCGACCTGGAATTATTCGATTATAACACAAATATATATATATATATATATATATATATATATATATATATATATATATATATATATATATATATATATATGAGAAAGAGAGAGAGAGAGAAGCTTCCGCAGAAGTTAAAATACTTCTTTTGCTTTGACATCTATTCGACGTTTCTATCGATAATATATGTCATTTTTGAATTTTACACAATATAATTATGACCTTTGTACCGGTTTCGCTCGATATAAAATGACATTTGATATTACATAGACATCAATTTAGAATGACTTTTTAGTTTCTTAAACGAGGTCACAATCGCATAAATATCCTTTCCCGATAGACAATGCTTTCAAGTACAAGGATATCTCATACGATCTCTTCGATTTAATTCTATTTCCGCGTGAGCTGAGGGGGGGGGGCGTTGACAATGGCTCCGGTCGTGTACTCTTCTGGTCAATAAATTACAAGTTAGAGATTGTCGTCATGTTTCGTGATCTCGGCGTAACTATTGATCGATTGACTTCGATGACACGAGATTTCACATTCAATTTGATTCTGAACTGACCAGTCGTAGGTTAAGCCTTTTTATGGCAATCAATATAGCTCCGGTTAATGTGACGATGTCTGCTCGCCGTCGGACGGGATTAACTATCGCCAGTCAATGCTAACATTTGACGTAAAAGGTATTTTCTAATTCATATGTGGCCATTTTCTTTTTCATTTTCGTTTCAATATCGTAATTTATAATTTGTTGAATTTGTAATCTGCATCGAAACAAATCATATCCTCTTGCTTAGCTAACCGGAAATATAACTATGGATAATTATTTTAAAATATTTTTTACTTGTAAGGACACAAAAATTTAGTTTTTACGGAATCAGTTCCGAGTATTAGCCTAGAATCAAGAGCGAGTCCCCAAAATTGCCCAAACAGTTTACGATTTGAAACCCACCTTATTTTCGTTCCGTTTTTTTTCAGTTTTTTTTTTTCACTTTTTAAAATTTTTTGTTTAAGGGGCTACATCATTTTTTTTAATCCTTACCATAAACTAACCCTTCGCATGCTTTGTGTCGTCTGCCTTCTTAGAATTTTTCGCGGATTTCAAATTGTAAACTGCTTCGGTCATTTCCGAGACTGACTGTGGATTCTGAGTCAATACTCGTAACTGACTCCATAAGATCTGAAATCATATAGGTGGGTATTCCTTACCAGTACCAAACTATTATGAAAATTATCATATTTTATTTTATTTTTTCAAAATCAGGGAATCCCCCCATTTCAATGATATTTCTAGTGATTACTAACCCCCAAAGAGTCTTGACGTTCGTCCAGTAGTCGAACGATCTCTTCCACCCCTCTCTGTCTCTCTCTCTCTCTCTCTGATTTGATCGATGCCATCATTATTTTGTGACAACATCTACTTTGCATGAGTATCCCACATTTGTTTCAATGGATGACTTCATCCTTTATTGGCATCATATTTCATGACGTAATCCTGTTGCGACATCATTTATGACGTCATATGTTATAGTGTAAGCCAATTGGGCACGGGAACAAACAAGTGATTTCAAATTATGAAAGTTCCTTTTCTCAAAGAGTTATATCTTCCAGTTGAAGAAATGAGATTGCATGATCCACATAGTTTTAGTAGTAATAGATTCATGAATTAATTCGTTTTATAATTAACTAGAAAGATTAAGTGAGAAAATACTCGTCATAGGACGGGTAAAATTAATTCCCCGAACGGAACTCTTTGGCACCAGTTTCATGTCCCCTTATGAAGATAAAAATCAAGATACGATAAACCTTATTCCAATTTTTATCAAAACTTATTGCATGATTTTGATTGTTCAAAATGTTTAAACTTTCAAGCTCAAATGGTTTTCAGAAATAATTGAACTTTAAAAAAATTACCTTTATTTGTGTCTGATAACTATGGATGCAAATCTAAAGATAGTTGTAATTTTCAAATGCGAGATTGTGTTAATATTATGCCTCCTAAAACAGTTAAAATACTACAAAGAAACGGCAATTTGCAGAATGCTTATTAATTAATGTCTAATGTTAAATTAAATTTAAATAAATGTAGACTACATTACCCACACGTATTCCTAGCACCTGTGCAAAAAATTCACAATGATCGGTTAATTAGTTTAGGAGTGAATCATCTGCATACAAATATGTAAATATATAAACATAGTAAAGTTTATATAAATAAAGATGAGTTAATTTTAGTAAAACAAATTTCAATCCCATATTGATTACATCGGTCGGTTTCATAAGTTGCACATTCGTTTTATAGTCACATTTCATTAGTTGCACATTCGTATTATAGTCACAATTCATTAGTTGCACATTCGTTTTATAGTCACATTTCATTAGTTGCACATTCGTTTTATAGTCACATTTCATTAGTTGCACATTGGTTTAATAGTCACATTTCATTAGTTGCACATTCGTTTTATAGTTACATTTCATTTGTTGCACATTCGTTGTATAGTCACATTTCATTAGCTGCACTATTGTTTTATAGTCACATTCCATTAGCTCCACTATTGTTTTATAGGCACATTTCATTAGTTGCACATTCGTTTTATAGTCACATTCCATTAGCTGCACTATTGTTTTATAGGCACATTTCATTAGTTGCCCATTCGTTTAATAGTCACATTTCATTAGCTGCACATTCGTTTTATAGTTACATTCCATTAGCTGCACTATTGTTTTATAGGCACATTTCATTAGTTGCCCATTCGTTTAATAGTCACATTTCATTAGCTGCACATTCGTTTTATAGTCACATTTCATTAGCTGCACATTCGTTTTATAGACACATTTCATTAGTTGCACATTCGTTTTATAGTAACATTTTATTAGTTGCACATTCGTTTTATAGTCACATTTCATTAGTTGCACATTTGTTTCATAGTCACATTTCATTAGCTGCACATTCGTTTTATAGTCACATTTTATTAGCTACACTATCGTTTTATAGTCACATTCCATTAGCTCCACTATTGTTTTATAGTCACATTTCATTTGCTGCACATTCGTCTTATAGTCACATTTCATTAGCTGCACATTCGTTTAATAGTCACATTTCATTTGCTGCACATTCGTTTTATAGTCATATTTCATTTGCTGCACATTCGTTATATAGTCACATTTCATTAGCTGCACATTCGCTTTATAGTCACATTTCATTAGCTGCACTATCGTTTTATAGTCACATTTCATTAGTTGCACATTCGTTTCATAGTCACATCTCTATTAGTTGCACATTTGTTTTATAGTCACATTTCATTAGCTGCACATTCGTTTTATAGTCACATTTCATTAGCTGCATATTGGTTTTATAGTCCCATTTTATTAGTTGCACACTCGTTTTATAGTAATATTTCATTAGTTGCACATTCGTTTTATAGTCACATTTCATTAGTTGCACATTTGTTTCATAGTCACATTTCATTAGCTGCACATTCGTTTTATAGTCACATTTTATTAGCTACACTATCGTTTTATAGTCACATTCCATTAGCTCCACTATTGTTTTATAGTCACATTTCATTTGCTGCACATTCGTCTTATAGTCACATTTCATTAGCTGCACATTCGTTTAATAGTCACATTTCATTTGCTGCACATTCGTTTTATAGTCATATTTCATTTGCTGCACATTCGTTATATAGTCACATTTCATTAGCTGCACATTCGTTTTATAGTCACATTTCATTAGCTGCACTATCGTTTTATAGTCACATTTCATTAGTTGCACATTCGTTTCATAGTCACATCTCTATTAGTTGCACATTTGTTTTATAGTCACATTTCATAAGCTTCACATTTTTGTTTATAGTCACATTTCATTAGCTGCACTATCGTTTTATAGGACCCATTTCATTAGTTGCACATTCGTTTAATAGTCACATTTCATTAGTTGCACATTCGTTTCATAGTCACATTCTATTAGTTGCACATTCGTTTTATAGTCACAATCTATTAGTTGCACCTTAGTTTTATAGTCACATTTCATTAGTTGCACATTCGTTTAATTGTCACATTTCATCAGTTGCACATTCGTTTTATAGTCACATTTTATTAGCTGCACATTTGTTTTATAGTCATATTTTATTAGCTGCACTATCGTTTTTGTTGTCATAATTTTATTAGCTGATCATTCGTATAATAGTCACATTTCATTTGCTGCACATTCGTTTTAGAGTCACATTTCATTAGCTGCACATTCGTTTAATAGTCACATTTTATTTGCTGCACATTCGTTTTATAGTCATATTTCATTTGCTGCACATTCGTTTCATAGTCACATTTTATTAGTTGCACCTTTGTTTTATAGTCACATTTCATTAGTAACACATTCGTTTCATAGTCACATCTCTATTAGTTGAACATTCGTTTTATAGTCACATTTCATTAGTTGCACATTCGTTTTATAGTCATATTTCATTTACTGCACATTCATTTTATAGTCACATTTTATTAGTTGAACATTCGTTTCATAGTCACATTTCATTAGTTGCACATTCGTTTTATAGTCACATTTCATTATCTGCACATTCGTTTTATAGTCACATTTCATTAGCTGCACATTCGTTTCATAGTCACATTTTATTAGCTGCACATTTATTTTATAGTCACATTTCATTAGTTGCACACTCGTTTTATAGTCATATTTCATTAGCTGCACTATCGTTTAATAGTCACATTCTATTAGTTGCACATTCGTTTCATAGTCACATTTCAATAGTTGCACTATCGTTTTATAGTCACATTTCATTAGTTGCACATCCGTTTAATAGTCACATTTCTTTTCATCATTTCTAGAAATAATAACGTTGAAACTATCTGATATTAAAAAGTTATAAAAAAAAGCAAAGACGTGAATGATATGGCCATAAATTGAAACATAAAAGTAACAGAAATATTCTGGATCAATAGGTGAACTGAAAACAAGACGAAGGTTCGCTGTGTTTGCGGGGCCACCAATTCTGCGACCGCAACTCCGTACAGAAGTGTACTCCTCTCCGAAAACGAGATTATCTATCGGCCGTCGGTGGCGACCCGTGATGCCTTAGAACGGGATCCTGGTTGCTGAACAATTCTCTCACTTTGGCTCGTACTGCGGAAGGTCAGATAGGCCCGATTCAATCAATCGGCTGGTCACGACATGCTCTAGTATCTATAAGTCTACCCTTAATCGGATTTTAAAAAATCAAAATCTCATTTCTTGTTTTTCTTTTTCTCCCCAAATAGATACTAGAAAACGGTGGCTGGGGGTCAATCATGTTGATAAGAAATGAGATAAGCAATGCCACAGAGTAATATTTTCAAAGAGTGACGTTTTCAGAGAGTAATGGTTTCAAAGAGTAATTCCCTTACCCTCTCTGTAAAATGTCCTTCTTAGAGCATTATATCATGCGAATATAAATAATTATCCTACATATAGAATTATATTTAACAATTTTACTTGACATTTAATAATCTATAGATGGTTGATATGCCGTAAATAAAACAAACGAAGATAAAAGTGAACATAAGTTTATTTAGAAACTTATTTTCACTTGTGACTATTTTTTATACATAAACACTCTTTTTCGAAAATTAAAAGGTTCAAACTAAAACATATTGGTTGATATTTAAATAATTTCAACATTTAATAGGGAAAGAAAATCTCATTGTGCTCAATAAAATATTAAATGGCATTAATAAGTAAAAAAAAAAAAAGAAAATATGGTATAAGTATACAATTTCTATAAACTATTACAAAACAATATGTTCTTTAAAAAACATTCAGACAGGTCGACTTTAGCACCGAATTTATGTTAGATATTAGAAATAAATATGACCCGTTACGTCACCCGTTGAGCTCAGTTTAAATTGTTAGCATCAGTAAAATTGTGTTTGCAAAGGCAATTAAATATAAAACCCCAAAAAGACAAAATCCAATAGTAGTCTATTTTTGCTCGCGGTATTTCTCTCTTTCAGTCATCAGCTACGGGTTTAATAGTATTACTACTTGTAGTGATATCCTCTTTTGTTTATAATAGACTATGTTAACCTGTTTAGTCTTTCTTATAAATTAGCTTAGACTGCTAATAACCAGATAGAGAGAAAGAGAGGAAGACAAATGGAAAAGAGAGAGAAGGGGAAGCGAAAATGATAAATATAAATAAGAGCTATGTGTCAAACTCTATACAGTGATAGAGGGTAAAAGTGATAGATAGGCACTTAAAAAGAAAGGAGTGACACGGTGAGTTACTTTCAAATAGCGGTTAATTAAAACAATTAGAATGGAAACAGCTTTCAAATATAATTCAATCCAAAAATTGATGAACATTTTAGCATGTATTTTGAGGGATTAAAATATATAAGAGAAATGAATGTTGCTTGGTTCATCTTTAGAATAATAATAATTGCATTTTTCTGTGGTAAACAAGCATTCTCGCTAGTTATAATTTAAACATTTGCGAAATTATCAACATATACTTTTTTCTTATTCATTGTCAATTCACCCTCAAGTAATTTGAGATTATACATGTTGTGTGGTGTTGATCTACCCTATTTTAGGTGTAGATGGACTCAACCAGAGACTATGACTAGAGTTACGACGAAGTGTTGTGCAATTCGGACGGCAGTCATTTACCGTTTGTTGACATTGTACATACCAGTCGAGGATCCGATTTCGACAATCAGTTCGGTATAAACTGGGTCATTTCGGTGTCCTATTATCTCTCTGGCTGAAGTATTGTCATAGGTAATCGTAGGAGGTGCACCCTCCCAGGCTTTGCGTGGAGTTAGTTTATTGTTAACTGCCTGAGACGCGCTGACCGGCAAATGCCGACAGTGCTGCCAGGAACATTTTTTAATAAGCCCGAGGGCCCTGTTTTTAGGGGAGCTGGCTTACTTTTCACACTTTTCCGACCTTATTCCACATCTTCTTGCGATGGGAAGATAGTTTAAACCGTCGTAGCAGCAGTCATTTGTGATTCTGTGTCAATATACATACCAGTCGAGGATCTGGTCTCGACAATCAGTCCGGCAGAAACTGGGCCATTTCGATGGCTTTTTATTCCTTGTCTCCCCCTTTTCGCGTCGAGTTGGTTGTGTGCCCAGGCTATTTTTACGAGGCCAGAGTATCACTTCTTACGGAGCGCTAATTTGATTTTTTTCATCTTCCGGCTTCGTGTCACATCTTCCTGCCGTGGGAAGGAAGTAAATCTCGTCATTGTGGCAGCTATTGGTGGCAGTCATAGCCACAGTATCGCACGCAGACTTTCTGTAACGTACTATTATGTACTTCTGTAAATACACTATGGTAAATATACTACTGTGTTGTCTGAATTATTATCGGCCTTTAAAGATCAGACCACTAACAATTGCCCTATCTTTAGAGATTAGTTATGCCAGATACGCTCGATCTCTATCTATTTCATTCACTTCCAGGTAGAACGTATCTCTACATAAATAAAAATAAAAAGTATACCCACTTGAAATTAAAATATCAACGTAAACAATAAATATAATGTGAGAATAGAGATGAACACTACCGAATTTGAGGGGTCTGTGGTGTCTTGCTTGTCAAGCGGCTATTTTCAGGGAGGGGGGGGGGCAGACGCATACTCATAGTTGTGTGGTTTTGTGGGTGCTGATAATTTGCACGAATGGACGCCGTTTTAAACAGTTATGTCTAGTATCCATATTCCAATTTGATAACAATCCATTACATGAGTTTTATTCTAGAATATCTCGGAAGCGAAAGGGTTCTCAAGAAGAAATTAAAATTCAAAGAATCTTGCTTTATTCGTGTCTAATATCTATGGAAGAAATTCAATGCACATCTGAAATATTTGAATTAATAAATAGGAGGTTATGGCCTCTAAAATCCCTTTAAAATAATCAAAAAAAACTTAAATGGGAGAATCTGTATTAATTGATGGTTAATACTTATTGTCAACATTTCACAAAAATCGAGAGGGCATTAATTTTCTACGAAAGGTTTCACCCCCCTCTGTGCACCCTTTAAATGAAACTAAATTTAACAAAATATGAACTATATTACACTCTCTTACGCATAAGGGCTCTGCTCCAACATTCATGATAATATTTTATTGGAAACAATATCTTTTTAAAATAAAACAGAGCGCTTTAAATATATTGAAGCCTACTCTAATGCTAAAAACTGATCCAGTCTCACCCTTTCACTCCCTCAACTGTCATGTCGCACTGGCCAGCCTCTCTCTCTCTCTCTCTCTCTCTCTCTCTCTCTCTCTCTCTCTCTCTCTCACACACACACACACATTTTCCCTCTTGACATGCACTTTGTCGTACACATCTTTTTCCCCAAACATTTGTCATTCTTTTTTTCTTTTTTCCTTTTCTTGATAATTTTTATTCTCTCTCAATCTAAATGTAAAATTGCAGCATCGACGAACATTTCCCTAGTGGCTTGTGGTAGCAGAACTGGACCAGGTGACATAGTTCTTTCCAGTCCTGCTTTTTGTTTTTCTTTAATATGATGTATTTTCTTGTTGTTTCTATTTTGATCTAACCACTTTCTTTTCTTTTGCAATTGTAAATATCTATGATGAATAAAAAAAAACATTTATGATGATCGGTTAATTAGTTTCAGCGTGAATCCTATACATGTTAAACATACACACATACCTATCATTATATAAATAGATATACGTCTAGCCAACAAAGAAACGGATGTTGTTAAAGATGTAGAATAAAATTGAAGAAACACAACTAATTCAACATCGTATAATCGATCGTCTGCCTTTGTGTACGAATTCAGGATTAATACAGACGCCCTGTTTCTCACGTCAAATACTAAATGTGCTTTCGGCGGGAGTAATATCGAGTCTTGTTCATTTGAGGTGATTGCTCTCGTAAAACGAGTCAAACGAACTTCACGGACAAGAAACGGCTTCGATCGTGTATGTAAAAGATTTTGAATGATCGGATCATCGAAGACGAACACTTGCACCAGTCGCGTTTCCTATTCAAACTATCATTTAAACCGACGAACCATCTCGAGATTAATCATTTCTTTGATTCTTACAATAGCGTAATTCAATTTAATTAACAAAGATCGAACCTTATCATCTATACATGGGTTGGCACGCGTAAAGGAAGAAAGGTGGATACATTTATCTTATTATAATGGTGACTCCGTGTATGTCTGTTTGTAATCGAAACTACGTCATATTCTTAAACGAGGGTTATTTTCTTTACGTTTCGGAGTTTGTAAAATGAGGATTGATAATTTTTACTATCTAGATTATCCGTACTACTGTTCTGTTCCTGGATAAGGTTTTGACCGATGTAATCTCCGACCTTCTTCAGTTGTGTTTTATGCTCTATTTGTCCTAACCTTTCTGTGGACATGATAGAACCTGGTAGTGCCCATATCCTCTCCAGGCCACATACAGCGCTGGTGTTCCCAAATGGTCACCTATTTAGTAATGACCATCATCAACGTTGCTTAACTTCGGTGATCTAACGAGAACCGTTATCAGCGTGATTATGCCACACACACACACACATATATATATATATATATATATATATATATATATATATATATATATATATATATATATATATATATATATATATTGATTTTATTCCATTAGTTGCGACAAAACAAGTTTTGTTTCATTGGTGCAAATAGCGACCAATTCATCGGGCGGGCGAAGGAATTCAAATGGCCTTTTCATTGAGCACTCTCATAAACCCGGTTTCAACTTCCTTCGGATTCATACACCCTGGATATTTGTAACAAGTTAATTATATATATATATATATATATATATATATATATATATATATATATATATATATGTGTGTGTGTGTGTGTGTATAATAGATTAAAAAAAAAATAGAAAAACTTGATAAAAGGTTAATATCCTCGACATATTGTGATATCACGGTGTTCAACCTACAGCTCATGCGATCGAGAAGAACTCTAGAGGCAGGTAAGATTTTATTATATGAAATCATAACCTCACTATTCAGTTTTCCTTCTTAAACTCTCTTATATATATATATATATATATATATATATATATATATATATATATATATATATATATATATGAATGAATGAAGAAGAATGGAAAGGAATTAGAGAAAGCAAAAGTCAAATCAAAATTCAATTCAAAAGTTCAAAGCAAGGTATATTCCGTTGGACTCTTCGACACCGGACTTTTTAGCAATCGGACATTTGCTTGCACCCTGCCACAGTTTTGCCCTGCGTTTCTTTCCCTACAACTTTTATTTCATTTTTTCAAATTTTAAATCTTGGCCATTGCCAACTTATCTATCCCAGCGACTTCCTCTGATGATAAGATTTTGATCTTTGAAAAGCCTGGCTTAAGGAAAATTTAACTTGAATAAATTGCCTTTTTGCGGAATATACCTTGCTCTGAGCAATTGAATTGAATTTTGATTTGGCTTTTGCTTCTCTAATTCCTTTCCATTCTTCTTCATTTCTACCTGCTCTATCCTGGATATTGGGCTGTATACTCTTCACAATATGGGTTTACCTTTCCTAAAAGTTCGCTTTTAGTACACCTCTTTATATATATATATATATATATATATATATATATATATATATATATATATATATATATATATATACATATATATATATATATACATATATATATATATATATATATATATATATATATAAATATAAAGAGAGAGAAAGAAAGAGAGAGAGAGAGAGAAGGAGAGAAATAGATAGATAGACTTTATGTTTCGGAATTTTTTTGATGAGGATTACTAACTTGTATTATTTGTATTATTCGGATTACTGTACTCATTTTTGATGTTATTCTCGCAACGTTTCGACCGATGTAACCCCTGACTTTCTTCGGACGCAACGTGTATGTTAAGCGACTATGCCCTCCTAAGTTGATCAAGTATAGAATGAAATACAACATGAGAACCATTAATTATAAATAATAAATAACATTACTATTAACATATATGCGATATATATATAGTGATAAGTAGTAACATGTAGTGATTAGTAAAACTACACCTGTATAACCAAGAATAGACTCCTAAAATTCATACTAGAATTGTCTGCAAAGCCTGTGGAGTAACGGATTTTCCATTTAAGTACTAATCAGTGTTAATCTTTAATTTATTTAAGTACATTATGTTATTGTTATAAAAAGGAAATGCTTATTTTATTAGAATATTTTTTAATGTTGTACACAATTAAGCTTTTATTTATTTTTATATAAAAACATTCATATTTAACTTGATATTAATACTCTAAAATTATTGATGCCATTTGTTTACCAATGTTTATCCTTTCAATTTGAAATAAAACTTTTGTAAAATTATCTTCCAAACATTTTTTTCGGAATAACTGCCTTCGACGTCCATTTTATCATTTTTTTAACATGGTGATTAAAAACGTTAGAAAATACATTCCTTGATTTCTTATTACTTGTCGCAACCATAAATTAAATTAACTCTTTTTAAATAAAATTAAAAGCGCATGGTAAGTGAGAAAAGGTAAATTAAATCCAATGACTATTCTGACAATTTCATTATTTATTGAAAAAAAAAAGCTAAAAACATTATTTTTTTAATACTTAAATAAAATTCAAATTTGAAAGAAAATGATTTTTTCTGAAGTTTGAAGGTTCAATCATCAGTGTTAGCAATACTGAGAATACAATTTCGAATTACTTAGGCTGATAGAACGAGAGCAAGCTACCCGCGTGTATTAAATAAAGAGTTCTGTTCGAAATTCTGTACAAATTTCTGAGTTCGTTAGAAAAATATCCGATCTCGACAAAATGCACCTGAAGAAGGTCGGAGGTGATATCGGCCGATATATTGTGAGAATAACATCCAAGATGAGAACTGTAGTCCGACTTATCCAAATAAATGGGATATCAAACTGTTATGCTGATCTAAACTATTCTGTCACTTAATGGACTTTTCCCGACATTTCGAATAGTGAAAAAAGAGATTAGTTATGACAAATCCAGAATCAGTCTATGGCAACTAATTACTTATATACTTGTTGTAAATACACACTCTTGTTAACTACCCCCTTGTTGTCTTATTTATTTTAGAACCTTTAAGGCCGCAACATTAACTGAATTAATGAATATAAAAAAAAACGCATGTTTTAAAAATTAATGGCCGGTCAGTATTCATTTATAATTTCATTGTTTTATTTTCATACATATAAGTAGTAGCTATTTAAAAAGAAAATATCATTAATTAGTAGTAATCATTTTATAACATTCGGAATTCAAATGTCTCTTCATGCTTAATTTGGTGCAATTCAAACCAATAGTTTTGAAGTTTAAGCTATTATTATTAATATTAGTAGTGGTATTGGTAATAATAGTAGTTGTATGTTAATTTTTAAGCCTTACGACACACTCGCCATCCATTGTCCAATGTTTTGGTGACTCTATGTGTTTACTATTATTATCAATATTATTATTGTAGTATTAGCAACAGTTGTAGCAGAATTAGTAGTAGTAGTAGTAGTAGTATTAACTGTGATAGTTCCATTGTAATGCCTTATATCACGCAACAAAACTAAGGCGTTCTTTACATCCTATGCCATATTTGATGCAATTCTACCTGCTAGTTATAGAGTCTATGAGTGTATATTGTTTGTAGTAAAAGAAATGACTGTAGTAGTAGGACAACATTGTGTGTATATCACGTTTTAATCATACGGTGTTTGAAGGACACTTCATAAAAAATTTGGTCATAGTATATCTGCATATTTTAAAACTTATAATTCAACAAATGACATACAAAACTAGGGAGAAAATGCTCAATTTTAATATATATTATACTGGGCAACAGCCCTAACCCTAACCCCAACCCTTACCCTAATCCTATACTGGTCAACAATTTATTTTAGTTATCTGCTCGTTTCCGTTTGGGGTTATGAGAAATGCACAAACACAAGGAAACAAAAATATTGTTCTTTGATTTGGTCATGCCAACAATTCCCGTAGATGTCACGGTTTTATCCCATAAAATAACTCTTCTGTTTTTTGAATTTTGAAAAAAATATTGTGCCATTAAGCCGACAGGTATCGAACACTTCACGCTGAGTCATGGGTTTACATCATAACCCCCTCTACAACGGCCACCTCGAACTTCTATTTTCACACACATCTTTACCATAGCAATGTTTACGCTTTCAAGTATTTCGGGGTCTAGCTTCTTGAACTTATTAAAGGTTCCAGTTGTTTCTAATTGTGATAAACCCGTTCGAGGACAGATATCTCAAATAGTAACAATAAAATCATAAAAATCAAAAAGCGCTTCCCTTCTGGCCTAATTTACGGTTGCCCGATTGCAATCAAGGATAAAAACATGTCCCTGTTAAAGAGTATTGCGATGTTAATTAATACGCAATCGTTAATTAAATAACCGATGAGCTAATTAATTAATTGCAATTCATAATTAAAGGCTGTGTAAATAAAAAAAAGAGGAAGACAATTTTAAATGTGTTTCTTTAGTATTCAATTTTGAAATGACGGCCATTACCGCAGCATGACTGACATATAAATATCACTAATATTCATTAATAAGGTTTTCAACACAAATCGATTATTCCTATCTATTTATGTTGGTTGGTTGATTTCTCGGAATAAGGACAATGTTAGAAATGTTCTATCTCTTTCAGACAACGGAAGAAGATATGCATGCAAGGGACATAAGTTACATATAATGGCGAGGAGAACTCTCCTGTGTTATTAAATCATTTTCTAAATGTTTATTTAAGGATCATAAACTCTGTTACCCCTCCCAAAATGTAACATGGCGATATCAGCATTAACTTATTAAAAGTCTATTATGCAACCGCTAAACCGGTTGTAGAATCGGTACAATTGCTACCCTGCATAAACCCAATTAGAAATCTTACGTCCGGTTTCGATACAATTAGTACTCTTCCTTAACCGAATAATTGACCTAAGTCGTCAGTGACAATACGCTAGATCAGACTTAGGGTTAGGATTAGGTTAATGAAGGGCACCAATTGTAAAGATTCTAAATCCGGCTTTGCAGTAGCATAATACACGTCTACCAAGTTAACGTTGACATGTTAAAATTTTAGGACCCTAAAGGAATGGTTTGCAATCACTTTTATAAAAGAGACCATATCTCTAATAATGGCAGATGAAACGGCGCTTGTTCGTAATACTCTACCAACCATTATTCTCAACTCTTTTACTGCCCATTTTTTTTTCTTTTTCGGTGTAAAATTACATATTATGTTGCTCGAGAATTCCGTGCTTTTTTATATATTTTTTTCAAATATTTTAGATTTTAGAAAGGAAGATCAGTTTCCTATATAACTTTTACGTAAACTGATCCTCCACCTTTTGACTATCACAATTTTTTCCAAAAGTCTCCAAACAACCCGATGTTTTTCTAGTGGCATGGTAGGTAATTGAACACAGAAAAAGAAAAAAGTGTGGTCCGTAAAAAAAGTGAGAAAAAAATAGTTGGTAATGTATAACAAACAAACAACACATGTGACATGGTCAAAAAGTGGGTGATCAGTTTACGTTAAATTACTATAGGAGACTGAACCCCTTTCTAAAATCTAAAATATTTTTTAAAAATGTCAAAAAAACACGGACTTCTCTAGCAACATGATAGGTATATGTACACCGAAAAAAGAAAAATAATTCGTCAGTAAAATAGTTTAGAAAAACAGATGGTGGAGTATTACGAAAAAGCACCGATGAAACATTTTGTGTTTCTTTTTAAAGTTTGTCGAGAGTTGTGATCAGAAAAGTTAATATTTGTGTATTGCTCGTCTGGATAATTTTCAAGTATACGATAAAATAAACGATCACCAATTAAGGTAGGCAGTCACTCCTACATTTTCATCTATTATATCTTTGATAATAATTTAACTCGTTGCTCTCATAATTTATTTCAGACAGAGGTGTAGGTCATGGTTGGGTTGTTCGACTTATGTGCTTTCTTCTCCCTTCGCCAATTGAAGTTTGGTCCGTCGGCTTGTAGCGACACGGTCTTATTATCTCAACGGATTTCAATTTTCCAGAAAAATTGTTTCAGGACTGATTAGTTCACTTGTATTCTGGTTTAGTTATTCTTTTAATCGGTTCAAGTCACTGATTTATTTTACTTCAACTTTTGGTGAACGTACCAGCTGGAGAAGACGACCCTTGTGTATAATTTCCGTTCGTTGAATATCACGCAATAACTGCCAGAGTCTGTTCAGTTACGTCGAAAACATCCTCACCTTGTACAAATGTGTCGCGAATATGAGATAACAAACTGCAAAGTTAAATTTGTAACCATTGCCACTGGACCAGGCAGACCCAGAACTAATATTTCGCGATGACTACGTGGCAAACTGCGAATCCCAGCTAAGTTTACCCGTCAAGCTTAAAAAAAAAACAACTGAAGTACATATATATTCATTTATTTTTCATAATTTTTTTTATTTCTTATATATATTTAATGTATAAAAAATAAATGAATATTAAATGCACTTCAGTTATTTTTTCAGCTTGACAGGAGAACTTTTATGCGCTGACGAAGCCTTTTACAATTATAAATGGTTTATATTTTGTATATCATATTATGTTATTGCGAAAGGCAGAACTAATTGTATGCTAATAAAAGTGTTCTTTGATAATTATATAGACAATTGTTCCCTGAATTAACTAAGGTTTCCCATGACCTTAAATATATCACCAACTTAAATTTAGTATAATAATAAATCTATATCGATAGATTAAGAACTCTTAATATATTTCGGTACTTGGATAGACATATATCTATGGATCTTCGGAGAAATCACACAAATGACTGGATGTTTACAGCGCTTGTAATAGAAATGAATCCCTAAGACCACATTCCCGCAGGACTGCTTCCCCACAGATTATAACTGGGTCGTCTTCAAAGACAATATCAACAGATTCATATGCAAAACTGTGCTGACAAATATTCGTACTTGAATCTGACCATCATCCCAACTCATAAACCCTCAACACATGTGAGAACGTTTTTCTAAAAAAAAAAACAGCCTTGGACGCGAGGCCAGAGTCCCTCGGCAGACGTAACAATAAACTTTTACCGACTACTGAACAACGCAGCGACGGCATATATACACTGCTTTCCTAACTCGTGTACATTCAGGTTTACGCACATGCTTTCACACGGTTTGAAACACACGCAAGCATACATACGCACACCGCACGCTAAGATACCGAGCTAGCACACCGTCACACGCAAACTCGCACGACGACAACCGAAATAAACATGTCCGCTCAACTTCTTACATGGAGCGTTTCTGGACAGTCTGAATTCTCTTTTACAACCGACTCTTTTTTTTGCTAATCCTGATAATTTGTCAATTAAAATTTAAATATTTTCACTTTGTAATTCGTTTTTTTTTAAATATTTCTTTTCCATCTACAGTTTTCTTACCAAGGCTTGAAAGTTAGTATTTGGTGCTTATGCAGTTTAAAGACCGGACGATTTTTTAGATGGGATTTAAAATCCAATTTAGGATGACTCTATAAACTTTCACCCTAATTCTCAGTAGCCCCTTACGTCTACAGTGGTAACTTGCCTTGTTTAGGTTGAACTAAGTTTTTAAAAAAAAGTTAAATTCAATTTGTACTGTATATTTTGTTTATTAATTTGTTAGGTAAAAGTACAGAATGTTTAATCACCCCCCACCTCCCCATATTAAGAATGATTTAAAAAAAATATTATGTTATTATTTAAGGCCGGTCCGTAAACTGCACAAGTACATAGTATTTACCTCCCTCGCACTGGGCCAAAGTATGACACAAGGTCGGAAAGTGGGGATTGAAAAGCCAACGTCGAAGAGGAAGAGCACTCTGGCCTATAAGAAAGAGTTGCCTGCTTTTAGATTTCATCCATAAAGAAGATTTATAAAACGGATTCATATCATTCTCGACGAAAGTGATACAACCAAAACAAGTGTTGAACAATTCACGCCGAATCTAAGGTCGGCACCTTTTAACCGCTGCACTGCCATACCCTTTCATAACAGATGGACACGTACACACCCTTAACCTACCACTTGCATCTTTCAGTCTGAAACGTACTTATATACGTAAACAAGTCTGTTTTCCGCCCCACCTTACACTAATCTCCTCTTAGTCCGCTTTTCGGCGCGCCATAAATAACCGTTTCTGCGCAAACAAGTCGGAGACGGAGCCCTATGTGTCATTCAGCAGCTGCAAAAGGACTAACTCAGTTATCTGCCCCTTTTCGCTGATCAGAAAGAAAGAAAAATCTGCAAAGAAACATCAATGGCTCAAAAAGTGAGATCAGATGCGCACTTGTCTGATGGGTCGAAGACGATCCTCCTCACCACATAATCCCTGCACCTCACCTATCGCCAAAATGTTTAACTTAATCATCCACGCCCATTCACAACTTAATCAAACCCCGCCAACTCTTTTCTCTCGACAATCAAATTTCTTCAATCAATTTGTGTCTGATTAGCAAATAAATTGACACACTCAGATTCTTTATTCATTGTTTTCGGAACTTTTACCATTTCTTGTTTTTCTTTCTATTTTTACTTTTCTTTTTCTTTTTATTTTGCCTTCCGTTTCTTTTTTTTTTCGTTTACTTTTTCTTTTCTTCTTTTTTCTCTTTTTCCCATTTCTTTTGCTTTGTTATTTCTCTTTTTCTTTTCCCCTTCTTATTTTGAACTTTCATTTTTCTTTGAACGTTTTTCTCTTTTTCTTTTCCCCTTTCTTGTTTTGAACTTTCTTTTTTCTTTTACGTTTTTTCTCTTTTTTCTTTTTCTTTCTGTATTTACCGTTCCCATTTTTTTCTTCATTTTTCATCTTGACTTTCTCTTGTTCCTTGTCTTCATCCTATCTATTTTTTCTTTCTATTTTTCTTTCTATTTTACTTTCTTCTTCTCTTTGTCTTTTTTCATTCCTTTTCTTTTCGTTCTCCTTTTCTTTCTCTTTTTATTTGATCTTTTTCTATCCTTTTCTTGTTATTTTCATCGTTTACTTCTTTCTTCTCTTTCTTTCTCTTATTTTTCTTTTTCTTTTTCTCTCTCTTTTCTATCTTTATTTCTCATCTTTTCTTTTTCTTTTTCTTTTTTGCACTTTTTGCTCTTTATTTTATTCTCATTTTTCTTTATTTTTCTATAATTTTCTCGTTTCTTTTTCTTTTTTTTCTTTTTTATCTACGTATGATTTTATTTCTTTCGATATATTTTCTCACTTTCTTTTTTTTTACATTTTTAGCTCTACATTACCTTTGCCTTATCTTTATTTTTATTTTCTTTTCTTTTTTTTTTCACCTTTTCTAAAGATGTTTTTTCTTTCGTTTTTGACCTTTTTTGTGTCATTTTCTAGATTTGGTTCCTCTTATCATTGTCATCTTCTACCTTTCGTTTTTACTATCCCTCTCAATTTCATTTTTATTCTTCTGAACTTTGCAATTTGTATTTCCAATTTTCTTGTTTTACTATATTCTCTTCAATTTTTCTTTTCTCTCTCTCTTTATTTCTTAATATCACATCTCTTCTATTGTTTCCTGATTTCTTAGTCTCTTTATATTTTTCATGTTGTGTTTGCTTTAATATCTATTTTCATTCTTTGATACAATGCATTCATAAACCACGTTTTGCTGTATGAAGTTGTTTTCTAATGGGCATTTACTTTTATCAATGCAGTTACAGATGTTAGCTTTTGATGGTGATTTATCTTCTATTTTCTATCTTGTTTTGCTTTGTTCTCTTTTTCGTCCTTTCCTTTTATTAAATGTATCTTCTACTTCGTAATTTTCATCTCTTTTATTAGTTCCCCCATTTATTCTTTCTTTTTCTTTTTGATTTTAATCATGGATTCCTTATTTTTCTATTTTAAAAGAATTTAAAACTTGTTTCGTTTATTCTCGTGTTTTATTCGTTTGGTTGATTGTATTCTTCTTTCACATTGCTCATATTGTTTTCTTTCCTTTTCTTTCTCTGATTTCGTTTTTCCATTTTTGTTTTCTCATGTTTTTACTTTTGTAAAATCTTTTAATTCAAATTTGGTTGTACTGTATTTTCCCCTTCCTCTATTTTTTTTCATATATTGTTTCTTTCCTTTTTACTTTTCAAATTCTTTCTTAGACTCTGTTCTGATTACATTTTGTCATTCTTTAACGTTTCTCTATTTTCTTATTTTGCCTGCTATGTTATCTTCATACTTTTTCTTTGTTCGTCCATTTTTATTAGTCTATCTCTTTCTTTCATATCTTCTTTCTTTACTTAATTTTATTTATTTCTTACTTTCTTTTTGTTTCATTTGATTTATTTATTTATTTTTTATTGCTGTCTTCATTTTCTTACTTTTTCCAATAATTTTTATATGATGTTCTCTTCTTAACTGTATTTCATTTCTTTCTTTCTTTCTTACGTTTTTATTTTTGTATTTTATTATTTCTTTTTGTCTTACTATCTTCATTTTTCCTATTTTAATTCTTTCTTACTATGTTTTTTTTCTGAGTTTTTTCACTTTTAAAATTTTTATTTTCTTACTTTCTTTATTTTATTTTCTTTCTGCTTTCTTCATTTTCTCTCTTTCTGACTGTTTTATTTTTTATGTTTTTTCTTACGTTGTTTTTTCCTGTTCTTATTTTTCATTACTATTTTCTTTTTTTTCTTTATTTCTTGCCTTTCCATTTCCTCCTTCTTTTCTTTTTTCTTATCTTTTTTGCTCTTCCTTCTTTCTCTCTTTCTTTTCTGTTTACTATACTTTCGCCTGTTTTTCTTATTCTTTATTTTCTATTTCCTTTTTTTCTTTTTTTCTTTTTGTTCCTATACGCAGTTTAATTTTCTTTTCCTTTCCAACTTTCCTCCTTCTCTTTCTTTCTATTTACGTTTTGACTATTTTTGTTTGCTTTTCTCTCTTTTTTCATGTCGTCGCAGATGTCCAGTAATTTCGTTTCATATTGGATTACGCCGCTCGGGCCTTTGTTCGCTAACTTTGAAGTCGAAATTCTTTTTAGCAAACACGAAAAGAACAGGAAGAAGACAAAGATAATACAGAGAAGGTTCGGTTCTTGTTGACGTCAATGAGTCCAGATAAAAAGCACTCGATATTTAGACATTGCTCTTAGCAGGAAAATTAAAAAAACACTGACCAGTATTAATAATTCGAGAGAGAGAGAGAAAGAAAGATAAAGAGAAAGATGGGGGATCATATATATATATATATATATATATATATATATATATATATATATATATATATATATATATATATAATATTGAAATAAATAAAAAAGTAAAGATACATACTTTACAAGTTTAATATAATAATTAGGTGTTTAAACAAACAATATAAAAATAACCTTTAATCCATTGATTCTTAACGAATTACTCACCAATAATGAGCAATTCATTGTTTTTCCTTCTGAGGATAAGAGTAATTCTTTAAAAATTCACGGATTAATTGATTAAAAGTCATTTTATTCTATTCCTTGTTTAAACACCTGATAATTATAATAAATTGGTAAACTATGTAACTTTACTGTTTTCATTTTTAAATATTTCCTATAACAATGCTCTATCCCAATACGAGCATCTCCCTATTACGATAGGATCTAATATAAACATAACGATCTTTGTATTATTCAAATCAATTGAATATATATATATATTAAATCCCCGAAACAGTTTTTCATGATAAACAACTGATGTTCCCTTAAATAATGTAAGAAGCAAACTAATATAATAACTCTAAAAACTAAATTGACTTACATGAGTGATTTTCCACTGAACGACTTGGGACTTAAGGGTTTTATTTTATTTATTTAAATTTTTTTTTAGTTTTAATGGTTGAGAAACTTCCGAGAATATATATATATATATATATATATATATATATATATATATATATATATATGTAGAAAGAGAGGGGGAGAGAGATAGAAAGAGAGAGAGATATGAGTGTTAAACATTTAAACTCCTTGGCCTAACATTAACAGGTAACATGAATTGGAACAAATACATAGAAGACATTGCCAAGGATACTGCAAAGAAGGTTAGCTCCCTCTACCGTGCTAATTAATTTCTCACACCTGACATTATCCTATATCTCTACAAGGCAACTATCCGCCCATGCATGCAGTATTGTTGTCACATTTTGGCTGGTGCATCATCCATCAGTTTCCTGACATAGTTTGCAGTAATAAGTCTTCAAACGTTTGCTGTCTTTCTACGATTTTAAAATTTTGTTCAAGTATTTTTTTTATATAGTTTTTCGTCAGTTTTGTTGTCTTTCTTCTTTTTTTGTTCCAGTGTATTTCAAAAATTAGTTCCAGTAGTCTTTATTCGTTTTTTTGTTGTTGTTCTAGTAGAAAGTTCTTGAAAACGTTCTTCGTGTTTTAGTTGTAGTTGCATTTGATGTTTAAAATAAGACTTTTAGAAGTGTTTTCTTTTATATTACGCTGCTGAGGTAATATTAGTTGTAAAAGAGAGAAAAAAGTATAAAACCTTTTTATCAAGAACAATCACTTAACATTTTATTTGTAAGTGTTTATTTGGTCAGTATTTTAGTCAACAGTAAAAATAAGGTTTACAGTTTCTTATTTCTTTTGGGGAGTAAAGTGTACTACTTTATTTAAATGTAGTTGCAGTATGCACTACGTTGGGATGACGTCACAAAGAGTAGACATCCGAGTAAAACAGTACGTGGACACAAAAATTCGCAATGCAAATTATTCACCAACAGACGTTTTACATAATACTTATGGTTCGTCGATAGTCGAACATCTCATAAATAACCGGACCTGTGCCTCAGTGTCGACTTATTCTCCCTTCTTAGTAAGTCGCACTCTCCCTATCATCTCAAGATCCTAGAAACGATCTATATTAAGTCCTTGAGACCTTCTCTTTGCAAGCAAAGAGAAATTCTACTCGGGCTTAATGTTGTTTCTATTTGATTGGATTTTTTTCCATTTTTTTTGTTTCCTTTTTTTACCCCTTTCCCTCGCTATAATTCTCATAGCATCTTTATTATATTTTTTATACGATATCTCGATATTTAGCTCTGTTGAGCGAGGTACGAAACCGGTCAGCTGCCCTTTCATCATTTTAATTCTTAATTCATCATGATTAATAAATATTGTCTCTTTCATGCCATTATATATATATATATAGTCTCGGAAGTTTCTCAACCATTAAAACTATATAAAAACAAAAACAAAAACAACAAAAAAAAACTTATAGTCTCAAGTCTTCCAGTGGAAAATCACTCATGTAAGTCAATTTATTTTTTACAGTTATTATATTAGTTAGTTTCTAACACTATTTTAAGGGATAATCAGTTGTTTACCATGAAAAACTGTTTCGGGAATTTAATATATATATATATATGAATAAAAAAAGTTGGATGACCATCGTTGGAAGGTAAAAAATGAAACCGAGAAAAGAATACGGAACTGGCAGATATATTGGTTATTTTAAACAGTATTGCGAACTTGTGTTTTCTGTCGTCATTTTTTAATTATAATTTTCAGCTTTTACACAAACACATTTATTATGCCGCCGTTGTTGTGTCGATAATTAATAACGCACATTTGTTGAAAACAAACAAGCAGTTTGTTTTTATGTAAGATGTTTTACATTTTATAATTTTCGGAGACAATTTTGTTCCCCGGCTATTTTGACTGCTATATGACCTTTACATGAAGCAAAGCTGGATTTAGCTTGTCGAACGCCACCTCTGAAATATGAGGTGAAACAGAATTAAAGACATCGAACCCAGCTCATCATACTCGACCACCACTTTTAAGTTAGTGTTTACGTTTGATAAAGGGTATAGGTATAACTAATACTTTATTAAATTATATACAGTTGTCAAAATGGCGTTGTCGGAAAAGTGAATTAAAACGTGACAACAAATAATTAACTTCTTACACGTTTTTCTTCTCTTTTTCCGTTAGGGATGGGTCATCATACTTGATGCAAGACTTGCACCCGCTGTTTTCAGATACTCTAACCGAGAGGTTTTTAGGATTCTAACCGTTCTTTTATGTGTACTTGTTCGGATATCTTTTAGACTTAGTTTACCTATTATCTTCGTCAGTTAGTTGTATATGTTCATTGTCAAAGGCGTGTTATTATTGGAATGATGGAGATCTACCAAAGGTTCTAACTTTTTTCATGTCGTTCATAAGACCTTGGTATTTAGTTCTCACCTATTATCTTCGTCAGTTAGTTGTATATGTTCATTGTCAAGAGCCCGTTATTACTGGAATGATGGAGATCTACCAAAGGTTCTAACTTTTTTCATGTCGTTCATAAGACCTTGGTATTTAGTTCTCACCTATTATCTCCGTCAGTTAGTTGTATATGTTCATTGTCAAGAGCCCGTTATTACTGGAATGATGGAGATCTACCAAAGGTTCTAACTTTTTTCATGTCGTTCATAAGACCTTGGTATTTAGTTCTCACCTATTATCTCCGTCAGTTAGTTGTATATGTTCATTGTCAAGAGCCCGTTATTACTGGAATGATGGAGATCTACCAAAGGTTCTAACTTTTTTCATGTCGTTCATAAGGATATTTTATTTTCACTTTCCCGCCATGTGGAAGTAGGTTTTAACCAGAAAAATACTGCATCTTATTATATTTATTAATTTGCATTCACTTTTACTTCACTTTTACTAAAATATTCAAATATTTACCCAAATACTTTTACAAAAAACACCGACGAAAAATATTTGCAAGAAACATATGACAAAATGTTTACAGCAAAATACTTCAAATACCAAACACATGTACCAAAAAAAAATACCAAAAACATTTACCAAAAAAAAAATACCAAAAACATTTACCAAAAAAAAATACCAAAAACGTTCGCATCAACATTCTTAGAAACATTTTTCAACAAAATATTTCTACAATATTTACGAAAACGATTTGTCAAAAGCATTTACTAAAAACATTTGTCAAAAAAATTACCCCCAAAATTTTTCAAAAACATTTAAAAAAGTATTTATCATATAAATTTACTAGAACTAATTATCAAAAAACTTTTACAACAAAATATTTCGAAAATATTTACGAAAACGATTTGTCAAAAGCATTTACTAAAACATTTGTCAGAAAAATTACATAAACATTTGTTCAGCGCATTTACTAGAACTAATTATCAAAAAACTTTTACAACAAAATATTTCGAAAATATTTACGAAAACGATTTGTCAAAAGCATTTACTAAAAACATTTGTCAAAAAAATTACCCCCAAAATTTTTCAAAAACATTAAAAGAAGTATTTATCATATAAATTTACGAAAACTATCTCTCAAAAAAATTTACAAAAACATTTGTTCAGCACATTTACTAGAACGAATTATCAAAAAAACATTTACAACAAAATATTTCGAAAATATTTACGAAAACGATTTGTCAAAAGCATTTACTAAAACATTTGTCAAGAAAATTACAAAAACATTTGTTCAGCGCATTTACTAGAACTAATTATCAAAAACTTTTACAACAAAATATTTCGAAAATATTTACGAAAACGATTTGTCAAAAGCATTTACTAAAACATTTGTCAAAAAAATTACATAAACATTTGTTCAGCGCATTTACTAGAACTAATTATCAAAACACTTTTACAACAAAATATTTCGAAAATATTTACGAAAACGATTTGTCAAAAGCATTTACTAAAACATTTGTCAGAAAAATTACATAAACATTTGTTCAGCGCATTTACTAGAACTAATATCAAAAAACTTTTACAACAAAATATTTCGAAAATATTTACGAAAACGATTTGTCAAAAGCATTTACTAAAAACATTTGTCAAAAAAATTACCCCCAAAATTTTTCAAAAACATTAAAAGAAGTATTTATCATATAAATTTACGAAAACTATCTCTCAAAAAAATTTACAAAAACATTTGTTCAGCACATTTACTAGAACGAATTATCAAAAAAACATTTACAACAAAATATTTCGAAAATATTTACGAAAACGATTTGTCAAAAGCATTTACTAAAACATTTGTCAAGAAAATTACAAAAACATTTGTTCAGCGCATTTACTAGAACTAATTATCAAAAACTTTTACAACAAAATATTTCGAAAATATTTACGAAAACGATTTGTCAAAAGCATTTACTAAAACATTTGTCAAAAAAATTACATAAACATTTGTTCAGCGCATTTACTAGAACTAATTATCAAAACACTTTTACAACAAAATATTTCGAAAATATTTACGAAAACGATTTGTCAAAAGCATTTACTAAAACATTTGTCAAAAAAATTACAAAAACATTTGTTCAGCGCATTTACTAGAACTAATTATCAAAAAACTTTTACAAAAAAATTTTTCGAAAATATTTACAAAAACGATTCGTCAAAAGCATTTACTAAAACATTTGTCAAAAAAATTACCCCAAAATTTTTCAAAAACATTTAAAGAAATATTTATCATATAAATTTACGAAAACCATCTTTCAAAAAATTTACAAAAATATTTGTTCAACGCATTTACCAGAACTAATTATCAAAAAACTTTTACAACAATTTTATAGAAAACTTTAAGAAATTACAGAGAATTACAAAACAAATTTGAAAACTAAATCCTGATTTTATTCAGCAAAAACAAATAACTAATAAACATTGGTAAAATCATTTTAGAAATGCCTAACATGAAACATATCTATTTTGAAACGTGAAACCATATATTTTACAAAATACATAGTACCATATATTTTACAAAACACGTGAAACCATGTATTTTACAGAAAAACGTTAAACTACACCTTATATAAAAACGTGAAACAATATATTTCACAAAAAAACATATAGTTCACAAAAAAACGTAAAAACGTATAGTTTACAAAACACGTCAAACCATATAGTTTACAAAAAAAAACGTCAAACCATATATTTTATAATAAACATGAAACAATATATTTTACAAAATCTGTGAAACCATATATTTTACAAAAAATGCGCGAAACCATATATTTTACGAAAAAAAGGTAAAACGATATATTTTACATCAGAACGTGAAACTATATATTAAACGAACGTGAAAGTATATATTTTACAAAAATCATGAAACCATATAGTTTATAAAAAAGCACGAAACCATGTATTTTACGAAAGAACGTTAAACCATATGCTTTACAATTAACGATAAACCATATATTTTACAAACAAACGTCATATGTTTTACAAAAAAGTGAAACCATATATTAAAAAACAAAAAACCCAACAAATTACCAAAAAAACAAGCTTTTCTTTTTCCATCAACAAGACCTGGATCCATTGTTTACCTGAGTCGAAATAATGGTGCTGTCCCTGAGAAAGACCCTTACTTTTATAAGCGCTTATAACTTAATGTCAGTGTAGACCTAAAATGGAAGACTTTCATCCAATCAGTTTCTAAGGTCAATGGAAAAATGGTTGGACTATTCTATTACTTTAGTAAGTAGCTGATCCTTTATGTAATCATCTATCTATGTAAGAGTCAGACACTTTCTAAGGTGAAGAACTGCTGACACATCTTAAGAGATGCCGCTCAGAGCAGACTTCATTGTCTTGACTGTTCAAAATCGACTACGCAATCTAGTAAGGGATGATATCTTCTGTTTCCTACACCCCTTCCTCAAAAACGTTGCTAGTCTTTCTCTACTCTATCTTTATTTACATAGAAGATGATCGACTGAGCTCCAATCACTGTTTCTGTTATTTGTAAAACATATGCAGCAAGAAATATTTTACTAACACAACATGAAGATCTTTCTTTACTTCATCAGTGTGGTTAGCTTTCGGCGGAATATCGACGGATGCAGCTTCTTGGTAAAGGTTTTCTGTCTGTTGAACACATTACCACTGAACTACTTCACTGAAGATTACAACTTAGTCGTCTTCAAATCAAATGCCAACAGATTTCAGTCATGAACAGCCCCATCAGCATTCGAACTTGGTCCTGACAATCATTTTTCTCTCATTAACCCTTATCTTCTAGTGGCCTTTAGTCTTGATAATTGGTGATCATTTTTTTAGCAAAACAAATAAGAATATAGGTACTTAAATTAAAGCTGTATGGAATACGAAATAATTAGGAACAGTAAAAGAGAAAATTAATAAAAACAAATAACTGTAGACAATATATGCGATATTCTTATTTCTAAAAATGTATCTATATATTTTTTAGTACGGTGGAATATATTTTGATATTTCGAGAGACACTCTCCTCTTCTAAAAAAACAACAAAATTATTTCCGTTTACAAGGAATAAACGTCTAAGATGGCTGCTATATAAAGACCATTTTGAAAAAAAAAACTTACGAAAAACATAGAAACTTAACCAAAAAAAGAAACTTGTCAATACCAGTAAAGCGAAAATCTCGTCAGAAAAAGATGGCGGTCGACGGGAAGGCGCCTACCGAGTGGACTACTGAATAATTAACAGTTTTCAACGAACCATAATTAAGTAGTTGTTACCTTTATTTTCTTCCGCTATGTGTCGTCAACACCGTCTCTTATCAACGCCTCTATACACTCTCCGCTTCTTCTTCGCCGCGATGACTAATACGGACCGTTGACTTAACGTGATCAACAAAGACGCCGGAACAGGAAGGACTTTAGACGGCCAGTGGGGATTTGGCAATACGTGTGCTGGCTGGTCGTGTGAGTGAACGTTGGCGTTCGTTTGATTTATTGCGTTGAAAGTTGGTGATCTATGAAGATCGATGACGGCACAGGGTCACACCCAGGGTGGGAAATTTGGGTGGGGTTTTCTGAAGCATAATATTTTGCCAATATGTGCCGATATTTCTAAGAAAAAATTGCGTGCGTGCGTGTGCGTGTGCGTGTGCGTGTGTGTGTGCGTGTGTGTGTGTGCGTGTGTGTGCAACGACGTGCACTAGCATTACTTCGCTTTATTTACTTCCTTCCCAGGGTTTGGGTTAGGGTTAGGGAAGATGAGGCACAAGGCCGGACAGTGGGTAAAAAAATCTAGAGCCTCCTAGCGGAAGAGCAAGGCTGGCCTCTAAAAATAGCCTAGGCAGCCGCGTCAGCATACCCCGGTAGGGGAGCCTCAGGCAATTGGCAATAAACAAATCCCTTCTCAAATAGAGAAGACAAGGCCTTGGAGGATGGACCTCCTAGGACTACATTTATACGGTACAATCATCAACCAACGTTCGTAGACTGAATCATTTTGAAATTCGCTAGAGTAATGAATTACTTTATTTAAAAAGTAAATATGACGGTCATCTTATGGTAATTATCTTAAATCTGAGGTCATCCTACTATTTATTTATTTTTAGATGTGTCATATATGTTAGATGGATAGATTCCGACCCAGAAAATAGCAATTTCCCCCTTTTGTCAAAAACATCACACATGGAATGTAAGGACTAAAAGACAAAATAAGGGAAGCGAGAATTACGAGGCTGCCGAAAATAAACCCAAGGTTCACTTTCTACTCTTTATTAATCTTATAATCTTCGCAATGACCAACTCCTTTCTGTCTGATCTATTAAAATAGTTGTTGATGGGCGGATGTCTGAAGCACATGGAATCAACGCCGGTGTTCCACACGAATCCATTCTTATCCCAACCTCTTGAGTCATCTATCCTGCCAGTATCACCCATTGTTACCAATCCTCTCATAGTATTGTTCTACATTCAATTGGGAATGTCAGTAACCCTTATCCTTAAGTCGCCTTTGAGCCTTGCTATATGGTGACTCAATATTATATAAACACCGGAATCGAATTGCATTGGCTGAGCTGTAGTCTCCATCAATAGATTTGGTTGTCTATTCACTCATCTCCTTCTAAATCCAACTTAAAGAATACATTGCACAAGCCATTTTCACTATCAATACCATCTAAATACACGGATCACGTTCCATTAAATATTCCATCCAATAGTTTCCAAAATTTCCCTTTTTACACTCACTTTTACATTCATCCAATTCCCACCTAAAATTTTCTCCGCTAATTTCTGTTATTAATTTTATATGGTAAATAATTCAAATATTTATTACTCTATTAGCAAAAGTATCAATTGGTTAATAGATAGTATTTTTAAATCTAACTTGACAATAAAGTTCCATATTGAGGAGAATTTTAAAAACAACTAGAAGAAGGACGGGCAAAACTAATTCCTCGAAGAAAACCGTTTTGCAAAACTCTTATGCGTCTTAGTTTTTCCACAAATATGACTACAAAGCTACAATGGAATTTAGGCTATTACTTTGGGCGAGATACTTAAATACTTTAATTGCGCTTTTGTTTAAGTGATTTCTCGCAATTAGGGTTACGAGTTTACGGCCATTATCATGTTTTAACGTCCAGTGATGCCCCAAGACAGATTTTCTGCACTTGATGTTCGATTCATCTTTAAGAATATCGAAATGTTGCCCTTTATCCATGATACTCTATTCATGTACAAACTGGGTATTCTGTGTAGCGGTATTGAACATGCGTTTATAGAGATACACAGGCTTGTAGTCTATATCCATCCCCTTGACTAGACAACATGATCTAGAATAAGATGATCAGTCTTACACGTTCTTGAGATTGATTTTAGAACACAGCGTTGATTACTTATATTTATTTTACACGTCTCTTTCGACTTTCGACTGTACCCTTCTCGACTATGGCTCTGATAGTGTAGACGCAGAAGTCTGTTTAGATCCGAGTGCATAAGTCCATGTATTTTGGGAATTGTAATGCCAACCACAGAGACTGGCTTTGTTTCTCGATCGGCTGGTAACAGCACCCATAGTTTCTATATTGGACATTCCATTTTACAAACAGTTATTTTCCCGACCCGTCTCCTCAATCGTGAAGACCAGCAAGCCTAACTACTCGACTTATTCTTTACTACACTGCCTGAGGCTTGTGTGACGGATGTTTATAACACACTCGAGAACGCTAATCACTTTGTGATAATGGTAGATATCACCTTAAACGTTCGACGCAAAACCGAAGCGCCGTTACTCAAAACGACGAGAAAGGCTGATTCTGAATTAATCAGAAATCACACCAGAGACGCTCCATAGAGCAACACCTTTTCTCTCTTTGCTTAACAGTGCCTAAATTGCGTGAAAGATTGGGTCAAAACAGGCATAGAAGCACATGTGATCACGCGGAAATTCTATAGTAAGCCCTACTCTCCCCAATAGTTAACTTCGACCTGTGTAGCCGTTATTGCGCATAGAAAGCATTCCACCTATTCAACCGACATCAGTAAGCTAAAATAGAAAAGAAATCATAGCATCAATAAACCATTGTAAGGTAGTAAATGCCGCAGTGAAATGTAGGTATATCCAGATGACGAATTGAGTCGCAGAAATCAGGAACTCGCGATTGCATAAAAAAAATCAATAATAGAGTGGTGAATAATGGGAAATCAACAATTCCCCAACTTTTAACCACCATTATGTAATGTTCACGACAACGGGAAGGCTTAACTGCTTGCCCAGCGGTTATCCTTACACTCCACCTTGGACTCCACAAACCACCCGATCTTTAATTTCTCACTACGAACAGAAGCTAGACTTAGTTATCATGACTCGTTCCCATGTCATGGAGATAATAAAAACCTTGACTTCTCATAAGCATGTGGGCCTGATCTGATCCCTACAATTCTAATAAATATGCTTTGTTGTGCTTGATCTTTTCCTCTTCAAACGTTAACATAGATACCTTGCCGAATATTGCTTCCATGATAACTGGAAATGTTCGTCTGTGTTATCAGTGTTCACGAATCCTGGTGAAAGAATTGTCCCGCAAAATTATCACTCCATCAGTCTCCTAACGCTCTTCGCTAACATCTTTGGGTCATTAATCAATCTAGTGATAGTCTACCCCTCGTAAATACTAAACTTCTTTCTGACAAACAGTATAGATTTAGACAAGCTCGCTCTACTGCGGATATCCTAACGGTCATCCCTGAACGCATATACCATACACTGGGTAAAGCAGGTGAATCAAAAGCGGTAGTGCTTTATATATCCAAAGCTTTTGGCAAGGTCTGGCATGAAGGTATTCTCACCAAAATTAATTGGTACCGTATTACACGCTCTATTCTCCACATATAGGCAAAACAAACGCACACATATCCAAGACAAAGGCCACATCTTTAGAAACTATTCTCCAGTCTGTAGTGGAATGAGGTCTTAAAGGAATGGTTACATTTAATGCTCGTAAGACAAAGCTAATGTATTTAAACTATTATAAGAACATTTCCTACTACCATTGCTTAACCGAACGTCAAACATTTTAAATTCCTCGACTTAAAATTCACAGGTAACATGGATTAGAACAAATACATAGAAGATACTTCTTAGTTTGCTGCAAAGAAGGTGGGCTCCCTCTACCGAGATAGAACACTTCTTTTCACCTTCCAATATCCTATATCTCTACAAAGCCACAATTAGCATAATCATAGAGTATTTTACAACATCAGCGCTGGTGCACCAACCATTAGCCTCTCTCTCTTTGACATGATCCTAAAAAAAGCCTCTTAACTAATAGTGCTCATACTGTCTACCAAGCTCCAGTCTCTGTCCCATCGCGGCAATATTGCGTCCCTATGCTTGTTCTACAAGTACTTTAAGGTGATGTGTTCCGATGAACATGCTGCACCTGTGCAATTTAACGTAAATACCTCCGACAAACCCAAATTCCATTTATTCACTGTAGAGGTCCCCAGATGCCGGAACCTTTCTACTCAAATAGCTTTTACTCTCTAACTACTTGCATCTGGAATTCATATGCATAAATTTAAATGTAACGTGAAAAATGATTTTGCTACTCAACTTCCCAATTAGAATGCCTTTATTTATCCGGGCCCTAATTCACAGACGCCCCTTACGTCCCAGTAGCAATGTGCCTTGTTTGGGGTGAATATAAGTTAAACAAGTTTTTCAATTACGTTAAGTTAAGCAGAACTCTGGAAAATTTCATTAAGAGTTAAAATATTTGTATTAGCGCAACGTGTCAGGATATGACACTTAGACAGGAAGTCTGAAGTGACATGTAGCGGAGAAGCTGATCAAAGCTTTCTCTTTTTGAATCGCGAAAGATAGATCGTGTTGGTTTGGGGCAGTTGCTCTGCCTTATGTTAGATGATTTAGGGGTATTATATAATAATACTCTACACTACAAGAGAAAAGAAAAAATCCCGAACGTATTGTTAAAACCGAAATGATCATGTGGTTATCGTAATGGACAGAGGCAATCCCCCTACTTGACGTAAGAGACAAAGAATAGTCTGTTCCTGGACTATTATTTGCATAACGGCCAGATAAACTGATAAAAGCGAGGAGTGTTCACGCGTGAGACCAAACGAACTAGACGGCAAGAGAAGCGGTAATATTGACGACGGTTTATTGTAAGTTTATGAAAGAAATTGCACCAGATATTGAAATAATTAAAGAAACGGTGTTTATTGAGTTTCTGCACCCAGTTAGAAAGTTATCCCGGTGTTTTTGTGCGTTTCCATCCTTTTGTTTACTTTATTAATATATTTTGCAACCGCTTTCATTACAAACACGAAGACGATACAAAGAACACAGAGAAGAGAAAACGAATAACTTCTACGTTTTATCCATACCATTAAGACGTCAGCTTTCTACGTGATGAGCCGTCGTCCGGATAATCTACTTGGATTAAAGAATTAGTGAACACTACTCATCAACATATTTATGATACAAAATACGATCATTTTATTTTCGACACTCAATGATGTTATGATGTTTTTTCTGGTCAGGTGCGTGTAAAATTACATTCTACATATTTAACACTACTACTACTGTTGTATATTGGTTTTCTACTTTTTTGACGATTTGTTTGGTATAATTTCATATTGACACACACGTTTCGTCGGGTAGGGATCTTCAGAGAGGAGATCTATCCGTGGTTGGGTCGTCGTTATGTATATGACATGGAAACATCATAAACAAACTTAATTTCTACTATATTTCATGTATTGTCCCTACTGTGCCGGACAGAGAGGGTAAAAAAAGATAGTCTAAGCTACTTACCGTCTTATCTCTTGCACTGCGGTTAACACTTGTAATTACTGTATATTGGACGATTATATCCTGATTTCCACTGTGAATGAATGTCTCGTGAGAAACATCTATCTTATATAGACATTTATTTCCTATACATACATATATATATATATATATTTTATATATATATATATATATATATATGTATATATATAAACTTTTGTCATTTTATATTTGGTGACAGTCATACTCGAATAGATTTCTAGGCACCAAATTTAAGCTTCAAGTTATATAAGTTTGACTACTACAACTACTACAACTACTATACTTATTTGTAATAATACTCTCTATATCTATATATATAGTCTTGGAACTTTTTAACTTTTAAAACTATATATAAAAAACAAACACTTTTAGTCCCATCTCCTTCGTTGGACAATTCCTTTGTCAGTAAGTCAACCAATCTCTTGTAATGACTATACGAGGCCTGTCTAAAAAGTATCCGACGTTATGCCAGAAAAAATATTTCAAATACGTGACGGGGTTCGGACTCTAATCTCTTTCAAAGTAGGCCCCTTGTTATTGCACACACTTAGTCCACCGATCCACCCACTACCGGAAACACCTTTTAAAGTTTCCTTTTTGGTATGGTGTTTATCTCCGCCGTCACGTTCCGCATTATTTCTTCTCTTGTCTCAAAACGGGAACTGAAACCGAACATGTTATGGTTGTTTCACAGGACCACGACTTTGTGATCAAGCAAACATACCACAAAAAATAGTGTTGACCTAAATTCTGATACTGTTATGAATATAGAAAAACAGCTGACCATCAGGTTGTATGATGTTAGCATCAACAGAATATAAAAGACAGAGGGATAGATTAGACATGGTGATATCTGCATTGGAAAACATGCATTATTTTATAGGGAAATAAAACTCTAACAAATTGGTATGAACATACGACAGACTCGGTTAGAGAAATGATACAGGCAATTATTTTATGGGAACTTACTATGCACACGGGCAAAAAAAGCTAAGACAGAGTGATCAAGGACCATAAAACAGTTCGTTCTTTCTTATTAACTTCACCGTATTTGTATACAAAATGTGAGTAAATCAACGTTTCTCTCATAAACATTACTAACACAAAGTGCAGGCTAAAATATAACTTAGTTTTGGGATTGAGTGGTATTTAAAAGCATACTTTAATTGTTCAAATTACTCGTGTTTTAATTAGATACCAATGTGCATTATCTCTCTCGTCGATATATATGTATTTCGCTCGCTCCTTTCACTCTATTTCTTAATGTCTATGTGAGCATCTCGAGAAAGAGTGACTCTATTTCCAGCGTAACCATCTAATTTACATCGTGAGTTTAACAGACACACATGTAAATTAGATGACAAAATAATAAGTTCATTCACTTCTATAGAGGAATAAAAAAAATCATAAAGAATTATTCATATAATAATAATAATAATAATAATAATAATAATAATAATAATAATAATAATAATAATAATAATAATAATAATAACAACAAAGAGAAAATGTATAACATATGACAAAATGTCAAAACGTTACTAAAAGTCTTTAACACTGTAGCAGAGAGCAGAAGAGGCAGCCGAATGCTGTGGACCAAGACGCTTGTCTGCGGCGGTCGTTTGGTTTGCTGCTTGTGCGGAGGAGAGTTGCGGGCGCGAACCCGGAAACGCCCATTCACGAAAAGTTTAATTTTAAAAAAGAATTTTTAAGAGAAAACGGCGGCGGGCAGCTTTGGCCTCCTGATTTGCATATGTGAGCTGTCGATACTATAAGAAGCACGAAAAAACGTGATTTGGCGAGATTCGTTAGGAGGTGAGCGCGAACGGAAGAAGAAGAATAGGAAGAAAAAGAAGAAGAAAGTGCTGTATTTATTTTTGTGAAACGTTGTGTTGACTCGTTCAAGCTATCTCGGCGTTAATATGACAAGCAAGCAGTTTATCATTCGATTGATTCCAGAGTTTGGTGGGACTGTCACTGATCTCCCGATAGTAGAATAGATAGAACAGGTAGAACTTGTCTGTGAATTCTGTTAATTTTACGAAGTGGCGCGAGTTTTTCTTTGCGGTTAGGAGGGGGCGCTCTAGCTGTGTATAGACAGCTAGGCAAGGAACAGAGGGCAGATATACATCATGTCAAGCAGGCACTGATAACTGCGTTTGCAACTGATACATTTGTGGCATATGAGGACTTCACGACGCGACGGCTATAACCCAGTGTGACTGTAGATGTGTTTTTAGCTGAGCTTCGAAGACTTGCCCTCCTTGTTGGTGTGATGCCCCCAGAAAAATAGATGGTGTCCGCTTTTGTAGCAGGACCGCCGAGTCACGTAAGGCAACATCTTCGGGCATCGTCGAGAATGGATGACATGGCTTTAGGGCAGATTTTAACAAGAGCACGGGCTATCATGGCAGACGAACAAGAATTAGTTGCAGCAGCTATACAAGTTCAGTCTTACACCAATCGGACGTTACTCACTGTGTCGGCTAATGGTAGCATTAAATACTGTAAATGCTCTGGTCCAAACCACTGGCAAAAGACTGCCAGTATCAATATGGTGAAAGGCGTAATGATCCCAGGTACAAATCGCGAGGAAAGATGCAGTGCTACAGATGCCGGAAGAGGGACGACATTGCATCTGAGTGTCCGGGAAACTAAAAGGGAGACGAGATATCAGCACCAGTCTCTCTTCAGTCAATTTAAGAGAGGCGCTCCTTACTGTTGAAGTGTTGATCGATGGGAAGAAACGCAGAGCTCTGGTGGACTCTGGATATTCCCGGTCTCTGATAATTGGATACATATGTAGTCCTCGGAGTCGTCAGAAATCTATCATTATGACCGCTGACGGCGGAATTATCAACAGTCATGGCATTGCAACCATTTTGTTGGCAATAACCAATATAATCCTATAAAGGTCGATGTCTTGTCGTGGACAGTCAACTATTAGGTTTCGACATTTTGCTTGGGAGGGATGTTATTAAAATGCTGGGTGGAGTCAGCATTAGCTACTCTGGCGAAGCCATCTTCTACAAAACAGATCCTCATGTTTGCACTGCGATTAAGATAGAATAACCTGATTTTAACGCTGTTTTTGACGAACAGGTCAAGATGTGGACGGCATCATGGAAGTGATCAGGTGATCACCCGCCTGGTAAACTTAACAACAGGGTGCCTGGATACTCGAATTCGGCAAGACTATAGACATAAGCTAAGGACGTGGCTGGATAATGGATGGCTACTTCCCTATTCTGAAGAAAAACTAGTGCCCTTAAAGATCCTAATTTCGCTAATGGCAGTCTTCCAGCAAAACAAATCTAAGGTAGGACCAGTTCTAGATTTTCGCGAACTGAATGGGCATGTCGATGCCTATACTGCGCATGCAGACGTCTGTGCAAACAAGCTGAGAGACTGGCGAACAAAAGTCTCCAATGTGTCAGTGCATAAATCCCTGTGGTTATACTAGACTGTCATATTAGAGGGGAGAAGGTACTGCTTGAAACACATTAGTTTTGTGCTCAATGTGGCACCACCTATTATGCGAGCCATTGTAGATGCGGCATTTCAAAGGACGACGCTATTAGGCGGGTAACATCAGCATATATCGATAATGTCTTTATAGACGAAAATGTAGTGTCCGTAGCTAAAGTGAGGCAGCACCTGGCCAACTTTGGGCTGGTAAGCAAGGAACCTGAACGGCTGCAGGACGGTACGCGAGTACTTGGCCTTAAAGTTTGGGGGAATGCAATGTGCTGAGATGGGAACGAGGGAACGAGATCGCAAGTATGCAACGCGTTCTCTTTGTGCAGAAAACTAGTCGGGCATTTCCCGGTTGGCAAATGGATCAGAGTGACAGCAGCGTTTATTAAGAGGGAAGCAGTGGCAGTTATCGAGGGTTGGGGCGATGAGGTGGATGATGTTCCATTGACCATGATGATGACAGATAGTGCACGAAGGAGACCCCGTGCGAGGTAAGTGGTGTGTTGACGGGCGTAAGGTCGATGTATTGGTTGACGCAAGCTCTTTAGCGACCGGGGTGTCACTGAAACACACTAGAGCTGTGATGGAAGGTGCAAGTTGGTTACGCAAGGCAAACGATGCACACCACATAAACTGACAGAGCTCGATGCTGTACTAAAGAGTGTTAACATGGCACTGATGTGGGAAGCATCCATATTGCATCTTTTTACCGATTCTGCCTTCGTGTACCAATAAATACCTGACACTCTTACGGGAAAGTCCAGGGTGCATACTAAAGCAGCGAGTGAGATGCTAATAAGACGATGACTTGGTGCGCTTTCAAGCTTGATAAAAGAGTACGAGTTGTCAGTAGACATTACCCTTGTGAAGTCAGAACATAACCGAGCGGATAACCTGACGCGCGTACCGCAGCGGTGGTTTGATTTAATCAGAAAGGCAACTGAACCCCAGAGTCATGTATGCACTACATTAACAGGCAGGCCAGAATCCGGCAAAATAAGGTCCATTTATCATCAAAGTGGTAACCCTGGCATAAAAAAGGACATGGTAAATTGTTAAGTGGGTCGACCCCACGATTTCTAAGGCATCCGTGAAGAGAGTAGTTAAAGAGTGTAAAATGTCAGTCGATTGATCCGCCGTCCACGCGCTGGTCGAAAGTTAAAACAAAATTTACCATTTTCTTTCTTTTTCTCTTTTCTCTCTCTTCGTATCTACATTGTCGTCGTGATTCCTTTTCTTTCATGTCGCCATCCGGTGATCGTCAGAGTGGTCGTTGTGTGTTGATACCTTATTTCTTTCTTTTTTCGTGTGACCGCCGTCTCATCAGTGTGTCTGGTGAACAATCTTTTCATCCGATGAAAGGTAGTCTGAAGACAGACTTTGCGAGAGGTCCGTTATATCTTAACTACAGTCTATCTTATACTTTAGTTAGTTCTTGACTCGTTACTTACTAGAGGGCAATTACGGGACTATACAGACAGGGGGAATTCTAGCCTTCAGTCTGACACCGACTTAACTTAACTGAAGTGTCAGAGCACATTTTGCGACGTCTGCCTTCGCTCGATACCATGAGCAGACTCAGTCGAAACTGTCGTTTCTTTATGTGCGACAACAATAAGTTACGTCATCGTGCAATTAACTGATTTGCTCTTTCTCTGACCTTTATTAATCCCAATGCTTACCTCCCTTTATCTTCACCTATCTGTTACTCAATCGTGAGAAAACAGATTAATTTCCCTAAAGTGTGTATCAGTCAGAGATGCACTTAGCTATTTTTATTCCGACCCTATTCCTAATTCGTACTAGCTGAAGTACACGTTTTAAACATATGGCCTCCCATAATATAACATATGGTAGTACAGAGACTTATTCATTTTTGTCAAGCAAGAAGAATTCCCTAAAAGATATGTCACAAAGAATGTCAACAGAGCTTATATAATAGTAAATAGAGCTATTTACAATAATATTTTTATTTGTAAAGGCAGGTACAAAAAGCGGCTACACTGGAATGTCGATGTTATCGATCTTTAGTTATTAGAAACTAAGATCATCTCAGGCGGAAAAAAGTCTGATCTTTCACTTAGATGTTTATATGGAAAAACATAGAAGAAAAAAAAGAAACAAAAGGAAAAATCTAAATTCAAAACCGAAAGGTCACATGGTCTAATTTAAAATTATTAACACATTAAAAAACGTTTTCAAATTTTAGTTTTACACTCCTTAAAAATATGAGATCAGTACTATAATAAATAAATCATTTTTTAACCTTTAGACAAACAAATTACAACTGTTTTTAAAATTTTTTAAATCATTTTAATAAATACATCATCTATTTTAACCTTTAGATAAAAAATACAAATGTTTTTTAATTGTTTAATCATTTTAAATTTGACCATGTGACCTTCCGATTTTGAATTTTGATTCTTCTTTTTATCTTTTCTGTTCCTCCTTGTTTCTTTTTCAATATGGACATCATTAGTAAGCTTTCACTGAAAATAACAAGTTGTGTTTCCCAGAGTCTAAGTGACAACAAGTCTATTGAGATTTCCAACACCATCCGCCTGTTGCAAATTATTTTACGTTATCGCAGCAGCTGTTTATCGTTGATTTATCGCTAGCAACAATCGTTTGTCTTCTCTGGAATTTCAGTGTCACTAATCCTCCCTAAGCTTTCAGTACTTTCTCAGTTTTGGCCTCTTCATCATCCTTGACCCTTCACCATGTGTGGTATCAGCCGAGGTTAGTTCGTGTGTATTAGGGGGATTTATGGTAGTTTTCAGATCTTTGAAATAGTGTTATGTCCTTTCTATAATTTTTGTTCTATTTCTATTTAAATTTAGCCGTTGTTAATTTTGAGGTTGGTGGTTCATTTCCGCATTCGAGGATTTTCCATACGATTTCGGCTGTATCAATCTTTCCTGTGATTCTAGTTTCTCCTAGTTTTTTTGCCATGTCTTTCGGGACTGTTCCGAGAATTATTGGTATTATAGTGATTTTTTTTCATATTTCTTATTGCTATTAATTCTCTGACAGGTACCATTTATTGGCTTGGTGTTCACCCTTTGAACTGCCGGGATAGCGAAATCTACGATTTTGGCATTCTTATCTTTCTTATTGACTATACTAACTTTCGGTCTCATTGCTTGGACGAATTTGTTTGTTTGTATTTTGGGAGTTTCATAACATTCTTTTCTCACTAAGAGTTTTAACACATTTCATTATCAGTGATCGGTCACTGACAAATAACTAGTGATGTTCCCTGGAGTCTGAGTTACAGCATGTCTTCCACAATTTATTATTATTAATTATTATTATTATTATTATTATTATTATTATTATTATTATTATTATTTGTACTCACTAGAAATTCTCACACAAGTAATCGTCAGTGGTTGCTGACTGACGATAACCGGTGGTCTCCCTAGAGTCTGGGTGACAACAAGCCTCCTCAGATGTCCAGTACTCTCCACATTTTTTTCGAAAATCATTGCAAATAACTTTGCGATAGCACAGCAGCTGCTTACAATTGATTTGTTGCTGGTTACGACCATTTGTCTCATCTGAGATTAAGTTGACAATAAGCCTCCCCAGGGTCCTAGTACTCTCCACACTCTTCAAGTAGAGGTCTGGTAAGTGCTTTCTCTCCTTGGGTTTTCCATTCTCTTTGACTCTTCACACCTATTTTGTGTGGCATCAGCTTTATTTGGTGGGAGCAGTATATAGCAATTATTGCAGCTTCTGTTCCCTGGGTTCATGTAGTGGTGTTCTTTATGTGTTTTTGTTTTCTTCATATTATAACTACCATGTGACTAGTTACAGTTCATAACTTATGCGTGTTGGTTTCCGCATTTGATGATTTTCTTTAAGATTGTAGCTGTTTCCATCATTGCGGTCTCAGGTATCCCTTCGATTCCAATTTCTTCTCGGTGATTTTTGTTGTTTTTTTGGAAGTGTTCCTAGTGCTATGTTATTATATTGACTTTCTTCATGCTTAATATCATTTGGGATTGTTCCTGTATTTGCCTCGTTTTTCGATCTCTTTGATATTCACCTTATGGTCTGCTGGAACGGCGAAATATACGATTTGGCAGGATTTTGTGATTTTCATTTTCCAGTACTGTCTCTGGGTTATATTTTTGCCATTTGTCCACGTGTTCAAAATGCAGTTGTTTGCATAGTTCCCGGTGTACTTCTTTCTTTTTGGGCTATTTTGCCGAATTCACTTATCATGTTATTTACTGTTTCGTCTGCCTTTACTGTTTTCCTGCGTTTGATCTATTTTAGCTTTAAAATAATTTGTCCTTATCACATTGTTCTGTTCAGCTGTCATTAGAAATCACGTTTCTCTGTTCAAGTGTCCTTTTCTTAGCCATGCCCAAGAATATTGTTGGTTTTTTCTTTTAAAATTCTTATGATACGCTCATCTTCTTGTCCCCCCCTTTATTTTCTCGTCTTTTTGCTACTGGTGTAGGTGCTTCCCGCGTTGTTCATTGGGACGGTGTCTTTTGCTACGGTGATCAATCGGGTATGGATGACTACATATAGAAGGAAACGGGAAACCATTTACCCTGATGGGATGAAGTGAAAATTATAGATAGAGAAGAACGGTGGAGAGTAAGACGTATAAAAAAGCAGCACATATGTTAGGCGACAATGACTTACTAAGCAAACCTTGTATAGAATACAACCCAATATGGGAACCTATAATTATAAATAATCGATAAGTAGTGATCTATAGTGATAAGTAGTTAGATCAAAACCAAGAATAGGTTTAAGGCTCCCCAAATTCATACTAGTATTGCCCACAAGGCCTGTGGCGCGGTGTGTTTAGTTATAAAGGCAAGAGTTACTTGCCCTTGATGTTGATTGTAGCAGGAAGGGAGTCCGAATAAAGTTGTTAACGAGAACACACGTCTTTGTCTTTGTGTCTACAACTATGATTTAGCAGCAGTAGCAGCGCTGAGCCCACGAAGTCAACCGTTCAACAAACCGAACGAAACACAGGGTATATAGTACTAAGTATAATTCAGTTCTAAGTGACAGTAATCTGAAAGTTCAATACGAAGATTTGCCGATTACTGAAGACTTCTTCCCAGTCATAGCAGATGGAACAAGAGCGTACTACTCCTGTGGATTTAATAAAGGGTTCCGTTCGAAATTCCGTCAAGATTCCCGAGTTCGACAGAAAACTTCCCAAGTTCGACAAAGTACACCTGAAGAAGGTCGGTTCTTAAATCGGTCGAAACGAAAAGATGAGAACAGTAGTCCGAATATACAAAATTCTACAAATTATCAATCCCCATCTAAAGAAAATTCCGAAACATAATATAAAATCGATACAGACCCTAAATAATACGAAAAGGAAAACAAATCTAAAAACTCTATCAAAATCTGGCAAGAATGCGCAACCACTTCACATTCCTATACAGATGCCGTGGCCTAAAGCTAGTCTAATCATGAGAACACAACAGATCGCAGAACGAGTAGACATGAGCCTTTTCGAGATAGAATCCACAACATCCGATGGAAGAAACATCAATAACAAACCGAAATCTCAAGTGATCTCGCCCGCTTCCTGGAAAAACTCGCATCCAAGAATATCTGGACATATCGTATAAGCATGACATAAATGAAGTCAAATCTCGCCAAATAAAGAAGTTGGAAAATTAGAAATCCAAGGACAAAAGACCCCAGGCCCACCATTCACCAATAAGAGCCATTGTCAATATAAGTAAACGTCAGCTGACTTCGTCTGAGGAATCAGTGCTGAACAAAGGTCTCAACTTCGCCACAACGATCAAGCGGATTCCATACTTAGACATGATAGCTCCAATAGAAGAGACAGCCTTGGGTAAACTCAAGACACAAGGAGATGAGCTAAGGTAGAAGGTGGGACAAGCACTCGATAATTCTAAGCCTCCAAAATCTAACGTCTTAAAGGAAAAAGTCTTGGCTATCAAGTGTGATATCTAGTGTGATGATATCATCATACTAGATATCAAGTCACTACGTAGTGTGATGATATCATCATACTACCAGCAGACAAAGGCAATGATACAATGGACAGAGCGGAATATTCCAAGAAATTGGCAGATCTAGTGGGATCAGGTTGTTACTTTAAAGTAAAAAAGAACCCGATTTCGAAAACAGAGAGGAATCTGTCACAGATGTTTAGTAAAAACAAGGACCTAATTCCACCTGCAAAATACACAGCTGGTTCAACATCAAATCAAGCTACCACACCTATACGGTCTTCCTAAGATTCACATATACGGTATTCCATTAAGGCCCATTGTCAGCGCCCGATGTTCAGCATGCCGATTCCTGGTAGATATAATTAAATCTCCATTGTATGTAAAGAATTCAGCTTATTTCATGGAAGAAATCAACGATGCTCCCATTCATTCCAACCAGATAGTGAGTGTACATGTAGTGAGTCTGTTCACAAAAGTACCGACTGATGAGACCCTTAAGGTGAAACGAGATTGGTTGACTTCACTGAAAGAACGCACTTGTATCCCAATTGCTAATCTAATGGAGATGTTGACCTTCTGTATAGAAACCACATACTTCGTGATGGGATCTGATATATACCGACAGGAAGATGGTCTAGCTATAGGTTCACCATTGCCACCAGTACTGGCCAATGTATACATGAAATAATTCGAGGAAATGGCGTTACAATCAACACCACGACAGCCAACAATGTGGCTGCGATATGTAGATGAAACATTTATCTCTTGCCTCACTAGGAGGACGTTTAAATATTACTGGACCATGTGAATTGTCTCCGCCCATCTATACAGTTCACGATGGAAAAAGAACATAACAAATTATCCTTCCTGGATGTGCTAATAACTCGCACTGACAAGGGGTTTAGGTTATCTGTGTATCGAAAGACAACTTACACTGGACAATATCTAAATTTCAACTCCCACCATCCATATAATGTAAAGAAAAGAATTGTCCAGTGCCTACAACATCAAGCAAAAACAATATGTAATAAGAACGATACATATCAAGAGGAAATGGATAGTTTAAGTGACAATCTTTACCGAAACAACTATCCAGAGAGCCTGACATCAGCTCCAACAAATATAGACGCACCACCAAAGGACATCACCCGAGAACTCACCAAAGTGTGTATACAAAATATGAGAGGCTTGTCGGAAAAAATCCAAAGAATATGTAATTCATCTAACATCAAGATAGTATTCAGGAGCGACACAACTCTCCGAAAGCATCTTGTGAGAGTCAAACCCCCTACGGAAGAAGTCATGACTAAGAACTGTGTATGCGAACCATGTAAGTGTGGAAAAGTATAAAAAGGTTAGACATGTCGTCCAATAAAGGTAAGGCTAGAAAACCGGAAAGACGTAATACGTGGAGAAATCGAAAAGTCATGTATGGCTGACCACATATGGTAGGGAACGGGAAACCATCTACTCTTATAGGATGAAGTAAACATTATAGATAGAGAAGAACGGTGGAGAGTAAGACGTATAAAAAGCAGCACATATGTTAGGCGACAATGACTTACTAAGCAGACTTAGTATATAATTCAATACAATATGGGAACCTATAATTATAAATAATAGATAAGTAGTGATCTATAGTGATAAGTAGTTCGACCAAAACCAAGAATAGGTTTAAGGTTGCGCAGTAGATATAGTACTAAGTAAAATTCAGTTCTAAGTGACAGTTATCTGAAGGTTGAAGGTTCAATCCTCAGTGCGATACGAAGAATTGCGAATTACTGAAGACTTCTTCCCAGTCATGGCAGATGGAACGAGAGCATGCTACCCCCGGTAATTAAGTAAAGGGTTCCGTTCGAAATTTCGTCAAAATTCCCGAGTTCGACAGAAAGATTCCCGAGGTTACATCGGCCGAAACGTTGTGATAAAAACACCCAAGATGAGAACAGTTGTCCGAATGTACCAAATTCTACATATTATTATTATTATTATTATTATTATTATTATTATTATTATTATTATTATTATTATTATTATTATTATCATTATTATTATCATTCTTTTTCTTCTTCTTTCTTTTTGTGTGAGAAGAATCAGATTTAAAATTTAAAAAAGCCGAACGTGATCGGATTATTTTTTTTAATCTAAGGTATCTTGAACGAGACCCTAAACAAATATAAGAGAAACACCGTTTTTTTTTTTCAATTCAGTGACTGGATTTGACCGTAGAATTGTAAGAAAAAAAACAGATTTAAAATCTAGATTCTTTTCGTGTTTTGCATCGAATCACGTTAAGGTAGCATGGGGGGTGGGGTGAGAAGAGACATGCTGAGAATTAATTATTTGGGGTGACGGAAGTAGCAGCAGCAGTAGTAGTAATAGTAGTAGTGTAAGAGAAAAAAGGAAAAAGAAGAATCTATGAGAAGAATCCAAGAGTAAAAAAAATAGACGCGGAAGGAAAAAAAGGAAATATGAAGACGAAGAAGAGGAAGATGAGGATGCTGAGGATGGTAAACATTATCAGAAGAATACAAACATAAAAAAGGCGAAGAAGTCAGAAATGAAAAAACAAAACAAAGACGAAGATGAATTGGTAGGGGAGTAATAAAACCAAATAACCTAAAATAGTATTTACTTACTCCTCTCCAGGAGTTAGGCACAAGGCCAGTTTTATCTTACTCCCACAAGTAAGATGTGACCCAAGGTCGGGTCGGGAAAGTGGAGTTTGAAAAACCAGCGCCCGAGAGGTGAGAACTCTGGCCATTAAAAATTGCCTGGGTAGCCCCGTCGAAATTCCCCTGTAGGGGCGCCTCAGGCAGTAAGCAATAAACTTACTCCCCCCCCCCCCCCAAAGAGGGGAGGCGAAGCCTGGGAGGGTGGACCTCCTAGAACTGCTTAGGGCAGACCCATAGACCGGCATAAATCAAGCCCCGAAGGCCAAGACAATACCAGTCTATGGGGTGCAGTATCCATCGGAACAGATACTACACTTTGATCTTAGCCAAAAGGCAAAAGAGTAGACCAAGAAGTATAAGACAACGAGGGGTTTACAATAATGTCCTGATGAGTCACCGCTTATTAAGGCCGAAATGCAACTTGAGGATAAAGGTTAATGAGATTGTCAAGTGAACAGTGAAACACCACCCGAGGATTGCTAACGATGGTTTAAACTTGGAAGAAATTGATTATTTAAGAGGAGTGCTCAACATGAAATTTATTAACATTGGACCTTAAAACGATCCTGTTGTAATCAGCTGGGAAGCAGCCCCGTCGTATTGTGTCCTACAGACGACTAGTTCTTGGAAAGAAACTTTGCTCATGGAAGTTCCGTTTAGTTTTATGTACACAGAGGAAAAAAAGGAACATTATTTACAGTGGTTGCAGCTAGTGAGTGTAGCTCAGTTCAGCACCTACCATTAAAATAACGATAGAGTAGAGAAAGACTAGCAACCGATCTACTGTAGGGGAGAGAAGATTTCAAAGATAGGTTTTATACTCTGTCAAGGCAAGAAATGGATTGTTCTCCGATGAACTGGTTACTCCGGTGCCGCCTCGACGTAAATTCACTCGACCAACTCGACAATCAGCTAAATCCCATCTATTCACTGTGGAGGCCCCCAGATGGCGGAGAACCTTCTACTCCAGTAGCTTCTTTTTCTTTCCTCGTGCTGCTGGCCTCTGGAACTCCCTCCCTGCTCCCTGTTTCCCCGACAGTACCGACATGTAGAGGTTTAAAACTAATGTAAACAGACATTTCGCTACACTGCTCCCAACTTGGGGTGACACCACAAAACCCACACCCAAATACTCAGTAGCTCATTACGTCTACAGTGGCGGCCTGCCTTGTTTGGGGTGAAATATGTTTAAAACATGATGCTCTGAACGGCATCTGCCAAGATGTGGAAACAGTACTCCATTTTAGGACGTATTGGACTTTTATACAGTTTGAGAATTGCGCCATGAGTGAGATACTAAATACAGAAATAAATGGGACTTATACTAAGAGATGAAGAGGGCGGGAAAGGGGAGAATAAAACTATAGAAACGAAGAACAACTATTAAAAGGAAACAAAGAATATAAAATAAGTCAGAGAAGAAAGATGAGTAATTAGAAAAAGTAGTAGTAGTAGTAGTAGTAGTAGTAGTATAAGAAGATGCCAGAAATACGAAAATTATGAAAGGGGACTAGGAGAAATGAGGTAGAAAGAGTGGGAGAAATGGGAAGTAGACATAGTGGGAGAGGGAAAAGTAGATAGATGGGGAGAATTCGAAGTAGAAGGAGGGGGTAAAGTAGATGTACATGAAAAAGAAGAAGAAGAAGAAGAAGAAGAAGAAGAAGAAGAAGAAGAAGAAGTAGAGAAAAGAAAAGGAGGGGCAAGAGACAAACGCAGAATGAGGATAAAGAAGGATAAGTAGAAAGAGGGGGGAATGAAATGCAGAGGGAAGCTAGAGAAAGAAAGAGAGGAGGAAAAGAAGTCAAAAGAGAAAGAGGGAGAAAAAAGTAGGAGGAAGAGATGTAGAACTAGACAGAAGGAGAGGGAGAACGAACAAATATAAAAAGAGGAAAAACAAGGAGAAGTAATAACAGATGAAAGTTGAAGAAGTAAAAGCGAATGAGAAGAAGTAGCAGGATGAGATGTGGAAAGAAGAGTAGTAGTGGGAGAAGAAAGAAGGAAGAAGCGCAGGTAGAGGAGTAGAAGGAGGAGTAGAAAGATGAGCAGGAAGGGTGAATGAAGAGAGTAGTAGGAGGAGAAGTCAGAAGAGAAGAAAAAAGTATAAGAAGTAGGAGGAGTAGAAATAGGAAAACAAAGGAGAAGAAGTAAGAGTAGAAAAGAAAGAGGGGTAGTAGAAGTCAGAAGAGAAGAAAAAAGGGGTAGAAGTAGGAGGAGTAGACAGAGGAAAACGAAGGGAGAGAAGTAAGAGTAGAAAAGAAAGGGGTAGTAGAAGTCAGAAGAGAAGAAAAAAGGGGTAGAAGTAGGAGGAGTAGACAGAGGAAAACGAAGGGAGAGAAGTAAGAGTAGAAAAGAAAGGGGTAGTAGAAGTCAGAAGAGAAGAAAAAAGGGGTAGAAGTAGGAGGAGTAGACAGAGGAAAACGAAGGGAGAGAAGTAAGAGTAGAAAAGAAAGGGGTAGTAGAAGTCAGAAGAGAAGAAAAAAGGGGTAGAAGTAGGAGGAGTAGACAGAGGAAAACGAGGGAGGAGAATTAAGAGTAGAAAAGAAAGGGGTAGTAGAAGTCAGAAGAGAAGAAAAAAGGGGTAGAAGTAGGAGGAGTAGACAGAGGAAAACGAAAGGGGAGAAGTAAGAGTAGAAAAGAAAGAGGGGTAGTAGAAGTCAGAAGAGAGGAAAAAAGGGGTAGAAGTAGGAGGAGTAGACAGAGGAAAACGAAAGGGGAGAAGTAAGAGTAGAAAAGAAAGGGGTAGTAGAAGTCAGAAGAGAAGAAAAAAGAGGTAGAAGTAGGAGGAGTAGACAGAGGAAAACGTAGGGGGAGAAGTAAGAGTAGAAAAGAAAGGGGTAGTAGAAGTCAGAAGAGAAGAAAAAAGAGGTAGAAGTAGGAGGAGTAGGCAGAGGAAAACGAAGGGGGAGAAGTAAGAATAGAAAAGAAAGGGGTAGTAGAAGTCAGAAGAGAAGAAAAAAGGGGTAGAAGTAGGAGGAGTAGACAGAGGAAAACGAAGGAGGAGAAGTAAGAGTAGAAAAGAAAGGGGTAGTAGAAGTCAGAAGAGAAGAAAAAAGGGGTAGAAGTAGGAGGAGTAAGCAGAGGAAAACGAAAGGAGGAGAAGTAAGAGTAGAAAAGAAAGGGGTAGTAGAAGTCAGAAGAGAAGAAAAAAGGGGTAGACGTAGGAGGAATAGACAGAGGAAAACGAAGGAGGAGAAGTAAGAGTAGAAAAGAAAGGGGTAGTAGAAGTCAGAAGAGAAGAAAAAAGGAGGAGAAGTAGGAGGAGTAGACATAGGAAAACGAAGGAGGAGAAGTAAGAGTAGAGAAGAAAGAGGGGTAGTAGAAGTCGGAAGACGAGAAAAAGGACAAAAAGTAGGAGTTGAATGAGGAGAAAGCAGCAGGAGCAGTAGAAGGAAGAAAAAGAAAGAAGAACAGACTGACGAAGAACTAGAAGAGCAACAACCATTATAAGCTACCACGTTGTTATAGCAACGGCAATAACAACTACATCAGATTAAAGGGAGACGCGGAGGAGGAAAGAGGCGGGTGAAAGCGAGGCGATCTGCTGCCTTGTGTTTCTGACAAGTTATTTACAAAGTCGAAGAAAAATGAAAACGAGGCTGGCGTTTAATTTAAAAATAAAGGGGATTATGGTACATCAGATATGACCTTAAAAATACGAACGAATGTCATTCGTACGAGCAGGAACCAAATGGACAGAAACACACAGACAAAATGACTCCCAAGAAGAAACTCAACCCATAGAGGCTCACCTTTGAGAAGGAAATAGTGTATTACTAACCGCCTGAGTAACATCTACCGGGGAATGCCGACGACTCCACGTATTTCTTGTAGACCAGATTACGCTTCTATTAATGCACTGGCCTTTCAAAATCACACTTGACCTTGTTCTAACCTCCTGAAGAAAAAGTAATTGAACACAAGGAGACATATCTGTAAACACACACACGCACACAATGATGTATTAACGTACACATACACTAAACCGTCGATAATTACTGTACACCTGTGTACGCATATTTGAACATATAACCTTGTCTCCTCAAATATCAAGGGTCGTATAATTTGAGATCGTCATCTGAAAGTTCAATCCTTCTCGGTGTTGGCGATACAGGTGAATTGCAAATTACTGAAGACTGCCCCAGTCATGGCTGCCGGAACGAGAGCATGCTAACCCCGTGGATTAAATAAATGATTCTGTTCAAAATTCCGTCTAGATTCCCTAGTTCGACAGAAATATTCCTGAGTTCGAAAATATATACCTGAAGAAGGCCGGGGGTTACAGCAGCCGAAACGTTGTGAGAATTACACTCAAGATGAGAACAAAACTCCAAATAACCCAAATTATACAAGGGTAAAAGGATTTAGAATTCTTCTCTAATTAAAAATCAAGAATAGATTATTTTTAATTCTGTGGAATTAATAGCGATTTAATTAGTATTCAAAAAGATGCAATGATTGGGATTTTGTATTGAGTTACAAGTTGGGCGTGAGTAATTTATGTAAGAATACGCTAAGACATTTTCATTTTCACACGTACGTTATAACCCTCTGTACCATTTAAACAAATGGAATCACCCGATCGCCGAAGATGTAATGCAAAAAAAAACAATTTTTTAATTTCATCTGATGACGTTGTTGTGTTGAACCTGAAATTCAAACTAAAATGCATTTTCTTTGCTTTCTGTCTGATGTGTTAAATTGTACTTTTACTTCATAACACATAAATAATTACAAAAAGTTGTATCTGTTTCATCCGAAGATAGCGCAATACTATCACAGTTTGCATTCTATTAGGACGTTTATAGAATGGAAAATAATCCTAACCCCTTACAAGCGTTTCGGAGACGGATCCCCATAACCACATATATTTTGATACAACATTAGCATAATTACTTAGATAAGTATGTTTCAATTTGAACGAAAGTGGAAATATAGTAACGTGCTATCACCTTTGCACTGGAAGTCTATAGAATGGAAGAATCTAAGAATGAATGATCCAACTTTGGGATTTGTTTGCGTATATATATATATATATATATATATATATATATATATATATATATATATATATGTGTGTGTCTGTGTGTGTATATATAAATATATATACATATATATATATATATATATATATGTGTGTGTATATATAAATATATATACATATATATATACATATATATATATATATATATATATATATATATATAAAATAAAATATAGTAACACGAAATGATATAATCAGCGATGCAATAATTTATTTCAACCTTGTGGTATTTTCAAGAATCCGATTTAGACGATTACATTTTGATTTGCAGCTGATCGGATTTTGAAGCAGTTGTCGGTCGATCAAGCTAGGTTGTTTTATATATATATATATATATATATATATATATATATATATATATATATATATATATGTTTGTGTATAATTGTATGTGTGTGGGTGTGTAGGTGTGTACGTACATATGATGTGTACGTGTTTATGCATGCCTGTGTATGTGTACATGAGTGAGTTCGTCTCAGAATTTGGTCTGTATCATGGCCATACCCATAACAGGCCGGCTAGACACACGCCTGACTGCTTGAACTGGGGGCCAGTCAGTCACCAGATAAACTTTTAGCTGGTAGCACTTCGTTGTCACTTGTCCAAGCAAATTTCATTCCGAAACTAAATTTTAACCCATCAAATTTATTTCAGCTGAGGTTCTGTTATTTTATCATTATTTACATTTGGATTATAAGTTGGTGAGTTAAAAGTCAGAATTAATTTTTTTTATTTACATGTAAACAGCTCTGTTCATTGACGAAATGTCACTTTTACTTTTTTTAAAGTTTTAAAAAAGTATTGTCTTTTAGAATTTGTTAATAAATCGTACATTCTGAATTTCAAATCTTTTATATATTCTTAGGAAGTATACTATAAATGTTTTAACGTTTTATTTACATCTAAACAGCTCTGTTCATTGACGAAATATCACTTTTTTTAAGTTTAAAAAAGTATTGTCTTTTAGAATTTGTTAATAAATCGTACATTCGGAATTACAAATTATTTATATATTCTAAGGAAGTTTACTTTATTTACATGTAAACAGCTCCGTTAATTCACGAAATATCACTTTAATTTTTTAAGTTTTAATGTGTTTAATATTTCTCAAAAAGTGTTGTGTGACAGCCTGTCAAGGCAATTATGATGAGTAAAATAAGGTTCGAGTGTTTCGTATCCCAAACGATCAAGATGAGAGAGAAAGATGGTTAAAGGTAATACCAAGAGCTAACACTCCTAACCACTCAGACACTGTTGTTTGTGAAAGGAATTTTCCACCTGGTTATGAAACCGTGTTTGTTATGGGAAAAGCACGACCCAAAGATCCATCAATAGTAAATTATTTGCCATCAAGTGTGATACCAAGCAATTTATCAAAACCAAGAACAACAAAAAAAGTTCCGCTTCTGTGCGAAGTGTACAAAATGAGGAGTTTGCACATTTTTTAGATAAAGATAGAATTGATAATTTTTACAAATTTGTGTGCTAATATTGACCATCATGATTTTGCGGCAGCAGTTACCTGCTACAATTCTAACAATCAGCAGTTCATCCAGTCTTGTCATTTTTTTACTGAAAGTATTCCGATTTTTTAAATTAAAATTAAAAAAAAAATTAACGTTTGAATGTTACCATGCAAGTATAATCACACACATTTCTTCTCTGTTGAAAAACAGAATAATTAAGTTTCAACATTACTTTCAAATTGAGAAAGCAATTCGTTACCTTAGTAACCTGAAAATTGAACTAGAGAAACAGGTTTTGAGACAACATATCGAAGTTATGTCACCACGAATAGTTGGCAAAAAAGTTTACAAGTCGGAAATGCTTGTCCGAGCATTTGAATATTTTGCCACATCTCGGTCTCTTTATAACAAACTTCGAGATCATTACAAATTACCCAGTATGAAAACACTAGTGAATGACCTCAAAAGTTTCGAAGGTAAATGATCTGAATTTTCTTGGTGATGTGTTTAGCAAACTGTCAGATAAACAGAAAAAATGTATCATCCTAGTTGATGAAGTTTATATTAAAGTGAGTTTTCAATATCAATAGGGGAAACATATTTGGTGTTTCCAAAGATTCTGAAGAGGTATTAACAAAAACTGTATTGGGTATTATGATCAAATGTTTATATGATGGATCAAAGTTTTTGATTAAGATGATCCCAGTTGCCAAACTAAATTCGGAATTTTTGTTTCAAAATGTTAGAAATGTTGTTGATTTAGTCAATCATTCGAAAGGTAATGTAATTGCAGTTATTTGTGACAATAATCGGACTAATCAAGCTTTATTCAAGAAATTTGATACTGTTAAAAATAAGCCTTGGGTTACTAAAAATGGTATATACTTGCTTTTCGATTATGTACATATATTTAAAAGTATTCGAAATAACTGGATAACTGAGGCCTGTTCAGAATTGCTGTTTTATTCTGATGGTAAAGAAATGATAGCAACATGGAAAATAGTGCAACAACTTTTTGCGCATGAAAAAAATCAATTTGTTAAGTTATCACAACTAACAGAAGTAGCGGTTCTTCCAAAACCAGTTGAGAGACAAAACGTTTCCCACTGTTTGAAAGTGTTTTGTGATGAGACTTACTGCAATGAAAACTCATCCATTATTACAAGATGATGATACAAGAGAAACTTACTTTCATCGAAGAAGTTTTGAAATTTTGGAAAATAGTGAGTGTAAAAGATATTTATGGAAGTGTCAAGACAAATGATCCATTGAAAAGCGTATTATCAGATCGAAATGATGGAAATTTGAAATTTCTTGTATATTTTGGAAGTATGGCAAAACAAATGAGGGGAAAGCAAGGGAAGAGAATAAAATCATTCACAAGAGACACTAGTATGGCTATCAAGCATACATGTAATTGTTTAATTGACATTTACTTGACAGTGGGTTCAATTTTGTTATTCTTGAAGGATTTACCACCGACTGTCTTGAAACTGAATTTTGTAAATTGAGAAACTTAAGACTCGCGTTTCAGTGATGCCATCTCATCATTTATTTCTTTGTTAATTTTTTATGTGTCCGGCCCTGTATAATTAACAGCTATTTGTGACATAGAGATGTATTTTACTGGTGCAACGAACTAAGTAATAACATTATAAATTAATTTTATAGAGTTTAAATCCCATTACTGAGCTCTTTAATAGACGAAATTTTCTTCACATTTTAAAAGACATTAGACGACCCGTGACACGTTCGATCAATGTTGGTACATCGTACATTGATGTATACATTTAGTGCCCTTTACCGATGGCGAAGTTAAATATATCTATTCTAAAAAATACATCCAATTTGCCTTCTGCTTTCGATATAACTGAAATTAGGCATATTTCACGAATTATGGACCAACGTTGGTACATCGTACATTTCTTGTTTTTTCTTATGCAATCTTGTTACACGTATTCACTCTTTTTCTTATTCTTCATCTACTTAATTTATTTATTTACAGCATCATATTACTCTCTTTTATTACAATGCTGCTTCTACTACTATTAATTCTATTCCCACTCTCCGACTCTTCCACCACTTCTCGCCTGATTCGATCTTCCTCACATCATATCAAACATTCAACATACAAACAATAAAACATCCAACCAAACAAGCTTACTGGCGTTTTAGAATAATATAGATTCTAGGATTAGAGCTTGATACAGATTCTCAGAATAAAACAAAAATTCAAAGCCTATTACTTTTATATTTTTCTAAAATGTTCATTATTTTACCAAGATCAACTCCCTTTCTATTACTTTGAACCATTCAAATAATGAATACTTATACAATTGTTTCTGTCTATTTTCAAAAGACAATTTTTTGTTGAATTTATTAACAAGAGATAATGTGCTTGTCGGTACAGTAGGGGAAACACGGATAAGGGAAATAGTTTCCAAGGCCGACAGCTTGAAGAAAGAAGCTATATGAGTAGAAGGCTCTCCTGTGTTTAGAGACCTCCACAGTGAATGGATGGGATTTAGCTGATTGTCGGGTTGGTCGAGTGTATTTACGTCGAGGGGGAGCACCAGAGCAGCACGTTCATCGGAGCACACAAAAACAAGCACAATGATGCAACATTGCAGCGATGGAACAGGGGCTACAGCTGGGCGGATAGTGAGGGACCTATCAGATCAGAAACTCTTTTTTGGACCTTGTTATAGAAAAAGATGTGACAACAGTACTCTATGCATGGGCGGATAGTCAGGGACCTATCAGATTAGAAACTCTTTTATGGACCTTGTTATAGATAAAGATGTGACAACAGTACTCCATGCATGGGCGGATAGTGAGGGACATATCAGATTAGAAACTCTTTTTTGGACCTTGTTATAGAGAAAGATGTGACAACAGTACTCCATGCATGGGCAGATAGTGAGGGACATATCAGATTAGAAACTCTTTTTTGGACCTTGTTATAGAGAAAGATGTGACAACAGTACTCCATGCATGGGCGGATAGTGAGGGACCTATCAGATTAGAAACTCTTTTTTGGACCTTGTTATAGAGAAAGATGTGACAACAGTACTCCATGCATGGGCGGATAGTGAGGGACCTATCAGATTAGAAACTCTTTTATGGACCTTGTTATAGAGAAAGATGTGACAACAGTACTCCATGCATGGGCGGATAGTGAGGGACCTATCAGATTAGAAACTCTTTTTTGGACCTTGTTATAGAGAAAGATGTGACAACAGTACTCCATGCATGGGCAGATAGTGAGGGACATATCAGATTAGAAACTCTTTTTTGGACCTTGTTATAGAGAAAGATGTGACAACAGTACTCTATGTATGGGCGGATAGTGAGGGACATATCAGATTAGAAACTCTTTTTTGGACCTTGTTATAGAGAAAGATGTGACAACAGTACTCTATGCATGGGCGGATAGTGAGGAACCTATCAGATTAGAAACTCTTTTTTGGACCTTGTTATAGAGAAAGATGTGACAACAGTACTCTATGCATGGGCGGATAGTGAGGGACCTATCAGATTAGAAACTCTTTTTTGGACCTTGTTATAGAGAAAGATGTGACAACAGTACTCTATGCATGGGCGGATAGTGAGGGACCTATCAGATTAGAAACTCTTTTTTGGACCTTGTTATAGAGAAAGATGTGACAACAGTACTCTATGCATGGGCGGATAGTGAGGAACCTATCAGATTAGAAACTCTTTTTTGGACCTTGTTATAGAGAAAGATGTGACAACAGTACTCTATGCATGGGCGGATAGTGAGGGACCTATCAGATTAGAAACTCTTTATTGGACCTTGTTATAGAGAAAGATGTGACAACAGTACTCTATGCATGGGCGGATAGTGAGGGACCTATCAGATTAGAAACTCTTTTTTGGACCTTGTTATAGAGAAAGATGTGACAACAGTACTCTATGCATGGGCGGATAGTGAGGGACCTATCAGATTAGAAACTCTTTTTTGGACCTTGTTATAGAGAAAGATGTGACAACAGTACTCTATGCATGGGCGGATAGTGAGGAACCTATCAGATTAGAAACTCTTTTTTGGACCTTGTTATAGAGAAAGATGTGACAACAGTACTCCATGCATGGGCGGATAGTGAGGGACCTATCAGATTAGAAACTCTTTTTTGGACCTTGTTATAGAGAAAGATGTGACAACAGTACTCTATGCATGGGCGGATAGTGAGGAACCTATCAGATTAGAAACTCTTTTTTGGACCTTGTTATAGAGAAAGATGTGACAACAGTACTCTATGCATGGGCGGATACTGGCTTTGTAGATATATAGGATACTGTCATGTGTTTGAAGTTTTCTAACACGGTAGAGGACGACCACTTTATTTGTAGCAGCATTGCAATGTCTTCTATGTATTTGTTCCAATTCATGTGTCTTGTGAATGTTAGGTTGAGGAGTTTGAACCTTGGACTCTAAGGTAGGGTGTTATTTGCTATTGCAATCGGTGGTTGAAAAGGTTTCGTGTAGTTGTTGAAGGAAAAACGCTTTGTCTTAGCAGCATGAAATGTCACCATCTATTTATGAAACCGTTCCACTAGAGACTGAAGGTCACATTCTAAGGATTCAGCCATTGCCGCCGATATGTGCGCGTCATGTGATCTCTCATTGATATCCAATCAATCTGCTTGTAGTATGTCGTCGTATTGACTCATCAGCTTTGGGATATATTATCTAAATTAATAATTGTGTATTTCTTTTTAAATTTATCACACCTATACTATGAAATAGGCTCTATGTTATTTACATCACAACACAATCTTTTCAAATACTGTATATATAGTAAAAAAATATTCAAACACGGTTAATTGATAGCTAATTTGCATAACAATTTTTACATAGTTTATAATTTATTCCTATTTGATTTTATTCGTTTGTAATTTTATTGCAATATTTCCTATATATACGCAACAATGTTGTCGACATTAACATAAATTAATTAATATTGTTTAACAAAAATAAGATAAATTATAGAATATTATGTCAATTAATTTCAAGGGAGTTAATTTAAATAAAAATTATTAGTTCTTGGAATTAAAATAGATTTAACATATATAAAATAAGTCATGGCAGCAGATGTTGCTTGTATATATGTGTGAATATTTATATATATATATATATATGAATATATATGTATATACATATGTATATATACACATACATATATATATACATACATATATATACATACATACATATATATATATATATATATATATATATATATATATATTTATATATATGAGAAAGGAAGGATGAGAGTAATCCGACGTAATGAGAAATGAAAAAGGAAAACACCAATAGATATTTTTTATATATTCATCAACGTTTCGTCTTTCACAGCTGCCTCAAGTGTACGCACTCAAAGCTTTCTATATTCATTTTATTCTTTCCCACTACTGACTTCTCACAGCCTGGATACTCCTCCAGCGCTCATAGAGCCACGGCGACTACTTTCCGTCATCTCCGCATCATGCAAACACCAACTTTCGATGTATTTGCATTACATTTTTCTTCAAATTATCATCTTGAGAAAGTCTTACAATAAAGACGAAATGTTGATGAATATATACAAAATATCTCTTGGTTTTTCTTTTTTGATTTCCCATATATATATATATATATATATATATATATATATATATATATATATATATATATATATATATATAGGCATCAGATAAATCATCCCGATGAAGTCTTGAAAAAAGATGAAACGTTAATGAATAAATAAATATCATTTTTGGTTTTCGTTTTTACATTTAACATTACATTATAATATTATTTTAATTTCTATCATACATGTATATATATGTATATGTATGTAGATGTTCATGTATATATGAGTATGCATGTATATATAAGTATTTTAACATTCGTATAGGGGGTATAAAAGTATGATGTAAAATTGATCTATTCGGGTATATTTCTATTATATATATATATATATATATATATATATATATATATATATATAAATAATATTATTTTTTATTCATACAAACATTATTGGTTACATATGTGCATACAGGTTTCGGTTTTACTCTTCACAGAGAGTCAACCTCTTCAGACCAAAGATGACAGAGAAGAATCTATTTCTGTGAAGAGTTCAACCGAAACATATATGCACATATGTAACCAATAATATTTGTATGAATAAAAAATTACACTAAAGAACAACTCTACTTGTTATTGAGCACTGTTTATAAACACTGGAGTTTCAACGAATGTACATCTACAGAAACTAATACAATACGTGTACTATATATATATATATATATATATATATATATATATATATATATATATATATATATATATATACATATATATATGATTGAATATTGACAGAGGGCAAATTCATGTGAAATAGGCTTTATAAAATTCATACGATGCTTCAGCCATGTAGAAAATGCTGTAATTACCGGCAGAAAACATCGTATAATTTGAATCACATCTCCATAAGAGGAAACTAGTGAACAAGGAGAGAAAAAAAAACTCGCCTTTCATTTTCTTTCTTCTCATTCAACATATAATATTCTCCCTCTTTCACTCTCATGTGGGTTTATGTTACTTTTTTAAATTTACACTCCCTCTTATTCACGCATTATTGAAACTGCAAGTTAATATCAACATTTTCCAGGCTTCTACATATCTGAAATGTTATACATTGTAAGGAAACACTGTTTTTTTAGTATAAAAAGTGTTTCTAATAATTATATATATTATACGTTTGAATATGTGTATTTCCTACATGCATGCATTACCACACACACACACAATGAGTTAATACTATATTATTTTTCTCACACATATACACAGATACACACACACACACATATATATATATATATGTACATAAATATGAAAAAGATGTTGTAGTTAGCTTGAAGCATTGTACGTAGTATATAAGGAGTTGTGTATGAAGGTTATGCCAATGCAGTTTGGTAGAAAACACCGTTGGATACGAGACAAGGTAAACATAATAAATTACAATATAGAAAGGTTTCAATAATTTGCGATAATTAATTTTTATTTACCACGTTAGTAAATAAAAAAAGTAATTATCGAAAATTATTGAAAGTATGATATATTGTCATTTATCTTGTTTACCGTGTCTTATATTCAACGGTGTTTTAAACCAAACTGCACTTGCATAGTCTTCATACACAAACTCCTTACATACTACGCACAATGCTTCAAGCAAACTACAACATCGTGCTCATGTACATATATATATATATATATATATATATATATATAGCGTGGTCATGAGTTCGTTTAAAAAACAGCAGAAAGTGCTCGATTGTTGGTTCGACAATTTACATTTATACTCCTTAATAGTTTTATTATAATTATAATTACTATTATCTCATTATTGATGGTAGAAGTATTATTATTACTAGTAATATAATTATTATTATCATCGTTAAAATGATTATTATTTCAATTATTCGTAATTATTATTACTGATCTTATTGCTATAATCATTGTAAGTATTAATTTAATTACTATTATAACTACTATTATTACGATGATTCTTAACAAATGGTAGAACTAACATAATATGTCTTCATCTCTTCTCTGTTATAAGTTTTACAAAAATAATGTTTATAAATTATGTCAATGATGTTGATATTTTCAGTAAATTCTCTGTTGCTGTCCTAAGTATAAGGTCCTGAGTCAAAAGACATTGATAATTATATATATATATATATATATATATATATATATATATATATATAAATAAAATTAAATGTGATTTCTTATCGTCTATGAAACGATCGTACGCCAGACTATTGTTAAAATTAAATTCTAAGAACTGTAATACATAATGTTATACAACTGTTAATTTATTTATTTTTCACTGTTCATTCTCTCTCTCTCCCTCTCTCTCTCTCTCTGTATACACACACGCACACACATGTATATATATATATATATATATATATATATATATATATATATATATATATATATATATATATATATATATAATTAACTTGTTACAAATATCCAGGGGGTATGAATCCGAAGGAAGTTGAAACCGGGTTTATGAGAGTGCTCAATGAAAATTCAGAGCAAAATATATATTTTTTGATTTTATTCGATTAGTTGCGACAAAACAAGTTTTGTTTCATTGGTGCAAATAGCGACCAACTCATCGGGCTGGCGATGGAATTCAACTCTGTCCCCTCCCCCTCCAATGTATTTTCAATTTTCAATCTCCCGTTAAAGTGAAGTTAAAACTTATGCCATTTTAATTCCATCGCCAGCCCGATGAGTTGGTCGCTATTTGCACCAATGAAACAAAACTTGTTTTGTCGCAACTAATGGAATAAAATAATAATAAAATATATATATATATATATATATATATATATATATATATATATATATATATATATATATATATATATATATATTTATTTTTCATGATTTTTTGGGGAGTACCAAATTTTATTATCGCAAGCATGAAGGGAAGACGAATTCTATCGTTCATGATTAAAAGTTGATCAAGAAAAAAAGAAAAACTGCCAGCCGACCGGTTTCGCCCTCTCTTAACAAAGGCTGTATCGAGGGATTTAAAAAATACGAGGGATTAAAAAAAAACAAAGCAATGTGTGTAATTTCTCTGTTAAGTAAATTAAATTTGTTTCAACTTAGTTCAGCTTTCGGAGATATATCTCCATAGTCTAAGCAAAAAGTGTTGTTTTTTTACTCTGATATTGTCTGTGAGGTGTCAGGAAAAAAGACATGGACTCGAGATTAACTGAAACAAAGTTTATTGGAGAAAGTATAAATACAGCATATAAAGAGAGTGATCAAACGTCTGTCTGACTGCCAGTATTAGACTGGGGTAGTAACGGAAGGAGGGAGAGTCAAGCCAGCGGCCTTAAAGAAGGAGCACTCTGGCCTCTAAAAAATTGCCCCGTCGGCCTTCCCCTGTCGGCGTGCCTCAGACATTAAGCAATACACTTACTCAATCCCAAATAGTGAACCTACTAGGACAACCCAGGACTTATGCACTAGCTCGACAGATAAAAGACCACCAAAATGCTCCAGTTCTCCTCGGGCTGGAGTGGATCCAGCAGTTGGAGGCATGTGCTCAAATTATGTATAGTGAACCGGAAGAATACATGCAGTAGGTACCATAACAAATACCAATCCAGATATTGATGGCCAATTTCCTGTGGATTATCACCTGCTTATGTATGCTGATGGTGGAGATTTATAACTCCATCTCGGGTCAACTGTGCTTCATCATTGAAGAAAATGCACCCGGAGTAGGCAGGATTTCCAGCCCACCACTCCAAGAAACAGTGATAGAACGTATTCACTGTGGAGGTCCGCAGATGCCAGAGAGCTTTCTACTCTAATAGCTTCTTTCCTCGTGCTGCTGGCCTTTGGAACTCCCTCCCTTCCCCCGGTTTCCTCGACGGTACTGACATGCAGAAGTTTAAAATTAATGTAGACAGACTACTCGCTGCGCAGATCCCAGTTTAGGCCCCCCGCCCAACCTTCTCCCTTTTTGTTTCTTCTCGGTAGCCCCTTACGTCCACAGTGGCGGCCTGTCTTGTTTGGGGGTGTACTATGTTATATATATATATATATATATATATATATATATATATATATATGAATAGATTTTTTGTGGTACAAAATTTAATTATACATTTAAATAAAATAAATTGAGCCATCTCATCTCAATCTCAATATATATCAGGCAAAAATCTGTGTTTATGTATGTCTCGCTAAAACTTAAAAAATACTATACAAACACCCCCAAATTAGGTATTATTTTAACCGCCATAACCTCGAGAAAATAATATCTAAAAATTAAAAAAAAAGATTCATTTTTAAGAGGTCAAATAGGCATTTTTTCGTTTAATGTGATCACGATTTTTAATGTTATCTTGTGCTCGTGACGTCACATTGATAGTTACATGACGTCATAGTGATAGGTTTGTATCTGTTTTTATGCCATCGTCACATTATTATTGATTTTTTTTCATTTCTCTTCGGACTATTGCCCTCACCAAAGGGAGGGGAATAAGACAAAGCGATTTAGTACACCTCCTTGTATTTGGCGTTGACCGGGAATACAAAAATTCAATGTAATGAACGTTCTGTTATCATTATTATTGGTCAAAAAGAAGAATGCATAGCGTGGCCAGTACTAAATGTGTGACAATTTATGGTGACCAGGTGCTGTAAAATCGAGCTTAAGCATATAATGGCAAGTACTAAATCGATGACTAAATTCATTGAAATTAAACGAATAAATAACTATGCTCCTTTATTGTTTTCATACATATTAAATAACGTCTCAATCAGTGACATTAAAGGAATACATAATGTTTGTATACATATTAAATAATGTCTCAATCAGTGACATTAAAGGAATAAATAATTATGCTCCGCCATTGTTTTCAAAAATATGTGTATACATATTAAATAACGACTCAATCAGTGAAATTAAAGGAATAACTAATTATGCTCCGCCATTGTTTCCATACATATTAAATAACGTCTCATACAGTGACATTAAAGGAATAAATAATTATGCTCACCCATTGTTTTCACAAGTATTTGTATACATATTAAATAACGACTCAATCAGTGAAATTAAACGAATAAATAATTATGCTCCGCCATTGTTTTCACTAATATTGGTATACATATTAAATAATGTCTCAATCAGTGAAATTAAAGGAATAAATAATTATGCTCCGCCATTGTTTTCACTAATATTTGTATACATATTAAATAACGTCTATATCAGTAAAATTAAAGGACTAAATAATTATGCTCCGCCATTGTTTTCACTAATGTTTGTATACATATTAAATAATGGCTCAATCAGTGAAATTGAACGAATGAATAATTATGCTCCGCCATTCTTTTCACTAATATTTGTATACATATTTAATAATGTCTCAATCAATGAAATTAAAAGAAATGAAAAATTATGCTCCGCTATTGTTTTCACAAATATTTGTATACATATTTGATAATGTCTCAATCTATGAAATTAAAGGAATACATAATTATGCTCCGCCATTGTTTTCACTAATATTTGTATACATATTTAATGTCTCAATCAGTGAAATTAAAAGGTAACTAATTATGCTCCGCCATTGTTTTCACTAATATTTGTATACATATTAAATAACGTCTCAATCAGTAAAATTTAAAAAATAAATAATTATGCTCCGCAATTGTTTTGGGGAGAGTGAAAAATTAGGTGGGATGGGGGCTGGAGAGATTGAGGGTTCGCGGAAAATTTTAGGGGTCAAGCCAAACTTTTTAGGGGCCAGGCAAAATGTTTTTGTTTTTTTTGTTTTGAACTCAAAATATTTCTTAGGGTTGGGGAAGAGTGAAAAATTAGTTGGGATGGGGGGGGGGTTGCTGGAGACATAAAGGGGTCGGCAAACATTTTAGGGGTCAGGCCGAACTTTTAAGGGGCCAGGCAAAATGTTTTTTTTTTGTTTGTTTTGAACTCAAAATATTTCTCAGGGTTGGGGGAGAATGAAAAATTAGTTTGGATAGGGGGCTTGAGAGATTGAGTGGTCGGGAAACATTTTAGGGGTCAGTCCGAACTTTTTAGGGGTCAGGCCAAATTTGTTTTTTATTTTTGTTGTTTTGAACTCAAAACATTTCTCAGGTTTGGGGGAGAGTTAAAAATTAGTTGGGATGGGAGCTGGAGGGATTGAGGGGTTGGGGAACATTTTAGGAGTCAGGCGGAACATTTTAGCGATAAGGCCAATTTTTTTTTTTTTTTTTTGAACTCAAAATATTTCCTAGGGTTGGGAAGAGTGAGAAATTAGTTGAAATTGACGGCTGGAGAGATTGGGGGGTCGGGGAAAATTTTAGGGGTCAGGCCGAACTATTTAGGGGTCAGGCTAAATTTTTTTTTGTTTTGTTTTGAACTCAAGATATTTCTCAGGGTTGGGGGAGAGTTAAAAACAAGTTAGGATGGGGAGCTGGACAAATTGAGGGGTCGGGGCAAATTTTAGGAGTCAGGCTGAACTTTTTAGGGATCAGGCCACATTTTTTTGTTTTTTTTTTTGTTTTGAACTCAAAATATTTCTCAGAGTTGGGGAGAATGAAAAATTAGTTTGGATAAGGGGCTAGAGAGATTGAGTGGTCGGGAAACACTTTAGGGGTCAGTCCGAACTTTTTAGGAGTCAGGCCAAATTTTTTTTTTTTTTTTTTGAACTCAAAATATTTCTCAGGTTGGGGGAGGGTTAAAAATTAGTTGGGATGGGAGCTGGAGGGATTGAGGGGTTGGGGAACATTTTAGGGGTCAGGCGAAACTTTTTAGGGATCAGGCCAAATTTTTTTTTTTTTTTAACTCAAAATATTTCCTAAGGTTGGGGAGAGTGAACAATTAGTTAGAATGGGCGGCCGGAGACATTGGGGGGTCGGGGAATATTTTAGGGGTCAGGCCGAACTTTTTAGGGGCCAGGCTGAATTTTTTTTTTTGTTTTGAACTCAAAATATTTCTCAGGGTTGTGGAAGAGTGAAAAATTAGTTGACATATGGGGCTGGAGAGATTGAGGGGTCGGGGAAAATTTTAGGGGTCAGGCCGAACTTTTTAGGGGTTAGGCCAAAGTTTTTATTTTTTTTATTTTGAACTCAAAATATTTCTCAGGGTTGGGGGAGAGTGAAAAATAAGTTAGGATGAGGGGCTGGAGAGATTTAGGAGTCGGGGAAAATTTTAGGGGTCAGGCCGAACTTTTTAGGGGTCATGCCAAATTTTTTTGTTTTTTTTTGTTTTGAACTCAAAATATTTCTCAGGGTTGGTGGAGAGTTAAAAATTAGTTGACACAGGGGCTGGTGAGATTGAGGGGTCGGGAAAAATTTTAGGGGTCAGGCCGAACTTTTTAGTTTTCAGGCAAAATGATTTTTTTTTTTTTTTGTTTTGAACTCAAAATATTTCTCAGGGTTGGGGGAGAATGACAAATTAGTTAGGATGGGGGGGGGGGCTGGAGAAATTGAGGGGTCGGGGAAAATTTTAGGGATCAGTCCGAACTTTTTAGGGATCAGGCCAAATTTTTTTGTTTGTTTTGTTTTGAACTCAAAATATTTCTCAGCGTTGGGGAAGAGTGAAAAATTAGTTGGGATGGGGGGCTGGAGAGATTAAGAGGTCTGGGAAAATTTTAGGGGTCAGGCTGAAATTTTAGGGATCAGGCCACATTTTTTCTTTTTTGTTTTGAACTCAAAATATTTCTCAGGGTTGGGAGAATGAAAAATTAGTTTTGATAAGGGGCTTGAGAGATTGAGTGGTCGGGAAACATTTTAGGGGTCAGTCCGAACTTTTCAGGGGTCAGGCCAAATTTGTTTTTTTTTTTTGTTTTGAACTCAAAATATTTCTCAGGTTTTGGGGAGAGTTAAAAATTAGTTAGGATGGGAGCTGGAGGGATTGAGGGGTGGCGGAACATTTTATGGGTCAGGCCGAACTTTTTAGGGATTAGGCCAAATTTTTTCTTTTTTTTGTTTTGAACTCAAAATATTTCTCAGGGTTGGGGGAGAGTGAAAAACAAGTTGGGATGGGGGGGGGGCTGGAGAAATTGAGTGGTCGGGGAAAATTTTAGGGGTCAGGCTGAACTTTTTATGGGTCAGGCCAAATGTTTTTGTTTTTTTTGTTTTGAACTCAAAATATTTCTCAGGGTTGGGGAAGAGTGAAAAATTAGTTGAGATGGGGGGCTGAAGAGATTGAGAGTTCGGGGAAAATTTTAGGGGACAATCTGAACTTTTTAGGGATCAGGCCAAATTTGTTTTTTGTTTTTTTGAACTCAAAATATTTCTCAGGGTTGGGAAAGAGTGAATAAATTAGTTGGGATGGGGGGCTGGAGAGATTGAAAAGTCTGGGAAAATTTTAGGGGTCAGGGCGAACTTTGTAGGAATCAGGCCAAATGTCTTTGTTTTCTTTTGTTCTGAACTCAAAATATATCTCAGGGTTGGGAGAGAGTGAAAAATTAGTTAAGCTGGGGGGCTGGGGGGCTGGAAAGATTGAGAGGTCGGGGAAAATTTTAGGGGTCAGGCCGAACTTTTTAGGGGTCAGGCAAAATTTTTTCCTTTTTTTGTTTTGAACTCAAAATATTTCTCAGGGTTGGGGGAGAGTGAAAAACAAGTTAGCATGGTGGGGGGCTAGAGAAATTGAGGGGTCGGGGAAAATTTTAGCAGTCAGGCCAAATTTTTTTTTTATGAACTCAAAATATTTCTCAGGGTTTGGGAAGAGTGAAAAATTAGTAGGGATGGGGGGCTGGAGAGATTGAGGGGTCGGAGAAAAATTTAAAGGGTCAGGCCGAACTTTTTAGGGGTTAGGCCAAATGTTTTAGTTTTTTTTTTGTTTTGAACTCATAATATTTCTCAGGGTTGGGTGAGAGTAAAACAAAGATGGAGGATACGGCTGGAGAGATTTAGGGGTCCAGGGAAATTGTAAGGTTCAGGCCAAACTTTTTAGGCGGTCGGGCGAAATTTTTTTTGTTTTTTTGAACTTTAAATATTTCGTAGGTAAGTATATACTATGCACACCGGGTCACTACGTTTATTGTTGGGTCCTACGTTTTATGGTTGGGTCACTACGTTTTAATGTTGGGTCACCACGTTTTATTGCTGGATCACGACGTTTTATGGTTGTGTCACCAATTTTTATGGTTGGGTCACTACGTTTTATTGTTGGGTCACTACGTGTTATTGTTTGGTCACTACGTTTTATGGTTAAATCACCAGGTTTTATTGTTAGGTCACTACTTTTTATGGTTGGGTCACCACTTTTTATGGTTAGATCTCTACGTTTTATTATTGGGTCACCACTTCTTATTGCTGGGTCACCACTTTTTATTGCTAGGTCCCTACGTTTTATTGTTGGGTCCCCACTTTTTATTGTTGGGTCACTACGTTTTATGGTTGGGTCACCAGATTTTATGGTTTGGTCACTACGTTTTATGGTTAAGTCAATATGTTTTATTTTTGGTCACCACTTTTTTTGGTTGGGTCACCACGTTTATTGTCGGGTCACCACTTTTTATTGCTTGGTCCCTACGTTTTATTGTTGGGTCACCACTTTTTATGGTTGGGTCCCTACGTTTTATGGTTGGATCACCACTTTTTATGGTTAGGTCACTACGTTTTATGGTTAAGTCACTATGTTTTATTTTTGATCACCACTTTTTTTGGTTGGGTCACTACGTTTTATTGTTTGGTCAGTACGTTTTATGGTTGGATCACTACGTTTTTGGTTGGGTCACCACGTTTTATTGCTGGGTCACCACTTTTTATTGCTGGGTCACTACGTTTTATGGTTTGGTCACCACTTTTTATGGTTGGGTCACTACGTTTAATTGTTGGGTCACTACGTTTTACTGTTCGGTCACTACGTTTTATTGTTGGGTAACCACTTTTTATGGTGGGGTCACTACGTTTCCTGGTAAAGTCACTACGTTTTTTTGTTGGGTAACCACTTTTTATGGTGGGGTCACTACGTTTCCTGGTAAAGTCACTACGTTTTATTGTTGGGTCACCACTTTTTATTGTTGGGTCATCAACTTTTATTGCTGCGTCACCACTTTTTAATGTTGGACACTACGTTTTATTGTTGGGTCACCCCTTCTTATTGCTGGGTCACTACGTTTTATAGCTGGGTCACTACGCTTTATTGTTGGGTCCTACGTTTTATGGTTGGGTCACTTACGTTTTAATGTTGGGTCACCCCGTTTTATTGCTGGATCACTAAGTTTTATTGTTGGGTAACGCCCTGTTATGGTTGGTCACTACGTTTTATGGTTGGGTCACCACTTTTTATGGTTGGGTCACTACGTTTTATTGTTGGGTCACTACGTGTTATTGTTTGGTCACTACGTTTTATTGTTGAATCACCAGGTTTTATTGTTAAGTCACTACTTTTTATGGTTAGGTCAGCACTTTTTATGGTTAGGTCACTACGTTTTATTGTTGGGTCAGAACTTTTTATTGCTGGATCACCACTTTTATTGTTGGGTTACCACTTTTTATAGTTGTGTCACTACGTGTTATGGTTAAGTAACTACGTTGTATTCTTCGGTCACCACTTTTTTTGGTTGGGTAACTACGTTTTATTGTTGGGTCACTACGTTTTGTGGTTGGTCACTACGGTTATTGTTTAGTCACTACGTTTTATTGCTGGGTCACCACTTTTTATTGTGGGGTCACGACTTTTATTGTTGGGTCACCACTTTTAAATGTCGGGTCATCACTTCTTATTGCTGAGTCACTACTTTTTATTGCTAGGTCCCTACGTTTTGTTGTTGGGTCACCACTTTTTATTGTTGGGTCACTACGTTTTATGGTTGGGTCACCACTTTTTATGGTTGGGTCACTACGTTTTATGGTTAAGTCACTATGTTTTATTTTTGGTCACCACTGTTTTTGGTTGGGTCACTACGTTTTATTGTTTGGTCACTACGTTTTATGGTTAGGTCAGTACGTTTTATTGTTGGTTCACCACTTTTTAGGGTTGGGTCACTACGTTTTATGGTTGGGTCACTACGTTTGGAGTTAAGTCACTACGTTTTATTGCTGGGTCAACACTTTTTATTGTTGGGTCACTACGTTTTTGGTTGGGTCACCACGTTTTATTGATGGGTCACCACTTTTCATTGGTCGGTCACTACGTTTTATTGTTGTGTCACAACTTTTTATGGTTTGATCACTACGTTTTATGGTTGGGACACCACTTTTTATGGTAGGGTCACTACGTTTTATGGTAAAGTCACTACGTTTTGTGGTTACGTCACCACTTTTTTTGGTTGGGTCACTACGTTTTATTGTTGCGCTACTACGTTTTATGGGTAGGTCACTACGTTTTATTGTTTGGTCAACACTTTTTAGTGTTGGTCACGACTTTTATTGTTGGGTCACCACTTTTATTGTTAGGTAACACATTTTTAGTTGGGTCACCACGTTTTATTGCTGGGCCATCATATTTTATTGCTGGGTCACTACGTTTTATGGTTGGGTCACCACTTTATATGGTTGGGTCACTACGTTTTATTGTTGGGTCACTACGTTTTATTGTTAGGTCACTACGTTTTATGGTTGGGTCACCACTTTTTATGGTTGAATCACTACGTTTTATTGTTGGGTCACTACGTTTTATTGTTAGGTCACTACGTTTTATTGTCGGGTCACCACTTTTTATTGTTGGGTCACTACGTTTCATGGTTAAGTCACTACGTTTTCTTGTGGGGTCACCAATTTTTATTGCTGGGTCACCACTTTTATTGTTGGGTCACCCCTCTTTATAGTTGGGTAACTACGTTTTATGGTTGGGTAACTACGGTTATGGTTAAGTCACTACGTTTTATTGCTGGGTCACGACTTTTAATTGTTAGGTCACAACGTTTTATTGTTGGGTCAGCACTATTTATTGTTGGGTCACTACGTTTCATGGTAAAGTCACTACGTTTATTGTTGCGTCCCGACTTTGTATTGCTGGGTCATCACTTTTATTGTTGGGTCACCACTTTTTATGGTTGGGTCACTACGTTTTATGGTTGTGTCACTATGTTTTATTTTTGGTCACCACTTTTTTTGGTTGGGTCACTACGTTTTTGTGTTTGGTCACAACGTTTTATGGTTAAGTCACTACGTTTTATTGTTGGGTCACCACTTTTTATGGTTGTGTAACTACGTTTAATGGTTGGGTCACTATGTTTGTGGTTAAGTCACTACGTTTTATTGCTAGGTCAACACTTTTTATTGTTGTGTCAGGACTTTTATTGTTGGGTCACCACGTTTTTGGTTGGGTCACCACGTTTTATTGCTGGGTCACCACGTTTTATTGCTGGGTCACTACGTTTTATGGTTGGGTCACCACTTTTTATGGTTGGGTCACTTCGTTTTAATTGTTGGGTAACTACGTTTTACTGTTGGGTCACTACGTTTTATTGTTTGGTCACCACTTATTATTGTTGGGTAACTACGTTGTATTGTTGGGTCACCACTTTTTATGGTTGGGTTACTACGTTTAATGGTTGGGTCACTATGTTTGGTGTTAAGTCACTACGTTTTATTGCTAGGTCAACACTTTTTATTGTTGTGTCAGGACTTTTATTGTTGGGTCACCACGTTTTTGGTGGGGTCACCACGTTTTATTGCTGGGTCACCACATTTTATTGCTGGGTCACTACGTTTTATGGTTGGGTCACCACTTTTTATGGTTGGGTCACTTCGTTTTAATTGTTGGGTAACTACGTTTTACTGTTGGGTCACTACGTTTTATTGTTTGGTCACCACTTTTTATTGTTGGATCACTACGTTTTATTGTTTAGTCACTACGTTTATGGTTTAGTCACTACGTTTTATTGCTGGGTCACCACTTTTTTGGTTGGGGTCACCACGTTTTATTTCTGGGGCACCACGTTGTATTTCTAGCTCACTACGTTTTATTGTTTGGTCACCACTTTTTATTGTTGGGACACTACGTTTTATGGTTGGGTCACTACGATTTATGGTTAGGTCACTACGTTTTATTGTTGGGTCACTACGTTTTATTGTTGGGTCACTACGATTTATGGTTAGGTCACTACGTTTTATGGTTGGGTCACTACGTTTTATTGTTGGGTCACTACGATTTATGGTTAGGTCACTACGTTTTATTGCTGGGTCACAACTTTTTATTGTTGAGTCACCAACTTTTATTGCTGCGTCACCACGTTTTAATGTTGGGCACTACGTTTTATTGTTGGGTCACCCCTTCTTATTGCTGGGTTACTACGTTTTATAGCTGGGTCACGACGCTTTATTGTTGGGTCACGTTTTATGGTTAAGTCACTACGTTTTATTGCTGGGTCACGACTTTTATTGTTGGGCACCACTTGTTATTGTTGAGTCATCACTATTTTGGTTGAGTAACCACGATTTATTTTTTATTGTTGGGTCACTAGGTTTTATGGTTGGGTAACTACGGTTATGGTTAAGTCACTACGTTTTATTGCTGGGTCACGACTTTTAATTGTTAGGTCACAACGTTTTATTGTTGGGTCAGCACTATTTATTGTTGGGTCACTACGTTTCATGGTAAAGTCACTACGTTTATTGTTGCGTCCCGACTTTGTATTGCTGGGTCATCACTTTTATTGTTGGGTCACCACTTTTTATGGTTGGGTCACTACGTTTTATGGTTGTGTCACTATGTTTTATTTTTGGTCACCACTTTTTTTGGTTGGGTCACTACGTTTTTGTGTTTGGTCACAACGTTTTATGGTTAAGTCACTACGTTTTATTGTTGGGTCACCACTTTTTATGGTTGTGTAACTACGTTTAATGGTTGGGTCACTATGTTTGTGGTTAAGTCACTACGTTTTATTGCTAGGTCAACACTTTTTATTGTTGTGTCAGGACTTTTATTGTTGGGTCACCACGTTTTTGGTTGGGTCACCACGTTTTATTGCTGGGTCACCACGTTTTATTGCTGGGTCACTACGTTTTATGGTTGGGTCACCACTTTTTATGGTTGGGTCACTTCGTTTTAATTGTTGGGTAACTACGTTTTACTGTTGGGTCACTACGTTTTATTGTTTGGTCACCACTTATTATTGTTGGGTAACTACGTTGTATTGTTGGGTCACCACTTTTTATGGTTGGGTTACTACGTTTAATGGTTGGGTCACTATGTTTGGTGTTAAGTCACTACGTTTTATTGCTAGGTCAACACTTTTTATTGTTGTGTCAGGACTTTTATTGTTGGGTCACCACGTTTTTGGTGGGGTCACCACGTTTTATTGCTGGGTCACCACATTTTATTGCTGGGTCACTACGTTTTATGGTTGGGTCACCACTTTTTATGGTTGGGTCACTTCGTTTTAATTGTTGGGTAACTACGTTTTACTGTTGGGTCACTACGTTTTATTGTTTGGTCACCACTTTTTATTGTTGGATCACTACGTTTTATTGTTTAGTCACTACGTTTATGGTTTAGTCACTACGTTTTATTGCTGGGTCACCACTTTTTTGGTTGGGGTCACCACGTTTTATTTCTGGGGCACCACGTTGTATTTCTAGCTCACTACGTTTTATTGTTTGGTCACCACTTTTTATTGTTGGGACACTACGTTTTATGGTTGGGTCACTACGATTTATGGTTAGGTCACTACGTTTTATTGTTGGGTCACTACGTTTTATTGTTGGGTCACTACGATTTATGGTTAGGTCACTACGTTTTATGGTTGGGTCACTACGTTTTATTGTTGGGTCACTACGATTTATGGTTAGGTCACTACGTTTTATTGCTGGGTCACAACTTTTTATTGTTGAGTCACCAACTTTTATTGCTGCGTCACCACGTTTTAATGTTGGGCACTACGTTTTATTGTTGGGTCACCCCTTCTTATTGCTGGGTTACTACGTTTTATAGCTGGGTCACGACGCTTTATTGTTGGGTCACGTTTTATGGTTAAGTCACTACGTTTTATTGCTGGGTCACGACTTTTATTGTTGGGCACCACTTGTTATTGTTGAGTCATCACTATTTTGGTTGAGTAACCACGATTTATTTTTTATTGTTGGGTCACTAGGTTTTATGGTTGGGTCACTACGTTTTATGGTTGGGTCACTACGTTTTATGGTTTGGTCACCACTTTTTATGGTAGGGTGACTACGTTTTATGGTAAAGTCACTACGTTTTATCGTTGCGTCAACACTTTTTTGGGTTGGGTCACTACGTTTTATTATTTGGTCACTACGGTTTATGGTTAGGTCACTACGTTTTATTGTTGGTCACTAAATTTTATGGTTAGGTGACTATGTTTATGGTTAAGTCACTCCGTTTTATTGCTGGGTCACCACTTTTCATTGGTCGGTCACTACGTTTTATTGTTGTGTCACAACTTTTTATGGTTTGATCACTACGTTTTATGGTTGGGACACCACTTTTTATGGTAGGGTCACTACGTTTTATGGTAAAGTCACTACGTTTTATGGTTACGTCACCACTTTTTTTGGTTGGGTCACTACGTTTTATTGTTGCGCCACTACGTTTTATGGGTAGGTCACTACGTTTTATTGTTTGGTCAACACTTTTTAGTGTTGGTCACGACTTTTATTGTTGGGTCACCACTTTTATTGTTAGGTAACACATTTTTAGTTGGGTCACCACGTTTTATTGCTGGGCCATCATATTTTATTGCTGGGTCACTACGTTTTATGGTTGGGTCACCACTTTATATGGTTGGGTCACTACGTTTTATTGTTGGGTCACTACGTTTTATTGTTAGGTCACTACGTTTTATGGTTGGGTCACCACTTTTTATGGTTGAATCACTACGTTTTATTGTTGGGTCACTACGTTTTATTGTTAGGTCACTACGTTTTATTGTCGGGTCACCACTTTTTATTGTTGGGTCACTACGTTTCATGGTTAAGTCACTACGTTTTCTTGTTGGGTCACCACTATTTATTGCTAGGTCACCACTTTTATTGTTGGGTCACCCCTCTTTATAGTTGGGTAACTACGTTTTATGGTTGGGTAACTACGGTTATGGTTAAGTCACTACGTTTTATTGCTGGGTCACGACTTTTAATTGTTAGGTCACAACGTTTTATTGTTGGGTCAGCACTATTTATTGTTGGGTCACTACGTTTCATGGTAAAGTCACTACGTTTATTGTTGCGTCCCGACTTTGTATTGCTGGGTCACCACTTTTATTGTTGGGTCACCACTTTTTATGGTTGGGTCACTACGTTTTATGGTTGTGTCACTATGTTTTATTTTTGGTCACCACTTTTTTTGGTTGGGTCACTACGTTTTTGTGTTTGGTCACAACGTTTTATGGTTAAGTCACTACGTTTTATTGTTGGGTCACCACTTTTTATGGTTGTGTAACTACGTTTAATGGTTGGGTCACTATGTTTGTGGTTAAGTCACTACGTTTTATTGCTAGGTCAACACTTTTTATTGTTGTGTCAGGACTTTTATTGTTGGGTCACCACGTTTTTGGTTGGGTCACCACGTTTTATTGCTGGGTCACCACGTTTTATTGCTGGGTCACTACGTTTTATGGTTGGGTCACCACTTTTTATGGTTGGGTCACTTCGTTTTAATTGTTGGGTAACTACGTTTTACTGTTGGGTCACTACGTTTTATTGTTTGGTCACCACTTATTATTGTTGGGTAACTACGTTGTATTGTTGGGTCACCACTTTTTATGGTTGGGTTACTACGTTTAATGGTTGGGTCACTATGTTTGGTGTTAAGTCACTACGTTTTATTGCTAGGTCAACACTTTTTATTGTTGTGTCAGGACTTTTATTGTTAGGTCACCACGTTTTTGGTGGGGTCACCACGTTTTATTGCTGGGTCACCACATTTTATTGCTGGGTCACTACGTTTTATGGTTTGGTCACCACTTTTTATTGTTGGATCACTACGTTTTATTGTTTAGTCACTACGTTTATGGTTAAGTCACTACGTTTTATTGCTGGGTCACCACTTTTTATTGTTGGGTCACCACTTTTTTGGTTGGGGTCACCACGTTGTATTTCTGGGGCACCACGTTGTATTTCTAGCTCACTACGTTTTATTGTTTGGTCACCACTTTTTATTGTTGGGACACTACGTTTTATGGTTGGGTCACTACGATTTATGGTTAGGTCACTACGTTTTATTGCTGGGTCACAACTTTTTATTGTTGAGTCACCAACTTTTATTGCTGCGTCACCACTTTTTAATGTTGGGCACTACGTTTTATTGTTGGGTCACCCCTTCTTATTGCTGGGTCACTACGTTTTATAGCTGGGTCACGACGCTTTATTGTTGGGTCACGTTTTATGGTTAAGTCACTACGTTTTATTGCTGGGTCACGACTTTTATTGTTGGGCACCACTTGTTATTGTTGAGTCATCACTATTTTGGTTGAGTAACCACGATTTATTTTTTATTGTTGGGTCACTAGGTTTTATGGTTGGGTCACTACGTTTTATGGTTGGGTCACTACGTTTTATGGTTTGGTCACCACTTTTTATGGTAGGGTGACTACGTTTTATGGTAAAGTCACTACGTTTTATCGTTGCGTCAACACTTTTTTGGGTTGGGTCACTACGTTTTATTATTTGGTCACTACGGTTTATGGTTAGGTCACTACGTTTTATTGTTGGTCACTAAATTTTATGGTTGGGTGACTATGTTTATGGTTAAGTCACTCCGTTTTATTGCTGGGTCACCACTTTTTATTGTTGGGTCACGACTTTTATTGTTGGGTCACCACCTTTTATTGTTGAGTCATCATTTTTTGGGTTGGGTCAACCCCTTTTATTTCTGGATCACCACTTTTTATTGCTGGCTCACTACGTTTTATTGTTGGGTAACCACTTTTTATGGTTGGGTAACTACGTTTTATGGTTGGGACTCCACTTTTTATGGTAGGGTCACTACGTTTTATGTTAAAGTCACTACGTTTTATTGTTGCGTCACCACTTTTTTGGGTTGGGTTACTACGTTTTATTGTTTTGTCACTACGTTTTATGGTTAGGTCACTACGTTTTATTGTTGGGTCACCACTTTTTTGGTTGGGTCACCACGTTTTATTTCTGGGTCACCACTTTTTATTGCTGGGTCACTACGTTTTATTGTTTGGTCACCACTTTTTATTGTTGGGTCACTACGTTTATATATAAGGCAAAAATCTGAGTGTGTGTATGTCTCGCTAAAACTTTAAAAATACTATACCAACACCCCCAAATTAGGTATTATTTTAACCGCCATAACCTCGAGAAAATAATATCTAAAAATTAAAAAAAAGATTCATTTTTAAGGGGTCAAATAGGCATTTTTTCGTCTAATGTGATCACGATTTTTAATGTTATCTTGTGCTCGTGACGTCACATTGATAGGTACATGACGTCATAGTGATAGGTTTGTATCTGTTTTTATGCCATCGTCACATTATTATTGATTTTTTTTCATTTCTCTTCGGACCATTGACCTCACCAAAGGGAGGGGAATTAGACAAAGCGATTTAGTACACCTCCTTGTATTTGGCGTTGTCCGGGGACAAGCCGAACTTTTTAGGGGTCAGGCCAAATTTTTTCCTTTTTTTGTTTTGAACTCAAAATATTTCTCAGGGTTGGGGGAGAGTGAAAAACAAGTTAGCATGGTGGGGGGCTAGAGAAATTGAGGGGTCAGGGAAAATTTTAGGGGTCAGGCCGAACTTTTTAGGGGTCAGGCTGAATTTTTTTTATGAACTCAAAATATTTCTCAGGGTTTGGGAAGAGTGAAAAATTAGTTGGGATAGGGGGCTGGAGAGATTGAGGGGTCGGGGAAAAATTTAAAGGGTCAGGCCGAACTTTTTAGGGGTTAGGCCAAATATTTTAGTTTTTTTTTTGTTTTGAACTCATAATATTTCTCAGGGTTGGGGGAGAGTAAAACAAAATTGGAGGATGCGGCTGGAGAGATTTAGGGGTCCAGGGAAATTGTAGTGGTCAGGCCAAACTTTTTAGGCGGTCGGGCGAAATTTTTTTTGTTTTTTTGCACTTTTCGTAGGTAAGTATATACTATGCACACCGGGTCACTACGTTTTATAGCTGGGTCACTACGCTTTATTGTTGGGTCCTACGTTTTATGGTTGGGTCACTACGTTTTAATGTTGGGTCACCACGTTTTATTGCTGGATCACTAAGTTTTATTGTTGGGTTACCACCTTTTATGGTTGGTCACTACGTTTTATGGTAGTGTCACCACTTTTTATGGTTGGGTCATTTCGTTTTATTGTTGGATCACTACGTGTTATTGTTTGGTCACTATGTTTTATGGTTGAATCACCAGGTTTTATTGTTAGGTCACTACTTTTTATGGTTGGATCACCACTTTTTATGGTTAGGTCACTACGTTTTATTGTTGGGTAACCACTTCTTATTGCTGGGTCACCACTTTTTATTGCTACGTCCCTACGTTTTATTGTTGGGTCCCACCTTTTTATGGTTGAGTCACTACGTTTTATTGTTTGGTAACTACGTTTTATGGTTGGGTCACTACGTTTTTGGTTGGGTCACCACGTTTTATTGCTGGGTCACCACTTTTTATTGCTGGGTCACTACGGTTTATGGTTGGGTCACTACTTTTTATGGTTTGGTCACTACGTTTTATTGTTGGGTCACTACGTTTTACTGTTGGGTCACCACTTTTATTGTTGGGTCACCACTTTTTATAGTTGTGTCACTACGTTTTATGGTTAAGTAACTACGTTTTATTCTTGGGTCACAACTTTTTTTGGTTGGGTCACTACGTTTTATTGTTGGGTCACTACGTTTTGTGGTTGGGTCACTACGTTTACGGTTTAGTCACTACGTTTTATTGCTGGGTCACCACTTTTTATTGTTGGGTCACGACTTTTATTGTTGGGTCACCACTTTTTATTGTTGGATCACCACTTTTTTGGTTGAGTCACCACGTTTTATTTCTGGGTTACACCTTTTTATTGCTGGGTCACCACGTTTTATTGTTTGGTCAGCACTTGTTATTGTTATGTCACTACGTTTTATGGTTGGGTCACTACGTTTTATTGTTGGGTCACTACGATTAATGGTTAGGTCACTACGTTTTATTGTTGGGTCACCACTTTTTATAGTTGTGTAACTACGTTTTATGGTTAAGTCACTACGTTGTATTCTTCGGTCACCACATTTTTTGGTTGGGTCACAACGTTTTATTGTTGGGTTACTACGTTTTATGGTTAAGTCACTACGGTTATGGTTAAGTGACTACGTTTTATTGCTGGGTCACCACTTTTTATTGTTGGGTCACGACTTTTATTGTTGGGTCACGACTTTTTATTGTTGGGTCACTACGTTTTATTGTTTGGTCACTGCGTTTATCGTAAAGTAACTACGTTTTATTGCTGGATCACCACTTTTTATTGTTGGTCACGACTTTCATTGTTGTTTCACCACTTATTTGGTTGGGTCACCACGTTTTATTTCTGGGTCACCACTTGTTATTGCTGGGTCACTACGTTTTATTGTTTGGTCACCACTTTTTATTGTTGGGTCACTACGTTTTATGGTAAGGTCACTACGTTTTATTGTTGGGTCACCACTTTTTATTTTAAAGTCATCAACTTTTATTGCTGCGTCACCACTTTTTAATGTTCGGCACTACGTTTTATTGTTGGGTCACCCCTTCTTATTGCTGGGTCACTCCGTTTTATAGCTGAGTCACTACGCTTTACTGTTGGGTCCTACGTTTTATGGTTGGGTCAGTACGTTTTAATGTTGGGTCACCACGTTTTATTCATAAATCACTAAGTTTTGTTGTTGGGTTACCACATTTTATGGTTGGTCACTACGTTTTATGGTTGGGTCACCAGTTTTTATGGTTGGGTCACAACGTTTTATTGCTGGGTCACTACGCTTTACTGTTGGGTTCTACGTTTTATGGTTGGGTCACTACGTTTTAATGTTGGGTCACCACGTTTTATTGCTGGATCACTAAGTTTTATTGTTAGGTTACCACATTTTATGGTTGGTCACTACGTTTTATGGTTGGGTCACCTCTTTTTATGGTTGGGTCACAACGTTTTATTGCTGGGTAACTACGTGTTATTGTTTGGTCACTACGTTTTATGGTTGAATAACCAGGTTTTATTGTTAGGTCACTACTTTTTATGGTTGGGTCACCACTTTTTATTGTTAGGTCACTACGTTTCATTGTTGGGTCACTACTTCTTATTGCTGGGTCACCACTTTTTATTGCTAGGTCCCTACGTTTTATTGTTGGGTCCTCACTTTTTATGGTTGGGTCACTACGTTTTATTCTTGGGTCACCACTTTTTGGGGTTGGGTCACTACGTTTTATTGTTGGGTCACTACGTTTTGTGGTTGGGTCACTACGTTTATGGTTTAGTCACTACGTTTTATTGTTGGGTCACTACTTTTTATTGTTGGGTCACGACTTTTATTGTTAGGTCACCGCTTTTTATTGTTGGGTCACCACTTTTTTGGTTGAGTCACCACGTTTTATTTCTGGGTTTCCACTTTTTATTGCTGGGTCACTACGTTTTATTGTTTGGTCACCACTTGTTATTGTTGGGTCACTACGTTTTATGGTTGGGTCACTACGTTTTATTGTTGGGTCACTACGATTAATGGTTAGGTCACTACGTTTTATTGTTGGGTCACCACTTTTTATAGTTGTGTCACTTCGTTTTATGGTTAAGTCACTACGTTGTATTTTTCGGTCACTACTTTTTTTGGTTGGGTCACTACGTTTTATTGTTGGGTCACTACGTTTTATGGTTTGGTCCCTACGTTTATGGTTGAGTCACTACGTTTTATTGATGGGTCACCACTTTTAATTGTTGGGTCACGACTTTTAATGTTGGGTCACGACTTTTATTGTTGGGTCACCACTTTTTATTGTTGTGTCACGACTTTTATTGTTAAGTCACGACTTTTTATTGTTGGGCCACTACGTTTTATTGTTTGGTCACTACGTTTTGTGTTAAGTAACTACGTTTTATTGCTGGGTCACCACTTTTTATTGTTGGGTTACGACTTTCATTGTTGGGTCACCACTTATTTGGTTGGGTCACAACGTTTTATTTCTGGGTAACCACTTGTTATTGCTGGGTCACTACGTTTTATTGTTTGGTCACCACTTTTTATTGTTGGGTAACTACGTTTTATGTTTAGGTCACTACGTTTTATTGTTGGGTCACCACTTTATACTGTTGGGTCATCAACTTTTATTGCTGCGTCACCACTTTTTAATGTTGGGCACTACGTTTTATTGTTGGGTCACCCCTTCTTATTGCTGGGTCACTACGTTTCATAGCTAGGTCACTACGCTTTATTGTTGGGTCCTACGTTTTATGTTTGGGTCACTACGTTTTCTTGCTGGGTCACCATTTTTTATTGTTGGGTCACGATTTTATTGTTGGGTCACTACGTTTTATTGTTGGGTCACTACGTTTTGTAGTTTGGTTCACTACCTTTATGGTTTAGCCACTACGTTTTATTGCTGAGTCACCACTTTTTATTGTTGGGTAAAGACTTTTATTGTTGGGTCACCCCTTTTTATTGTTGGGTCACCACTCTTTTGGTTGGGTCACAAGGTTTTATTTCTGGGTTACCACTTTTTATTGCTGGGTCACTACGTTTTATTGTTTGGTCACCACTTGTTATTGTTGGGTCACTACGTTTTATGGTTGGGTCACTACGTTTTATTGTTGGGTCACTACGATTAATGGTTAAATCACTACGTTTTATTGTTCGGTCACCACTTTTTTGGTCGGGTCACTACGTTTTATTGTTGGGTCACTACGTTTTATTGCTGGGTCACCACTTTTTATTGTTGGTCACGACTTTTTTTGTTGGGTCACGACTTTTATTGTTGGGTCACCACTTTTTATTGTTGGGTCACTACGTTTTATTGGTTGGTCACTACGTTTATGGTTAAGTAACTACGTTTTATTGCTGGGTCACCATTTTTTATTGTTAGGTCCACAATTTTTGTTGGATCACCACGACTTATTGCTGGGCCACCATATTTTATTGCTGGGTCACTACGTTTTATAGTTGGGTCATCACTTTTTATGGTTGGGTCACTACGTTTTATAGTTTAGTCACTACGTTTTATTGTTAGGTCACTACGTTTTATTGTTGGGTCAGAACTGTTTATTGTTGGCTCACTACGTATCATTTTAAAGTCACTACGTTTTATTGTTGGGTCTCCACTTTGTATTGCTTGGTCACCACTTTTATTGTTGGGTCACCACTTTGTATTGCTTGGTCACCACTTTTATTGTTGGGTCACCACTTTTTATGGTTGGGTCACTACGTTTTATGGTTGGGTCACTATGTTTTATTTTTGGTCACCGTTTTTTTTGGTTGGGTCACTACGTTTTATTGTTTGGTCACTACGTTTTATTGTTGGTCACCACTTTTTATGGTTGGGTCACTACGTTTGATGGTTGGGTCACTACGTTTGTGGTTAAGTCACTACGTTTTATTGCTCGGTCAACACTTTTTATTGTTGTGTCACGACTTTTATTGTTGGGTCACCACGTTTTGGTTGGATTTCCACGTTTTATTGCTTGGTCACTACGTTTTATGGTTGGGTCACGACTTTTTATAGTTGCGTCACTTCGTTTTATTGTTGGGTCACTAGGTTTTATTGTTAGGTCACTACGTTTTATTGTTGGGTCACCACTTCTTATTTCTGGGTCACCACTTTTTATTGCTAGGTCCCTACGTTTTATTGTTGGGTCACCACTTTTTATGGTTGGGTCAGTACGTTTTATGGTTGGGTCACCACTTTTTATGGTTAGGTCACTACGTTTTATGGTTAAGTCACTATGTTCTATTTTTTGTCACCACCTTTTTTGGTATGGTCACAACGTTTATTGTTTGCTCACTACGTTTTATGGTTGGGTCACTACGTATTTGGTTGGGTCACCACGATTTATTGCATTGTCACCACTTTTGATTGCTGGGTAACTACGTTTTATGGTTGGGTCACCACTTTTTATGGTTGGGTCACTAGGTTTTATTGTTGGGTCACTACGATAAATGGTTAGGTCACTACGTTTTATTGTTGGGTCACCACTTTTTATTGTTGTGTCACTACGTTTTATGGTTAAGTCATTACGTTTATGGTTAAGTAACTACGTTTTATTGCTGGGTCACCACTTTTTATTGTAGGGTCACGACTTTTATTGTTGAGTTACTACGTTTTATTGTTGGGTCACCACTTTTTATGGTAGGGTCACTACGTTTTATGGTAAAGTCACTACGTTTTATTGTTACGTCACCACTTTTTTGGGTTGGGTCTCTACGTTTTATTGTTGCGCCACTACGTTTGATGGGTAGGTCACTACGTTTTATTGTCGGGTCACCACTTTTTATGGTTCATCACGACTTTGATTGTTGGGTCACCACTTTTTCTTGTTAGGTCACGATTTTTAGTTGGGTCACAACGTTTTATTGCTGGGCAACCATATTTTATTGCTGGGTCACTACGTTTTATTGCTGGGCAACCATATTTTATTGCTGGGTCACCACTTTTTATTGCTAGGTCCCTACGTTTTATTGTTGGGTCACCACTTTTTATTGTTTGGTCACTACGTTTTATGGTTGGGTCACTACGTTTTTGGTTGGGTCACCACGTTTTATTGCTGGGTCACCACTTTTTAGTGCTGGGTCACTACGTTTTAAGGTTGGGTCACCACTTTTTATGGTTGGGTCACTACGTTTTATTGTTGGGTCACTATGTTTTATTGTTCGGTCACTACGTTTTATTGTGGGGTCACTACGTTTTATTGTTGGGTCACCACTTTTTATGGTGGGGTCACTACGTATCATTGTACAGTCACTACGTTTTATTGTTGGGTCACCACTTTTAATTGCTGGGTCACCACTTTTATTGTTGGGTCACCACTTTTTATAGTTGGGTCACTACGTTTATGGTTAAGTCACTACGTTTTATTGCTGGGTCACCACTGTAAATTTTTAGGTCACTACGTTTTGTTGTTGGGTCAGCACTTTTTATTGTTGGTCAAGACCTTTATTGTTGGGTCACGACTTTTATTGTTGGGTCACTGCGTTTTATTGTTTGGTCACTACGTTTATGGTTAAGTAACTCCGTTTTATTGCTGGGTCACCACTTTTTATGGTTGGTCACGACTTTTATTGTTGGGTCACCACTTTTTATTGTTAGGTCACCAATTTTTAGTTGGGTCACCACGTTTCATTGCTAGCCCACCATATTTTATTGCTGGGTCACTACGTTTTATGGTTGGGTCACCACTTTTAATAGTTGGGTCAGTACGTTTTATAGTTGGGTCACTACGTTTTATTGTTAGGTCACTACGTTATATTGTTGGGTCACCACTTTTTATTGTTGGGTCACGACTTTTATTGTTGGGTCACTACGTTTTATTGTTGGGTCACCACTTTTTATGTTAGGGTCACTACGTTTTATGGTAAAGGCACTACGTTTTTTTGTTACGTCACCACTTTTTTGGTTGGGTCACTACGTTTTATTGTTGCGCCACTACCTTTGATGGGTAGGTCACTACGTTTTATTGTCGGGTCACCACTCTTTCATTTATGGTTCATCACGACTTTGATTGTTGGGTCACCACTTTTTCTTGTTAGGTCACGCATTTTTAGTTGAGTCACTACGTTTTATTGCTGGGCCACCATATTTTATTGCTGGGTCACTACGTTTTATGGTTAGGTCACCACTTTTTATGGTTAGGTCACAACGTTTTATTGTTGGGTCACCACTTTTTATTGCTAGGTCCCTACGTTTTTTATTGTTCGGTCACCACTTTTTATTGTTTGGTCACTACGTTTTATGGTTGGGTCACTACGTTTTGGGTTGGGTCACCACGTTTTATTTCTGGGTCACCACTTTTTATTGCTGGGTCACTACGTTTTATGGTTGGGTCACCACTTTTTATGGTTGGGTCACTACGTTTTATTGTTGGGTCACCACTTTTTATGGTGGTGTCACTACGTTTCATGGTTAAGTCACTACGTTTTATTGTTGGGTCACCACTTTTTATTGCTGGGTCACCACTTTTTATTGCTGGGTCACTACGTTTTATGGTTGGGTCACCACTTTTTATGGTGGGGTAACTACGTTTTATTGTTTGGTCACTACGTTTTACTGTGGGGTCACTACGTTTTATTGTTGGGTCACCACTTTTTATGGTTGGGTCACCACTTTTTATTGTTAGGTCACTACGTTTTATTGTTGTGTCACCACTTTGTATAGTTGGGTCACTACGTTTTATGGTTGGGTCACTACGTTTATGGTTAAGTCACTACGTTTTATTGCTGGGTCACCACTGTTTATTGTATAGTCACTACGTTTTATTGTTGGGTCACCACTTTTTATAGTTGTGTCACTACGTTTTGTGGTTAAGTCACTACGTTTTATTCTTGGGTCACAACTTTTTTTGGTTGGGTAACTACGTTTTATTGTTGGGTCACTACGTTTATGGTTTAGTCACTACGTTTTATTGCTGGGTCACCACTTTTTATTGTTTGGTCACCGTTTTATTTCTGGGTTACCACTTGTTATTGTCGGGTCACTACGTTTTATGGTTAGGTCATTACGTTTTATTGTTGGGTCACTACGATAAATGGTTAGGTCACTACGTTTTATTGTTGAGTGACGACTTTTTATAGTTGTGTCACTACGTTTTATGGTTAATTCACTACGTTGTATTCTTCAGTCACCATTTTTTTTTGGTTGGGTCACTACGTTTTATTGTTGGGTCACAACGTTTTATGGTTGGGTCCCTACGTTTATGGTTTAATCACTACGTTTTCTTGCTGGGTCACCACTTTTTATTGTTGGGTCACGACTTTTATTGTTGGGTCACGACTTTTATTGTTGGGTCACTACGTTTTATTGTTTGGTCACTACGTTTATGGTTAAGTAACTACGTTTTATTTCTGGGTCACCACTTTTTATTGTTGTGTCACAACTTTCATTGTTGGGTCACCACTTATTTCGTTGGGTCACCACGTTTCATTTTTTGGTCACTACTTGTTGTTGCTGGGTCACTACGTTTAATTGTTTGGACACCACTTTTTATTGTTGGGTCACTACGTTTTATGGTTAGGTTACTACGTTTTATTGTTGGGTCACCACTTTTTATTGTTGGTCAATCAACGTTTATTGCTGCGTCACTACTTTTTAATGTTGGGCACTACGTTTAATTGTTTGGATCTCCATTCTTATTGCTGGGTAACTACGTTTTATAGCTGGGTCACTACGCTTTATTGTTGGGTTGTACATTTTATGGTTGGGTCACTAGGTTTTAATGTTGGGTCACCACGTTTTATTGCTGGATCACTAAGTTTTATTGTTGGGTTACCACATTTTATGGTTGGTCACTACGTTTTATGGTTGGGTCACCACTTTTTATTGCTGGGTCACTACGATTTGTTTTTGGGTCACTACGTGTTATTGTTTGGTCACTACGTTTTATGGTTGAATCACCAGGTTTTTGTTAGGTCACTACTTTTTATGGTTGTGTCACCACTTTTTATGGTTAGGTAACTACGTTTTATTGTTGGGTAACCACTTCTTATTGCTGGGTCACCACTTTTTATTGCTAGGTCCTACGATTTATTGTTGGGTCACCACTTTTTATGGTTGGGTCAATACCTTTTGTGGTTGATCCTCCACTTTTTATGGTTGGGTAACTACGTTTTATGGTTAAGTCACTATGTTTTATTTTTGGTCACCACTTTTGTTGGTTGGGTCACTACGTTTTATTGTTTGGTCACTACGTTTTATGGTTAGGTCACTACGTTTTATTGTTGGGTCACCACTTCTTGTTGCTGGGTCACCACTTTTTATTGCTAGGCCCCTACGTTTTATTGTTGGGTCACCACTTTTTAAGGTTGAGTCACTACGTTTTATAGTTGGGTCACTACTTTTTATGGTTAGGTCACTACATTTTATGGTTAAGTCACTATGTTTTATTTTTGGTGACCACTTTTTTTGGTTGGGTCACTACGTTTTATTGTTTGGTCACTACGTTTGATGGTTGGGTCACTACGTTTTTGGTATGGTCACCACGTTTTATTGCTGGGTCAGCACTTTTTATGGTTGGGTCACTACGTTTTATGGTTGGGTCACTACGTTTTATTGTTAGGTCACCACTTTTTATGGTAGGGTCACTACGTTTCATGTTAAAGTCACTACGTATTATTGTTGGGTCACCACTTTTTATTGCTGGGTAACCACTTTTATTGTTGGGTCACCACTTTTTATAGTTGGGTAACTACGTTTTATCGTTGGGTCACTACGTTTTATGGTTGGGTCACTAAGTTTTATGGTTGGGTCACTACGTTTTATTGCTGGGTAACCACTTTTTATTGTTTGGTCACGACTTTTATTTTTTGGTCACCACTTCTTATTGTTTGGTCATTATTTTTTGGTTGGGTCACGACGTTTTATTTCTGGGTCACCACGTTTTATTTCTGGGTCACTACGTTTTATTGTTTGGTCACCACTTTTTATCGTTGGGACACTACGTTTTATGGTTGGGTCACTACGTTTTATTGTTGGGTACCTACGATTTATGTTTAAGTCACTACGTTTTATTGCTGGGACACACCTTTTTATTGTTGGGTCACCAACTTTTATTGCTGCGTCACCACTTTTTAATGTTGGGAACTACGTTATATTGTTGGATCACCCCTTCTTATTGCTGGGTCACTACGTTTTATTGCTGGGTCACTACTTTTTATTGTTGGTCACCACTTTTTTAGTTGGGTCAACACTTTTTATGGTTGGGTCACTACGTTTTATTGTTGGGTAACTACGTTTTATTGTTTGGTCACTACGTTTTATGGTTGGGTCACAAAGTTTTTTTGTTGGGTCACCACTTTTTATGGTTGGGTCACCACTTTTTATTGTTAGGTCACTACGTTTTATTGTTGGGTCACCACTTTTTATTGTTGGGTCACTACGTTTCATGGTTAAGTCACTACGTTTTATTGTTGGGTATACACTTTTTATTGATGGGTCACCATTTTTATAGTTTGGTCACCACTTTTTATAGTTGCTTCACTACCTTTTATTATTGGGTCCCTACGTTTTATGGTTGAGTCCCCACGTTTATTGTTAAGTAACTGCGTTTTATTGCTGGGTCACCACTTTTTATTGTTGGGTCACGGCTTATATTGTTGGGTCACCACTTTTTATTGTTGAGTAATCACTTTTTTTGCTAGGTCACCACGATTTATTTCTGGATAACCACTTTTTATTGCTGGGTCACTACGTTTTATTGTTGCGTCACTACGGTTTATGGTTAGGTCACTACGTTTTATTGTTGGGTCACTACGTTTTATTGTTTGGTCACCACTTTTTTTGGTTGAGTCACCACTTTTATTGTTGGGTCACTACGTTTTATTGTTGGGTCACTACGTTTTATGGTTGGGTAACAAGTTTATAGTTTAGTCACTACGTTTTATTGCTGGGTAACCACTTTTTATTGTTGGGTCACGACTTTTTTTGTTGGGTCAACACTTTTTATTGTTGGTCACTATGTTTTATGGTTGGGTCACTACGGTTATGGTTAAGTCACTACGTTTTATTGTTGGGTCACTACGTTTTATGGTTGGGTGACTATGTTTATGGTTAAGTCACTACGTTTTATTGCTGGGTCACCACTTTTTATTGTTGGGTCACGACTTTTATTGTTGGATCACCACCTTTTTACTGTTGGGTCACTACGTTTTATGGTTGGGTCACAACGTTTATGGTTAAGTCACTACGTTTTATTGCTGGGTCACCACTTATTATTGTTGGGTCACGACTTTTATTGTTGGGTCACCATTTTTTATTGTTGAGTCATCCCTTTTTAGGTTGGGTTACCACGTTTTATTTCTGGATCACCACTTTTTATTGCTGGGTCACTACGTTTTATTGTTAGGTCACCACTTTTTATGGTTGGGTCACTACGTTGAATAGTTGGGACTCCACTTTTTATGGTAGGGTCACAACGTTTTATGTTAAAGTCACTACGTTTTATTGTTGCGTCACCACTTTTTTGGGTTAGGTAACTACGTTTTATTGTTTGGGCACTACGTTTTATGGTTAGGTCACTACGTTTTATTGTTGGGTCACCACTTTTTTGGTTGGGTCACCACGTTTTATTTCTGGGTCACCACTTTTTATTGCTGGGTCACTACGTTTTATTGTTTGGTCACCACTTTTTATTGTTGGGTCACTACGTTTTATTGTTGGGTCACTGCGTTTTATTGTTGGGTCACTACGATTTATAGTTAGGTCACTACGTTTTATTGTTGGGTCACCACTTTTTATTGTTGGGTCACAAACTTTTATTGCTGCGTCACCACTTTTTAATGTTGGTCACTACGTATTATTGTTTGGTCACCACTTTATTGTGGGGTCACTACGTTTTATGGGGTGGTCACTACGATTTATGGTTTGGTCACTACGTTTTATTGTTGGGTCACAACTTTTTATTGTTGGGTCACCAACTTTTATTGCTGCGTCACCACTTTTTAATGTTGGTCACTACGTTTTATTGCTGGGTCACTACGTTTTATAGCAGGGTTACTACGCTTTATTGTTGGGTAACTACGTTTTATGGTTAGGTCACTACGTTTTATTGTTGGGTCACCACTTTTTTGGTTGGGTCACCACGTTTTATTTCTGGGTCACCACTTTTTATTGCTGGGTCACTACGTTTTATTGTTTGGTCACCACTTTTTATTGTTGGGTCACTACGTTTATATATAAGGCAAAAATCTGAGTGTGTGTATGTCTCGCTAAAACTTTAAAAATACTATACCAACACCCCCAAATTAGGTATTATTTTAACCGCCATAACCTCGAGAAAATAATATCTAAAAATTAAAAAAAAGATTCATTTTTAAGGGGTCAAATAGGCATTTTTTCGTCTAATGTGATCACGATTTTTAATGTTATCTTGTGCTCGTGACGTCACATTGATAGGTACATGACGTCATAGTGATAGGTTTGTATCTGTTTTTATGCCATCGTCACATTATTATTGATTTTTTTTCATTTCTCTTCGGACCATTGACCTCACCAAAGGGAGGGGAATTAGACAAAGCGATTTAGTACACCTCCTTGTATTTGGCGTTGTCCGGGGACAAGCCGAACTTTTTAGGGGTCAGGCCAAATTTTTTCCTTTTTTTGTTTTGAACTCAAAATATTTCTCAGGGTTGGGGGAGAGTGAAAAACAAGTTAGCATGGTGGGGGGCTAGAGAAATTGAGGGGTCAGGGAAAATTTTAGGGGTCAGGCCGAACTTTTTAGGGGTCAGGCTGAATTTTTTTTATGAACTCAAAATATTTCTCAGGGTTTGGGAAGAGTGAAAAATTAGTTGGGATAGGGGGCTGGAGAGATTGAGGGGTCGGGGAAAAATTTAAAGGGTCAGGCCGAACTTTTTAGGGGTTAGGCCAAATATTTTAGTTTTTTTTTTGTTTTGAACTCATAATATTTCTCAGGGTTGGGGGAGAGTAAAACAAAATTGGAGGATGCGGCTGGAGAGATTTAGGGGTCCAGGGAAATTGTAGTGGTCAGGCCAAACTTTTTAGGCGGTCGGGCGAAATTTTTTTTGTTTTTTTGCACTTTTCGTAGGTAAGTATATACTATGCACACCGGGTCACTACGTTTTATAGCTGGGTCACTACGCTTTATTGTTGGGTCCTACGTTTTATGGTTGGGTCACTACGTTTTAATGTTGGGTCACCACGTTTTATTGCTGGATCACTAAGTTTTATTGTTGGGTTACCACCTTTTATGGTTGGTCACTACGTTTTATGGTAGTGTCACCACTTTTTATGGTTGGGTCATTTCGTTTTATTGTTGGATCACTACGTGTTATTGTTTGGTCACTATGTTTTATGGTTGAATCACCAGGTTTTATTGTTAGGTCACTACTTTTTATGGTTGGGTCACCACTTTTTATGGTTAGGTCACTACGTTTTATTGTTGGGTAACCACTTCTTATTGCTGGGTCACCACTTTTTATTGCTACGTCCCTACGTTTTATTGTTGGGTCCCACCTTTTTATGGTTGAGTCACTACGTTTTATTGTTTGGTAACTACGTTTTATGGTTGGGTCACTACGTTTTTGGTTGGGTCACCACGTTTTATTGCTGGGTCACCACTTTTTATTGCTGGGTCACTACGGTTTATGGTTGGGTCACTACTTTTTATGGTTTGGTCACTACGTTTTATTGTTGGGTCACTACGTTTTACTGTTGGGTCACCACTTTTATTGTTGGGTCACCACTTTTTATAGTTGTGTCACTACGTTTTATGGTTAAGTAACTACGTTTTATTCTTGGGTCACAACTTTTTTTGGTTGGGTCACTACGTTTTATTGTTGGGTCACTACGTTTTGTGGTTGGGTCACTACGTTTACGGTTTAGTCACTACGTTTTATTGCTGGGTCACCACTTTTTATTGTTGGGTCACGACTTTTATTGTTGGGTCACCACTTTTTATTGTTGGATCACCACTTTTTTGGTTGAGTCACCACGTTTTATTTCTGGGTTACACCTTTTTATTGCTGGGTCACCACGTTTTATTGTTTGGTCACCACTTGTTATTGTTATGTCACTACGTTTTATGGTTGGGTCACTACGTTTTATTGTTGGGTCACTACGATTAATGGTTAGGTCACTACGTTTTATTGTTGGGTCACCACTTTTTATAGTTGTGTAACTACGTTTTATGGTTAAGTCACTACGTTGTATTCTTCGGTCACCACATTTTTTGGTTGGGTCACAACGTTTTATTGTTGGGTTACTACGTTTTATGGTTAAGTCACTACGGTTATGGTTAAGTGACTACGTTTTATTGCTGGGTCACCACTTTTTATTGTTGGGTCACGACTTTTATTGTTGGGTCACGACTTTTTATTGTTGGGTCACTACGTTTTATTGTTTGGTCACTGCGTTTATCGTAAAGTAACTACGTTTTATTGCTGGATCACCACTTTTTATTGTTGGTCACGACTTTCATTGTTGTTTCACCACTTATTTGGTTGGGTCACCACGTTTTATTTCTGGGTCACCACTTGTTATTGCTGGGTCACTACGTTTTATTGTTTGGTCACCACTTTTTATTGTTGGGTCACTACGTTTTATGGTAAGGTCACTACGTTTTATTGTTGGGTCACCACTTTTTATTTTAAAGTCATCAACTTTTATTGCTGCGTCACCACTTTTTAATGTTCGGCACTACGTTTTATTGTTGGGTCACCCCTTCTTATTGCTGGGTCACTCCGTTTTATAGCTGAGTCACTACGCTTTACTGTTGGGTCCTACGTTTTATGGTTGGGTCAGTACGTTTTAATGTTGGGTCACCACGTTTTATTCATAAATCACTAAGTTTTGTTGTTGGGTTACCACATTTTATGGTTGGTCACTACGTTTTATGGTTGGGTCACCAGTTTTTATGGTTGGGTCACAACGTTTTATTGCTGGGTCACTACGCTTTACTGTTGGGTTCTACGTTTTATGGTTGGGTCACTACGTTTTAATGTTGGGTCACCACGTTTTATTGCTGGATCACTAAGTTTTATTGTTAGGTTACCACATTTTATGGTTGGTCACTACGTTTTATGGTTGGGTCACCTCTTTTTATGGTTGGGTCACAACGTTTTATTGCTGGGTAACTACGTGTTATTGTTTGGTCACTACGTTTTATGGTTGAATAACCAGGTTTTATTGTTAGGTCACTACTTTTTATGGTTGGGTCACCACTTTTTATTGTTAGGTCACTACGTTTCATTGTTGGGTCACTACTTCTTATTGCTGGGTCACCACTTTTTATTGCTAGGTCCCTACGTTTTATTGTTGGGTCCTCACTTTTTATGGTTGGGTCACTACGTTTTATTCTTGGGTCACCACTTTTTGGGGTTGGGTCACTACGTTTTATTGTTGGGTCACTACGTTTTGTGGTTGGGTCACTACGTTTATGGTTTAGTCACTACGTTTTATTGTTGGGTCACTACTTTTTATTGTTGGGTCACGACTTTTATTGTTAGGTCACCGCTTTTTATTGTTGGGTCACCACTTTTTTGGTTGAGTCACCACGTTTTATTTCTGGGTTTCCACTTTTTATTGCTGGGTCACTACGTTTTATTGTTTGGTCACCACTTGTTATTGTTGGGTCACTACGTTTTATGGTTGGGTCACTACGTTTTATTGTTGGGTCACTACGATTAATGGTTAGGTCACTACGTTTTATTGTTGGGTCACCACTTTTTATAGTTGTGTCACTTCGTTTTATGGTTAAGTCACTACGTTGTATTTTTCGGTCACTACTTTTTTTGGTTGGGTCACTACGTTTTATTGTTGGGTCACTACGTTTTATGGTTTGGTCCCTACGTTTATGGTTGAGTCACTACGTTTTATTGATGGGTCACCACTTTTAATTGTTGGGTCACGACTTTTAATGTTGGGTCACGACTTTTATTGTTGGGTCACCACTTTTTATTGTTGTGTCACGACTTTTATTGTTAAGTCACGACTTTTTATTGTTGGGCCACTACGTTTTATTGTTTGGTCACTACGTTTTGTGTTAAGTAACTACGTTTTATTGCTGGGTCACCACTTTTTATTGTTGGGTTACGACTTTCATTGTTGGGTCACCACTTATTTGGTTGGGTCACAACGTTTTATTTCTGGGTAACCACTTGTTATTGCTGGGTCACTACGTTTTATTGTTTGGTCACCACTTTTTATTGTTGGGTAACTACGTTTTATGTTTAGGTCACTACGTTTTATTGTTGGGTCACCACTTTATACTGTTGGGTCATCAACTTTTATTGCTGCGTCACCACTTTTTAATGTTGGGCACTACGTTTTATTGTTGGGTCACCCCTTCTTATTGCTGGGTCACTACGTTTCATAGCTAGGTCACTACGCTTTATTGTTGGGTCCTACGTTTTATGTTTGGGTCACTACGTTTTCTTGCTGGGTCACCATTTTTTATTGTTGGGTCACGATTTTATTGTTGGGTCACTACGTTTTATTGTTGGGTCACTACGTTTTGTAGTTTGGTTCACTACCTTTATGGTTTAGCCACTACGTTTTATTGCTGAGTCACCACTTTTTATTGTTGGGTAAAGACTTTTATTGTTGGGTCACCCCTTTTTATTGTTGGGTCACCACTCTTTTGGTTGGGTCACAAGGTTTTATTTCTGGGTTACCACTTTTTATTGCTGGGTCACTACGTTTTATTGTTTGGTCACCACTTGTTATTGTTGGGTCACTACGTTTTATGGTTGGGTCACTACGTTTTATTGTTGGGTCACTACGATTAATGGTTAAATCACTACGTTTTATTGTTCGGTCACCACTTTTTTGGTCGGGTCACTACGTTTTATTGTTGGGTCACTACGTTTTATTGCTGGGTCACCACTTTTTATTGTTGGTCACGACTTTTTTTGTTGGGTCACGACTTTTATTGTTGGGTCACCACTTTTTATTGTTGGGTCACTACGTTTTATTGGTTGGTCACTACGTTTATGGTTAAGTAACTACGTTTTATTGCTGGGTCACCATTTTTTATTGTTAGGTCCACAATTTTTGTTGGATCACCACGACTTATTGCTGGGCCACCATATTTTATTGCTGGGTCACTACGTTTTATAGTTGGGTCATCACTTTTTATGGTTGGGTCACTACGTTTTATAGTTTAGTCACTACGTTTTATTGTTAGGTCACTACGTTTTATTGTTGGGTCAGAACTGTTTATTGTTGGCTCACTACGTATCATTTTAAAGTCACTACGTTTTATTGTTGGGTCTCCACTTTGTATTGCTTGGTCACCACTTTTATTGTTGGGTCACCACTTTGTATTGCTTGGTCACCACTTTTATTGTTGGGTCACCACTTTTTATGGTTGGGTCACTACGTTTTATGGTTGGGTCACTATGTTTTATTTTTGGTCACCGTTTTTTTTGGTTGGGTCACTACGTTTTATTGTTTGGTCACTACGTTTTATTGTTGGTCACCACTTTTTATGGTTGGGTCACTACGTTTGATGGTTGGGTCACTACGTTTGTGGTTAAGTCACTACGTTTTATTGCTCGGTCAACACTTTTTATTGTTGTGTCACGACTTTTATTGTTGGGTCACCACGTTTTGGTTGGATTTCCACGTTTTATTGCTTGGTCACTACGTTTTATGGTTGGGTCACGACTTTTTATAGTTGCGTCACTTCGTTTTATTGTTGGGTCACTAGGTTTTATTGTTAGGTCACTACGTTTTATTGTTGGGTCACCACTTCTTATTTCTGGGTCACCACTTTTTATTGCTAGGTCCCTACGTTTTATTGTTGGGTCACCACTTTTTATGGTTGGGTCAGTACGTTTTATGGTTGGGTCACCACTTTTTATGGTTAGGTCACTACGTTTTATGGTTAAGTCACTATGTTCTATTTTTTGTCACCACCTTTTTTGGTATGGTCACAACGTTTATTGTTTGCTCACTACGTTTTATGGTTGGGTCACTACGTATTTGGTTGGGTCACCACGATTTATTGCATTGTCACCACTTTTGATTGCTGGGTAACTACGTTTTATGGTTGGGTCACCACTTTTTATGGTTGGGTCACTAGGTTTTATTGTTGGGTCACTACGATAAATGGTTAGGTCACTACGTTTTATTGTTGGGTCACCACTTTTTATTGTTGTGTCACTACGTTTTATGGTTAAGTCATTACGTTTATGGTTAAGTAACTACGTTTTATTGCTGGGTCACCACTTTTTATTGTAGGGTCACGACTTTTATTGTTGAGTTACTACGTTTTATTGTTGGGTCACCACTTTTTATGGTAGGGTCACTACGTTTTATGGTAAAGTCACTACGTTTTATTGTTACGTCACCACTTTTTTGGGTTGGGTCTCTACGTTTTATTGTTGCGCCACTACGTTTGATGGGTAGGTCACTACGTTTTATTGTCGGGTCACCACTTTTTATGGTTCATCACGACTTTGATTGTTGGGTCACCACTTTTTCTTGTTAGGTCACGATTTTTAGTTGGGTCACAACGTTTTATTGCTGGGCAACCATATTTTATTGCTGGGTCACTACGTTTTATTGCTGGGCAACCATATTTTATTGCTGGGTCACCACTTTTTATTGCTAGGTCCCTACGTTTTATTGTTGGGTCACCACTTTTTATTGTTTGGTCACTACGTTTTATGGTTGGGTCACTACGTTTTTGGTTGGGTCACCACGTTTTATTGCTGGGTCACCACTTTTTAGTGCTGGGTCACTACGTTTTAAGGTTGGGTCACCACTTTTTATGGTTGGGTCACTACGTTTTATTGTTGGGTCACTATGTTTTATTGTTCGGTCACTACGTTTTATTGTGGGGTCACTACGTTTTATTGTTGGGTCACCACTTTTTATGGTGGGGTCACTACGTATCATTGTACAGTCACTACGTTTTATTGTTGGGTCACCACTTTTAATTGCTGGGTCACCACTTTTATTGTTGGGTCACCACTTTTTATAGTTGGGTCACTACGTTTATGGTTAAGTCACTACGTTTTATTGCTGGGTCACCACTGTAAATTTTTAGGTCACTACGTTTTGTTGTTGGGTCAGCACTTTTTATTGTTGGTCAAGACCTTTATTGTTGGGTCACGACTTTTATTGTTGGGTCACTGCGTTTTATTGTTTGGTCACTACGTTTATGGTTAAGTAACTCCGTTTTATTGCTGGGTCACCACTTTTTATGGTTGGTCACGACTTTTATTGTTGGGTCACCACTTTTTATTGTTAGGTCACCAATTTTTAGTTGGGTCACCACGTTTCATTGCTAGCCCACCATATTTTATTGCTGGGTCACTACGTTTTATGGTTGGGTCACCACTTTTAATAGTTGGGTCAGTACGTTTTATAGTTGGGTCACTACGTTTTATTGTTAGGTCACTACGTTATATTGTTGGGTCACCACTTTTTATTGTTGGGTCACGACTTTTATTGTTGGGTCACTACGTTTTATTGTTGGGTCACCACTTTTTATGTTAGGGTCACTACGTTTTATGGTAAAGGCACTACGTTTTTTTGTTACGTCACCACTTTTTTGGTTGGGTCACTACGTTTTATTGTTGCGCCACTACCTTTGATGGGTAGGTCACTACGTTTTATTGTCGGGTCACCACTCTTTCATTTATGGTTCATCACGACTTTGATTGTTGGGTCACCACTTTTTCTTGTTAGGTCACGCATTTTTAGTTGAGTCACTACGTTTTATTGCTGGGCCACCATATTTTATTGCTGGGTCACTACGTTTTATGGTTAGGTCACCACTTTTTATGGTTAGGTCACAACGTTTTATTGTTGGGTCACCACTTTTTATTGCTAGGTCCCTACGTTTTTTATTGTTCGGTCACCACTTTTTATTGTTTGGTCACTACGTTTTATGGTTGGGTCACTACGTTTTGGGTTGGGTCACCACGTTTTATTTCTGGGTCACCACTTTTTATTGCTGGGTCACTACGTTTTATGGTTGGGTCACCACTTTTTATGGTTGGGTCACTACGTTTTATTGTTGGGTCACCACTTTTTATGGTGGTGTCACTACGTTTCATGGTTAAGTCACTACGTTTTATTGTTGGGTCACCACTTTTTATTGCTGGGTCACCACTTTTTATTGCTGGGTCACTACGTTTTATGGTTGGGTCACCACTTTTTATGGTGGGGTAACTACGTTTTATTGTTTGGTCACTACGTTTTACTGTGGGGTCACTACGTTTTATTGTTGGGTCACCACTTTTTATGGTTGGGTCACCACTTTTTATTGTTAGGTCACTACGTTTTATTGTTGTGTCACCACTTTGTATAGTTGGGTCACTACGTTTTATGGTTGGGTCACTACGTTTATGGTTAAGTCACTACGTTTTATTGCTGGGTCACCACTGTTTATTGTATAGTCACTACGTTTTATTGTTGGGTCACCACTTTTTATAGTTGTGTCACTACGTTTTGTGGTTAAGTCACTACGTTTTATTCTTGGGTCACAACTTTTTTTGGTTGGGTAACTACGTTTTATTGTTGGGTCACTACGTTTATGGTTTAGTCACTACGTTTTATTGCTGGGTCACCACTTTTTATTGTTTGGTCACCGTTTTATTTCTGGGTTACCACTTGTTATTGTCGGGTCACTACGTTTTATGGTTAGGTCATTACGTTTTATTGTTGGGTCACTACGATAAATGGTTAGGTCACTACGTTTTATTGTTGAGTGACGACTTTTTATAGTTGTGTCACTACGTTTTATGGTTAATTCACTACGTTGTATTCTTCAGTCACCATTTTTTTTTGGTTGGGTCACTACGTTTTATTGTTGGGTCACAACGTTTTATGGTTGGGTCCCTACGTTTATGGTTTAATCACTACGTTTTCTTGCTGGGTCACCACTTTTTATTGTTGGGTCACGACTTTTATTGTTGGGTCACGACTTTTATTGTTGGGTCACTACGTTTTATTGTTTGGTCACTACGTTTATGGTTAAGTAACTACGTTTTATTTCTGGGTCACCACTTTTTATTGTTGTGTCACAACTTTCATTGTTGGGTCACCACTTATTTCGTTGGGTCACCACGTTTCATTTTTTGGTCACTACTTGTTGTTGCTGGGTCACTACGTTTAATTGTTTGGACACCACTTTTTATTGTTGGGTCACTACGTTTTATGGTTAGGTTACTACGTTTTATTGTTGGGTCACCACTTTTTATTGTTGGTCAATCAACGTTTATTGCTGCGTCACTACTTTTTAATGTTGGGCACTACGTTTAATTGTTTGGATCTCCATTCTTATTGCTGGGTAACTACGTTTTATAGCTGGGTCACTACGCTTTATTGTTGGGTTGTACATTTTATGGTTGGGTCACTAGGTTTTAATGTTGGGTCACCACGTTTTATTGCTGGATCACTAAGTTTTATTGTTGGGTTACCACATTTTATGGTTGGTCACTACGTTTTATGGTTGGGTCACCACTTTTTATTGCTGGGTCACTACGATTTGTTTTTGGGTCACTACGTGTTATTGTTTGGTCACTACGTTTTATGGTTGAATCACCAGGTTTTTGTTAGGTCACTACTTTTTATGGTTGTGTCACCACTTTTTATGGTTAGGTAACTACGTTTTATTGTTGGGTAACCACTTCTTATTGCTGGGTCACCACTTTTTATTGCTAGGTCCTACGATTTATTGTTGGGTCACCACTTTTTATGGTTGGGTCAATACCTTTTGTGGTTGATCCTCCACTTTTTATGGTTGGGTAACTACGTTTTATGGTTAAGTCACTATGTTTTATTTTTGGTCACCACTTTTGTTGGTTGGGTCACTACGTTTTATTGTTTGGTCACTACGTTTTATGGTTAGGTCACTACGTTTTATTGTTGGGTCACCACTTCTTGTTGCTGGGTCACCACTTTTTATTGCTAGGCCCCTACGTTTTATTGTTGGGTCACCACTTTTTAAGGTTGAGTCACTACGTTTTATAGTTGGGTCACTACTTTTTATGGTTAGGTCACTACATTTTATGGTTAAGTCACTATGTTTTATTTTTGGTGACCACTTTTTTTGGTTGGGTCACTACGTTTTATTGTTTGGTCACTACGTTTGATGGTTGGGTCACTACGTTTTTGGTATGGTCACCACGTTTTATTGCTGGGTCAGCACTTTTTATGGTTGGGTCACTACGTTTTATGGTTGGGTCACTACGTTTTATTGTTAGGTCACCACTTTTTATGGTAGGGTCACTACGTTTCATGTTAAAGTCACTACGTATTATTGTTGGGTCACCACTTTTTATTGCTGGGTAACCACTTTTATTGTTGGGTCACCACTTTTTATAGTTGGGTAACTACGTTTTATCGTTGGGTCACTACGTTTTATGGTTGGGTCACTAAGTTTTATGGTTGGGTCACTACGTTTTATTGCTGGGTAACCACTTTTTATTGTTTGGTCACGACTTTTATTTTTTGGTCACCACTTCTTATTGTTTGGTCATTATTTTTTGGTTGGGTCACGACGTTTTATTTCTGGGTCACCACGTTTTATTTCTGGGTCACTACGTTTTATTGTTTGGTCACCACTTTTTATCGTTGGGACACTACGTTTTATGGTTGGGTCACTACGTTTTATTGTTGGGTACCTACGATTTATGTTTAAGTCACTACGTTTTATTGCTGGGACACACCTTTTTATTGTTGGGTCACCAACTTTTATTGCTGCGTCACCACTTTTTAATGTTGGGAACTACGTTATATTGTTGGATCACCCCTTCTTATTGCTGGGTCACTACGTTTTATTGCTGGGTCACTACTTTTTATTGTTGGTCACCACTTTTTTAGTTGGGTCAACACTTTTTATGGTTGGGTCACTACGTTTTATTGTTGGGTAACTACGTTTTATTGTTTGGTCACTACGTTTTATGGTTGGGTCACAAAGTTTTTTTGTTGGGTCACCACTTTTTATGGTTGGGTCACCACTTTTTATTGTTAGGTCACTACGTTTTATTGTTGGGTCACCACTTTTTATTGTTGGGTCACTACGTTTCATGGTTAAGTCACTACGTTTTATTGTTGGGTATACACTTTTTATTGATGGGTCACCATTTTTATAGTTTGGTCACCACTTTTTATAGTTGCTTCACTACCTTTTATTATTGGGTCCCTACGTTTTATGGTTGAGTCCCCACGTTTATTGTTAAGTAACTGCGTTTTATTGCTGGGTCACCACTTTTTATTGTTGGGTCACGGCTTATATTGTTGGGTCACCACTTTTTATTGTTGAGTAATCACTTTTTTTGCTAGGTCACCACGATTTATTTCTGGATAACCACTTTTTATTGCTGGGTCACTACGTTTTATTGTTGCGTCACTACGGTTTATGGTTAGGTCACTACGTTTTATTGTTGGGTCACTACGTTTTATTGTTTGGTCACCACTTTTTTTGGTTGAGTCACCACTTTTATTGTTGGGTCACTACGTTTTATTGTTGGGTCACTACGTTTTATGGTTGGGTAACAAGTTTATAGTTTAGTCACTACGTTTTATTGCTGGGTAACCACTTTTTATTGTTGGGTCACGACTTTTTTTGTTGGGTCAACACTTTTTATTGTTGGTCACTATGTTTTATGGTTGGGTCACTACGGTTATGGTTAAGTCACTACGTTTTATTGTTGGGTCACTACGTTTTATGGTTGGGTGACTATGTTTATGGTTAAGTCACTACGTTTTATTGCTGGGTCACCACTTTTTATTGTTGGGTCACGACTTTTATTGTTGGATCACCACCTTTTTACTGTTGGGTCACTACGTTTTATGGTTGGGTCACAACGTTTATGGTTAAGTCACTACGTTTTATTGCTGGGTCACCACTTATTATTGTTGGGTCACGACTTTTATTGTTGGGTCACCATTTTTTATTGTTGAGTCATCCCTTTTTAGGTTGGGTTACCACGTTTTATTTCTGGATCACCACTTTTTATTGCTGGGTCACTACGTTTTATTGTTAGGTCACCACTTTTTATGGTTGGGTCACTACGTTGAATAGTTGGGACTCCACTTTTTATGGTAGGGTCACAACGTTTTATGTTAAAGTCACTACGTTTTATTGTTGCGTCACCACTTTTTTGGGTTAGGTAACTACGTTTTATTGTTTGGGCACTACGTTTTATGGTTAGGTCACTACGTTTTATTGTTGGGTCACCACTTTTTTGGTTGGGTCACCACGTTTTATTTCTGGGTCACCACTTTTTATTGCTGGGTCACTACGTTTTATTGTTTGGTCACCACTTTTTATTGTTGGGTCACTACGTTTTATTGTTGGGTCACTGCGTTTTATTGTTGGGTCACTACGATTTATAGTTAGGTCACTACGTTTTATTGTTGGGTCACCACTTTTTATTGTTGGGTCACAAACTTTTATTGCTGCGTCACCACTTTTTAATGTTGGTCACTACGTATTATTGTTTGGTCACCACTTTATTGTGGGGTCACTACGTTTTATGGGGTGGTCACTACGATTTATGGTTTGGTCACTACGTTTTATTGTTGGGTCACAACTTTTTATTGTTGGGTCACCAACTTTTATTGCTGCGTCACCACTTTTTAATGTTGGTCACTACGTTTTATTGCTGGGTCACTACGTTTTATAGCAGGGTTACTACGCTTTATTGTTGGGTAACTACGTTTTATGGTTAAGTCACTACGTTTTATTGCTGAGTCACCACTTTTTATTGTCGGGTCACGACTTTTATTGTTGGGTCACCACTTTTTATTGTTGCTCCCTACTTTTTTGGTTGGGTGGCCACTTTCTAGTGTTGGATCACTACGTTTTATTGTTGGGTCACTACGTTTTGTTGTTTGGTCACCACGTTTTATTTCTGGGTCACCACTTTTTATTGCTGGGTCACTACGTTTTATTGTTTGGTCACCACTTTTTATTGTTGGGTCACTACGTTTTATGGTGGGGTCACTACGTTGTATTGTTGGGTCACTACGATTTATTGTTAGGTCACTACGTTTTATTGTTGGGTCACCACTTTTTATTGTTGGGTCACCAACTTTTATTGCTGCGTCACCACTTTTTAATGTTGGTTACTACGTTTTATTGCTGGGTCACTACGTTTTATAGCAGGGTCACTACGTTTTATTGTTGGGTCACTACGTTTTATGGTTAAGTCACTACGTTTTATTGCTGGGCACCACTTTTTATTGTTGGGTCACGACTTTTATAGTTGGGTCACCACTTTTTATTGTTGGTCACCACTTTTTTAGTTGGGTCACCAATTTTTAGTATTGGGTCACTACGTTTTATTGTTGGGTCACTACGTTTTATTGTTTGGTCACTACGTTTTATGGTTGGGTCACCACTTTTTATGGTTAGGTCACTACGTTTTATTGTTGGGTCACCACTTTTTATTGTTGGTCACTACGTTTTATCGTTAGGTCACTACGTTTTATTGTTTTATGGTTGGGTCACCACTTTTTATGGTTGGGTTACTACGTTTTATGTTTAAGTCACTACGTTTTATTGTTTGGTCACCACTTTTTGGGTTGGGTCACTACGTTTTTTGTTTGGTCACTACGTTTTATGGTTAGGTCACTACGTTGTATTGTTGGGTCATTACGTTTTATAGTTGGGTCACAACGTTTCATGGTTTGGTCACTACGTTTATGGTTAGGTCATTACGTTTTATTGCTGGGTCACCACTTTTTATTGTTGGGTCACCACGTTTTGTTTCTGGGCACCACTTTTTATGTCTGGGTCACTATGTTTTATTGTTTGGTCACCACTTTTTATTGTTGGGTCACTACGTTTTATTGTTGGGTCACTACGTTTTATTGTTGGGCTACTACGATCTATGGTTAGGTCACTACGTTTTATTGTTGGGTCACTACGTTTTATCGTTGGGTCACCAACTTTTATTGCTGCGTCACCACTTTTTAATGTTGGTCACTACGTTTTATTGTTGGATTACCACTTCTTATTGCTGGGTCACAACTTTTATTGTTGAGTCACCACGTTTTATTGATGGGTCACTACGTTTTATTGTTTGTCACTACGTTTTAATGTTTGGTCACCACATTTTATTGCTGGGTCACTACGTTTTATTGTTGGGTCACTAAGTTTTATTGTTGGCTCACCACGTTTTATTTTGGGGTCACAACTTTATTGTAGGGTCACCACTTTTTATTGTTAGGTTACTACGTTTTAATATTGGGTCACCACGTTTTATTACTGGATCACTACGTTTTATTGTTGGGTGACCACTTTTTATGGTTGGGTCACTACGTTTTATCGTTGGGTCACCACTTTTTATGGTTGGGTCACTAATTTTTATTTTTGGGTCACTACGTTTGTAGTGTTCGGTCACTACGTTTTATTGTTGGGAAACAACTTTTATGGTTGGTCACCGCTTTTTTGTGTCGGGTCAGTACGTTTTATGGTTGGGTCATTCGTGTTAGGGTTAGGTCACTACGTTTTATTGTTGGGTCACCACTTTTTATGGTTGGGTCACAATGTTTTATGGTTGGGTCACCACTTTTTATGGTTGGGTCACTACGTTTTATGGTTAAGTCACTACGTTTTATTGTTGGGTCACTAAGTTTTATTGTTGGCTCACCACGTTTTATTTTGGGGTCACAACTTTATTGTAGGGTCACCACTTTTTATTGTTAGGTTACTACGTTTTAATATTGGGTCACCACGTTTTATTACTGGATCACTACGTTTTATTGTTGGGTGACCACTTTTTATGGTTGGGTCACTACGTTTTATCGTTGGGTCACCACTTTTTATGGTTGGGTCACTAAGTTTTATTTTTGGGTCACTACGTTTGTAGTGTTCGGTCACTACGTTTTATTGTTGGGTAACAACTTTTATGGTTGGTCACCGCTTTTTTGTGTCGGGTCACTACGTTTTATGGTTGGGTCATTCGTGTTAGGGTTAGGTCACTACGTTTTATTGTTGGGTCACCACTTTTTATGGTTGGGTCACAATGTTTTATGGTTGGGTCACCACTTTTTATGGTTGGGTCACTACGTTTTATGGTTAAGTCACTACGTTTTATTGTTTGGTCACCACTTTTTTGGTTAAGTCACTACGTTTTATTGTTTGGTCACTACGTTTTATGGTTAGCTCACTACGTTTTATTGTTGGGTCACCACGTTTTATAGTTGGGTCACTACGTTTTATGGTTTGGTCACTACGTTTATGGTTAAGTCACTACGTTTTATTGCTGGGTCACCACTTTTTATTGTTGGGTCACAACGTTTTATTTCTGGGTCACCACTTTTTATTGCTGGGTCACTATGTTTTATTGTTTGGTCACCACTTTTTATTGTTGGGTCACTACGTTTATGGTTGGGTCACTACGTTTTATTGTTGGGTCACTACGATCTATGGTTAGGTCACTACGGTTTATTGTTGGGTCACCACTTTTTATTGTTGGGTCACCAACTTTTATTGCTGCGTCACCACTTTTTAATGTTGGTAACTTCCTTTTATTGTTGGGTCACCACTTCTTATTGCTAGGTCACAACTTTTATTGTTGAGTCACCACGTTTTATTGATGGGTTACTACGTTTTATTTTTTGTCACTACGTTTTAATGTTTGGTCACCACGTTTTATTGCTTCTTCACTACGTTTTATTGTTGGGTCACTAAGTTTTATTGTTGGCTCACCACGTTTTATTTTTGGGTTACAACTTTATTGTAGGGTCACCACTTTTTATTGTTAGGGCACTACGTTTTAATATTGGGTCAACACGTTTTATTGCTAGATCACTACGTTTTATTGTTGGGTCACCACTTTTTATGGTTTGGTCACTACGTTTTATGGTTGGATCATTACTTTTTATGGGAGGGTCACTACGTTTTATTGTTGGGTCACTACGTTTTATGGTAAGATCACTACGTTTTATTGTTGGGTAACCACTTTTTATGGTTGGTCACCTCTTTTTATGGTTGGTCAACTCACTACGTTTTATTGTTGAATCACTACGTTTTATGGTTTGGTCACTACGTTTTATGGTTGGGTCACCACTTTTTATGGTTGAGTCACTACGTTTTATGGTTAAGTCACTACGTTTTATTGTTAGGTCACCACTTTTTATGGTTTAATCATATTTAATACCGTCGACATAAGTAAAGTAAGAAGAGAAATAATTATGTACCACCAATGTTTTCATTAATATTTGCATACATATTAAATAACGTCGATATAAGTAAAGAAAGAAGAGAAATAATTATGCTCTGCCATTGTTTTCACTTATAGTTGTATACATGTTAAATAACATGTCAATAAGTAAAGTAAGAAGAGAAATAATTATGCTCCCCCACTGTTTTCACTAATATTGTTATACATATTAAATAACGTCGCAATAAGAATAGTAAGAAGAGAAATAATTATGCTCCGCCATTGTTTTCATTAATATTTGTATACATGTTAAATAACGTCTCAATAAGTAAAGTAAGAGAATAATTATGCTCCACTACTGTTTTCACTAATATTCGTATGCATATTAAATAACGTCTCAATAAGTAAAGTGCTTCTAAAGTATAACGAACCCTAGAAATATTGGTGCTTCTAAAGTATAATGGTCCCCAGAAATGTTGGTGCTTCTAAAGTATAACGGTCTACAGGAATGTTAGTGTTTCTAAAGTATAAGTTCCTAGAAATATAGGTGCTTCTAAAGCAGGACGCCCCCCCCCCAGGAATGTTGGTGCTTCTTAAGTATAACGGTCCCTAGAAATATTGGTGTTTCGGGCCAATTTTTTTTTCTTTTTTTGAACTTAAAATATTTCTCAGGGTTTTGGGAGAGTGAAAAATTAGTTGGGATGGAGGGATGGAGAGAATGAGGGGTCGGGGAAAATTTTAGGGGTCAGGCCGAACTTTTTAGGGGTCAGGCCAAATGTTTTTGTTTTTTTTTGTTTTGAAGTCAAAATATTTCTCAGGGTTGGAGGAGAGTGAAAAATTAGGGGGCTGGAGAGATTGAGGGCTCGGGGAAAATTTTAGGGGTCAGGCCGAACTTTTTAGGGGTCAGGCAAAATTTTTTTCTTTTTTTTGGTTTTGAACTCAAAATATTTCTCAGGGTTGGGGGAGAGTGAAACATTAGTTGGGAGGGGGGGCTTGATAGAGTTAGGGGTCGGGGAAAAATTTTAGGGGTCAGGACGAACTTTTTAAGGGTCAGGCCAAATTTTTTTCTTTTTTTTTTGTTTTGAGCTCAAAATATTTCTCAGGGTTAGGGGAGAGTGAAAAATTAAGGGGCTGGAGAGATTGAGGCGTCGGGGAAAATTTTAGGGGTCAGGCCGAACTTTTTAGGGATCAGGCCAAATTTTTTTTTTTTTTTTTTAACTCAAAATATTTCTCAGGGTTGGTGGAGAGTGAAAAACAAGTTAGGATGTGGGGTGCTGGAGAGATTGAGGGGTCCGGGAAAATTTTAGGGGTCAGGCCGAACTTTTTAGGGGTCAGGCCAAATTTTGTTTTTTTTTGTTTTTGAACTCAAAATATTTCTCAGGGTTAGTGGAGAGTGAAAAACAAGTTAGGATGTGGGGTGGTTGAGAGATTAAGGGGTCGGGGAAAATTTTAGGGGTCAGGCCGAACTTTTTAGGGGTCAGGTTTGTTTTATTGTTTTTTTTTGTTTTGAACTCAAAATATTTCTCAGGGTTGGGGGACAGTAAAACAAAATTGGAGGGTGCGGCTTGAGATATTAGGGGTCGAGGAAATTGTAGGGGTCAAGCCAAACTTTTTAGGGGGTCGGGCGAAAGTATTTTGTTTTTTCAACTTAAAATATTTTGTAGGAAAATATATAGTATGCACACCTGGGTGGCGATAGATACGAATATAGTATGCGCACCAGGGCGGCGATAGGTATATATATATAGTATGTGAACCAGGGTGGCAATAGGTACGCGTATAGTAGTGCATAGAGGTGGCGATAGGTACTATATAGCATGGGCACAGGAATGGAAGTAAGTATGTATATAGAATGCGCACCAGGGCTGTTATAGGTATATATTTAGCATGCGCTCGTGGGCGGCTATCAGTACGTATATAGCACGCACACCAGGGCGACGATAGGTACGTATTTAGCACGCACACCAGAGCGGCGATAGGAACATATTTAGCATTCGCATCAAGCCGGCGATAGTGACGTATTTAGCATTTGCACCTGGGCGGCGATAGGTACGTATGTAGCATTCGCAACGGGGCGGCGATAGGTACGTATGCAGCATTCGCACTGGGACGGTGATAGGTACTTATTTAGTATGCATATAGGGGCGGCAATAGGTACTTATATAGTATCTGCCTGGGGCGGCGATATGTACGTATATTGCATGTGCACCGGGGTGGCGATAGATATGTATAAAGTATGAACACCAGGGCGGACATAAGTACCTATATAGAAGACGCAGATAGATGTGGTACTTTTTATAGAAATATGTCATACTATTGCCCTGCGCAAAGTAGGACAAATGGTGAGGAAGAATCAGCTTTCGCAAAAGGCAAAATTAGAAAGTAGCGGTGAAATGGGGCGACCAGGGAAGAGAAAGGTAGAAAGATGAAGAGACGGCTACAGAGGAGGGGGAGAAATAGAAGTTTTAATATAAAGATGTTACACACGCGATTTTTCTTCAATTATGTCTTTATGACCCCGAGCAACGCAGGGTAGCCCCGCTAGTATTATATAAAGGGCGGTTGTCTGTATGTTTGTCTGTTTGTTTGTCTGTTTGTCTGTCTGTATGTCCAGCTACTCCTCAAAAACTACTCGGCAAACTATATAGGACCATGGGTGTTTCTGCAGAATAGGGACCAGTGGTGCTTCTACAATACAGGACCCGGAGGCTTCTGCAGTATAGGCACCGGGGGTGCTTCTACAATATAGGACCCAGAGGCTTCTCCAGTATAGAGACCGGGTGTTTTTCTGCAGTATATGGACCATGGGTGATTCTGCAGTATAGGGACCAGGGGGCTTCTACAGTATAGGACCCAGCCCCTGGGGTGCTTCTACAGTATAGGACCAGGAGGCTTCTGCAGTACAGGGACGGGGGGTGCTTCTGCAGTATAGCTACTGGGGCGCTTCTACAGTATAGGACCCAGCACTGGGAGAAAAGTGCTAAATGTCCTAGATAGAGCTACTGTAGTGTTTCTCTTCAGACTATTGTGCAGATGAAAAGGAGGGGGGATCGGTAAGAGTAGTTTTTGTAGTGCTCTGGAGGCCGTCTTGATTTTCTAAATACTCGGCGTTGTCCGGGAGAAAAGTGCTCAATATCCTATTTTGCTTGCGGAGAGGAGGAGGGAGAGCCCCGGGCAACGCCGGGTACCCCTGCTAGTCTATTATATAAAGGCCAGTTGTCTGTATGTCTGTTTGTCTGTTTGTTTGTGTGTCCAGCTACTCCTCAAAAACTACTCAGCAAACTGTCGACAAGTTGACATCTTTAGGACCGGACAACACCTGGGAGCATAATATCTCAAAATTACAACAAAAAAAAATGTCCCCGGGGTCAACGGAGCCAGTTTTTTTAAACTTTTTCAATGTTATTTACTGGTGATTTTGAAATCAGCCAATGTATTCATGTAACAACTTGATAAAAATGCACTGTCCGGTTGTATCAAGTCATCCCATAACTTCTGTCCGGATCTATCAATAACAGTGAAACAAGGGTTGCTCAATCACATCCGCACCTAGCAACCTAAACTTCTATCTTTTAAAATAAAAATAGTTCTTTGGGGGGAGGGGGGAGGGGGAGAATGTTTGGGACGCGGGTGGGGTGGGGGGAATTTTTGGGGAGCGGGTGGTAGGGGTGGGGGGAATTATCAACATCTTCATCCTGCGGGGGTGCTTATACAATATAGGACCCGGAGGCTTCTGAAGTATATGGACCTGGGCGGGGGGTTCTTCTGCAGTATAGGCACCAGGGGTGCATCTACAGTACAGGACCCAGCACCGGGGGTGCGTATACAATATAGGACCCGGGTGCTTCTGCAGAATAGAGCCCATGGGTTCTTATGCAGTATAGGGACCAGAGGTACTTCTACAGTATAGGGACCAGGGGTGCTTCTACAGCATAGGACCCATCACCGGGGGTGCTTCTACAATATAGGACCCGAATGCTTCTACAGAATAGGGACCATGGATGTTTATGCAGTATAGGCACCGGGGGTGCTTCTACAGTATAGGATCAAGAGGCTTCTGCAGTACAGGCACGGGGGGTTGCTTCTGCAGTATAGCCACCGGGGTGCTTCTACAGTATAGGACCCAGCACCGGGAGTGCTTTTACAGTATAGGACCCAGCACCGGGGGGGGGGCCTTCGTCAATTTAGGACCCAGAGGCTTCGGCGTTGTCCGGGAAAAAAGTGCTCAATATCCTATTTTGCTTGCGGAGAGGAGAGGAGGAGGAAGAGCCCCGGGCAACGCCGGGTACCCCTACTAGTCTTCTCTTATATAAAGGGCAGTTGTCTGTTTGTTTGTGTGTAAGTATGTCCAGTATCTCCTCAAAAACTACGCGACAACATGTCAAAAAGTTGACATCTATAGATCCTGGATGTAAAATATCTTAAAATCGCGAAAAACGATTCACTCACTAACAGTCAACCGGACCACTTTTCGACAAAAGGTAGCAGTTTTTCGTATTTTACACGACTTTTTCAACGTTAATATGTAGTAAATTCGAAATAATCTAATGTATTTATGTACTAATCCGATAAAAATGCAGAGTCACTGTAAACATCCCATAATCCCTTTCCGGATGTACCCGGTCTTGCCCTAAATTGTGTCCGGTTGTATCAGATCATCCAATAACTTCTGTCCGGATGCATCAATAACAACATAGGAATCCTACGTTAAGAGTGTGTAGTGAAACAAGGGTTGCTCAATCACATCCGCACCTGTCCCATAATCCCTTGCCGGATGTACCCGGTCTTGCTCTAAATTGTGTCCGGTTATATCAGGTCATCATGACGTCAGAGAGTGGCAGATAATTTGAAAAATAATGCAAAGTGGCGGGAAGAAATTCACTCACACTACAACATTTAATAGACGTTATCATGATAGGCATTACCTCCTCCTTTCATGCCAAATTGGGGGGGGGTGACGGCATTCGCCGGTGTGAGCGCCTCAGGCACAATTTGGGGGAGGGGGGTATCGGTATTCGCCGGATGGGCCCCATAGGCCAAATTTGGGGGGGGGGAGTGTCGGCATTCGCCGCGCGCTCACACCTTTTTGAGAGGGTGGAGATAGTGTAGTATCTGTTGCGAGGAGAGAGTGTCAGCATTCGTTGGTGTGAGCGCCTCAGGCCAAATTTTTTCTTGGGGGGGGATATTAAGCAAATCTATAATAAAGACAAATGTGCATTTATTTGTATCTATAATAAAGGCCAATGTGCATTTATTTGTATCTATAATAAAGGCCAATGTGCATTTACCTGTATCTATAATAAAGGCCAATGTGCATTTATTTGTATCTATAATAAAGACCAATGTGCATTTATTTGTATCTATAATAAAGACCAATGTGCATTTATTTGTATCTATAATAAAGACCAATGTGCATTTATTTGTATCTATAATAAAGGCCAATGTGCATTTATTTGTATCTATAATAAAGACCAATGTGCATTTATTTGTATCTATAATAAAGACCAATGTGCATTTATTTGTATCTATAATAAAGACCAATGTGCATTTATTTGTATCTATAATAAAGGGCAATGTGCATTTATTTGTATCTATAATAAAGGCCAATGTGCATTTATTTGTATCTATAATAAAGGCCAATGTGCATTTATTTGTATCTATAATAAAGACCAATGTGCAGTTATTTGTATCTATAATAAAGGCCAATGTTCATTTATTTGTATCTATAATAAAGAACAATGTGCTGTTATTTGTATCTATAATAAAGGCCAATGTGCATTTATTTGTATCTATAATAAAGACCAATGTTAATTTATTTGTATCTATAATAAAGACCAATGTGCACTTATTTGTATCTATAATAAAGGTCAATGTGCATTTATTTGTATCTATAATAAAAGCCAATGTGCATTTATCTGTATCTATAATAAAGACCAATGTTCATTTATTTGTATCTATAATAAAGACCAATGTGCTGTTATTTGTATCTATAATAAAGACCAATGTGCATTTATTTGTATCTATAATAAAGGCCAATGTGCATTTATTTGTATCTATAATAAAGGCCAATGTTCATTTATTTGTATCTATAATAAAGACCAATGTGCATTTATTTGTATCTATAATAAAGACCAATGTGCAGTTATTTGTATCTATAATAAAGACCAATGTGCATTTATTTGCATCTATAATAAAGGCCAATGTGCATTTATTTGTATCTATAATAAAGAGATTAGGGGTCGGGGAAAATTTTAGGGGTCAGGCCAAATTTTTTAGGGGTCAGGCCAAATTTTTTTTTTTTTTTTTGCACTTACAAAATTTCTCAGGGTTGTGGGACACTGAACAAAAGTTTGGGGGGGTGGTTGGTGTAATTAGGGGTCAGGGAAAATTTTAGGGGTCAGGCCAAATTTTCTAGGGGTCAGGCTAAATTTATTATTTTTTTTTTTGAACTAAAAATATTTCTCAGGGTTATGGGACACTGAACAAAAGTTCGGGGGGGGGGGGACTGGAGAGATTAGGGGGTCGGGGGAAAAGTTAGGGGTCAGGCCAAATTTTGAGGGGTCAGGCCAAATTTTTTTTTTTTTTTAACTAAAAATATTTCTCAGGGTTATGGGACACTGAAAAAAAGTTCGGGGGGGGGACTGGAGAGATTAGGGGGTCGGGGGAAAATTTAGGGGTCAGGCCAAATTTTTTAGGGGTCAGGACAAACTTTTTATAGGTCGGGCCAAATATCTTTTGTTTTTTTATTTTTTTAACTAAAAATATTTCTCAGGGTTTGGAGAGAATAAAAAAAAAGTTGGGGGGGGGGGGGTTCTGGAGAGATTGGGGGCTCGGGGAAATGTTTAGAGGTCAGGACAAACTTTTTAGGGGTCGGGACAAATTTTGTAATTATTTGAACTAAAAATATTACTCAGGGTTGGGCGAGAGTAAAAAAAAGTTGGGGGGCCTGGAGAGATTGGGGGTCGTAGAAATTTTTAGCGGCGATATAAACGTATTTACCATTTGCACCGGGGCGGCGATAGGTACCTATTTAGCATTCGCACCAGGGAGGCTATAGGTACGTATTTAGAATTCACACCGGGGCGGTGATAGGTACGTATTTAGCATTCGCACCGGGGTTGCGATAGGTACGTATTCCGCAATTGCACCGGGGCGGCGATATGTACATATTTAGTATTCGCACTGGGGCAGTGATAGGTACATATGGTGTATGCACACCGGGGCGGCAATATGTACGTATTAAGCATTCACCCCTGGGCGGAGATAGGTAATTATTTAGCATTCAGCGGTGGCGATAATTACTTATATAGCATGTGCACATGGGCGGCAATAAGTACGTATATAGTATGCGCACCGGGGTGGTGATAGGTATGTATTTAGCATGCGCACTGGGGCAGCGATCGGTTCATATATAGAACGCGCACCGGCGCGGCGATAGGTATGTATATAGCACGCGCACCGGGGCGGCGATAGGTACGTATTTAGCATTCACACCGGGGCGGCGATAGGTATGTATTTAGTATTCACAACGGGGCAGCGATAGGTATGTATTTAGCATTCGCACCGGGGTGGTGATATGTACGTATTTAGCTTCCGCACCGGGGCGGCGATAGGCACGTATTTAGAATTCACACTGGGGCGGCGATAGGTACGTATTTAGAATTCACACCGGGGCGGCGATAGGTATGTATTTAGCATTCGCACCGGGGCGGCGATATGTACGTATTTAGCTTCCACACCGGGGCGGCGATACGTACTTATTTAGCATTCAGCGATGGCGATAGGTACTTATATAGCATTTGCCCATATGCGGCAATAAGTACGTATATAGTATGCGCACCGGGGCAGTGATAGGTATGTATTTAGCATGCGCACTGGGGCAGCGATCGGTTCATATATAGCACGCGCCCTGGGGCGGCGATAGGATCGTATATAGCACGCGCACCGAGGCGGCGAAAGGTACGTATTTAAAATTCACACCGGGGAGGCGATAGGTACGTATTTAGCATTCACACCGGGGCGGCGATAGATATGTATTTAGCATTCACACCGGGGCAGCGATAGGTATGTATTTAGCATTCGCACCGGGGTGGCAGTATGTACGTATTTAGCTTCCACACCGGGGCGGCGATAGGTACGTATTCAGAATTCAGGGGTGGCGATAGCTACGTATATAGCATGTACACATGGGCAGCAATAAGTACGTACATAGCATGCGCTCTGCGGCGGCGATCAGTACATATATAGCACGCGCACCGGGGCGGGGATAGGTACGTATATATCACGTGCACCGGAACGGCGAAAGGTATGTATTTCGCATTCGCACTGTGGTGGTGATAGGTACGTATTTAGCATTCGCACCAAATCGGCAATAGGTACGTATTTAGCATTCGCACCAAATCGGCAATAGGTAGTATTTAGCATTCGCACCAAAGCGGCAATATGTAAATATTAATTATTGGCACTAGGGAAGCGATAGGTACTTATGTAGCATGCCCACCGGGGCGCAATAGGTATGTATTTAGTATTCGCACTAGGGCAGCGATAGGTACTTATGTAGCATGCATACCGGGGCGCAATAGGTATGTATTTAGCATTCACACCGGGGCAACGATAGGTACTATTTAGCATTCACACCGGGGCGGCGATATGTACGTATTTAGCTTCCACACCGGGGCGGCGATAGGTACTTATTTAGCATTCAGCGGTGGCGATAGGTACTTATATAACATTTTCCCATGGGCGGCAATAAGTACGTATATAGTATGCGCACCGGGGCAGTGATAGGTATGTATTTAGCATGCGCACTGGGGCAGCGATCGGTTCATATATAGCACGCGCACCGGGGCGGCGATAGGATCGTATATAGCACGCGCACCGAGGCGGCGAAAGGCACGTATTTAAAATTCACACCGGGGCGGCGATAGGTACGTATTTAGCATTCACACCGGGGCGGCGATAGGTATGTATTTAGCATTCACACCGGGGCAGCGATATGTACGTATTTAGCTTCCACACCGGGGCGGCGATAGGTACGTATTCAGAATTCAGGGGTGGCGATAGCTACGTATATAGCATGTACACATGGACAGCAATAAGTACGTACATAGCATGCGCTCTGCGGCGGCGATCAGTACATATATAGCACGCGCACCGGGGCGGCGATAGGTACGTATATATCACGTGCACCGGAACGGCGAAAGGTATGTATTTCGCATTCGCACCGTGGTGGTGATAGGTACGTATTTAGCATTCGCACCAGGGCGGCTATAGGTACGTATTTAGCATTCGCACCAAATCGGCAATAGGTACGTATTTAGCATTCGCACCAAAGCGGCAATATGTACATATTAATTATTGGCACTAGGGCAGCGATAGGTACTTATGTA
>OY744532.1:98849164-98971664 GCA_963556195.1 Sepiola atlantica | reverse complement strand
TTCTCAATCCATAAAACAAACTTTAAACACATCCAGACATTTCCAAAAAACACCCACATCCCATGCCGGCTTATACACTGTCCCTTGCAATGACTGCCATCAATTCTACGTGGGAGAAACACAACGTGAATTAAAGAAACGATTAAATGAACATAAAAGGGATATAAAAAACAACAACCCTCTTAGTGCACTTTTCTCCCATGCTCTAGAATATGGTCATGCATTCAAATTTGAACAAGCCAAAATCACTAAACACATCCACAACAAATCTCGGCGAAGATTATTGGAAACTGCACTCATCACATCCTCCACTACTATCAAGCAGCGAAATGGTTTCTTTAACCTATCACCCTTAATAAGCAAGATCATCCTCACAGAACAAAGTCTTTTGCCTGATCATGGCTAACTTTTATTTTCATCTCTAACCTTATGACACTCTTCCATTCACCCACACCCTTCCCTTTTCTCCCTGAATCTTCTCTTATTTTTCCTCATTTTTTTCCCTCACATTTTTAATACTACAGTCCAAATAAACTTTCTCATGTTCCAAATATTTCAAATATATTCCTCACCCACCCTTTCAATCACCCCCCTCCCCCACCCACTCCAATCCCTCACTCATTGCTATCATTTTCCAAATATTTCAAATATTTCACACCCTATCACGACAAAGCCTCCCTCTTCCCCCTCTCATCCATTTTCTCCCATACCTTTTCTTAAATTCCCTCATTTTCTTCAAACGCTCTCCAAGACTATAACTTTCGCCCATCCACCAAAATCACAGCCCCCCCCCTCCCTCTCTACCCATCCCCATTTCCCTGCATACACCCCACACACACAAACATTCCAACTCACTCTTCCCCTTCAATCTCGACCACAGCCATCTGGTCAAACACCCCCTCCCCCTTTTCCTCCAATCTCTCTCTGCCATCCATTTTACCCCTGCTCATCCCCCACCTCTTTCTCTCATCGCCAGCCACAGTAGTCCTTGCTCCCTCCACCCTTCCCCTTTTTTCTCCCACTCATTTTTCATTCTCTAACAAGTACGGACGTCCAGCTAGACGCTGCCATTATTTTTCATTTTATTTTATTTTTCTTCCCAACATGTCTACCCTACATGTATCCGTGCTTGCATGATATCTTTTCCCTATATCATCATCCTGATGAAGTCTTATAAATAAAGACGAAACGTTGATGTACACATAAAAAAACATCCAGTTTTTGGTTTTCCTTTTTCATTTTACCATATATATATATATATGTAATTATTATTTCATGATGAATCCACATTATAAGGAGATATAATATAATATGTGGATAAATGAAATAATACTTATATATATAAATATATATAATTATTTATCATGTATCCAGTTATGACATTATAAAGATATATAATATACTATGTATAGATTTTCAGTATTTACTTAAATCGTACTCAATACGTTAGAAGAGTTAGGTCGTAAGGTATGAAAATATATGAGTAACACCAATTCTATTCCCTTAGCCTGATTATTACCTACGTGTGTGAAACGCAGACGCCTTTCTGTAGCTTATATATATATATATATATATATATATATATATATATATATATATATATATACATATATACATATACATATACATATATATATATACATATACATATACATATATATATATACATATATATATACATACATATACATATATATATATATATATACATACGTATATATATACATAATTATATATATATATATATGTATATATATATATACATATATAGGCAAAAGAAGACGAAGCTAAATACATATAAGTAAATAAAAGGAACTATTGAATGGAAAATATTTATATAATGCACTCATGAATGAAGAAGTGATGTTAAAATACATGAAATAGTATGAAATATGCACAAAGTTAACGAATGTCGATTGCAATATATATATATATATATATATATATATATATATATATATATATGTATATATATATATTGAGAGAGAGAGAGAGAGAAATATATATATATATATATATATATATATAGATATTCAATAGCAAAATAAGTGTATTAAGAATTTCCCCGTCTTCAACTATGCACTTTGTTTATTTAGGTCACCAAATAAGTGGGCGCCATTTTACAACCTTGTGTGCTGTTTACTTATATCGCCATTTTTTAAAAATGGTGGTTCAGATTAATCGTGTTCATTAGAGAACTGAGTTGTTTTTATGTTTTTTGGTTTCGTTTGCAATACATTCGTTAACTTTGTGCAGATTTCATAATTTTTCATGTATTTCTAACATCACTTCTTCATTCACAAGTGCATTATATAAATATTTTTTATTCAATAGTTCTTTTTATTTACTTATATGTTATTATTTAGGTTCGTCTTCTTTTGCCTATTTCCTCGCTCACCACAAGGGCAGAGGTTGACAGAAGTTCGGTTTTTAAATATGGGAAAATTCACCTCCCCAAAACTCTTGATTTAGTACAAAAATAAAAATGTCTATAATTTAGAATGATTTATATTTCAATGACCGAAGACAGAAACGATGAAGTGTAGTTGCAGAACAGATACTACACTTTGATCGTAAGCCATTTCTACGTCGCCTCTTTATTTATTTGTATAGGATTGTTACTATTCGTTTTCCTCTTTATACATCGCATACTTTTGTTCTTTCTTTCTTTACTTTTAATTTCCTTCTTTTTATTTTGTCGTTACCTTCATTGAGTATGACGGAAAAATTAAGCTTCGCCAGTGTTCGGACTAATATTCGTATTCATATAAAATAACGTCTCAACCTGTCAAGTTTTGAAAAAGAAAAACAAGAAAGAAATAAGAAAACGTCTCAGCCGGAAAGGTATTTGCTAAGGCTGTATGCAGTGCGAAAAACACAAACAAAACAGTGAACAAAAAATAATTAAAGTCTGTCGGGTCCGGACTAAGTGATAAAATGGTATGGTAGTTTTCTTAAAACATTGTTGGTAAATAAGTATGTAGGTATTAAATACGAGTGTTTCGCTATGCTAAAATACGGAGAAATATATTTGTTTTATTAAAGTTTCGCCCATTGAATTATAGTGCTATTTTATGGGCGTGGCTGTTTCCAATCGATTGCAGTACATTTTTAAATATTCTCCTTGGTCATTATAGCTATTAGCTAGTAGTAGCTCGGATCTTACAGGCTGATGGGTGGGAACAGACTGCTGTAGAAGTCGAACTCTGATAATGTGTAGTAAACTGTCTCCGACCGAATAAAACACAACCGTGTTATGAAAGTTCCACGTGATCTGTCATGCGAAAGTTGGTTATTTAGTTGAAGTATTAGATGCGGCAGACGCAGTAAAAGGTATAGAATGAGTAAATATTGTTCTAGTTTAATACGTGTTATGTGACTCGCTGTTAATCGTTCACTCAAGTCGCTGATGACGTCATTCGACATCCTGTTGACTTTTTCTTTCATCTATTTCAGCGATTCTTAGTGTTTATATACTATTAGCCAACCAGCATCTATTTGAACGATTAAAACTATGAGAACACGCAGAATAGCAACTATTTATAGAGCTAAAAGACTGACACTCAATAAATGACACATATTCCATATCTATTCTTAATAAATGACACATATTCCATATCTATTCTTAATAAATGACACATATTCCATATCTATTCTTAATAAATGACACATATTCCATATCTATTCTTAATAAATGACACATATTCCATATCTATTCTTAATAAATGACACATATTCCATATCCATACCAAATAGATGACACATATTCTATACAGATACTTAATCAATGACACATATTTAATACATATACTAAATCAATAACATACATTCAATACACACACTCAATAAAAGACACATATTCCATGCTGATACTGAATAAATGACACATATTCCATACCGATACTCATTAAAATACACATATTAAATACTTATACTCAATAAATGACAAATGTGAGTTACCGATACTCCATAAATGACACATATTCCACACCAATACTTATAATTCCACCATTATTTTTTATTTTCATTTGTCTTTGTTTTTATCGTTAAATTATTTTCATTCATGCTTTAAAAATTATATTTATTTGCTTTCATTTAAATTGCTTCTTTTGTTGTTTCTATTTTAATATAACTTGACTAATATTCTAGCCAATAAATTCCCGCATTTTATATGCGGTTTATCGTAAAAAGTACGGTTATGGTAAGAATTTTGACGGAATTTCAACTTCAGATTTGTCCACATTTTATGTATGGATCTGATGCTATTTGCTAACAGCAAGCAGTACGCAAAATTTGAGCCTGATCAGGTTAATGGTTTTTGGGTTATCAACCTGTCACTGGCAATAACTCGAAAATACTTCATATACTATGGAGCAGTACGGTTCAGATAAGACTTTAGCCAATCCTTAATTAATGTTTAGTTCACGCTTCTGTATTCTCTTAAAGAACAAGGAAGAGGAAGAGTAGGTTAAAAGTAGGTGAAGAGGCCCGATTTAATCATTCTACGACGATGACAGGAAGAAGAAATTAGAATAAAAAAAGTTTCAAAGCCGTCAGAAATTGCTTCAATGAAGTATAGTATCTGTTTAAAACTATCACATTTGAGTTTTCTATTTTACTAACATTTTGCTAGCTTTCATTCATGTTTACATTTTGTTAGCTTTCATTCATCTTAACATTTTGCTAGCTTTCATTCATGTTAACATTTTGTTAGCTTTCATCCATGTTAACATTTTGTTAGCTTTCATTCATGTTAACATTTTGCTAGCTTTCATTCATGTTAACATTTTGTTAGCTTTCATTCATGTTAACATTTTGCTAGCTTTCATGTTAACATTTTGTTAGCTTTCATCCATGTTAACATTTTGTTAGCTTTCATTCATGTTAACATTTTGTTAGCTTTCATTCATGTTAACATTTTGCTAGCTTTCCTGTTAACATTTTGTTAGCTTTCATCCATATTAACATTTTGTTAGCTTTCATTCATGTTAACATTTTCTTAGCTGTCATTCATGTTAACATTTTGTTAGCTTTCATTCATGTTAACATTTTGTTAGCTTTCATTCATGTTAACATTTTGTTAGCTTTCATTCATGTTAACATTTTGTTAGCTTTCATCCATTTTAACATTTTGTTAGGTTTCATCCGTGTTAACATTTTGTAAGCTTTCATTCATGTTAACATTTTGTTAGCTTTCATTCATGCTAACATTTTGTTAGCTTTCATTCATGATTTATAGACAAGAAGTCGCTTCGAAGTAAATTCATTACTAACGTCATATGGATAGTTGTGCTTTCTTACTCCACGTATAATTATGATTAGATTAGGCTGTATTTTTCATTGAACTCTCTGTTCAAATTTATAAAGTTTTTTCTCTCCCCTTCTCTCTCTCTCTCTCTTACGCTCTCTTTCTTGCGCTCTCTGTATATATATATATATATATATATATATATATATAGATATATATATATATATATATATATATATATATATATATATATACGTACTATTTATTATTGTTTTTGCTGTTATCTCAGTATTTTCTACTTTCTAAACGGTATAAAATAAATATTGCATTAAGTCGACTTTTTTAAAGGACGTGTAAATATTTTCTTAATTATATATATATATATATATATATATATATATATATATATATATATATTAATTTTAGGTACATTTAAAGGAATCCATGTACAAATGTGTCCGGTTATCAGCCGTCACTAGCATAAATCGAACATACGATATTACTGTTTGCCGTCCGGTGTTTTACCACAATACCACGAACACCTTGCCGAAATATGTACGATTGTTTATCGCCATAATGTTGCGTAATCTTTGTTCTTGTGTCAATTTATACTTTTTATATGTTTAAATTTTTTTTTAACTTAGTTCACCCCAAACAAGGAAAGTTGCCACTATAGATGTAAGGGGCTATTAAAAATTAGGGTAAAAGTTTAGTGGGTAATCCTCAATTGGGAAGTGTGCAGCGAGATGCTTGTTCACATTAGTTTTAAATTTCTGATTGTCGGTACAGTCGAGGAAACATTGATCAAGGAGGGAGTTCCAAAGGCCGGCAGCTCGAGGAAAGAAGCTATTGGAGTAGAAGGCTCTCCGGCATCTGAGGACCTTAACAACGAATGGATAGGATTTAGTTGATTGTCAGGTTAGTAGAGTGTATTAACTTCGAGGAGGCACCACAGCAGCAAGTTCATCGGATCACATTCGATTGAAGTACTTGTAAAACAAGAACGAGGATGCAACATTGCGGCGATGGGACAAGTGCTGGAGCTTGATGTATATGAGGGACCTATTAGATTAGACACTTTTTTTTACTTTGTCTAAGAGGGAGAGACTAGTGGATGGTTCACCAGCCCCGATGTGAGAAAAATACTCCATGCATAGACGGATTGTGGCTTTGTAGAGATATAGGATACTGTCAGGTGTGAGGAGTTTTCTAGCACGGTAGAGGGAGACCACTTCCTTTGCAGCAGCCTTGGCAATTTCTTCTATGTATTTGTTCCAATTCATGTTACCTGTGAATATTAGTTTAACAGGTTTAAACGTTAGACCCTCGGGTATAGTGTTATTTGCCATGTATATGTACGTAAAAATTAATTAATATATAAATATATAAATGAATAAATGCGAATGATTTTTCATTTATCCGAAGTATATTAATACCAACACATTTTAACTCTAGTTAATTTAATTATACAGGAACCTATTTTAACGTATGCTATATATGCTCACAGGAAGCCATTTTAAATACACTCAACGCTATGATTCATTTGCACCTATTTTTTAAAACCTTGTCTAATAAATTTATATTCTGTACGATTCACTTATAATTTGTTTTTTTCTATTTTAATACATATATATATATATATATATATATATATATATATATATATATATATATATATATATATATATATACAGGGTGGGCCAAAATAAGGGTCCTATCTTTAAATTTGAATAACTTGAATTTGAATAACTTCCACAAAATAAAAGTTAAACTCACCAAACTTTATGTGTGTGTAGACTGACCCTTCCGAGATTTTTTGAAATAAACAAAACAAATTTTAGCCGAAAAACACTTCTTAAAACTTACAAAAACTAAAGTATTGTTTTTTACACTGTTTTGAGTTTTTTAAGCAAAAATAATGTTTTCTAAATGAGGGTACGTTCCTAAGGGCTAATACGGCTCATGCTTGCTTCGGAAGGGGTCCTTTACTTATTCTAAAAAAAAAATTTAAAAAAATCAATAAATAAAAAAGTTATGAATTTTAAAAAATAGGACCCTTATTTTTGCCCACCCTGTATATATATATATATATATATATATATATATATATATATATATATATATATATATACTCAAAAGTTTTTGTGATATTAATATCATTATTATTAGTAGTAGTAATATTATTTAAAACGATTTAATGACCAAAGTTTTAAATACAAAATTATAACTTGCGTTTCATTATTTGTTTTTGGTTTTCGGTTACGTTCTCGCACACGTATATTTACAGTTAGTAAAATCTTTGATTACTTTTGGAATTATCACTTAAAAAAATAAAGTCCGCATGAAACGTTATAATACACAAATGCTTTCTGTTAATAATAAATTATATACGTTTATTAAATTTAAAACTAAATTTGTTCTTGCTATTTTTATTGAATTGTCTCCCGACGAGAGAAGAGTAAGGCACAAGGTCAGTATTTAAAGTGGGAGAATTCAGCTCCTCTAAACAGGGCACTCTGGATTGAAAAAAAAAATTAATTGCTTCGGCGTAGGAGGATTTATTCTTCACTGACCAAGAAGAGAAAACTAAGTGCAGCATAAAAACAGATACTACATTTTGCTCGGACCCTAAAAGCCAAGGAGTCAACATGTTGGTAGTGATAATTATAATGATGATGATTACTTTACAATTTGTTAAGAAAACAAAAAAACTCCTCTATGAATTATACAAAAAATTATATTCTTTTTTTAGTATTCATTAAGTAGTTTTTTGTGTCTTTCCTTAAGTCTGATAGCTAAAAGAACAAAGTAACCAATTCGAATTACCCAGTAATTTTCAATTGTTTATTTGACGAATCGACGTTCTACTTCTTTGTTCATTCATTTCATTATACTACCATATTTTGATTGGGACTAAATTTTCATTTTTATGCTGAAAAAAAATCCAATTCCTCCACTTTGAATATCTTAAAGACTATATCAATTAACTATTTTTATTTTCAAATAAATCTAATTTGACTACATTAACGCACTGTAAATTTCCTCAACATTGGAATATATCTTATAACACCACAACATTCATCTTTTTGTGGTTTTCCTCTAAATTAACAAAATGTAAATGAAAATTATTTCCATACAGAACACCACAGTCTCAGTAATAGCTGCCCGAAATGCGGGTATACTTTTCTAATGTATATATATATATATATATATATATATATATATATATATATATATATATATATATTATTAAAAATAACCGTCAATTTTTGTCTGGTAATTTTGGTATTGATCTCTTCACTTTTCCGGATTAAAATCTTAATCTTGGAAGAAAATTGGCTGATGAAACTGCCGTAATGTACATGTTGGTCCAGAGTACTTTCTGACCCGTCTGGGTCCATCGTCAGTGGAATAATGACAAACAGGTAAAGACCTGGAGTGAGATTTATAATTAATTATGGCGGGAAAATATAAATATGAAACTATATTTATTAGGTATTATAAGCATTTAAGTATATTAGTACTAGTGTTAAAATTAATCTTGTTAATAGCAGTTTTTTTTGTTTTAATGAGTAAAGCTTCTAGGAGGTTGACCATGCATCTATCCGATAATAGTGCCATAGCTAGACACCTTACTAACGAACATTCCTGTCCCCGCTCTCACATCCGAAAACTTCTCGTAGACAATACTAAAATCCTAGAACATAATACTAATACACAAAAACTCCACATACTAGAAGCTTTACTCATTAAAATCAAAAAAACTGCTATTAACAAGATGAGACGCGGGAGCTTCTGTGTAGCTTAATTGCCATAAATATATTTTCATAACTTCCTATATATATATATATATATATATAATTTCAAACTTTGTTTATCTATTTCCTTATCCGTCTATTGTTTTTCTATATATTTATTTTTTCTTTATTTGTTTCTTTTTATCATATTTTCCACTTTTTTTTACTATTTATATATCTGCTAATTAAACAATCTACTGTTTTCTCTCCCACTCTCGCGCCCTTTTTTTCTGTCTCTCTTTTCAGCTCACCTTCATTTTGACACCACTGTTTTTGTGCCTTTCCTCAGCGTCACTTGCTTCAATTCACTTTCACCCGACCTTTCTATTCAATCGTAAGCTTTAATTTCCCGCCATCTCCCTCATTCGCTTTATTCTCGCAATCAATGCCATCAGAAATGTCTGCTATTAAAGATTCGCCATTTTTTTTTCTCACTCTGTTCATTCTTCGATCCAGCCTTAACGGTCTCTGCACTTAATTATCTAATGCAATACACAGAAAGGATTAATGAATTGCTTTTCTTCAGTCATTACCAAACATTATATAACTTTACACCCTTTTCGATACTAATCTATAAATAAACACGCACACACAGTAACACGCACACACAGTAACACACGCATCTATGCTAATGCTAAAAGTTAAAAGTTAATCAACGTTTGTTTCCCTAAGGTTTTTCCCCTATATATTCCAATCATACAAAATGAATGCTGAAATATTCTTTAGGTTTGGGATTAGGTTATGTCAGAAAAAAAAAACTTTTATTATAATTGTTATAATCAGTTGTAATTCGAAATCAATTGACCAAGTGACTTATTTCTTACCAAGTTTCTGTCTATCACTGTCTTTCTCTTACATTGTGTTTTGTTTGACTCGCGCTCTAATATTATACAGTTTCTATCACTCTCGCTTCCCCTCTCTCTTCCTTTTCTCGGTTTTTTAACCATAGAATGTAATAACGAAAAGAAAGAATAAAATGGTTGGAATAGTCAATTATAAATAATAAGAAAATGAGTACAATGTCGGGTAATAACAGCGGGTTTCATGTGCATATTTAAACAAAACATATTATTTATTAATGGATCACCACTTTCGACTTGAGAATAAGGATTTTCAATTGGATGATGGAACATTACCTTGAAAGGATTAAGAATGATTAATTCATGTGTATAGTATATAGTATTCCATGTGTAGTTTCGTCCATAGAGATTAGATAAACAATCTTATGAATCTTATTGTGTTGATATCATAGTGCTAGTAGAGTGCTATAGCACTCTATAAATATTTTACTAATGCAAATATTTCTGGCTACATATTGCATACCTGTTTCAACTAAAGCCTAAGCAGGCTGCAACTTCGTCAGACCAAATATTTAATGGAAAAAGAATGTTACCTAGTAGGAAAAAAAACATTTCCCAGCAGGGGACGTCATGTGACCAGAATTTTGTTCCTCATTCAAGAAATTAGTAAATTTATTTAATCCGTCGCCGAGAGGGAAAGTGAGAGTGACATAAATTAAGAGAAGAGAAGAGAGAGAGAGAGAGAGAGAGATAGAGAGAGAGAGAGAAGGAAGACATATTGCGGGCAGAAAGCGACTAAATTTGGATTTTTATATTTTGGCTTTGCAAACTCAGTTTTTACTGATTAACGCATTGGCTGAATGAATAAACCAGCTAATCACATTTATCTAGAACAGTGGTTCTTAACCTGTGCGGAATTCCCCACTGGTGGGAAATAGCGGAGTTGCCAAGTGGGGAATGACCGGTCTGACAGAAGAACCACTGCTTCAAAATTTAATACATTACATCCAAATGTTGACTTACTTTGACCATGATAATTTTGACCATTTTCTTGATTCAATGCCAATGATTCTGTTGTTCGTTTTTTGTTTCTCTCTTGTATGGTTGTAACTACTTTCTTTTCATTTTATTTCTCTTCAGGTACCTTATTATTATATATTTTTTTCCTTATCTCACAGATACATATCCCAAAGATGCAAAAGTTTCATTAACCTGTATGCGTCTAGTGCTAGTGTTACATTTTTTGTATGCTTTTTATAGGCCAAATATATTTAGAAAAAACATAACGAATCTTTTCGTATGTATTTATTTCCATGTGATAACTGTGGTGGGAATGGAGAGCTGGCTCACTAAATAGTGGGGAATTGGAGAAAAAGGGTTAAGAACCACTGATCTAGAATACTAAAAGACTGTAAATCATGTCTCGTACTCAACGAGGACTCCAGATTGATATTGACAAGTCTCCTGCCAGCAATCAACATTTAGACATTAGCTGCATGTGTCCTTTAAAACTCCTTCTTCTTTTCTCCATTTCTTTTCCCTCTCCTCCTCTCTATCACCCACTTCCTTCTCCTTTCCCTTTTCTCTATCCTAAATAAGTGTATTTCTTATATTATCCAAAGCCTATTATTTTATTTTATATCTTTATATATCTATCTGTTACACCGGCCGTTCTTACACAGGAGAAACTGCACCGGTTGTCACTATAAATAGTGCGAGTCACCAGAATCACCAGAGAAACAGAAGACAAAGAACAGTCTTGTAACTGTCTAGCCAAGTGCTAGTCAGTTTCTTACTTTGTTAATACACTTGTTAAACCAACCCTCGACTTGACTTCCTTTATTTATTATGTACTGTTGGACAACTTCACAACACTATCTATCTATCTATCTATCTATCTATCTATCTATCTATCTATCTATCTATCTATCTATCTATCTATCTATCTATCTATCTATCTATCTATCTATCTATCTATCTATCTATCTATCTCTTCGTCTTTCTTACTTTCTTTTTCTTTCATTTTATATTTTATATTTTTACTTTATATTATTTTTGATTTTTATTTTCAACGGTCCGGACCACGTGACTTTCCATATTTTAATTTTAGATTTGTTTTATTTTGCTCCCCATTTTTTTCTTTCAAAATATAATCTAAGGTAAAGATCGGATTTTAACTCTCCATGATGAGATCTCAGTTTATAACAGCTGTGGATCGATAACATCGACATGCCAGTGTCGCAGATATTGTACATGGCTTTGTAAATGAAAATGATCATATATAAAAGTTCTATTTGATATTGAACACTTTTTTATAAACCCGGTTATTATAATTAATATATATATATATATATATATATATATATATATATATATATATATATATATATATATATATATATATATAGTCATCCCCTATACTGAATGTTTCCCTGTATAACAGTTTTTCCGTGCGGCTAGATGACTTTTCCAACTTGTAACACTCTACAATCGCAATTCTCTCATTCAAAACCTGTGCCATTTTGCAAGAAGTGATATTAAACCTTCAGAATATATGTGAAGACCTGAAAAATATTCAAATTACAATTATTGCATTTTAATTAAAATTGTTTATGATAAATAAAATTAACGGTAAATATTCAACACGGTATATATGAAGAGTTCGAACGCAAAACGCGATAAATCCAATTCGTTTAAATTGAGAAATTAAACAATAAAAACACAAATATATTAAATCTAGACTTCGAATGAAAGCTGATTTTAATTGAAATTAAAAAGAAATTATTTCGGTATCATGGTATGTAACATAGTTTTAAACTCAAGATACGAGATAGAGCAATTATAAAAATAATTGAAAGAAGGGAGATAAAGATGTGAGGATTACAACCTTATTTCATCTTCGATTGTTCAATGCAAGGTGTAATCGATAAAAACATGTTTATTTGTTCTTTTTTCCTCTTTTTCTTCTTTTGTTTGGTAGGTTAAAATTTTTTACAACAAATACTTATTGTTCGGACATTTTTTTCTTCCAAAAAATCTGACTTGATTTACTAAATTATGCAAACATCGATTTTGTTTACAGATTCTAGAATGGAATAATAAACCTTAAGACACAAACGCAGACGTGTTGGGGGGCGTCATATATACGTGTCAGGGTGCGTGTACATATACGTATGTTAGTGTGTTTGTTTCTGTATGTGTGTGTATTTTCTGTATACGTAAATATCTTTTATTTATGTGTCTATAAATAACTGTGTCTCTGTGTTATGTGTTTATATGTGTGTGTAGATATTCTAGTGAATACAAGTGTATATATATATACATATTTCCATTTATATCTTTGTGTGTGTGTAATATATATATATATATATATATATATATATATATTTCCATTTATACCTTTGTGTGTGTAATATATATATGTATATATATATATATATATATATATATATATATATATATATATATATATATATATATATATATATATATATATACGTTTCGTACTTTTTTTAATCGGGACTCATCAGCATAGAGATATGACAATTCACTACCGGTTATGCGATTCGAAACCACGGATTACAAGTATTTTGCAACTTAACCACACGGCCAATTTACAATAGCGAATAAACTGTGATAATTTTAACACTTTATCGGCGGGCTTAACGTCTAGAGCGTTCTACTTCTTTAATTGAAGGAACGATGCATTTTAAAGCTAGTGACGTCATGCTGTGTTAATACTACACTTACAGTGCTCTACTTTTTCGAGGAGCGACAAATAATAATAAATATTTGTTATTGTTTATTATGAAAGAAGAGGGATAAACATGTACGAATGACAAATTTATTTCAACTTCGATTGTTCAATGCAAGGTGTACTCGGTAAAAACATATTTATTATTCTTTCCTTAAGCCAAGGCTTTTCAAAGATTAAAATCTTATCATCAGAAGAATTACATAGTTGGATAAGTCGGCAGGGGAATAGCCAAAATTCAAAATTTGAAAAATTTAAGAAACAATAGAAAGTAATGGAAAGTAAGAGTGGGTGTATAACAATATATCAAAATATAGAGTCTGTCCAGTTGACAAAGTGTCCGGTGACGAAAGATTTAAAGATGGAGAAGGGGAAACTGCGTAACAAATGTTCAAAATGTAGTAAATCCAATAGAATGATGTTCAGTTCAACCGTAGATGAAAAAACACTTATTAGGATGTAATTTTGAAGATTAGGGCCATTTTAAAATACGTTGGTGGATCGCGAATGAAAATAGTTTTTAAGGAGTCGAGTTTAAAATGTTGTATATATTTCAAGCAGGCATAGGAAAGTGTTAGTTACTTCGATCGAATCTAAGGAGTACACCTTGCATTGAACAATCGAAGATGAAAGAGATTTGTCATCCGCACATCTTTATCTCTCTTCCATCAATTGTATATATACATATATATATATATATATATATATATATATATATATATATTTGTATAATTGGGCAGCATTCCCTTCCTTATACATGTTTGCTTACACAGTAGTGCTAACTTCTGCTTATTCAGCTTTTGATCCGGTTTTTTCTTGTCATCGTACGACGTTCGCTCAAAATACGGAGATTATTGGCACCTCTTGGACTATAACATCAAATCCGTCGTACGAAGACTAGAAATAACGCATCAAAAGCTATATATATATATATATATTTATATATATATATATATATATATATATATAATGTTCTATACAAATGTATTTGCTTGTACGGCAGCATTACCCTTAACGAGCGGATAATGACTCTTCGTTCAGACTTGGTTTCGAGCACGGCGTCATTACCATTAACTCAGAAGGCACCAGCGGTATCTCACGATACTACCGGATGTTGGTGGATTGTCTTTATTCTGTTGTTTTGCCATACAAACGCTTCAGATAGATCCTTGTCTTGTATCTTCTTTATGTATTCCCTCTTGTCCAAAAAGGAACGACCAAGATAAGTAAACAATCTGCAGGTTAAGTTGGCAATAACATCTCAGCATCCGACTTCGATAGATATGTTATTACTGTTAATTGAACATATCGAGGTTACTGCTTTCTTTGTACGTCTCCGCGTGCTGGTCATCGCCGAATGATGCATGAACTTTAAACATCTATGAAGTATCTTTGTAGGATATCCATATAATAATAAAAATACTCGTTACTAAAACTACTTATGCACAATAAAATAATCATAAAATTCAAGAGCCATTCCGAGATGATTGAAATTATAGATATTACTGTTTATACAGATTGATTTGTAGCCAAAGAACAATGGCCAGTGTTGACAGAAAAGAGGCACTAAATAACATCAATACGAAATTTCAGGAAGTTCAAATATATATTAAGCAGCCGTTCCTTTTTACATGAAGTCAGTCAGCACCATTCTTCGCATACAGGGTCATTAGTTTATTTTTAATCCGAGAACCTTACTTCTTCTTTTGCCAAGTTTATGAAGGGTTGGGGTCATACCCAGTTTATTGCGGGTTAGCGTTAGGGTTAGGGTTACGGTTTGGATTAGGGTTAGAATTATGTCCAATTTATCCAGCTTATGAAAGGTTATGGCTAGGGTTATGGTTGGGGTTAGGGTTATGCCCAGTTTATAGAGGGTCCACAATATCTTACTATGGATAGTGCTAAATTATTATTATTATTATTATTATTATTATTATTATTATTATTATTATTGTTGTTGTTGTTGTTGTTGTTGTTGTTGTTGTTGGTGGTGGTGGTGGTGGTGGTGGTGGTGTACTCACTTGGAGTTATTACACAGGTCATCACCAGTGATTGCTCACTGATAATCACCGGTGGTGTTCCCTAGAGTTTGAGTGACAATAAGTCTCCCCATGTTTCTAGTACTCTTCACATTTTCGATAACTATTGCAAATGACTTTGCGTTATCACAACAGACGCTTACATTCGATTTCTCGCTGGAAACGACCATTGGTCTTCTCTGGTATTTGAATGGCACTAAGCCTCCCCAAGGTCCCAGTACTCTCTGCACTTTTCCAGTGGAAACCTGGTTAGTGCTCTACCTTCTCGTTCTTCCCATCATTCTTGACCCTTCATGACTATTTTGTTAGGTATTAGACGAGACTGGTGCCATCACCTTTTTTGAAATGGTGGGCAGTTTGTGAAGATTTTGGAGTTTCTTTTTCTTGGGTTCATATGATAAATATTCGTCCTGTGGTTTTGTTTTCTTCTTGTTGTAACATCAATCCGACTAGTAACCATACGTAGCTTATGCGGGATTGTTTCCGCATTCGAAGATATTCCTTTAGATTGCAGCGTTTTTCATCATTGCCGTCCTGTCTGTGGTCTCAGGGATCCTTTCGATTCCAATTTCTTCCAGTCTTTTTCCCAGTCTTTTTGGGACTGTTCACAGTGCTTCTTCGAATATTGATATTATATTGACTTTCTTCATGCTCTATAACCCCTTTTTAATTCTCTAGCAAGTTCCGTGTATTAGCTTCGTTCTACCATCTCCTTAATCTTCACTCTGTGATCTGCTGGAACGGCGAAATCAATGACTTGGCAGACTTTCCCCTTCTTGTTGACTATTATGACATTCGGTTTCAAACCTTGTATTAGTTAATCTGTTTGCACCTCTATGTCAAAGATGATTTTGTAAATTTCGATTACCAGTACTGTCTCTGGTTTATGTTTGTAGCATTTGGCCGCATATTCGAAATGCAGTCTTTTCCATAGTTCTCAGTGTACCGCTTGCCTCACGCAGTCCTGTCTGTTTTTGTATTCTTTTTGGCTAGTTTGCTGAATTCACTTATTATGTAATTTACTGTTTCGTCTTTTTGTCTACGCAATCTGTATTTACTGTTTTCCTAGGTTTTATCTATTTTAGCTTTGATGTAGTTAGTCTTAAGCGCATTGTTCTGAGCAGTTGTCAGTAGAGATAACATTTCTCTGTTCAAGTGCCTTTTTCTTAGCCATGCCCAGGATTGTTGGTGGGTTTTTTCTCCTGTCATTCTTATGAAACTTACATATAATTCATATTGTTCTCACTTTTCGTTTCTTGTCTTTTTGTTTCCGGTTTCGGTGCTCCCCAAGTTTTTAATTGGGACGTTTCCAAGAGTTTCCTTCTTCTTCCCAGTTATTCTTTCCCAATCTTCCATTTCTATTTCTGAAGATGTGATAGTGTTTGCTTCCTGAACTCCCTAATATTTATAGCTATCCGGTTTGCCTCATCTCCTCCTTAGTTGGACAGTTCTTTATTGTGTCCAGTTTTCTTTTTTCATCTGTAGCAGTGCACACCTTTCCATTCCGAAGTCCATTTTAATGTTCTGGATGAAGATGCTGGTCGTATTTATCAGCTGCTTCAGTTCCTTTTCGCTTTTTACAAATAGGTTCAGGTCGTCCATATACATGAGGTTGTTTATTTTTTGTTCTGTGTCTGTTAACTTTATCCGACATCACATTTCCTAGGTATGTAGTTAAGTGCATCATAGCTATGATAAATAGTATCGATGATAAAGGGTTTCATTGGAAAATTTTTCTTTGTATTTTTATCTCAGCTAGGTGTTGCCCCCCCCCAGCTTTTAGTTATTCTCTCTATGTCCCCATTGCTTTCTCACTAATATTAATAATTCTGTCGGGTATTTTGTAATTTTTAAGGATTCAATTATCTCTGCTTGTGGGAATTTTGTCGTATGTTATCTTGCAGTCAATCTATGTCATGGATATGTTCTTTGTCTTACTTTTTACCTCTTCCAGGATCTTTATATCTATGTATACCAAATCATGCGTCCCTCTTTCCCCTTTCTGGCACCATGTTTGTTTCTTCGGAGAGCAGTCCACGATTGTTCAGGGATTGGTAGATTTGTATTATTAGTTGGGCCGTGAAGATTTTCCACATTGTTTGTAAACAGGTTATCGGTCTGTAGTTGCTCGATTTCGTTCATTTTTGGCGTCTTTCTTGTATTATCGTTTGCCCTTAATTTGGTCATCCACATTGGTACGCTGTTTCTGCGCAAACCTTTGATGTAGGTTCGTGTATTTTTAAACCCAGTACACATGTATTCCATCGTGGCCTGGTGCCTTCCAGTTTACCATTCTTTTATAGTTTTTAGCGTGTCGACCGAGGATTGAACCCCGGTATCACGAATCATTATCGAACACTCTAACCATTATGGCAAATTGACTTCTATTTAGATATGTTATATAACATTACTTTCTTTTCTATTTTCTTTCTACATAATCTGCTTCCTCTATTCATTTTCTCTCGCATTCGGAATGGTTATCAACGTTCTTCTTATTTCTGCAACAATACTTTAAACAAGCCTCGATATTTTTTCTTTCATCAAATCTCACATATCCCTGAATCCCAAATCAATTTAACAAATTATCGCTCGTTCTTTTTACACTTTTATCGTAGATTGCAAATGGCGCACTAGATGTGACGAAACATCAAGGAACGCAAGACGAGCCTTCAACACGTCGAAAACTCCAGCAATCTATAGCTTTAGAAAATGCTGAAATCTCTTGCGACCCGTAAATTCATTTTATGATGATGGAAACGATCTTTTGTTATTTTCGAAAAAAAAAATCAGTTTGTAATTTAAAAGCGTTCACGAATTTTCATACAACGTGATGACATATGTCTCTTGTGGAACTCTTTTCAAATAAAAACCAAGAAAATATGCATTTATCTTCCATATTTTCAAGATGGCGTATACAGTGTAACCAGAATAAAAATATTGCGGCATCTACTCTATGGAAATCCAAGTGCTTTGTATCCGGTAATTAGAAATGTAATTATCACGTATAAGATTAAGAAAAATGTCGAGTTATAATTTGTGCTCAATTTAGAAAGCCTGTCGGAGGTCTTACATATGTATTCGTGTTTAATGCATGTAGAAGTCGAAGTGTGTGAAGTTTACCGTTGCGAACTCTTGGCTAAGCTCCCCCAATTCAAGATCCGTGTGCGGTTAAGCATTTCACAGAATCCTTTAAGGAAATCTAACATCACTACAAAATATAGACGAGGTGCGCCCGAAACTTCACGGGACTCGTGTCACACTATTCATTTCAATTTAAAACTCCAAACTACATGGTTTTAACGTGAAAGTAATCTCGCATCAATTCTAATACACTTCGAAATCATCTATTATGGTTATATACCCTTCAAGAAGGATGTCGAGCTCCTTACAATATTCCAAGAAGAGCCAAGAGTTGTGAATCAGAGGGATAGAGATTGCCCCCCCCTCCTGCTTATATGGTAATCCCCCTTTTGAGAACCTTCTTTCTTGCTCAGAAACATCCTTGGTCTACTGGAAGACACTCAACCGCCTGAGGACATAAATGGGATGATCACAAGTTGCTACGGCCAGATGGGGGAACAGCACCGACCGAACTATATGTGAATGTAGAGAAGATGACCATACGATGCAACACTGCATTACCTGTCCTCTACTGCCCAACCAAAGATCTTGCAGAGTACAACAATAATGCAAATGACGGCACAGAATGTTGGAAACTGTCGTATGCCACATGCTTAAAAGACACACAAAGAGAAGAAGAGGAAAAAGAAGAAGAAGAAGAGAGGGAAGAATGAAGAAGAACAGAGGAGGAAGAAGGAAAATAATGATTGTCCTGAGACGTCCTACAGCTTGGTAATGATCACCCTCTTGATTATAAAATATAAATAACATCAAAATACACATATTAAAATAAAAAATAAAAACATACGTGATCTAAAATGGTAAGCAATTGATTGTCGAAAATAAAGTAATCGTTGATTGAAGCTAAGCCATCTGGTCGAGAAAATCAAACATGAAAAATTGTAAGAAAAAACAATTATTGATTGACACCATCTGCAAAAGTTAGCGGTAGAAGAAACTATTCCGTCGCCGAATAGAACCCCCTGATGGTTTGACTCCATTGACAGCGGAGTGCCACAGTGGCCGTTTGCGGGTAGAAGCGAGGGTGTCACAAATTGTTACATAATCAACCCGAAATTAATATCGTCAGTCGATTGGCGATTTTAACCCAATAAAAAGCACCCCGTAAATTTCATGTGTATGTGTCTTCCTTCCACACGAAATTACATCTTTTCACTGCCACTGCAAAGAAAGATATATCGGTATATTTTGATAAATCAGTGATTCATTGTTTTAGACACAAAAGTAATACATCACTATAACTCTGCTGTCATTTAAACGGGCATTTAAAATACTTACAAGCTAATCCCATTCAACAAATATAATCGCTACGTTACACATCACTATTAGAATGATCATCACGCATAAATATTTGAAGCACATTGTCGAGTTTTATTTTAGGAATCCAGTCGTATATTTTTCATTGCAATAAAGTGTTTGTGCCTATTGGTAAATATCAAGGACGGGTGTATCAAAAGCTCATTGGGCAGGAGTAGTTAACCTTGATTTGGACACACACCTTGCAAGAAAACACAACTTAACATGATTGATTGTCGAAAATAAAATAATCGTTAGTTGAAGTCAAGCCGCCTGGTCGGGAAAAAACAGACATGATGAATTGTCAGAAATAAAACAATTATAAATTGAAACTACCTGCAAAAGTTACAAGCAAACCCCCCTTAACGAAAATAATGGCTACGTTACGCATCACTATTAAAAATAAAGTCACGCATAAACATTTGAAGTAGACGTTGCAGAGTTTTATATTAGTAATACAGTATAAATAAGAAGTGAGAGTCTTTCATGTTTCATCTATTTTTGATTATATTTTGGTATTTTGGAATAATAATCTTGAGCCATTTAAAGGGTTTATTTTCCGTTTTATTTACTGAGCTCTATCTTCAAAGAGGTATCAAATAGAAGACTGAAAATTATATTGATACTGAAGATTTTGGCAGATGTACTCGTTTAACTTAACGAAACTTGAACTCTATGAAATGACAACGTTTTTAGTCCATAATTCAGTTGTGAGGCGGGATTATTTTTAGTTTTTGCTTTACCCACCTTCCCTTTCCTACCTTCTCATGACTATTCCTTATATTTCTTTATAATCTCTAATTGACTTTCTCTGACTAAATCTTTCAATGAATATACACATGGGTTCAATTTTATTTTTTGTAGTTTACCAATATTTTGCCAGATTTAATCCAAACTTCTTTTTAGAATCACATTGACATGTACAACGTATATAATAGAATATCGACTCATGCATTACTGTTATATTACCTCCCCCCTAAGGGGAGGTCCAAATGTCTCACAAGTCACAATCAATTAAAATACACGGCTTCATAAACATACGTTGTTATCGAATGCATATCACAGTCATAACTGCACAGTGCGATTTTGCCTCGTTTCGCCTTTTCACAATAACACGAATAAATCATCAATTTGGAGCAAGTACCTTTTATTGAGATGTTAGTGTTGCTTTTACTTTTTCCAGCGGCGGATTGGGGCATCTCGTCGCACGGGTATTTGGCCTCTTAGTTTATTGTCGATATTCATACATCATCTAAACGTCGTACTCGTCTCACCAGCTTTCTAGCAACTCTCCACTTCTCTCTTCACTCTTCGTTTAGACATATGACGTTACGTCCGCTTTTGCTAAACCGAATGTCGAGCTAACATCGAAGAACACCAACTGGCCCGACTGAACAATATTACCTGTTATCCTTACACAATAAAAATTATACTCGCTCAATATTTAACACTAGAAACCAATCACAACCCAGCGAATCGACTTGTCAATTTAAGCATAATGGAGCAGTCCAGACTGTTTATATACCAACTCTCTGTTGATTTTTATTCATATGAATTTATCTAGTTCTATTTCAACTGATCAAGCAGCTTAACACTGACTACTGAATACAATGATTTTCTCTATATCAGTGTATTGTTCCTGTAAGCATTTTTCGGTTTGATATTTAAAACTTATTGCAGATCGTCTCATTAGTACAGATCCGTCCTTGGACGATAATTGCTACTATAACATACCATTCGAAATGGCAAACAATTCCGGCAATTGCAATATGAAGAGTCTGAATGCAAAACGCGATAAACGCCATTTACAAAATCACGAAGCTATCACCACAAGAAGTGTTTCATTTAAACATTTGACCACCTTCCCAAATTATCCGACCGCCATAATTTCGTTTTGTTTCAAATAAAATAAGCTTTTAGTCGTAATATAAAATTAATATATCCGTCTTTTTATTGTGTAATATAACAATTTAAACAAATTGGATTTATTGGGTTTCACATTCGAACTCTTCATTTCTCTTCGAAAAACACATTTCAATAGCATATACACTTATTAGAGGAATTCGTTGTAAAGAGACACTGTCTTTTCTGGTGCTCTACAAAAGTGCAATTTATTGAATTCCAAAAATAATTATAAATGTCTCTTAGTGCAACCATCATAAAAAACGTATAATCAAATAAATATAAATAAAACACAGATTTTATTATGAACAAGATTGGCTGTTGAAACAATCCAGAAACAAGACAATAATATTTACACACTTACATAAATTATTCCTGATTCTCAAATGTGTTCAGTTTTGACAAACTACGAATCGATAATTGTGCACTTCATGGAATTTGAACTTTAAACAAACCCCAAGTGCCTACTCGGTAAAAATCATATATATATATATATATGTAAACTACAGGGTGGGCCAAAATAAGGGTCCTATCTTTAAATTTGAATAACTTGAATTTGAATAACTTCCACAAAATAAAAGTTAAACTCACTAAACCTTATGTGTGTGTAGACTGACCCTTCCGAGATTTTTTTAAATAAACAAAACAAATTTTAGCCGAAAAACACTTCTTAAAACTTACAAAAACTAAAGTATTGTTTTTTACACTGTTTTGAGTTTTTTAAGCAAAAATAATGTTTTCTAAATGAGGGTACGTTCCTTAGGGCTAATACGGCTCATGCTTGCTTCGGAAGGGGTCCTTTACTTATTCTCAAAAAAAAAATTTAAAAAATCAATAAATAAAAAAGTTATGAATTTTTAAAAATAGGACCCTTATTTTTGCCCACCCTGTATATATGCGTAATATAATATTTTTGTTTAAGTATTTATCTCAACAGTGCTCAATGCATGAGTAGAGATTATATACGACAGAAACTCCAGATAAAGCATACTATATAGATAAATAAAATTTTATAATCAGAAAAGTACATTTACTAACAAAAGTAAACATAGATGTATCACATTACTATCGAACCAATTTTGGGCACTTAAGAATAGCGGAAGATACCTGGTAGTCCGTTGCAAGATATGAAGGTGTCTGATATATATATATATATATATATATATATATATATATATATATATATATATATATATATATATATATTTAACCACTCTATATTTAGCCTACATGATATAGGAACGTTTAATATGTGGGGTTTTATAAGAGGGATGAAGCGTATCTACATGGAACACTTTTCTGTCTACCTCTCTCTATCGTCCTCTCTCCATATATTTATTCCAAACAGCTGTTTGGTCCGAATCAAATGAACTAAAGAACAAGGAAAATAGTTTTTGTCATGAAGCCCTAATCGTTTTGAGGGGAGAGGAGGGGCGGTAGTCATACATTCTTGAAAACAAATATTTGTTTCTGGGGTCGATAGTCATACCTTCTGTCTCAAATACCTTGGACTTACTCTACGATATACACTCTCACCAAATACCGCATTCATTTTATGACTTACTCTTTAATTAATTTGCGAAGCGATAGCGAGCTGAAACCATTTCTGTTTGCTATTGTTGGAGATACATTTTGTGTTCTGTGGGTTATTCTTTTAAAGGCGGGGTCCACTTTTTAGGCGATAACGTGTGGTTGTACGACCTTGCCAGTCGCACTTAGAGTTAGTGTTAAAAATATATCAGTCAACTGCACTAATGAGTTAAAATTACACTAAAAAGTAGAATCTTATTTTTAATGGGTAGATAATTTTGCTGAACGTGTTAATTAACAAAGTTACCAACGTTTGTTGTTAATCTTTAAATTACAAAAAAAAGCTAGATCATATTTTTTAAAAATCGTCATTCAGTTTCTTTTACTGTCTTGAATAATAAAAGCGAAAACTACAAAGTAACTATTGTAAATTCCTCAAGAATATATCATTATTTTATTTGACCAATTGGCGATCTTCAAGAATAATCAACAGATAGAATAGATGTAGAAATAACAAAAAACAAATAACTGTATCCAAAGGCAAAAAAACTTATTTTTGTGCTTACCTGCCTTATTTTTTTGTGTTTTAAAGTATTTTAAAGCGTTTTTATTTCAATTAAAATGTTCGGTCAAATATATTACGTTAGACTGAAAAAACAAAGATGGCTGACAGTCGATTGACGATTGTCTACGGAGTATTTTTCTCCTTTCAATGAGGTAGAAGTAAATTTTAAAGCGTTTTGGGACATTTATTTGTTGACTTTTCGTTTGTTCTTTTATTACCCAAAAGGGCGAACAACTCATTTTTTTTTAAATTTAGATATGTTCAATTACGCCATCTTGAAAATGGAACTTTTACGCGATCGGATTTGGACGAATTAGGAAAAAAACGTATAAAACACTTTAATACACACAAACAATAGGCATATAAGTAGAAAAATAACTTTATTGCTTTTGGTAATAGTTATTTGTTGAGTATTACTTTTTTCACCCCTTTTTTCTATTGTTTATTCTTGACAATCACCTTGATGTTTCGTTTATGATTCTTACCTAGCCGGCATTAACAAAAAAAAAATGTGCGCATGTCCGATGTTTTATATTGATAAAACGGCCAGAAATATAAAATCTCGCATTTACGAACACAAACAGGACATCAAACACAACAATCCCACTAACACACTAGTCATATACAGACACACCTTTACCTACAACTTTTATTTTACAAACTGCACCCTCGTCAAGACAGAATACTCTCTCCCATGACGCAAGTGCATTGAAAGCGCTATAATACTTCTCTCATCACTATCCCACATAAACCTCAGACTTGGATCTTATTATTTAAGCAAACATCTGGCAAAAACCGCACTGAAACAATGCAATATATTGCGCCACTGCGACCCCGGTTAAAGTAACTTTTTTTTTACTATACTTCATCCATATTTTTCCATTTATTTTGAAACAAATATCTTAACTTCCTTTAGAAATTGAATATATGGAATCAATACTAAATAATAAAATGCCAACAAATGAATAGGACGCCATGACCGGAAATTGACACCGAAACTTTGAGATCTTCAATCTAAAAGGGTATTCTTATGCCCTGAAGATTGCGTTAGCATGAAACATCGATGTCTGTAATAAATAATTAATATTTATTTGTAAATATTATTATAAGCCACCTTTACTAAAGGCCGGGCACTCTGAGTGAGTTTAATAACAAGCAGTACTAATAGCTTCATGCGAGGCCCAGCACAGTTTGTTGTTGTAAGATCACTTTCAACTGCTCGTTGTAAAATACCCTCCGACTCGGTATTTACAAAGTTAAATTATTCCTTAATTATTAGCTAATTCACTGTGGCCGACGGGGAAACGCTCTTGACTACGAATCAGTGGCGATTCGTGATCAGAGTTCGAGCCCGCCAATCGTCGGAAATTAACTTCCTGCACTGAAGATATGAAACGTCGATGGCTATAGGTAATTAATACTTATATATATATATATATATATATATATATATATATATATATATATATATATATATATATATATATAAAGCAAATGTTTTGTGATGGTAAGTTCGTACACGTCCTGAGTGTTCACTTAGTCTAGATTAACTCTTTATCATATAGAGCAGAGAAATGGTAAATAAATAAATAAAACAAGAGAGAGAGAGAGAGAGACTGAGACGAACGGACAGATAGACGCCGAACAACATACAAAGGAATTGTACGAACAAAATAGTTTTGCACAAATTTTATTCTCCCTTGCGAAAGTTAAAATCGATATATAATGGTATTAAACCGATTTTGATCAGAAGTTTCTGCATCATTTTTATTCTAGTAAACGTCTGAAATTTAACGCTTAAGCTGAAAGGCATTAAGAAGAAACTGACATTCAGGGAATCTTGCTTAATTTACTGGATCACATTCAATGCAAATCTGAAATATTTGAATTTTCACATGGGAGCTTGTGTCCATATTATTCGCCCTAAAAACCCTTTAAAATACTAAGAAAACATTGAAATTTCTGGAATATTTATTAATTGATGCCTAATAACTATTGCAAAACATTAATAAAAGTCGGATGGATCGTAATTTTCACGATGGGATTCCTCCCCTTTTGTGTACCTTTGAATGAAACTAAATAAAACTAAATATAGTCCACATTTAGACTGCTTAGTCTTCGTAATGATCGGTTAATTATTTCAAGAGCAAATCATGTAGATAAAAATATATGAACATTTATAAAGTACTTAGCTTTATATAAATAAAAAAGTAAGAATCATTCGTTCGTTTATTCGAGCACAAATCTAAGAACGCGCGATATCTTTCTGGTATCGTTTTATAAAAATTAATAAAAATAATAGTTTGAACTTTTTAATATGCGTAAGCCTACATTACAAACATCGATTTGTATAAATTCATATAAAAAGAATACAAACACTTTAAATTATCTGTAAAAAATTGAAACGTTTATGATTGAAACAAGTTGTACAATAGTTTCAAAAATAGTTTTCATTATTGTAGGTTTGTTCACATCAAATTAAAAGTACAGCAATGCATAGAGTAGTTAACAAGGTTACACATGTCATCGTGTTGCATAAAAATACATTCATGCAATACAAGGAAACTTCAGAACACTCAACTAAGAAGAAAGTATATTGTTTGATGACTATATATTAAACTGCAAGTCATTTTTAAATGGCGGCCATTTTGAATCATACGAACAAAATGGCGCGGCTTGAATATGTAATCTAATATATAGATAAAAGTTTGTCAGAATTTTTAAGTGTGCCTAAATAGCATTCAAGCTGACAAATCAAACTTTGCCTCTTAGCAAATTTATATTTGTTATTGTTCTACTATATAATATAATCACGTACTTCACTATCATTTTTTTCAAATGTTACTTATTCCAGCTCGAAGGATTGGTAACATGTAGTATTTATTCATTATCACATAAAATAAAAATCAGTTTACGTCACTAATAGAAAAAACAACTTTAATAGACTTCCGGTAGAGTTAAGATTTATCTTCTAACTTGTTTTAATAAATATAACAAATTCTTCTTTTCATTTAACACATCACTCCAGAATATTTGCCGTGGACAATTTAGGTAAAATATATAAGCTTTGAAAAATTTATATAAAAAAAATAGTAACGTGGCACATAATTGAGAAACGGTGTATTCTCTCCCACCCAAGGAGAGAAACTGATAATCTAAGTTGAGCAAGATAATACCAGTTGGCTACTTTACAACTAAATTATTTCTTCTTTTTCTATATAAGTTGAGCAAGATAATAACAGTTTGCTTCTTTACAACTAACTTATTTCTTCTTTTTCTGTATAAGTTGAGCACGATAATAACAGTTGGCTACTTTACAACTATTTTTTCCTTCTTTTCCTGTATACGTGTAGCAAGATAATAACAGTTGGCTACTTTACATTAATTTACTTCTTCTTTTTCTATATAAGTTGAGCAAGGTAATAACAGTTTGCTACTTTAAAACTAAATTATTTCTTCTTTTTCTATATAAGTTGAGCAAGATAATAACAGTTTGCTACTTTACAACTAAATTATTTCTTCTTTTTCTATATAAGTTGAGCAATATAATAACAGTTGGCTACTTTACAACTAAATTATTTCTTCTTTTTCTGTATAAGTGTAGCAAGATAATAACAGTTGGCTACTTTACAACTAATTTTTTTCTTCTTTTTCTGTATAAGTTGAGCACGATAATAACAGTTGGCTACTTTTCAACTAACTTTTTCTTCTTTTTCTGTATAAGTTGAGCACGATAATAACAGTTGGCTCTTTTACAACTAATTTTTTCTTCTTTTTCTGTATAAGTTGAGCAAGATAATTACAGTTGGCTACTTTACAACTAATTTTTTTCTTCTTTTTCTGTATAAGTTGAGCATGATAATAACAGTTGGCTACTTTACAACTAATTTTTTAATTCTTTTTCTGTATAAGTTGAGCAAAATAATAACAGTTGGCTACTTTACAACTAATTTTTTTCTTCTCTTTCTGTATAAGTTGAGCAAGATAATAACAGTTGGCTACTTTACAACTATTTTTTTCTTCTTTTTCTGTATAAGTTGAGCAAGATAATAACAGTTTGCTACTTTACAACTACATTTTTCTTATTTTTGTATATAAGTTTTCAAATTTGCAATCAAACCAATAAATTAAAATATAAATAAAATTACTTTACTTTCTATTCGAGCAACGGCCAAGTGAAATATAATATACTTAAAGAAATACCAATCTACTTTATTTTGTATGTCAACAAGGTTACAAAACATAATTTTAGAAGACAATTTGTTTTAGAGGCTGTCGCAATTTGTTCATTTGTAATTAGGTATACACACAAATTGTGTTTCTTTTTTATTCTATTCTATATTTTAAATGGCGAATATTTCCAGCTAGGTCTCTGCTTTAATTTACAATTGAGAATTGTGATTGGAGTTTAATTTTGTTTGCGTATATTGTTATCTGATAAGTTATTTAAATGGAGACTATGTATGTAATTGCTAGTTAAATGTATTATTGTCAGAATGTAGTCATTGGTGCGAAACTGTTGGAAAAAAGTTATTCGAATTTGTGTGTTAAAGTTAGAATGCTTTATGGAGCTCAACTCTGTTATCAATTTTTGGGTTGAGTCGAGCTATGCGTATCGCCTTCTTAAATATAAATTACTAACAATTCTGTTAGTTGTTTGGATACACACACATGCATATAAAGATAAAAAGAGACTTTTAATTACCTTCTAGACACCATATTCAGGTGTCTTCGGTCTTTCTGTACAAGTTCTGTCAAGACAACCCAACATTAAAATATTTTACCCTACAAATGAAACCCTGACCAAATACTCACAATAGCATAGTATTCGAAGCACACATAAGATTTCGTCGCTTTTGCTTCACACCGGCTTATACGTGTAATGATGCATTTCACCCTAGTGATGTTACCTCAATTAACAACACTTAGCTTGATACTCTACAAAACCAGATAGATTCTTGTTCTGAAATCCGGTAAGACCAAGTGACAAAAAATATATACTATAACGTAATCAACAGGTCAATTTTGAAGAGAAAAAGTAATGTTTTCTACTATTATACAAACTCAACGTTCAAGATATAAAGGAAAACTTCAATAGAACACTCGTATCCTATATATAGATCAAGTGTTAAGGCCAGGAAAAGCCCCCCTTGATGTCTGATAAACTTCGACTGAAGTAAAGTGAAACAAAAAGGACAGTTTAAATTACCTATTAGACACCATTCCCGAGTTTCTTTGGTGTTTCTGTACGATGGTTTGTCAGGATAACATAGTATGAAGATACTCCCCCCTACAAGGAAACCTTGATCATATATTCAAAATAACATAATATTTAAAGCCCAAATAATTTCCTCTCGACACAGCTCAACACTGGCTCATACGAGGATTTGTGCACTTTTTATTCATGTTAACTCAAGTAACAGTACTTTGCTGGATACTCCACCAGAGCAGATAACTTCTTGTTCTGGACTTTCAGTGAAAGCAAAGGAAATATATACTCAACATCTTGATTGAACACTCTGATATCAATGTAGAAATCAAGTGTTAGCCCGGAAAGTGACCCCTTCATTCCCGAACACTTACTGAAGTAAAATGAAAACAAAAGAAATGACCAATGCCCTTTGGGAGAATGCAACTCCTATAATAATAATAATAATAATAATAATAATAATAATAATAATAATAATAATAATAATAATAATAATAATGATGATGATGATGATGATGATGATGATGATGATGATGATGATGATGATGATGATGATGATGATGATGATGATGGTAATAGTAATAGTAATAGTAATAATAATAATAAAAATAATAATAATAATAATAGTAATAGTAATAGTAATAATAATAATAATATAAAATTAATAGCTACATTGGTTTCACTACCACTGCCCTTGATCATCGGTACACCATGCACATGGTTAACACTAGCTTAGTTCACCAGCATTAAAAAACATACCTGCCCCCTTCGTATTTAAGACATATTTTAGTTAACAACACGAACATTTGAATTTTTGAAACGAACTTAAAACATAAGCTATTTTCATTAAAACCCAACAAACTACAAAAAATAACATTATGTATGAAACTAGTAAAAGCTTTTTAAAATGTTTAACGTGAATAAGATTTATCCTGGCATCCCGGAATTTAAATTGGAAAGTTTATTGACATCAAACGACTTCACATCGAGTTTTCGGCTTTTATTTTTAAGTCTCTTTTTTCTCCAGCATTGTGTGCATTTAATTATCGTTACCTGAAGATGGTTCGACTGCGAATCGAATGTGCTAGTGACACTTATAGACACATTCATTAATTATTCTGATTTTGACACAAAAAAGATATTAGAACAATCTAAAAAATTAAAACATGTATAATCAAGCAGTAGAATTATTTACTATGTACAGCAATGTTTGCTTGAATATATATATATATATATATATATATATATATATATATATATATATATATATATATATATATATACTGTTCAGGCCGCATTTGAAAAATTGTGACATACTACTTATTTTCCTATTTATTTTTTTTACTCGTAGTGGACAAGTCTGAGTACGTGGTTAATATTTAAACATGCAAACACACCGTTTTTTCACTGCTTCCTCTTCGTCTAATGTGGGTCGCGGTTTTTCTGTTCGTCGTATGGTTTCTGCATCGTTCCTTTCTTTTTGATTGTTGCCAGATCGTCTCTGCTACTAGTATCTTGTCTACATCGATGTGATAACTTCGTTGTGCATATATAAGATAATCAAATAGAGATGAGGAAGGAAACCGAGCACAACGAGTCTAACAACCATATATATATATATATATATATATATATATATATATATATATATATATATATATACTTTTCTGGTACCAAAGGTACTTAAGCTTTATTTTTTATTTATTTTTTAATGCAACTTTGATTCCTATATAATTTTATTACTAGCTACCATATTGCAGAATGGTTCTTGGATATAGTGTTTAGATAGTATTTTTTTATTATTATTATAATTAATGTTATTTGATATGCAAATTACTATATCATACGGTAGTCTTAAGGGTAATATATTATTATTATTATTATTATTATTATTTTATCATTATTATTTTTTTTTATGTATATATTAGTGATATTTTAAGCTGAATTATTTCGACACTTGATTATTGGGGAAATGGTCGTATAATCAGTACCATTGGAGAGCCATGAATATTAAAACTGTCCTGTTTTTAAATCTCCGAAACAGTTACATGGTAAACAGCTGATGATCCCCGTGTTAATATTAGACGCTTAAGGTTTCCTGTTTTTGTTTCACTCTTAGATAATTAACCCCCCTTTTTTATTTTTATTTTTTATTTTTTTTTTATTTTACTTATATTTTTTCATTTATTAATTTTCCAACGAATGTTAAGTCTGCAATATCTTGGATAACTAAATCCAAGATATTGCAGACTTTGTCTGGGAATTTAAACTGCATTTTACTTTTTTAAATTTTTTTTTTTTTTAATGACTCAAAGCTTCTTTAGACTATATATATATATATATATATATATATATATATATATATATATATATATATATATATATATATATATATATATATATATATATATATATTTGAAGCAATTTGTGATAAATACATAGTGCTACCTGATCCGGGTGTTCTGAAGATACCGCCCTCCTGACTTAAACATGCACCAAAAATTGATGTTATCGTTTCTCAATTCCCTTTGCAAAACTCAATCATGTTCTACAAAGCTAAAAACAAAAACATTTTTCCCCTACAAAACAACCAAACGAAACCAAACACCATGAATAAATATTTGAAGATATAACAAAATTGAAGCTTGACAACTTTTACCAAAATTACCTGATTCAGCCATAAAGAAACCGGAATGGGTTGATATGCCGTAAAACAAAACAACTGAGATAAATAAAATTAGAACATCATTTATATCAGTTTCCAGAATTGAAACACAACGAATATTTGGCGCACAATCGTTATGAATTTATCTATATATATATTTATATATATATTTATATATAGTGTGAATGCTTTTAGTCAAACATGTACAAGGTCTGCTACACTGGCATGTCGATGTTATCGATCTACAGCTGTAGATCGATAACATCGACATGCCAGTGTAGCAGACCTTGTACATGTTTGAATAAAAGCATTCACAATACAGCTCTATATTTTTTTATTGAGCACTCTTTTATAAACCCGGTTTGATTCCCTTTGGATTTCTACCCTGTGGATGTTTACCCTACCTGGATTACTATATATATATATATATATATATATATATATATATATATTTAGACAGAAAGTCTTCATCAAGGCAAATTTTAGTAAATAACACGGAGTTTTATTAATTTATTTACAATTTATCGAATAATCCATCTAGTATTGTGATTTAATTGCTATACAAAAATTCCACATTTATTTAGTACTTTCAATATGATTCATCAAATCATCATCAGGCCCGAGTTAGTCATAGTAGGTTGTCATTAATTTCATTTTGGTTTTTAACGGCTTGGTTAATCATCGAGTGTTATGATCTACTTGCTTTTAGATTTTAACCGTTATTATTTATTTAACTATAAAACAAGAGACTAGAGTGACGAGATTCTACATGTGAACGTGATAACATAAAATACACTTGCAGAAATTAAAGAAAGAATATCTGCCGCTTAATAATGTGTTAGTGTACATTACTAAGCTCAACACTAAACAAATAGTGACTTATTTCGTAATTAGTGTAGTTAATTGTCGAGGGTCTAGTTTTAAACTAAATAGCTTCTAGAAATGTTATTCTTTCTATGTTGCTGCCATAGTTTAGTATTTTTGGTGTTATATGTCGAGGGTCTAGTTTTAATGTAAATGACTTCTAGAAATGTTAGTCTATTTATGTTGCTGCCATAGTTTAGTACTTTTGTGTTATATGTCGAGGGTCTAGTTTTAATGTAAATGACTTCTAGAAATGTTAGTCTATTTATGTTGCTGCCATAGTTTAGTACTTTTGTGTTAAATGTCGAGGGTCTAGTTTTAATGTAAATGACTTCTAGAAATGTTAGTCTATTTATGTTGCTGCCATAGTTTAGTACTTTTGTGTTTTATGTCGAGGGTCTAGTTTTAATGTAAATGACTTCTAGAAATGTTAGTCTATTTATGTTGCTGCCATAGTTTAGTACTTTTGTGTTATATGTTGAGAGTCTAGTATTAATGTAAATGACTTCTAGAAATGTTAGTGTATTTATGTTGCTGCGATAGTTTAGTATTTTTGGTGTTATATGTCGAGGGTCTAGTTTTAATATAAATGACTTCTAGAAATGTCAGTCTATTTATGTTGCTGCCATAGTTTAGTATTTTTGTATTATAGGTCGAGAGTCTAGTATTAATGTAAATGACTTCTAGAAATGTTAGTCTATTTATGTTGCTGCCATAGTTTAGTACTTTTGTGTTATATGTCGAGGGTCTAGTTTTAATGTAAATGACTTCTAGAAATGTTAGTCTATTTATGTTGCTGCCATAGTTTAGTACTTTTTTGTAATATGTCGAGAGTCTAGTATTAATGTAAATGACTTCTAGAAATGTTAGACTATTTATGTTGCTGCCATAGTTTAGTACTTTTGTGTTATATGTCGAGAGTCAAGTTTTAATGTAAATGACTTCTAGAAATGTTAGTCTATTTATGTTGCTGCCATAGTTTAGTACTTTTGTGTTATATGTCGAGAGTCTAGTATTAATGTAAATGAGTTTTGGAAATGTTAGTCTATTTATGTTGCTGCCATAGTTTAGTACTTTTGTGTTATATGTTGAGAGTCTAGTATTAATGTAAATGACTTCTAGAAATGTTAGTTTATTTATGTTGCTGCCATAGTTTAGTACTTTTTTGTTATATGTCGAGAGTCTAGTATTAATGTAAATGACTTCTAGAAATGTTAGTCTATTTATGTTGCTGCCATAGTTTAGTACTTTTGTGTTATATGTCGAGAGTCTAGTATTAATGTAAATGACTTCTAGAAATGTTAGTCTATTTATGTTGCTGCCATAGTTTAGTACTTTTGTGTTATATGTCGAGAGTCTAGTATTAATGTAAATGACTTCTAGAAATGTTAGTCTATTTATGTTGCTGCCATAGTTTAGTACTTTTGTGTTATATGTCGAGAGTAAAGTTTTAATGTAAATGACTTCTAGAAATGTTAGTCTATTTATGTTGCTGCCATAGTTTAGTACTTTTGTGTTATATGTCGAGAGTCTAGTATTAATGTAAATGACTTCTAGAAATGTTAGTCTATTTCTGTTGCTGCCATAGTTTAGTACTTTTGTGTTATATGTCGAGAGTCTAGTATTAATGTAAATGACTTCTAGCATTGTTAGTCTATTTATGTTGCTGCCATAGTTTAGTACTTTTGTGTTATATGTCGAGAGTCTAGTATTAATGTAAATGACTTCTAGAAATTTTAGTCTATTTATGTTGCTGCCATAGTTTAGAACTTTTTGTTATATGTCGAGAGTCTAGTATTAATGTAAATGACTTCTAGAAATGTTAGTCTATTTATGTTGCTGCCATAGTTTAGTACTTTTGTGTTATATGTTGAGAGTCTAGTATTAATGTAAATGACTTCTAGAAATGTTAGTCTATTTATGTTGCTGCCATAGTTTAGTATTTTTGTATTATAGGTCGAGAGTCTAGTATTAATGTAAATGACTTCTAGAAATGTTAGTCTATTTATGTTGCTGCCATAGTTTAGTACTTTTGTGTTATATGTCGAGGGTCTAGTTTTAATGTAAATGACTTCTAGAAATGTTAGTCTATTTATGTTGCTGCCATAGTTTAGTACTTTTGTGTTATATGTCGAGGGTCTAGTTTTTATGTAAATGACTTCTAGAAATGTTAGTCTATTTATGTTGCTGCCATAGTTTAGTACTTTTGTGTTATATGTCGAGGGTCTAGTTCTAATGTAAATAACTTCTTGAAGTCTTAATCTTTTTATGTCGCTGCGATTGTTTAGTATGTGTGTGTTAGTGACTTTAAATGTGTTTATATTAAGACGGAGGTTGTGATATTTTTTAAGTGTGTACAACGTATTCTTATTTTAACAGGAGTACGTCATTGTAAATAGTGCATAACCTTGGTTTCATGCACTTTTGCGATCGTAAGATGGCGTAACGCAAAAATTTAGGATCAAATTTGATGTTTTTCTTGTTAATAATTCCTTACCAACATCTGGTTGTTTATCCCACAGATAAATATTGTGCTCTTAGTATATTCCATTATTATCATTCCAATTTATATCATTATTTATGTATGTATCTGTTTTATTATATTCAGAACGCATATGGTTTGTATATCTGTCTTTAGTACCTGTGTTTTGTTAGGTTCTCAATAATTATCATAGTTTCTTTCCCTTTATTCATGATATTTCTTTTGCAGTCAAGGAGGTATAAGTCTTTTCCTCATTCTAAAATTGATCACGTTTCATTGCTGTCGTTAATTAGCTTGTATTCATTTTATTTTGTTGTCGTTCTTATTTTGTTTATTTGTGTATATGTATATGTGCGTATTGTAAATATCATTTATTTTAATTCATGGTGGAATGTGACGCGTATTATTCATATAGAATACCCAATCTGTTTATAATTTTTTTTAACGTAGTTCAACCCAAACAAGGCAGGCCACCACTCTAGACGTAAGGGGCTACTGAGAAGAAAGAAAAGGGGAGAAGGTTGGGAGGGTCAACCTAAATTGGGATCTGCGCAGCGAGATGTCTGTTTACATTAATTTTAAATCTCTGCATGTAAGTATTGTCGGAGAAATAGGGGGCATGGAGGGAGTTCCAGAGGCCAGCAGCACGAGGAAAGCAGCTATTTGAGTAGAAAGGTCTCCGGCATCTGGGGAACTCCATAGTGAATGGATGGGGTTTAGTTGATTGTCGAGTTGGTCTAGTTAATTTACGTCGAGGGGGTACCAGAGTAGCCAATTCAATTGACTCTAATATTGGTATGAATTTGGTTGGACTTGCTATTTTACAGCATAGAGACTTTTAGTTATTAATGTCTGAACATAATAAATATTGTACTTAATCCATTGGATATGATTCATTGAACACACATTGCTATTTTAACTATAGTTGGCAAGTAATAGCGGCTTCATTCTTTTCTGAATAATATTAGTGCGCGAACGAGTGTTCGATATTGGTATTGTAGATCCGCTAGTACATAATTTTGTTAGTACTGAACAATAAGAAATAGAAAATCGATGAGAAGTTTGCCGAGGTCAACTTAATGATTCTGAGTTTAACATTTCTTAGGCAGTTAGCATGTACTAGAAATGGATATGACTTCACATGGCTCAAAGAGAGAGAGGATGATAGAGAAAGGCAGTCCGTTAGGAAGCACGCAAGGCGTTCGGGCGTGTAAATGATATGGGCTGACGACATATCATTAATTAGTGATTTCAATTTCTCTTTCTCTGTAATCCCCGCTTGTCAGTTATTTGGAAAAAAGAACATGTTGAATAAAGGTCTCGAGTTAGACTTTTTTAAGATAGGAAAGAAGCTTTATTGACAGGGCGATGTTTCCCCAGTCTTGGAGGATCACGTAGAGAAGCGTGTACAAGCAGAATGTCCAGCAGTCAAGCTATGGATAACAATTAGTGAACTTAATTGCTGCACATATGACACAAGGTTAAAACCACAACACGATCACTATAAATCTGATAGCATTTGAACTCGTCATTACTGATTCCATATTCCGCGATGTTATCTATTAGGCCAATGAAGCACAGAATAATCTAAATTAAATTGTCCGTAGTGCGTTTCGCTGACTTTCGTTTACTAAAGGTTAAAGTATGAGTTCCCATCCGTCAATCACCCATCGCTAAACACACAAATGTAATGGACGTATCTTATTTTATATACTTTTATGTACTTTGTGTCGGTCAGTCAGATGAAAGTTTCAAATAGCAATTTTGAGGGTGTTTTTCTTGTTATGTTCAAAATACCATTTTCGTTGGTGCGTCACGCTCAGGTTTTAAATTTCATTTTCATTGGTCCGTCACGCTTATGTTTTAAATTTCATTTTCATTGGTCCGTCACGCTTATGTTTTAAATATCATTTGTGTTGCTTTGTCAGACATACGTTTCAAATACCACATTTGTTAATCTGTCATGCTTTCGTTTGAGATATCATTTTGGTTGATCTGTATGGCTTACGTTTGAAATATAATTTGCATTAGTCTGCCACACTTATGTTTGAACTATAATTCTCGTTGGTCTGTCACGCTTACGTTTGAAATATCATTTTCGTTAGTCTGTCACACATACGTTTAAATATTATGTTAGTTGGTCTGTAACGCTTACGTTCGAAATATCATTGACTTTGGTCTGTAACGCTTACGCTTGAAAGATTATTTGCCTTAGTCTCCAACGCTTACGTTTAAAATATCATTTCGGTTGGTCTGTAACGCTTACACTTGAAATATCATTTTCAGTGGTCTGTCACACTTATGTTTCAGATAACATTTCCGTTGGTCTGTCAGGTTTACGTTTGACCTATCAGTATCGTTGGTCTCTTACGCTTACGTTTGGAATATCATTTTCCATTGTTTAATCACGCTCACGATTTTAAATAACAGATTCTCATGTCAGTCACTCCTACGTTTGAATTATAACTTTAAGGTATCTCACGGTTTTGAAAAAAAATCGGTTCAACGGTACGTAAATAAACCAAAAACTGTTGATGTACCTTATAACTAAAGAACCAAGCCAGATTATCGTAAATCTCTATAGGTCATGGCAGTTTTGAAGATATAACACAAATCAAAAGTGTTACTACGAGAAAATGTATGGTGGTGCGTTATCGATAAAAATGAGAGAGGTAAAGGAACTGCTTGATATATTTATTGTTTGATGCACTAGGTAAACCGGAAGTTATGAAATTGATAACAACAAGAAAGGTAATTGCATACGTTGACATGTAAACTATTTCCCCACAGGTAAAAGTATGATAGGCTTGATTGAGAGATGCACTCAGTAACGGGAAGTTCACATAAAACCTATGAGAATCTATTTATCAAACTTCTCTTTCTAGTTACGGAAGGCCTTAATCTATTTTTCTGCCGACTTCATCAAAGTTTGTTAACCTAAGTCTTTTTACTATCTAGTTTAATGCCAAAAAATACACGCAAAATATACAATTCTTCCGGAATTGAGTTATATTTGATTTGTGATTTTTCTAATTAGCCGTGGATTGTAATTAGCTGAACAACTCACACATCTCTCTCTCACTCTCTTCCTCTCTCTCCTTCTTTCTCCTTCTCTCTCTTTCTCTCTCTCTCTCTCTCTTTCGCTCTTAGCTATCTATCTATTTCTGTACACCTCTATCGCTCTACGTTGATTCAACCACCCCTTAATAGTTCTTAACATCTATATGCACATTTAGAGAAAGAGTTACTCCCTTTTGTCAGCGTCGCTATCTAATCTACATACGCGTGTTTGTACACAACACAAACAGGTACGAAAAATTAGATTACAAAACTCGGATAAAAATATTTAAAGTTTTAAGAGGATTCTTTCCCTATGGGTCTCTTAGAGGCGAGAACACGTAGATATCAGTCACATGGAAGGTAACATAGAGATTCAGGCCAATTTTATTGTCTTCCCCGGAGTATAATATATATATATATATATATATATATATACATATATATATATATATATATATATATATATATATATGAGGACGAGGGAGAAAAGGAGGAACTAAATGTATATATATATATATATATATATATATATATATATATATATATATATGTATATACATATTTATTTATTTATTTTTCATTTTTTGATGTGTTGATGTTTTTTATATTTATAATATAAAACTAAAAATAATACATTAATCACTTAAATAATAGTGTCATGGATTCGTCCAAACACTTTAAAATGAAGCAACATTTTTGTAAGTAACGGATAAATTTTATTAGACAGACGAACAGCACAGATAAAGAATTTTTTTTTTGTGTGTCTTAAATAACTAATATAAGTTAGCAAAACATTTATATGGAACAAAACGTAGATTTAGTATAAGGAACGTTTATGTTTTTGTCTTTTAAGGGAAGTGGGGTCTGATCAACTCTGCTGGGAAGCCATGAAATTAAATACTGTCTTGTTTTTAAATTCCCGAAATAGTTTTTTTATGGTAAACAACTGATGATCCCTTAAAATAGTGTTAGAAACTAACTAATATAATAACTGTAAAAAATAAATTGACTTATATGAGTGATTTTCCACTGGAAGACTTGAGACTATAAGTTTTTTGTTTTTGTTTTTTTATATATATATTTTTTAATTTTTTTTTAATATAGTTTTAATGGTTGAGAAACTTCCGAGACTATATATATATATATATATATATATATATATATATATATATATATATATATATATATATATATATATATATATATACATATATGATATGAATTTCATCAAAATAGGATTATTTAAAGTTTTTAAGGAGGTTCGGTCCACATAGCTCAATTGGGTAAGGAAGGCACTTAGAGATTCAAGATCACTTCCATTGTCTTCCCCCAAAACTGTTATACACATGATTTAAATTTCATAACAACAGGAAATACTTCCAGCATCAACAAAGTATTCCACCATAGCCCTCTATAGGTGTGAACCTAGAGATACGAGGGCAATTCATTTTCTTCCCAGATAAATTTTACAAAAGAATATTCTTTTAGATTTTATGTAGATTATCAAACCATTTGTATCAATCGGGAACACACACACACACATCACATAAACACACATGCACACATGCATTGCGTTTTATATATAAATAGAGAATATTTCTGCTACCCGTAACTATAAAAGTATAATTTATGTAAATGCATGCTTGTAGCGATTCTATATTTCAAACACAGAAACAAATTATATTGCCCGTTGGCTAGATCATTTTTTCGATTCGGCTACCCTTGAATTATCGTTACTGGTAATTCTCGTAACTTGATTGTTAAGTAATCTTAGTATTCAGAAGAAACGGTCAATTCTTTATCATCCTCAAGGTAATTCTGACATATGACTATTGTATTGGAGTGTAGGAAAATCTGTACGAAAATTACAGGCTGAAGGAAATGACAATCGATCGGATTCCAGTGTCTGTTTGCATACCGCAATGCGCTACATACGGCTATTCTGTCGTCAAAACCTCATCTGAAAATATGATGGCAAATGGTTAATTTAAATTTATTCTTTGCTTAAACACCTGATAATTATAATAAACTTGTAAAGTATGTAACTTTACTTTTTTCATCATTTCAATGTCATATATATATATATATATATATATATATATATATATATATATATATATATATATATATATATATATATATAACCACAAGGCCAGCGCTGAATAGCTAAATAGTGATAATTTTAACACTTATTTCGGCGGCTTGACGTATATATATATATATATATATATATATATATATAAAAGTTTGGAAAACCAAATAAACAATGCGTTTTCTTTTCAAAATAAATCATAAGTTATTTGAAAATCTTGAATCTTCGACGTACAGTCCTATTATATAGTAATAGCCATCTCGTTTCCTTTTTTATTTCTTACTAGTGGAATATTGAAAATTAGTAACAGAAGGCCGCTCGATGTTGTTGACAGTTCAATGTTGATATGTGAGGTTACAGGCTGGCAGCGCTTTCTTAAAATAATGAAATGCAGCCCCACTCTTGAAGCATCGTTTAAATCTTAATATATTTAGAGGTTTAGAAAATCAAATAAACAATGCGGTTTTTTTTCAAAATTAATCATTAGTTAGTTTAAAAACTTGAATTTTCGATCCGAATATATATATATATATATATATATATATATATATATATATATATATATATTAACTTCCTGCACTGAAGATTGCGTTAGCATGAAGCATCGATGTCTGTAGGTAATAAATTATTAATATTTATTTATAAATATTATTATAAGCCCCCTTCACCAAAGGCCGTGCACTCTGAGTGAGTTTAATAACAAGCAGTACAAATAGATTCATGCAGTATCCAAACACAGTTTGTTGATCACTTTAAACTGCTCGTGTAAATTAGCCGCCGACTCGCGATTCACAAAGTTAAATTCCTCCTTAATTATTAGCTATTCCCTCTTGACTACGAATCAGTGGCGATTTGTGATCGGAGTTCGGGCCCGCCGACCGTTGAGAATTAACTTCCTGCACTGAAGATTGCGTTAGCATGAAACATCGATGTCTGTAGGTAATACATAATTAATATTTATTTATATATATATATATATATATATATATATATATATTTGGACAGACAGTTTTTTAAAATATATATATATATATATATATATATATATATATATATATGTGATTTTATGAAGGCTTACCAAAGCATTCCTTTCAAGACACCAATGATCACCATTAAAGATATTTTTTCTTACAAATACTATTTATTCAAATTAAATGTTTTTTCCTACACGTGTTTCACTACCAAGCAGTTACTTGCTTGGTAGATCATCAGGGAAATTAAATGTCTGGAATACTGGTTTCAACTGCCGACAAAACACAATGTGGCGTTGTAATAGTTGAGGTCACTTAAGAAGAGAAGAGGAAAAAAAAAAAAAATAAAAATAAAAGTCAAACTTAAAAAGCAAGGAAGAACAACGATAAAAAAAGAAAGTCCTAGAAAAGTCTTAGAAAAGTAGCTTGTGCATTATTTCTTCCACCAAGCCAACAAGCAAATAATCGGTCCCAAATACATTCAATAAAACCTCAAAATCGGAACAATGTGCGATAATACACTTTCACGTCGGCCGGTACCATGATGAATAAATCCCCCCCCCTCAAGAAAACAAAAGAACTAAATCATTCAAGATACCGCTCACAAGTTACCATTCCAATCCAATGATAGTATGGGAATTCTAAATCCAATTTCTCACAAAGAAAAGTCAACACAAATGTTCGTCCGAGTTCAAAGAGTCTTATTTCAATTGTTGATTTATTACCCTTCGAAATAAACACACGACGAGTTGAATGTCAATCCCGCAGAAAACTCCCTTCCATCAAGAAAAAATCTTAATATAGAAACTATTTATTCAAAATACTGTTTCTAAAAATATTTATTATTAAACCTATTCCTTATAGAAATTAATTATCTAGTGTCTGGGACGTCATTTTACATTTTGGTAAAATATCCTTCATTTAATTAACTGCCGAATTATTATCGTTTTGTTGTTTAACGAAGCGAAAAAAGCCCACCCCGCAGAATTTGTTTTTAAAAAATTATTCATATATCAAAAATAAACTGTTATTATAAAAAGGCCCTCTACAAAAATCTAGTTATTATTTTAAATCATTTAAAATATTTCCTTAACGGCTGACACAGCCGTTTGCAACTCTCTGTGCAGAATATTATTCTATATTCCATAAATAAATGTTACTACGGAATATCGTTATCAGAAATCTATTTTCTATTTTGAAAAAAACAAACAAAAAAAACAACCTTTTTTTTTTAATGGACCGGTTTATTTTTTTGTCAACTTTACGGGAAAATATCACTCTTACTCGTTAAATGACAGGAGACTTTATTATTACTAATTTAAAATCCCGTACAAAATACTTTTTATAAAAATCCAATTGTTTCTATTTTTAGAAATTAAGTCCGTGTCGGCATGCATGTTTTTAAAATTATTTTTTCCTTAATTACTTTTCCCCATTCCTGCCACCAAATTGTTTTATTTATTTTAATCTAATTAAAAACTAATTTAATTTAACCTAATTTAATTAAATAGTGATAGCATCCAGGTTGCTATTTCTTATTTTTCACTTAAAATTACTTGAAATTCCCAATGCATTTCGTATAATATATCTATTTCTGAGAATAAATTGTGATTTATTATTTATTATTCCACTATCTTTTTATATGTAACACAATTTCCCCCCTCTATTCCGCTGAATAAGTATTTACTATAGTTGACTATCACTGGGCCTTATTCCGATAGAATATTCCTACCTTATCACCCCCAACCTAAGTCTCGAGTATCCGCTAATAATTGAATCAAGACATATCTTAGCATAAGTAGGTGTTACTAATTCTCATCCTCCATATTATACACTAATTATTGCCCCAGATAGCCTCAGGAAGTGTCCATCCTGCCTATCTCTGCTGTAAGTTTATACTTCCCCCAATTCCCCCCCTATCCAGGTTTTAGGCTTGATAACAGGTAACGGTTTCTATGCAGACAGCATTGTAGTATTTCCTGCCTAGCGTTCAGTAAATTATTTCTAGATGTCATGATGTGGTACGACTCCAATGCACATAGGTTGCATCTCTTCTTTTTGTTCGGTTTATATTTGTTAGCCCTCCCTAAAATATATATATATATATTGGGATCGACAGTTTTTAAATATATATATATATATATATATATATATATATATATATATATATATATATATATATATATATATTTATATATATATATATATTCGGATCGGAAATTCAAGTTTTTAAAGTAACTAATGATTTATTTTGAAAGAAAAACGAATATTCGGATTGAATTTTTTAAAACTTTATATATATATATATATATATATATATATATATATTCGGATCGAGAGTTTTTAAATATAAATATATATATATAACCTTTAGCCTGACGATTCCCCCCGGGGAGGAAACACGGGAGCCTCTGTGTAGCTTGATTGCCATATATATTTTCATTGCTTACTACCTTGCTTTACTTACGTATCGAGCACTGTTGAAGTAAATACTGAATACTGACACATAAAAATTATATCTCCTTATACTATTTTATGTGGATACATGAAGTACTAATATATATATATATATATATATATATATATATATATATATATATATATGTTTAACTCTAAAACGCGATAATTCCAATTTGTTTAAATTTACACATTAAACCATAAAAAGAACGAGTATATTAAATACAAACATCGGCTAAAACTTTATTTTAATTAAAAGCATGGTAGCTACACTATGAGCTTGGGGTGTAGTCGAGTATTGAAATGCAACACTTTTTGTAGTGAGAGTTTCGTTATTTTGAAAATGGTGTATATGGCGTTTTGCATTCGACATTTTCATATAAGTCTTCACTCTTACCCCCACAGTTATAGCATTGAGAAAAACACCGTCGTCGACTTGCTTGGCCAGAATATGTATACGTCTGACTTTCTTCGGAAAATTTTATCATTAGTGTTGCAGCCTCAATGATGTGCGCTTAGCACAGAAACGCTAAATAATTAGTATAGGCTGTTTTAATATTTATATAATGCTAGAAGCACATCTTATGATACCTTCTTGATATTTGCTTATTGGTTTTGAAAAAGGACATTTTAATAATTAACTGTTATTTGTTGTTCTTTATTGAATTAATTTATTCCCTATTATGTAAAGATAAAAAAAAACGAACAAAAAAGAAAAACACTGTTTAAAATGTATAACTTACGGTTTGAAAAAGGCAATAATTTCAAAATTGCACTCAACTGCACTTAAATTATTTCTGTAAAATTAAAGTAATTTTTCAAATAAAATCATTGTAGATTGTTTTCCCTGTCAATCTGTCATAGAATGGTGTTTTTGTTTAATTAAGCGACAGCACGTATGTATAGTAAATGTGTGTTTAGTTTTATTTAATTTTGTTTACGTGCGAATATTTATATTTGATTTTACTCGAATAGCTTCATAGACTTCTCATAGAACAGAAAATGGCCATAGTGAACCCTATAACGACGCGGATTGACGATCTGGCTTGTACCAAGTTCGAATAAGGTCGGTTCCAAACTTTTAATTGTGAATGTTAACGACCTTCACATAAACACACCTGTAAGTACCTGATACGACAAAGTATCGGGGAAAAATACAAACAACAGAATCTAATATTTCAAGTCGGCTACTGTGATTACTTTCTTTTAATTATTTAGCAGTACGCGCCTCAAATACCTTCTAATACTATTACGTTTTTAGGTATTTCAGCAGTATTTAGTTCAAGTCGATATTAAAACAATAGTCTCAGCTAATAATTATAAGGACATAACTCATTTGATGAATTGATTATTAGACACCCATACGTATATACACGCTGTAGAACCATGAAATTTATGACTAAAACTATTAATACAATTATCGTGATGATAGACCATTCATTGATAAACAGCATTTTTGCTAACGCGTTACTTCTCATTAAGACCTAAACGTCACTCACGGACAAGGGTTAATGGTTTGGTTCATATTTATGGCGACACAAGCAATTTGCATATCGCAGAAATTGTTGGATCTGGGGTTAGTAATACGAATTTACTGTTAACATTTATAAAACAGTAACGCAATGACTAATTCGACAACATTCTTATTTTCGCTCGATGTTAAACAAAATGGACGACTTCAACAAGATATCTCTACGACGTTTTCCTAATAACATTGACGAAATCCGTATCAGGTTCTCGCATCAACAAATACATGATGAAAATATTTGTAAGCTAAATGTTTTTAATAAATAAAACGAACGTAATAACTCTTTTAATTACTTTATTTATTGTAATAATTTAAATCATTTAAACCTAAATAGTCTATCTTTTACATTAAATAATTGTTTGCTAAACACCCTTTGCATAAATGAAAGGAATGCGACTTTTAAGCTAACGGTGGAGATATAATTATATTCATGATGTTATTCGATTTTGGAACAATTCATTTACATATGGATAACATCTAGACTGTTGACCGCCAGCGACACCAGATAATTCGACAATTTTATTAAATGAGTGCATGAGGTGATAGCGTATGTAAAAACAAAGGTACGGGTGTATTATTGTATAGACTAGCGGAAACCCATGGATATTCTACGATGCTCTCTATATCAATTTGTATACTTTACGGTTGAAATTACTACATTATTCTATTGGTTTCTGTCGTATAATCACATTTTGCTTACGTATACGTAGACATATTGTTTCGCAATATATTCCTTGGAGGCGGCACATTATGTTAACAATTTTGTAGAGTTGATCAACAACTTGAACGCAATTTTAAGGGTTTAATAATACTTTCTTTAGAGTCTTTTCTTTATAGTATACACTATACATACATAATTTCCCCCCCAAAATGGAAAATCTCATCCGTTACGTACCACTAGCGACTTCCTGTCTTGTGAACCAATACTGAACTTTTACTATCTAATAGTATTTTCCACTAGTCCAACATTATATTTACTCTAACGTTATGTGGGAAAATACCGGTTTTAACGTTATTTTTACACAGCATCATATAATCCTGCTTTATTTGTCCCTTTTTAACGAATATATATGTATAACATATCAATTTTGAAACCAGCTTAAAATCTTTGAGAAGTGATACGGGATCTTTACAAATCTACTACGAAAATCCCAAAAGTGACCATGCATCCATATTCACAAAATAGCTCAAATATACACACCCAAAAAAGGCAAAACCTTCACTCAATTAGAAAATCCAGATAGATAGATCCTCTTCATCCCACTGGTCCCTTTTTCACAATACCTCTGAATACTATCTTGATCTTATAATAATAAAATAATACTGACAATGTGGATATTTCCGTAGAATATTCACTATATTCAAATAAGAGACGCTAACGACGTAAGATAAAAAAGAGAGAACATAAAATAGTGATTCTTGAGACGTCTATAGCAGAAGAACGAACGAAGAGAGAAACAATGCGCTAAAAACAAAATCAAATTAGTGAGCTGGCTTTCCTGGTCTTTTGGCCGGGATCAAAGTGTAGTACCTGTTCTGATGGATACTGCACCCCATAGACTGGTACCCTCTTGTCCTTCGCGGCTTGATTCCGCCGGTCTGTGGGTTTGTCCTGTAGGAGGTCCACCCTCCCAGGCTTTGCTTCCCCTCTTTGGGGAGGAGTAAGTTTATTGCTTACTGCCTGAGGCGCTCCTATCGGGGAATGCCGACGGGGGCTGTCCAGGCAATTTTTAAAGGCCAGAGTGCTCAACTTCTCGGGCGCTGGCTTTTCAAATCCCACTTTCCCGACCTTGTGTCACATCTTACCTTGTGGGAGGAAGATACATAAATAGTGTGGTTTAAGATTAAGAGTAGACGGATATGCCATTGCCCCGGCTGATTGAGAACTATTTGACTTTGAAAAAATTCAGAAAAGTTGGAAGACCGTAAAAAAAATTAACTTCGAGTCTGGTTTCATAAATAAATGTTTTCAAGTTATAGAGCAACTCTGAAACATTGCTAACATAAAGTGTCAACCCAAAAGACTAAATTGCAATAAAATATTCCTACGCCTAAGTAAGCAAAATTTGATCATACGGCAGAAAGCACTAGAATTATGTACTAATAAGTAGAATGCATGCAATATCTGCCCTTCTGTAAGGAGTACGTTTTTCTCGCCAAAAAAGGGAACAACTGCTCCCTGATTCGGCTTATAATATTGTCATTGGCAGAGAAAGCTTAGTCGTAAATCTTTCAGATAGACGGCAAAACTAGAAACATATACTTGCCATGTAAAGGTCATTTATATCATGTATAAATATATGCATCTCTTATTTTGAATAATCATCCCATTAAAACGTTTAATAAAAACACTGTATATACAGGGTGAGGCAGAAGTAGGTGGACAGTAAAAAACATTTGTTTAGAAATCACTCATACGTACAATTACATGTAATAACACAATTATATTAATGAAAATTAAATGTTATTTATCAACGCAAGTGTTCAAACTGTTTTCCTGCTTGATTTACACAGCTTTGAAGTTTGCCCTATCGCTTCGACAAATATGTTTTTTACTGTCCACCTACTTTCCTTTGGCTCACCTTATATATATATATATATATATATATATATATATATATATATATATATATATATATATAAAGACTTCGACATTTGAACTATTACCGAATCAACATCTTACGTATTCTAACTTCTACTAGCGATAAACATGTCGCTAAAAAAAAATGTCTTGTATCCCTGACGAAGACGTATTACGTCGAAAATTTGGGACTACTTTAAATAAATTACTATTTATTTAAAAAAAATGCATTCTTAGGCTTCAAATATCTTTCTTATATATATATATATATATATATATATATATATATATTGGACAGGGGTTTTTAATGATAAATAATATAAGCTGTCCAATGTACGTTATAATGCAATTCCTTTCCACTTGATATATGTAAAACTCTTAACGCGGCTGACTAGGTTTGAACGCCTAATCTGACATAAATAAGGTGTATTTCTCTACTCGTCTTGTCAAAATTAGAATTAGGTTTGTCCGTTAGATCATTCTGAATTTAGTTAAAGGTGACTCGTGTTCCGGAGTTCGAATGGTTCGAGCGGTTTGAACAGTTATCTCCACACTGAAGATTCTGCAAGAATCAAATGTATAAGTATGTGGTTAATAATTAAATTATTAAATAATCCTATATATATATATATATATATATATATATATATATGTCAATGCATCACCACCAACGACACATTCACACATCCAGGCAACAACATCCAACTTAATCCTCCCCTTTCTCACCTGCGATAGCCCCAACGTGGTTTAGCGTATATACTGCATCAGATGCACACATGCAACTATGTTGGGGAAACAAGCTTAGAGTTCCGCAAACGACTCAACAACCACAAACAAACGATTAGGGACAATCCCACACGATACCCAGTAGTCGAGCATTTCAATCTCCCGTAACCACTTTACAGACGACATTAAATGCATCCTCGTAGCCTCCAAAATCAGATCACTACAACACAGACGAAAATATGAGAAAAAAACTCATTCTGAAACGAAACACGCATACCTCAGAACTAAATATAGATCTGGGACTTCTCAACAGTTATTATTTCTACACACATACGAACTGGCCGACAACATTTTCCAACATGCGAAGAACAAGTGGGTGTTACGGTGGGGTGCTAACATCTTTCCACTTTAAGAGTCCCAATATCCACTTTTTAGTTTGTTGTTTTTCATTTTTTTTATATGCCAGGTCCACCAATAAATTGTATTCATTCATCTTTCTATCCACTCTATCTCTCTCGCTCTCAGTTTCCTTTTCTCTCTCTCTCTCTCTCTCTCTCTCTCACTCTCTCTCTCTCTCTCTCTCTCTCTATATATATATATATATATATGTGTATGCGTATGTAACCGTGTGTGTACGTATGTGCATGTATATACCTATACACATGTATCTTCCTATGTCTCTCCCCCTCTTTGTCCACATGAATATCCGTGTATGTGTGAGTACGGATATGTGTGTATGTGTATGTATGTATATATTTATGTATATGTATGTGTATATATTGGTGTATATGTGCGTGTGCATGTGTATATGTGTATGCATGTGTGAGAGGTGTATGCGGATATATACATGTACCCATATCCACAGTATTTTCATTTTTCATGTTTCGAAGTTCACAAACTCCAAGTGTACTAAAAAACCCAGCCCCACTCTGAACTTTCCATGACTCTAGCAAATTAGCCTGTCTCCCCTATTCGCCTCATCCTCTCTCTTTTACTTATGTGTATATGTGTGTCTGTCTGTGTGTGTGCGCGTGTATAGGTAAGCTGATATACGTAGTTGAACATACTGATGTGTATGTATATTGGCGTGGGTATGTATAAACACCAGTTCACTTGTGTATCTATCTATATATTCATTTATTTACATTCATTCATATCCGGGTACATTGGAATCATGTTTATGACCACTTGACTATTGCCTCTCAGCTATTAGGGACAACTCCTGCTCCCATTCTACCACCACCCACTTCCCATCGTACACACACAATCCCCCATTACATTGACGAAGACCGAAGGATTGCGGTCGAAAATTGTGTTCCCCATTTTAAGAAAAACTTCTAAATTTGTTAATACATAAGGGACAATTGATATACCTAGACGTCAAAAAATAGAAAATAAATAAAGATACATTAAAAAATATATACCTTTCACATTAGTGTATATTATATATATATATATATATATATATATATATATATATATATATATATATATATATATATTAATGTAAGCCTTCTGATGACGGTCGAGAGATCGAAAGCGCTCGAGAGATGCCTGATGAAAAAATACTCGGAGTCACAATGTTTAAACTAACACCCGAACACAGAAAACTGGCTTGCCGCGTCGAGAAATTAACAAGAAAAATTACAAAGAGGGAACTTTCCATAGTCTTCAACGAGGCCTGACCTAATAATGATTTGCTGCCAATATATATATATATATATATATATATATATATATATATATATATATATATATATATATATATATATATATATATATATATATATATATATATATATATATATATAAACTGGAAGCATACCAATCCCAAAATAGATAAAATTATTTCCTCGAACAAAATAGTTTTGCATCATTAGGTTGTTTTCCCCTATACGAAGATTAAATTAAAATATAATGTCACTCAACCTAAAGTTGATCTTTAGAAAAAAATGACATTCGGGGAATCTGGATCAAATTAAATGCAAATTTGAAATATTTCAATTTTCAAATGAGAGGCTGTGCATATATTATACCTATAAAATTCTTCAGAATCTTAATAGAACTGACATTTATTATTTTATGTCTTATACATACTGTTAAAATTTCACAAAAATCTTATGTAGCTCAATCTTCACGAAGGGTTTCCACTTCTCTTTGCCCTATTTACATAACACTAAACTAAACTAAATTTAACCCACATTCCCCACCCTTACGCCTAAAAATTCAAAATGATTGTTTGATAAGTTTAGGAGCGAATCATATACATAGAAATATATAAACCTATACACATACATAACTTATATATATATATATATATATATATGTAAATATTAATTGTTTTATATATATATATATATATATGAGAAAATGAAAAAGGAAAACCAAAAAATGGATGTTTTTTATGTGTACATCAACGTTTCGTCTTTATTTATAAGACTTCATCAGGATGATAATATAGAGAATAAATGTCATGCAAGTACAGATACATGTAGGGTAGACATATTGGGAGGAAAAATAAAATGAAATAATGGCCACTACTGGGTGGACGTCCGTACTTGTTGGAGAATAAAAATATGTCTACCCTACATGTATCTGTACTTGCATGACATTTTTTCTCTATATTATCATCCTGATGAAGTCTTATAAATAAAGACGAAACGTTGATGTACACATAAAAAAACATCCATTTTTTGGTTTTCCTTTTTCATTTTCTCATCACGTCGGATTACCTTCATCCTTCTCTTCCGATATATATATATATATATATATATATATACATATATATATATATATATATATATATATATATATATATAATTATACACATTAATATATATATATATATATATATATATATATATATATATATCCTAATTATATCTAGATACATAAGAAGGGTTACATGGCGTTGGCCGGATTGCGAGGAAAACGCTACTTAAAAACCTATAGTAGAAACAAGGGTAACGTTTATAGATACAGAGAATAAAATACAGGAAAATGCCCTATAGATCTACCGAAAGGGAGGGAGGATGATAGATCAAAACGAAACTATTGGAAACTATTTGAAAACGACTCAGATAGACCAACGGATAACAAATAAAGAACAATACACGGACTTCCTATGCGTCTGTGGACGGAAATCTACCTCCCAAAAAGGAATGAAGATTCATCGAAGGAAGATGGAATGTGCTTCTCACCCAATAACTCCTAAGCAGCGCTCTGTTATCACAGATAAGACGTTAGAAAACCAAGACCAGGACGCAATCCACAGTGCCGATTATATCCATGCAGTTGCGCCAGAGAGTGAGATGAAACTTCCCAGAATAAGATTCCCACCGGCCAGCAGTTCGGAAGAATGGTGCTTCTTGACCATACAATAACCAATGCACTACATAAAGAATTAGATAGAAAGAAATATGATAAACGGTTGGAAAAATGTGGTCATGTTATATACCGGATTTGTATGGTATTCTATGGTGAAAAAGGGAAATTTACTAAACCATCAGTCACGAAAAACAGACGACAGGGAAAACTTAAGAAATAAGGTGGCCCTGGGCAAAAAAAAATCACATGGTGATATAATATAAAGTGCCCACTGTATAGCTATCTCTGTAGAGGAAAACATTTTTTTATTTAAAATTATTCATGAATTATCTCCCTTGAACTATTTTGATAATTTAGGAATGTTATTTATCTAAGTATTTATTTATATTTATTTTATTTATTTATTTAGCTTTTTATTTTATTAATTTTAATTTATTTATTTATAAAAAAAATTCTCTTCGATATATGAAAACGTTTTCATACAACAAAGACGTAAGACGCTCAGCCGTTAAAAACAAAAACAAAAACCGACGAGATACTGAATCATCAAACGACACGTGAGACGCTAAGCCGTTGACAAGTCAATAGTTTTGATTTCATTGAATCGAAATACGATTTAGATAGTGGGGCCTTACATCAGTGAGGGGGCCGATACGCAAGAAAACAGTCGAGAGAAAGGCCCTGAAACGGTACGTATTCTCTCCTGATGACCCGACAATGTCTGTATCCTTAAATGAAGTATTCCATCAGAAAACAGCCGATGAAATATATATATATATATATATATATATATATATATATATATATATATATATATATATATATATATATATAATTTATTTTGATACTGCATATTACATATTTCAGCAATGTACCGCGGTTTCATCCAAAAGGGCAGATTTAGAAATCTTTAATAAATCTCTGTGCCCAGTGGAATCATCGGCAAGCTGAAATGATTGTAGTCACGTCCCGATAGAGAATGGCGTCAACAATGACAGAAAACGGTGTATCTCTGAGGGGGTCCCCGAAAAAATCCGGTGTTGGATAGTGATTAACTAAGACTTAAGGGAGATCGATGTTAGTTCGTGAAGCTGTTTCTTTCAAACAACAATATCTTCTGTCATCAGCTCGCTTCATAGCGAGTTTCTGCTACTGTTCCGATAGCTAGTCTCATTCTGTTTTATATTTGTCATGACCCTTTTGTTTTCCACAAATAAATGCAACATAGTTTATTAGACTCTTTGGTATGTCTACAATCTATGTTTTTAATTCACTAAAATCCGTCGAGTAATGTGTGCAACTCATAGGGACAGTTATTTTGACGCCGCATTCGACCGATCTTGCTTTTTAAAAAAAAACATATATATAACTCATTCGTCTCTATTTAATGTCTACTTTCTAGGTTCGAGATCCCATAAAAATCCTACCGGTATTTTTTCAATCCATAGCCACATTCCAAATTTTATAAATAAGTATTAATTTATGCATCAATGGGGGACATTTATTTTCAAGGGGGGTTGGCCTCTTTTGATCCCCTAAAAATACAACACACATACATTATGTTCTCCCTTTTATGTCAACTATCGAAATTCCATTTTTTTTGTTAATTTGTTCAGTGTGTTTTAATTCAATGAGTATATTCATTTTGAAAAGGCATTTGACCCTCTCCCCTAAAAAAAATCAATCGTAAATAATTAGACCCCCCAATCATGTTTACTACATATGTTCCTCATTTCATAGAAATCTGCCCAGTCTTTGAATTCATGGGTATATTTATTTTCAATGGCGGGGGCGGGGGCGGGGGCCTTTTGCTTGTCTAAAAAAGTAAAACAAACATAACTCATTCAACTCCATTTTATGTCTCTAGTTTAGAATTTCATTAAATTCTGTCCAGTAATTTCTGAATCTTTAGATACATTTACTTTTTATAGCGAAACGTTCATCCCCTTTTGCTCCTTTCATAAATTTATCAAACGATAGTCATAAGACTCCCCTCGATGCCTATTATGTGTTACTTAATAATAGTGTGTCCCGTAGGTTTTGTAATCAATGCTTACATTTATTTCAAGGCAAATAGGGGCGTTCTTACTAAAAAATAAAGCGAACATAACTTAAAATATATTCAGTGATACGTGATTGAATTTATACACTTGTGATGATAAGGCGTGGGGCAAAAACATCCCACACACTAGAATAACACCTATAGAATCTTCACCAGATTTCTTCCAATACAGTCCGTCCAAAGGTTTCCGGCTTGTCTAGACCCGAAAACAAACACGATGATGTCTAAATGGGAGCGGTGTTGACTTGTGGTTATCCGTTCGTGACTGTGATCTTTTGATGCTACTCCATTGCGACACTGGCTGTAGTCTCAATTATGTGATTTAAGTCAGTGCTACAACGAAGTGATTTTCTTTTTAAAAAGTAACAAGTCTAAGTCAGCAACATGCAGTAATATTTTTTTGTGAAGTCAAAATAGTACTGGAATTATCAACATGAGACCAACAAATCGCTTTCCGACCGAACACAAAACAATAGCTTACCAGTCACGTTGTAATTAAATACCCAATTCCCCGATTCTCACATTGGCATTAATTTATATAGACATCATTTTCCATGGAGTTAACCACCCAGTGCGTTCCACTTGAATCTTATCAGCTGTTAATCGCAATATATAAAAAAAAATGATTGTCCGAGAGATCCATAGAGTTAATTTGACATACATTCCATGGACGCTTAAGTGGGTCGCTTTCACAGCATGCAGGCTTTTTTCTGAGATACAAATACATTTTTCCATTCCAAGTGGAAAAAAACTCTCAAGTCTGGGTTGCGAAAGTATTTTTTGCACTACAAACCCACAAATCGATCACATGCATTCATGGACCCTTACTAAGCATGCGCCACGCTGCACATTTACAGTGCAACCGTAAGTATTTTCGACCTCTCAACCTCGTGATCAGCACCGGCGTAATTTAACTTCTGCACGACTTGTTATCTCCCTTGATTTTGACTTGTCGAAATATGCACACGAGAATGCTCTTACGCGCGTGAAGATTAGTAAGACCCTCCAGGGTTTCAGGGTTACATTTGAATGCGGTTGACATCGCCACGTTGACGTGTTCATTAAATGCGACCTGCAGTACAAGTTAGACGACGTGTTAAACGATGCGAAAACAGTCGTTGGAAGGCGGCTGAAAATCACTTTAATTAATCAAATCTTCTTGCTAAATAGCTTCCAACTGTTCGACGCTTGCGTAAATTTACTCAACTTTCATTAGGAACATGGACGCTGGCGTTTTAATCTATATTTTATTCCTTTTGTTCGACTCCATCTTTAATTGTGAAGACATTTATTCTAATGAAATAAGAAATATTGAAGAGGGTGTCATTTCGCGCCCCCGTATACACAGATTGAAAAGTGGTTTTTGTTTTGTTATACATCTTATGTTGAGGATATTAGTTTATGAGACAGTAGATTATGTGGTCGAGCAATCGCTTTCTTATAAATGACAATCGAGACCGGTGGAAATTCCACTGTGCCTTCTACATCAAGATGTATAATTTACTGTTAATGATAAGATTCCTTTTGAAATGCTACATGTTTCTCAGAGTTAATGCTATTAAGAAAAAAAATGACTGTTATTATCTAAACATATTATTAAAATATTCATATAAAGTCATAGAATTACATGAGTAATAACACTTTTACTATGTATAAATTATTAATATCATTTCTGATGACCTAAAGACGAAAAATACACCTACCGTTTACTTTTTGATTTAGAGTAAAGGTGTTTCGAATTTATTTCCGGTAGCGGGGCAAATCTGAGGTTGTTATCTGATTATCTCTTTGCTTTCTCGCTTTCCCGCACTACTTGAAATGGTTTCGTCTTAGATAAAGAACAAGACACGTGTTTTATTCGCTAATTTTCTTGTGACGGGATGGGTTTATATTTATTTATATACAAATAAATACACATTGGGTTTTAGTCTCGGGTGCAGGATATATACAGGGTGTTGCAGCAAAATGCAGTCGCTACTGAGATCTACCGGGAGGTGCCGAGGAGCGTGGTTGAGCCCTGGGCGGACAAGATCGCCACCGGACCCCCCTACGTCTTCTAGCAGAACTCCGCTCTTCCACACAAGGCCAAGACGACCCAAGCGATGTATATATATATATATATATATATATATATATATATATATATATATATATATGGTTGAATGTCAGAGAACTTTCTCGTTTGTAAATCTTCTTCGTTAGGTTCTCGAACCGTCGAGCTATCCTTCTGGTTTCAGGTGGCAGTCCCTAGAGTATTGCCCCGATTGTTATTAATTCGGCCATGCGGGGAAATACTCTACGGACTGCCACATGAAAAAGAAGGATAGGTCGACGGTTTGAGAAACTCACGAAGGAGATTTACAAACGAGAAAGTTACGTGACGTTCAGCAACGCTTGCTTGGATAACGACTTGCTGCCTAAGTATACACACACACAGACACACACACGCACACACACATATATATATATATATATATATATATATATATATATATATATATATATATATATAACTTATTATTATTATTTGATGAATGCACGTGTACTATTTTACTATAATACTATATATTGTGTATAGATTTCCAGTATTTACTTCACTAGTAAAATATGAAAATATATTTATTGCAATTAGCCCACACAGAGTTGTTCGTGTTTTATCCCCATATGGAATCGTCTGGCTAAATGCACAGATTTCTTTATACTGTTTGTTTTTATAGATTAACATGGATAACAATCTAATAACATTCGTTTTTTATGTCTCTTTCATGGGTGAATGTTTTCATTCTTATATCGAAAAAAGGCCTGACGTACCTTTCCTTGACATCTCTTTCTTTCTTTTATTTAGATACAGCGCATAACTTTTTTGAATAACAGTTTATATTCAAGATTAGAATACTTAATTTTCTATTGTTTTTTTTTGTTATTAATTGATACTTTAGATGTTGATTAATTTCGTGTTTTATTTGTTTTATTTTATTTGTTTATTTATTTGTTATGTATGTGTTTATCCTAGAGTAAAGTTTATTCTATGTTTACAATTGATTGCTATTTTGCTTCCACAGTTTAGTAAGTTTTATGGATCTTTTAAATTAAATATTTAAAGCTTTTCGTTCAAACATAATCTACAAGGGTCGTTTAAATATCTACATGTACTGCCCCATCTTTTAATTTTTTCGCTTAATTATTGGAAAGCGTCCGCTTTCCTTCAGTTCCCAGTAATGGTTCGCTAGTGATGTTTTGAATCGACGTATTTTTCTTCCTGCTTGTGTTTTTATAGTTGTTATATCTGGATTTAACATCAGGGTGGGTTACATCCACGTAGTATTTTTTGTTTTTCGGTTTTTTCTGTGAAATATTATGGCTTGGTTAGGCAGTTATTTTGTAGCCGACAAAGTGCACGAGTTCTACAGTTAGTTTTTCTTTTCATTATTAGCCTTTTTATTTCTATTTGGGTTGGAATTTTTTTATGGAAATCGCGTCAGACAAGGCATGAAGCCACTTGATTTAAGGAACTAAAAATGAAATAAAATTATCAGGTCAAGATCAGAAACTAGCTAACGATAAATGTTAGACGGATACATTCCAAACCAAGAAGACAGCAATTTTTCCCCTTTTGTCAGAAACATCGCTAATGAAACGTGACGACTAAAAGATCAAATTTAGAAACAAGAGTTACAAGGCTGGCAAAAGTAAACACAGGGTCAACTGTCTATTCTCCTGAAATTATTACTATTTCTAGTGGTTATATTATTTGTAGTGTTGCTATACGCATTTTGCTATTTTCTTTTTCTCTACTATTTCGTTATATTTCTAAGTTTTCGCAGCAATTGTATAACAGTTTTAAGCTATTTTTTACTGAATATGTTGTGCATATTGTTAGTTACAGGAAGTTTTTTTCAACGAGATTTAATAATTTCTTGCTAAGTTCAGTTTTTAGCATCTGGTTATAGGAGGGTGTACACCAGATTATATTTCTCTGTCTTCAATTATATTTTTATTATAGTTATTGGTATATATTTAATCTCAATATTTTACACCCACTATTTTTGACTATGTTATAAATGTTGCTTTACATCTAAACAGTGAGTTATTTTTATGTTAGCTAACACATCTACTCTTAGGCCTAAATTGTTTATTTTCATATGTATAATTCTCTTGAAGTTTTCACCCTTGTCTTTGTTGGAATCTCTTATTATATAGGCAATCTATTATCTCTATATTGGCTGATATCTGTCTCATCAAATATATTTATGAGAGTATATAGAATAAACACACTAACAAGATCCGATACCTCTGCAGATCAGGGCACCAATGGTCAAATCAAACGAGTTTGTCATATTAGTTTTTTATCCATTGGTCATTATCATTAATTAAAACCGATTTTCTACATTTTTTATAATCTGAATTTCACGATTAGATATGTAGGTATATATCCCATCATACAGCAAGGCGACGTTGAAGAATTATTTAGCTATAAATGGATACAAATCAAAGATGTCAAATTGTAGGATGGTATATTACTTTTTATTTTCGATATTATTCCACCGAGTGATTGCTTCGGCAGTTTTAACCCAATGGTTTATTTCATGATCCTTTTTTATTTGCTTGTAAATTCTAGAGAGAATTGTTTTACTAATCCTTCATATTTCGGGTTTGGTGGGATTCATTAACCGATTACTAGGGTTAGGGTTAGGGTTAGGGTTAATATAACTTTTGTGGTCTTTTAATAAGATATGAGCTTCCTTAAGTTTTGATTTACCTACTTTGTCGTGAATTTTTAGTTTATCGGTGTTTTGTTTACTTTCCGCATTTATTATACTTACGTAGTTGCATATATTTGCATTTAGTTGTTTGTAGTTTTTCGTAATGTTTTATGTTTCATGTAAATAATTTGTTGTACACTTGTTCATTTATTTTATAATGATTTCTAGATTTATCAGCTTTTACGAAGATGTTATTAGAGTTGCTTATGTTGCTAACGACGTTATGTAATTGTTGTTGAAAATTATTATGTTTTTCTGGAATTCTAAATCTTTAATTGTATTTAAAAAGTTCATTTTCGAAGTTAATCGTAAGTTCTATTATGTGTGCGGTTTTTAAAAAAAACTTTTGAATGCGTAGGATTCTTTTGTATATAAGTGTTCATGTCTATTAAGGAAGAAGTGAGCTTGGCAGCTGATTCGGCGTATTAGTTCGTCTGTTGGGAGGTGACAGTGGTTAAGTGGATAACGACACAGACTGAAGACCTGGGTGTTGTAAGTTCGAATATTTTATTCGTGGGTTCGAATCTAATACTAGACAATTGTTCGTTTTTTTTTGTAGCATTCTAGCTATTTCCTGGGAGGTGACGGTGGTTAAGTGGATAACGACATGGACTGGGTGTTCCAAGTTCGAATCCAGTCGGTTCCACAGTACCACTTTCACTTAGGGATGTTGGCAACATTCTCGTGGACCTTCCCGTAAGTACCCGATGTCTTTCCAGAAAGATTTCTAACTAGAAAAACATCAAGGGAACTGATGCCAACACCAGAATCATCTGATTCACACGAAAGAAGAAGTTCGTCTGTTTCTCTAATTAATTTAATAACTTATCCATGTGTGCTAGGTATTAGGATGTTTTACGGTTAACCTTTTCAGTATTTATTTTTACAGGTGCTAAAATAAATTCGAATGAAAGTGCTCAACAACTTGAGGAGCTATGAATTATCATTTCGTGTATACACGTATACTGTTATAATATTATATGCTAAATTATGTATAGATTTACAGTATGTACTGAATGCACAATACGCGAATAGAAAATATAGTAAAATATGCACATATATTCATGGCAATTAAACTTCACAGAGGCGTCCGCGTTTATTCCACATCGAAAACAGCCGGGTTAAGTGCACAGGTGTTAGTGTTTGTTTTTATATATTCACGTGGTTTAAACTTCAGCCAATTAAGGAATAGGATTCGTTGTGAGTTATTTCCTACAGTCTCATGTTTTTATTGTATATATATTTTAATTGAATATATATATATATATATATATATATATATATATTTATTTATATGATTATTTTTATTCATACAGACATGTACAAAAACTACGACACTGACATGTCAATGTTATCGATTAACAGCTGTTAGACACTGATATCTCATCAGGTAGAATTAAAATCCGATCCCTTCCTAAGATTATGTTTGAATTTATATATATATATATATATATATATATATATATATTCGTATATTCGTATTATTATTCATATATATATATATATCTTCGATGTGGGTGGAGCACTCTCAAGTACGAAATGACGTCTTTTACAGAAACAAACAAAAAAAAGTAAATATAAATGAATAACAAATCATTTAAAAAACGATAGATATTTCGTATATCTAAACATCTAAATAATAAGCCTTGACGTAGGTCAGTCACAGTTCTAACCACGATGTTGATGCGTTAATTGTGTCTAGCCACACTGACGAGTGTTTAGAAGACTAAAAACGTTCCTTTGGATAACAAAATTATCTCTCTCTCTCTGCATATATATATATATATATATATATATATATATATATATATATATATATATATATATATATATGTATGTATGTATGGAAAATGAAAAAAGAAAAGCCAAAAATTATATTATTTATGTATTCATGAACGTTTCGTCTTTAATGTAGACTTCGTCAGGATGAAGAAACATTCACAAAAATCATACAGTCATTAATGTTGATTTGAATAAAGACGTTTGAGTTTCGGCATGACTGTGAATTAAAAAAGGCAAAAATGAAAAAAGGCGATGTTGGTTAACCTGTTATTAGAAATAAAAAAAAAAATATATATATATATATATATATTGGTGTGTGTATGTGTTTAGTTAATTTTCTAATATATGTACCTTGCTCATATTCTAAAATATTAGCCCCAAAACATAACATCAGAAACTTCTTGTTGACGTCAAATGCGATTTCTGTAGTGAACATCTTGGACATTTTTTACGCCCACTGAATACGCGTATGTTTGTTGATTTAGTAAGGATCATACTTACCGTCTCTTCAAGGATTCGACAGCGCTTTACCTCGAAGCAGAACCAGTACGATGCAATTTTAACATGACAAAAGCCGATGTTTGAATGTAAAAGTGTGAGTGACGTTTTGGAGTCATAGATGACCCCAGTTAACGAAATCATGTGATTTCCCCGCAACTATAATTTTTCGTCGTTCTGGCACAACCTCAAGCTAAGAGTACGGGTAAAAGGCGCAGTAGGCAATGGGCGGGAGCGCCGAATGTAGGGAGGTGTCACGACACAGGTTATCTGATTATTTATATGTGTTTCTTTCTCCTTTTACGCGCGCACGCAAGTAACCCGGTTAAATAAACAACGGTTTCTCTCTAAATTTGCCTCTGTGACTTCTTAAAAAATAAACATCGGCGTCCGAGTGATTGTATTCATACAATATCAAATGCCTGGGTTCTCGACGTCGACAATGGGTGTATAAAGGTTTATACACGCCACTGAAAACCTGAACCTGTACACAATATGGCTGCACTTGTGATACCGAAGTATGTTCTCACTTCTATGTATTTCTGAGATACATTGATTCTCATTCGTTTATCAGGTCTTGGCATATCGAGTTTTTTGCTGTTCTTGCTGTTCTCATCTCACGGAAAATATTTATTTCGCTAATTCACCCAAATCTAAGACTTCTGCGAGACCTTTTTTTACTGATGGTTGACCGCCTATCAAAGCCCGGGCCCCACCCGAGTAAAAGCGTAAAAGAGATAGTAAGTTGGGCGATGATCACCCCCACGAGAGGACCGGAAATAATGAGTAAAATAGGCCGGATGTTACGTAAAACGAATTGATTATCCAAGAGGATGGCTCAACAAGTAGTTGTTTATATTAGACTTGAAGACGATAATACTGTAGTCAGTTGGAAAGCAGATTAGTGGTACCTTGTTTTACAGATGAGGTGTTCATTGGATGGGTGTTATAGAAAAGGATCTCTGTTCATGGCACTTCCGTTTAAGAAAGAAGGAAAAGTCCGTTGCTGTTGCTGTAGCTAGTCGAAATTCTGCGGAAAATGTTTTAAGGGTAGGAGGGGACAAGGGTGGGAGCTCAGTCGGGCACTTATCTTAAACATAACAGTAAAGTAGAAGGAGGCTAACAGCATCTCTTTTGTGTGAAAGGGGCTGTAAGGACGAGAGGAGATCACCTCCCTACTCTATTGCGAAGTCGATTTTGCTTTCTGTCAAGACAAGAAAGAGTGCTGCCAGCAATACATCCCTATACGTTTCAACAGTACTCAATCTAAGGACGTATCTGGCTCTTATACAGGTAGAGGATTGCGTCAAGAATCAGCTACTTTCGGTAGAATGACCCAACAATTTTCCCAGCAACTTTGGCTATTAATATGATGTAAGTCCTCCATTTCAGGTATGGGCTGAAAGTCAGTCTTAGAAGCTTATCAAAGAAAGGGGCTTCCTCGAAGAGAGAGAGAGAGAGAGAGAGAGAGAGAGAGAGAGAGAGAGAGCTATTTATTTCGACTGGAGAGAAGGGATGATCCGAGCGTTGGTGGTGAAAAGAGAGAAGTCTGATTTTAGAGGTATTACAAGTAACAAGCTACTTCTTTCCTCCATAGCACCACGTGCTCCAAGTCGGAAGAGATAGATAGATAGATAGAGAGAGAGAGAGAGTTAGAAAGATCTTGAGCATCAATGCTCTTCAAAGTGCTGCCATAAATAATTGTGTCGTATGCATAGATTAATACGAATGATTTCAGAATATGATTTAGAAGATCATTTATGAAGATCAGGAAGAGGGTTGGGCCTAGAATGGATCCTTGAGGCACACCAGCATTGATATTACGTGCTTCGGACTTTTGCCCGTCAACAACTACTTTTATAGACTTATCAGAGAGAAGGGATTTGACGATTGAGAGCACATTTATATATATTCTATAAGCTAACAAGTTTGTGGAGCAAACCTTTGTGCCAAACCCCATTTAAGGCCTCTGATATATCAAGTTATCGCCCTAGAAATGAAACCCCTGTCGATAGATTCATTTATCCTGTGCAATATCACAGTCAGCACATCAGCTTTAGATCTTGCAGGACGAAATTCATATTGCTTTTAACTAAGAAGATTGTTTTCACTGAGGTGGTTGACAGTTTCTTGATTTATTACAGATTCAAGCAACTTTCTCTTTGAAATGCTGCCATAAATAGTTGTCGTCTTCATAGATGTCAACAAATGATCTCAGAATATGATTTAGAACATTATTTATAGAGATCTTGGAGAAGTTAGGTCGAGAATAGATCCTCGAGACCCGCTGATATTGGTGTTATGTGCTTCGGACTTTTGCCCGTTTACAACTACTTTTAAAGACCTATCGGAGAGGACGGATTAGATAGTTGAGAGGACATTTCTAGATATTCTATAGAAACAAGAGCTTGTAGTTGTGGCGTCTTTTTAAGGTCCTCAAGAATTACTTTATGTTTTTCTGACTTGGTCGTTCGATGTCTTATTTCTGGGCCTAAAATGTTGGTTGGTAACCCCCATAGATTTGATAGCTGTATCAAGAATCTGCCAAATATATTGTTGGTATTTTTCAAAACAGACATTTTTACTTTTTTAGAAGTTCTGTTTAATGTCGGTAAACATTTCATCCTTGAATTTAATTTTTTCGCCAGTCACCGTTCTGGCTATTTTTCTAGTTATTAGCATAGTCGGTTTATCCAACCTTCTCCATGTATGCATGTTGATAATCGACACGTCTGAATCAGAATGTAATTGTAATTTTATATTTTTATTCAGGATTTTTATCTGTACATATTTCCTTATTATTCTGCCGTCTTGTTCGTTTTCTTTGTGTATTTAACAAGAGTTTTGTTTCCTCTTGTGTCCGACTTCATTACAAGTAAGACAGGTTTTAAAACGGCATGGACAATCCGTTACCTAATGAAGGTATCCACAACGGTAACAGGGGATTGACGTTAATTTATCCAGTTTTTTTTTTGGTTTTGAGTCGTTTTTAAAAGTTCAGCTAATTTGACGTGATAGTCTTCGGAGCAGTAGGCGAACTGATTTAGAGTCTGTCAAATTTTTACAATATATTTTGTATAGATCATCATAACTTCTGAAATATGAAGCGAAGTTGCATCTTCGTCTGGGGAATAAGTAAAACTGTCAGTTGCACTCAAAACGGCATTCTGAAAACAATCATTTACGTTAAACTCTTCCATGTTTAAAATGTGTATTTATAGAATACGGCTTTTAATAGTACTTACTTTTATATTACTAATATAATTTTGGGTGTAAAAATAAGAAATTGCTTTTCTTCCTAAAAATAAATCATTTAAAAAATTTTTTTAGTACGCTTTTCACGTCACCGTAGAATTTATAAGATCTTTAGTCAAAAGAAAAAGAAGGTTTATTTTCTTTGAGCCACGGGATTTTTTACTTTTGAAGAGAAAAGACAAATCATGCATTCCCTTCTTATTTAAAAAATAACACAGTGCCGGAATAGCCATAGAAATCACTGACCTTTCTTTAATGAGCGAAAATAAGTTGATCTTTTACGTGTTTTCCTCTATGTGTTTCGCCGGTAAAGCTAGTTTTTAGAACTAGGACGTTGTTGGGTGAATTTGCCGTGGATTTCTCCACGTGTGTCCTTTTTTTAAGATTCTAAAATAAAAACCCTTACTATACTTTGTTGCCAGTTGTGGCATCCATTTTAATGTTCTCAAGAATCCTTTACTGTACCTTGTCGCCAGTTGTGGTGGCGTCTTTTTTAAGGTTCTCAAAAATTCCATAATGTACCTTGTCGCCAGTTGTTGTTTCCTTTTTTAAGGTTCTCAAGAAAAGCCTTACTGTACCTCGTCGCCAGTTTATATGAAGGGTCCAGAAGGAGAACACGAACTCCGACTTTTGAGAAAATAAATATATTGAAAAAAGTATATTACAAAAAAAGAAAAAGTGATTGTACGTTAGTCTTGACTGCCAGTGTGGCTCTATTTTATTGAACATCGGTTTAGTGTTATTTTATGCACTTGCTATAAAAGGGGACACTATTGAAACCCTTTAAAACGTAAATTAAGAATAGCTGTTATGTATCTTTTTAATATAACTTAATTTTCGGCTGTATATCCATCTACTAGGAATATGTCAGTGTACGAAGTTTCAGTGCCATATCATGCTTATTATTGAAAACATCGACAAAATGGTATGACACGCAGTGAAGCGTGAGACCCAGTTCATGTAAATAGGGCGTGTTTTAATGGCGAAGAAGAAATAACTACTTATGTACAAACATATTTATTTGTCTAAATTCAAATCACTGACAGACATATGTATGTGTATGTGTGCCGTTAGAATAATTGTTTGAAGAGAGAGATAGAGAGAAATGTGATATGAGTATGAGGGTATACGAAAGGGCCGAAGAGAGAGTGGGTGAGAACAAGGGAGTTGTCTCCCATCAATCGCAGACAAACATCAATTTTAAAATCGAAGAATCAATAAATACATCGGTATCGGTTCATTATATTCGCCATTTTCCTTTGTCTTTTTTTGTTACAGCATTTTTTTTTCCTCTTATCGTATTTTTTGTCAACTTTCATTAAATGTCTCCGGCAACTTTCCACACCTCTTCACCTAACCTTCCCTACTATTCTTACCCCTCTCCGCCCTCTTTGAAGATTTTTTTCTTTCTTTACCTTGCTTTGTTGATGATAGCTCACAACAAGATGTCCCCTCGCCTCTCTCTAAAAGTACGTATTTCGACAATCATCTCTTGAATGATTTTTTTTTCGTGGTCGTCAATTTTGATTTCACGTCAATTGGCTGATACTGTCAACAACTGAAGCATCTTGTAGTTTTTAAAATCGATTGGTTTCTTTTGTGTTTGCTGCTTCTTTACAATAACCCCGTCACGTAAAAAGCGCATTACGATTTTTGAAACCGTGAATAGTCAAATATTCGTACACTTGTGGCGTTTTTTGTAAAATGAAGAATGTGGAAAAACAGCATATATATATATAGTAATAATAGTTTATCAAATGTATCATGAGATGCAGTTACTCAGATACAAAAGAGAACCATACTACGATTAGGGATTCTCGCTCTTACAAATAGAGCATAATCATAATGCAGAAATATATACAAAGATATAAAAATATGTAAAATAAAAACGAAAATATTATTTAAGTTTAAGCATAGCCATCAGGGTTCTTTGATCACTACTTGAGGAGGAACTTCTCCCTGGTTTTCATCCACTTCATTGGTTACTGTTATTCTAACTTTGTTTTTTTTGCTATGGTCGCCAGGCTAGGCACTGCTGATTGGCAACGCTATTTACCCATTGTAAAATGTCCACATACAGCGCCTGGTATTCTCAAATGGTCACTCATCTAGTATAGACTAGATCTAACGTCGTTTAACTTCGGTTATCGAACGAGAACTCAGGTGTCAACGTGAGTATGCCTTGTATAGTTTGAACATAGATCTGTTTATTTTAGATGTTCATTAAAAGAGTTTAACGCGCATATACCCGGACATTTCAAAGTAATAAATATAACTACTAATAATTTATTTCAGTGTAGGCAGTTGTTTGCTATCTCACTTTTATAGTTTAATAAGTTTCGGGGGTCCTTAAAGTTTAGGATTTCAAATTTTTTATTCAGAAATAATCTACACGGGTCGTCTAAATTTCTACATGAACTGGCCTGTCGTAGTAATCTATATATATATATATATATATATATATATATATATATATATATATATATATATATATATTGCGATACTTGAACGAATTCGAACTATTTATGTGTAAAAATGTTACTTAAATGCTAGGTAGGGGTAATTTTCCCTTTCATGGGTGTTATGCTTCCATATGGGGAACGTATATATTTTTACAATATAATAATCCACTGACACGTGTTTTGTAGTCTTACGACTCAACTGCGTCGCTGAACCACACCATCAGAGTTTGATTTTTTTATCACTTTTGGAGGAGGAACCCCTCACTGTTTTTCGTCCACCTAATTGGTTACTGTCATTGAGGGTTTTTAGCCATAGTCGCTACGCTAAGCACTGCGGGTTGGCGACGCTATTTATCCATTGTAAAATGGTCCACATACAGCGCCTGGTATTCTCAAATGGTCACTCATCTAGTATTGACCACATCTAACGAGAACCCAGGTTTGAATGTGATTATGCCACGTATAGTTTGAACATATATCTGTTTATTAAAAGAGTTTAACGCGCATATATCCTGACATTTCAAAGTAATAAATATAACTATTGTTCTGTGAATATATAGTAAAAAAAGTTTCAATTATTATTTGAACAATTGTATTTTTGCCAATTGGGCGAACAACAGTTTTTTCGTGTGCAAACTCAATTTTGTTTTGAGAACAATAGTAAAACAATAAAATTAAACAGATTAAGAAGGCTAGTATCAATGACGACATACGGATGAGAACCCCTTCGTTATGTCTTGGAGAGAAGATGCGACAATTGTTACGATGTGATAAAAGTAACAAACAATGGATGTCTGGCAGTCGGTGAAAACCTGGCAGTTGTTTTCTTCGAAAACTCTATATATTTAAAATTTTGAAATGTCCGGATATAACGACTTTGAACTGTTTAAACACCACCCCATATATATATATATATATATATATATATATATATATATATATATATATATATATATAGTAAGCAATGAAAATATATATGGCAATCAAAAATTATATCTCCTTATAATATTTTATGTTGATACATGAAGTACTAATATATATATATATATATATATAGAGAGAGAGAGAGAGAGAGAGAGAGAAAGAAAGAAAGAGAGAGAGAGAGAGAGTGAGAGAGTGAGAGAGAGAGTAAGATACCACTTTAAAGATATAAATAATATATTTAACCAGTAGACTATCAGGATAAAAACAAAGCTCAATATAGTGTATAGAGCAATAATATTAATCGAACGACATAATAAAATGAGATTTTAATAAGATTTTATTAAAGTTAAAAAAACAAGGGGTTATATTGCGTCATGAGTTTTCAAAGAAAATCTTCTCCTCCGAGGATCATTACCGCAATGACACTAGTGCAGGTAATGCAATTAAGCTTTGAAAATAAATAAAAATACATGAATACATAAAACATAAAGACGCAATATCACTCCTTGTTTTTGAACTTTAATAAAATCTGATTAAGTTCTCATTTTATTAGGTCATTCAATTAATATATATATATATGTATATATATATATATATATATATATATATATATATATATATATATATATATATATTTACATATATATATTCATGTACGCATAAAATTAATACATATATATATATATATATATATATATATATATTAACGAAAAATACGCCCTATAAAGTTAAGGGCGACTAGTAATGCAATTTTCTGCATCTTAATCACCCAGTGAGTTAAACAATCGAAATAGTAGTAGTAAGAAAAAAAGGAACGCTGCAATCACCAATAAAGACAATTACATGAAAATACATTAAATATTTAGGTGATAAACATCGTACATATTTCTAGGCAGGGCGTTGTATATATATCAGTAAGACGCTCGACTAAAGACATCAATATCGAAGGTTCGATGCTTGTCTAAGTTAGCCATGCTGCTGACGGCTGTTAGCCAGAAACACGTGGCAATGGATTACTTTTATGCACGTATAAAATTAATTATTATATATATATATATATATATATATATATATATAAATATATATATATATAAAAATTTACAAGATATAAAATGTGTACGTGTGTGACAGCGCGTGTACGTAAATTCAGTAAACAATGTGTATATATTCGAGAAGTTTAGTTGCTTTCCTTGCTCTCTTGTGAAAGAGGTAGAGCTTCGTTGTGCCGTCTTTTAAGCGGGCGATGAGGCTTCCTGAGAGAGAGACTGTGGTTACTGTTTATATTAATGAGAGGACGATCGGCTCCAAGAACGACATTTTTTAGCCGCTCAAAAATGTTTAGCTTACGGATGTTGACGAAAACAGGTCGCAGTACTATGCGCCGGCCCCAATCTTTTACACGTTAATATTTCGCCAAGTATCGATTTATTCAGTTTTGTATTTTCGTGGTCGTCGATTTTCATTTTACGTCAATTGGCTGTACTGTCAACAACTGAAGACTTTACAATTTTTGGAAATCGATTGGTTTGTTTTGTGTTTACTGCTTCCTTGTAATAACCCCGTCACTTGTGGCGTGAGGCTTGCTATGACATAGATCAGATAACCTTTTGACTTTCGTGTACTAACAAGTGAACGTCAAATAGATGCTTTGCGTAAAGAAGAATGCACAACTGGATGAAGGATAACTATACATATATATATATATATATGAGAAACGAAAGGATGAGGGTGATGCGACGTAATGATTAAGTTCATTCACCCCCATCCACTTTTTCACTCTCAGTCATCCACATGAATTTCATTCCCTGCCACTGACTTTTTATATTTCATATCATATTTTATTTTTGTTCCTATTTTTATTTTCATTTCATTTTTATAATTTTAATAATGTTTATAGTGTTTTATTATGATTATTATTATCATTTTATCTTTCTATTTTATATTTGTAACTTATTCTTGTTTCTAATATTTGTCTCTGTAGTTCCTCCTTTCAGTAGATGTTCCTTTTCGACGAGCTTGTTGTGGTTTCCTTGATTTTTTCTAAGACGTGGTGCTAAAGGCGCTGAGGAAGTGACGTTTTGGAGTAGCTTTGTTAATTAAATAAAATAAAAAAATAAAAAAAATAAAATAAAATATTTCCAGAATGTTTTGGAAACGACCGTACGCCATACTAGACTTGACGTTCTAATTCTTGGAACAATAGTAATGTTCTAATTCATAAAATCCTCTTATATATATATATATATATATATATATATATATATATATATATATATATATATATATATATTTTTAAATTAAAATATAATTATTAAATAGGGAGGTGGTGTCTGATAAACACTGCTGGGATGCCATGATAAAGAAATACTGTTTTGTTTTTAAAATCCCGAAACAGTTTTCATGGTAAACAACTGACGATCCCTTATATATAAAAACATATATAAAAATATATTTATATCAGAGTATATTCTTGGAAGTAAACTAAAATAGTGATTGCAGTAGATTGATTGACTTACTAGATTAAAATCTTTCAACACCATTTTTTTTTTTTTTCAGTTTTGAACTTCCGAGACTATATATATATATATATATATATATATATATATATATATATATATCATCCACTATATTATATAATAAATGCACTAATGCTGCACTGGTGTAGAGCGCCGATACGCAGTTATTTAAGTAGAAGCAGTTGTAATCGCCTTGGAATTTGTATAAATGCCGTATTTTAATTATGCGTTGCCCAAACCTAATTTTTCGATAGAGACATTAGCAAGATACATCACCCACGCCTCTTCAAGTTGAAAGAGACATCACTGAAATATTTTTATGATCCAGCCCTGCTCAGGAAAGTGCCACCAAACTCTTTATTCCATTTCCTGCAATCCAGTTTCTACAATGGATGCCCTAACTTAATTATTCTCCACACACGCTTCATGGCAAGACATATATCGCGCGAACCAGATGCATGCTAAAATAAGAATCTATATAATAGTTTTTACTCATTTTGGGAATCTTATCTTTCAGGAGAATGAATTAAAGTTTACCTTAAACATCTGCTCCAGTGGTACGTTCATTGTTTATAATTCATGCAGAAATTACGTGAAAAATGAATGCACCAAGTCTGAGAAAATCAGAGAATTATAGTAAGGTGATAAATATATATCGGATGATGATAACGATCTCTGTTCTGATTAATATAGCGGACTAAAAATTAAAGATGATATATATATATATATATATATATATATATATATATATATAGTCTCGGAAGACTAAAAATTAAAGATGATATATATATATATATATATATATATATATATATATATATATATATATATATATATATATATATAGTATTAGGGGTGAGACGTAATTGGTGAAAATTTCAGATTCATGCGAGTAGTATTTTTGTGTGTTCATTTATGCATAAATAACACTAAACAATCAAACATTTTGAAAATTTTACAAAATTCAGAAGGTGTAGGTTACTAGTTTTTGACTATTTTACATTCATGAAAACCCTTTCACAGCCTGAAAATGTTCCTAAATTAAAGTACTATATCAGATTTAACCATCTATATCCATTCATAGCTTTTGAGGATGTTTTAGGACCTGCAATGTCGCATAAAACCACTTTTTCATCGAAAAATGATGGATTTTGAGTCCCGTGGAGCCCTAACGGCTATTTTTGGCCTGCACCTTCTGACTTTTGCAAAATTTTCGAAATGTTTGATTGCTTTAGTGTTATTTATGTATAAATGAACACAAAAAAATACTACTCGCATGAATCTGAAATTTTAACCCATTACGTCCCACCCCTATTATTATACATTTTTATTTATACAAGCATTATTGAGTTCTTGATTTTACTACACATTCACTACGTATTCGTTTCGTTCAACCAATGAATGCTCTCACTTTGTTTAAGCAAGAATTTTTGCACTCTTGACTTCTCAGTAGGTGAAACAAAAAGTTGGAAAACTGAGTCAATTCTTTTGTCACATTACTCTTTTGTTAGCTATAGCAATATTAATGGTTTCATTTACTTTACACACTAATATCATTAATTACGTAATCTCAGAAGTAGAGTTCACAGGGAGAGACAACTCATGCTTTACTTATTCAAGTATTAGTGCTCGCAAGGGTTACATTTTCGATCGTCCGATGTTAGATTCTCTTACAGTCGCAGTTCTGCTTACCTTCGAGCATTAGCCATCTGCTTTTCGCGGCTGGCCGGTGTCCACCATTTACTGCCACAAACGGCTCGTCGTCTTCATCGTCGTGTTGGAGCGCACTTCGCAATCATCATCATCATCATCATCATCATCATCATCATGAATAGATCAAACTGAAGGCCGTATTCGAGTTTCGAATATTTATCAAGCAAACAGGCAGACGAGGGTTTCTTTGCTTGCACGGGAGAGAGAGAGAGAGAGAGCGAGAGTGAGAGAGAGAGAGAGCGAGAGAAAGAGAATCACTGGAGAAATATACTCATACTATCTACGCTACTCGTGTTCATGTCTCTTTGCCTTTTCGCTAAGATCAAAGTGTAGTATCTGTTCCGATGGATACTACACCCCATAAACTGGTATTGTCTTGGCCTTCGAGGCTTGATTTACGCCGGTCTACGGGTCGGTCCTGTGCAGTTCTAGGAGGTTAACCCTCCCAGGCTTTTCCTCCCCTCTTAGAGGAGGAGTAAGTTTATTGCTTACTGCCTGATGCGTCCCTACCGGGGAATGCCGACGGGGCTGCCCAGGCAATTTTTAATGGCCAGAGTGCTCACTTTCCCGGGCGCTGGCTTTTCAAATCCCACTTTCCCGGCCCGACCTTGGGTCACATCTTACTTGTGCCTTACCTCCTGGAGAGAAGGTAAATAAATACTCGTGTTCATGTCTCTCGCCTCCTCCCCTTAGGGTTAGCGTGAGGATAGTTTTCACACAACCGTCTCTGTCAAGCGTCATCGACCAGAGAAGCCGAAATCATCACTTCCCTTCCTTTGCTACTGTCACCCTCTCCAAGGGCGTCGTCTATATCTGCCAATCACCACCATTATCCAACACAAGGAGAGACAACTAATACTTTACTTATTTAAATACTAGTGCTCGCAGAGGGAGATAACTCATACTTTAATTATAGAAGTAAAACTCATCGCAGGGGGAGATAACTTTTTATTGACGTTTTTGTCGATTGTGTATTGCTTCTATTGATAATTGTCTTCGTTTATTTCCCTATCTATTTCTCTTCTACTTTTTTTCTTTTTCTCTTTGTCTATGCATCTTAGTAATTCGTCCTTTGTTCTCTTTTATTTCATGATTTCTTATTCTCTATCTCTCTTTCTGTCTCTTTTCCTCACTATTTTGTTTTCCGTCTCTTCCCGTCTTTCTTTTCGTTAAATCTATTTGATTTGTGTTAGCTCTTCGTTGTTTTACTTGGGAATATTTCCATGTTTTTTTTTAAAAGCAGGGTCTTACTAGTGAAAGAAAACTAGGGGACTATTTTTCTTCTCTGAAATTTGATGAAAACATTTTCCGCACTTGTCACAGACTAAGATGAGTTTTATTCAAAAAAATCAAGTTAAACTTTTTTCCTGAATTTTCACACTTTTTCTCTCTTTCCCACTTCATATACTCATTACTCTGTACTATTCTAATATCCTTGGATGACGATTTTCTCTTCATCCTAAAGTTAGTTTTTCCGAGGTCGTTCGGACATCATTGGCTAGAATCTTCCATATTTCAGGTTCTTCCATCGGCTTCTTTAGTTATTCCGTCGACAAACAAATATACTTTCTTAACTCGTCCACATATGTAATTGCTAGCCTTCCTCTTCCCCACATTTCCTTAATTTGGTTCCGGCATTAGTTGTTAGAATCCCAAGTCTTACTACTTCCACCACGTATGTCTAATATATCCTAACCCAGATCTAACCCTGACCTAACCCTAACATTATTTCTCTGAGCACTGCTGTCATTTTACTGTTTTTGATATAGACCGTTGTTTGTTTTCTTATTCTTCCAAGTGACACCTAGGACCGCCATTACCTTTCAGGTGCAGGTATCATCCAGGTCTGAAGAGGTTGACTCTTTGTGAAGAGTACAACCGAAACATGTATGCACATATGTAACCACTAATATTTGTATGAATAAAAAATTATACAAAAGAAGAGCTCTACTTGTTATTGAGTACTTTAATAAACACTGGAGTTTCAACAGATTTACATGTACAGAAACTAATACAGTACGTGTATTATATATATATATATATATATATATATATATATATATATATATAGAGAGAGAGAGAGAGAGAGAGAGAGATTAACAGATATGCTTAACGAAAAGAATGAGTATGGGGAGGGTTCAAGAAATAAACTGCAAATAAAATAAAGAAAACCAAGTCAACTAAAATTCTGGGTGTGACATTAAAGTGAACCAAATGGTGAGATGCCCAATTTTAGGGCCTTTGAGGAGTACTGGCAGCTCTATTCTGATCCAGTGTCTATCAGGGTCTCATTTATGCATTTAATAGAGTTTGTCCTATTCACGAAACTGAACTGTTTAAGACACCCCTGGGCAAGGGGTTCGCCCTATCCCCCCCACAATTCTAAAATTCATCTTCCCAAGGCCTTTTATCTTCTTTAGACGATAAAACAAATAATGTTGGATAGTTATGACTGAAACTTGGTCGACAAGTCAGGTATTAACTGGAGTTTATTTTATAAAATACGGTTTTATTGTTGAAAGGAATGCAGATTTCAGTAACAATTATATCGGTGATATCTTTTGTCGTGTCACCATGTATATTCGTGCCCTTGTTAAAAAATAGGAGTTCCATATACTAAATGTAGCCTATTCTTTTGCAGAAATATGCTGGCTTAACGTAAAGGACCAACAGAAAATGGTATTTCTCTCTCTATCTCTCTCACTATAGCATAAGACCGGAAAATAGAGGTAGAAAGGTCAGCGCACTATGGCCCTCAAAACATGTTTCAGCACCGCGTCAGCATTCACGTCTCAGATGATTGCCAATAAACCAACCCCTTCTCAAAGAGGGATAGTAAAGCCTGGAAAGGTGAACCTCCCTAACCCTAACCCTAACTCTCCCCCTAGGACTTATCAGAAAAATTTCTCAACCCGAAATAGCAGGAGCAGCTGAAGCCACAGCGGTCCATCTTGACGGACTGATTGTTGAGAACTATCCTTAGTGGTATAAAGTGCCAAAAAAAATTCCGAGAACAAATATAACATATTTCCATATCAAGAAGCATTTGTTTGGAATTCGAGTAGTGAATAACTGGAATAAGCTTCCCAGTTAAGACGTAAATACAAACTAGACAAGTACTAGTCAAAAACCAAGCTTCTCTCTTTTAACCATCAAAGCTCTGATTCCCACTTGGCCTCAATTGAAATGAATGGCTGTCGTCTCGATTATCTTTTTCTAAACTTTAGATATTATTAATTCCTGGCAACGCTGATCAAGAATATATCAACTTTGTGGATGTTTCTTTGGTAGATTTGACTTTTACCTGGACATACACACTCACACACACATACACTTCCCTTTATATAATAGATCGGTAAAAATACATTGAGAACGCTAAAGTTATATATGGGTGATGAACGAAGAATTTGTTTTTTTGCGTTGATATTCTGCTATCCTGCGCATGCGTCTACTGAAACTATAAGAAGACAAGTCATGGAGCACGTGTTACAGGTTTCGAAGCCTTTTTTCTTGAAGGGGATGTATCGAGGTATATTAATCCATAGATATAAAATAGCACAAAGGTAGTCGACAGAACAGTACTTCTTAAGAACCATATAACAAAAAAAAAGTTAATGCTAGAAAAGATTTAGCAAGAGAAAAAAACAATAACAATTAAAAAATAAAAGATGAATTGCAAAAATAAACTTAAAAAATATTCTTTCGAACTTTTATTTTTTAATTAAATACATCTGATTTGATCGGCACCAACTACGGATAATTTCTTCAATTAATTTGAAAGAGGTAAAATGAAGAACACGTAAGAAAAAAAAGATTCGATGCGAGTTTAAAAAGAAAAGCACAGACAATTTTCTAATGAAACCTAAATGTTCGATCGTTGCTACACAACATCTCTTTAATTTAACGATTAATCCTCCATAACAAAGTCAACTATTAAAACAAAACTGGGAGCACATGCTACCACACCAGGTTCAACATCGAAGAGTAAATGTAATTACTAAATCAATAAATGAAAGTAAACAATAGAAACAAATAGTAGGGCTATCAGGTGCCAACCGGGTTTCTAATTTCCATAAATGACGTAGATTACATATAGAAAATAAATCTGAAACTAAAACAAGCTACTTAATATTGTAATCTGAACTGTCTAAGTAAATTTTACGACAAAATCCAAGTTAAAATACATATGCCCTGGGCATGGTTCGAACTCACAATCTCTGTCTGTATTTATGACGCACTAACCGATTGCATAATCCTGAAGAGACTGCTTCTTTTTCGGCTAGAGTTTTAAGTTTTTTCCTGCTGTTTTCTTCCCCCTTCTCTACTTTTCCTCTTTTTCTCTTCTCTCTCTCTCCTTCTCCCTTCCTCTCTCCTTCTATCTTTACAGTTAAATATGGGTCTGATTCTTAAAAAAAGAAGACGGACAATGGAGAATAATGACTATAGAAATATTCGTTATTGGAGGTACTTTCTTTTTAATGATACTGATGAATTAAATACCTTGCGTTACCTACTGATGTTTTCCTGTGTATTTGTTTAGAACGGTTTTCACCTGCTCTTGTCCACTCAGCTGACTACAGATTAGACTTCGGAGTGAATTGTTGGAGCAATGTTTCATCCATTGTCAGAAAACGTTATTGTTGCACTGAAACAGTTGCTAACAACGCTCTGAATAGTCGAAGTGTTGATTGGCTGCAAACACAACAACCGCTTTGAACACAACTTTTTCATTGACAAATATTTATGCAAAATAATTAATACACTGCATTCTGATATCTTCAATACTTTTGTTATCTTACACAACTTACATTTACAAACGGTCAAAACAAGTTTTTGGATTGATTTTCTTTTCCGAGACACTCGCCTAATCTCAGCATCATTTGTATCTGTATAACCGCGTTAAATGTCAGCATACCACGTGTGAACCGTGGTGCCCGACGGATAAGAGTCAGAACAACACTTATCAAGTGATTCCGATGCTTGCACAATATTTTGTCTTTGTGAAAGCGATGCTTAATCATAACACGAAATACAGATTTTACCATTGTTTTAAAAATTTGAAACAGTTGCTTCATTTAAAGAATCAGAATCGGCTCAAATCTTTACATTTTCTATCTGAATGTTAGTAATTTATAAAAATCATATGCAGTTTTATTAATGGCGCAATCTATGTATCAGACCCGCGACTTATTGAGTGCTGTATTATCTTCTATATAAAGTTAAGACGTTTTTCCCTTACCAAATCAGTTCGAAGTGGACTATAAAAATACTGTATCACACGCATCGAAACAAATCACTTAAGACGTTTACTACCTTCGACCGTGCTTAATTATTTTAAAAGCTATTCTAAAAACTTTATTCTGAGTCCCTCTTTAAGCCTCTCCCAACTAAGTATACCAAAGAGAGGGTAGCAAATTATATTCCCGCTAACAATTATGTCCTCCCAAAAAACTCAAAATACCTCCTAGCTTAGCGGACCTGTTATTTGACAAAAGAAAAAAAAACAGAAACACCAGTTTCAGAATTCGCAGACTAGCCAACAAACAATCATTAATTAACATTCATAATACCGCTGAACGCTTTGATATTTTCATAACTTTGACTTAATTTGATGCAATATACATTACCCCTAAGTACCGTAAATAATTACATATTTTCTTCCAACCTCATTGAAACAAGTACAAAAAAGTGTCCATTTACAACGCGAAGTAAAAACAAACTCTTTCCATGTTGCCGCGATCCAGCAAGAAGCCGCCCAATACTATTTCTACATCCCTCGCAGACGTAATGATTCCAAGATCAACTGTCGACATAATTTTCTCCTACAACAGCTGCAGGTAAAATACCACGAATAGAAACAACCTTCATCGACATAATCAAAGCCTTTTATACCTTGTAAGCAGGAAGGGACTTTTCACTTTGCTGCAGAAGATTGGATGTCTCCCCAGGCTTTAGAAATGGTTACATCTTACCATAAGTACATGTAAAGTACCGTACATAACAACGGCTTTTCCTCAGACCATTTTCCAATCAAAAGCAAAGTGAAACAGAGGTGCGTACTTGCCTCAACATTCATTGCCTTTTTCCTCTCTCTCTCCTGTTGTCCTACGCCTTAAACAAGTCGGAAAAGTGTACATCCATACCAGAAGCAATGCGGGCCTTTTCAACCTTGCCCGCCTCCAAGCTAATACCAAACTGCGGAAGGTACTCATACGTAAGATACTTTTCTCTAGGAGGCAGCACTGACGGCACACTCTGGAGAAGTATTGAATCGACTCATTGGTTGCTTCGCGTACGTACGCAGAGCGTTTGGCATGACCATCAGCCGAAAAAAATAACATCCTCAGCTAATATCCCCTGGACGTTTCACTCCAGAAACGTATCGGCAAGGCAGCAACATCTACGACTTGCTTGGCGAAGAGAGTCTGAAATATAGACGCTTAACACGAATACGAAGATGACAATGTACTGAGTTTGCGTGCTCAGTACGCTGCTCTATGGCAATGAATCATGGGCCACCAAGAGAATACACTCAATACCTTCCACCAGAGCTTCCTTGCTCAGCCAGACATCTCAAACATTACCGCTATGCTCGCCTAACGACGACTCCGACGAATAAACGATGAAAAGATCCGAAAAGATTATTCTATACGATGAGATCACAACCGGCTCCAGTCCTGAAAAAAATCGAGACTTGATAAAGGGTGGAATCGATTCAACAGTCCATGCTTAAAGACTGTAGACGCTGGAGAAGTGCTGTGAAGGCATGCTCTAAGAGGATTGTGAAGAGAAGAGAACAGCAGTGGAGGGAGAAGAAAGAACACAAACAAGCAGAGTGCTGCAGCAGAGCTCTCAAATAAGACACCACCTACATTAATGGCAACCGCAACAGAGCCTACCGATTCAGGATAGACTTGCGCAGTCACAGAAGACGCTGCAATTTGGGCAATAGACACATCTAAGGCACATAACTCAATTGTCTCGCAATTAACTCAACAAATGATCCATCTCTGAACAACTTTATATCTATCACTCTCTTATTTATTCTATGTTGTTTACCTTGCCACTCTTATTTTATACGCTTGTTATCACTCTCGCGTCCGTCACTACCCATCTCGCTTTATTAACTGTTGAAGGTGATAAGTTATAGAAAAGATAACAAGATTTGAATCGTAAATGATAAACAATAGGCAATGTCTCTATAGGTAGTTATACTATTTACCCCATAGTTGTAGAGAAAAGAGAAGAAAAGACTAGAGCCAGCGAGCGAAACAGGACTAGATTTCATTTTATCTTTTTAATTATTTGTATTTATCTGGCTTTGCAACTTACCTTTCTCTGACTCGAATAAGCTTACCCGAGCACAACGGGTCACGTTTTTTTTTATTGATCTCTAAAAATATGAAATAAGAATGACACACCGCTAAACAGACATCTTAATCCAGATATATATATATATATATATATATATATATATATATATATATATTTGTTATTGTTTATTATCTATGTACGTATACGTTTCGTCCTTGATAATCGGGACTAATCAGCAGAGAGATATGACTATTCACTACCGGTCATACGATTCAAAACACCGGATTACGAGTATTTTACAACTCAAATCCGACGCCTTAACACGGCCAATTTTAAATAACGAATAAACTGTGATAATTTTTACACTTTATCGCTGGCTTAACGTCTGAGAGCGTTCTACTTTTTTAATGAATGGAACGATGCATTTAAAGCTAGTGACGTCATGCTGTGTTAATACTACACTTAGAGTGCTCTACGTTTTCGAGGAGAGACAACAAATGATAAATATTTGTTATTATTTATTATCTATGTACGTATACGTTTCGTCCTTAATAATCGGGACTCATCAGCATAGAGATATGACTATTCACTACCGGTCATGCGATTCGAAACCCCGGACTACGAGTATTTCGCAACTCAAATCCGACGCCTTAACCACTCGGCCAATTCTGAATAGCGAATAAACTGCGATAATTGTAATACTTTATGGCGGCTTTACGTCTGAGAGCGTTCTACTTTTTTAATGAAAGGAACGATGCATTTTAAGCTAGTGACGTCATACTGTGTTAATACTACACTTACACTGCTCTACGTTTTCGAGGAGCGACACATGCGACTCGTTACTTGTGTTCTTAGATCACATTTCGTATTGATTCATTCGATAGAGAACGTTTTTTATACATCAATTTTCCCACATTTGTAAAAAAACAAAACAGAACATAGGCATACATTCTTAGATGCATTCCGTCAATCTGGACATTTTAGAAATGAAAATTCTGTCTAGAAATTAAACGTGACATACCAACGAACATGCTATTCATAACCCACATACGAACGAAAATTTCACAGCCCGACGAAAATGCTATTCATAACCCACATACTAACGAAAATTTCACAGACCGACGAAAATGCTATTCATAACGTAACTGTACAAAACAAAACGAAATGCTATTTCACACGTAAACGTAACAAACTAACGCTAAGCTACTTTAAACTTAAGCTTGGCAGATTAACGAAAATAATATTTTAAACTTAAACGTGAAAGACTAACGGAAATGATATTTTACACGTAAACGTAACAGGAAAACGAAACTATTATTTTAGAATTTCAACTAATGATAATTCAAACTGAAGTGCGATAGACCAATACACATGCTATTTCAAATTTAAGCGTAATAAACAATGGATAAATATTATTTTAAACTTAAGCATGACAGAGAAACCCAATACTATTCCATACGTAAACGCAACATAACAAAATAGCTATTTTAACCTTAAACATAACAGATCAACACAAACGATAATTCAAACTCAAGTGTAATAGAGCAACAAAAATATTATTTAAAACTTAAACGAAACTAATATTCAAAACTTAAACGTGACTGACAAATGGCGATTATATTTGAATCTTAAGCGTGACTGACTAACGAAATAACTGTTGCCCACTTATCGAAAATAATATGTTAAACTTAAGCATCATAGACCAACGAAAATTATATTTTTAACTTAAGCACTATAAAACAACGAAAATGATATATTTAACTTAAGCACTATAAAACAACGAAAATTATATTTTTAACTCAAACGCTATAAACCAACGAAAATAATAATTTCAACTTAAGCGCTATAAAACAACGAAAATTATATTTTTAACTTAAGCGCTATAAACCAACGAAAATAATAATTTCAACTTAAGTACTATAAAACAACGAAAATAATATTTTTAACTTAAGCACTATAACACAACGAAAATTATATTTTTAACTTAATCGCTATAAATCAACGAAAATAATATTTTTAACTTAAGCACTATAAAACAACGAAAATAATATTTTTAACTTAATCGCTATAAATCAACGAAAATAATAATTTAAACTTAAGCACTATAAAACAACGAAAATTATATTTTTAACTAAAGCGCTATTAACCAACGAAAATAATAATTTCAACTTAAGCGCTATTAAGCAACGAAAATAATATTTTTAACTTAAGCACTATAAAACAACAAAAATAATATTTTTAACTTAAGCACTATAAACCAACGAAAATAATAATTTCAACTTAAGCACTATAAAACAACGAAAATTATATTTTTAACTAAAGCACTATAAACCAGCGAAAATAATAATTTCACATATAGCGCTATAAAACAACGAAAATAATATTTTTAACTTAAGCACTATAAACCAACGAAAATAATAATTTCAACTAAAGCACTATAAAACAACGAAAATAATATTTTTAACTTAAGCACTATAAAACAACAAAAATTATATTTTTAACTCAAGCGCTATAAACCAACGAAAATAATAATTTCAACTTAAGCGCTATAAAACAACGAAAATTATATTTTTAACTTAAGCGCTATAAACCAACGAAAATAATAATTTTAACTTAAGATCTATAAAACAACGAAAATAATATTTTTAACTTAAGCACTATAACACAACGAAAATTATATTTTTAACTTAATCGCTATAAATCAACGAAAATAATATTTTTAACTTAAGCACTATAAAACAACGAAAATTATATTGTTAACTTAATCGCTATAAATCAACGAAAATAATAATTTAAACTCAAGCACTATAAAACAACGAAAATTATATTTTTAACTAAAGCGCTATTAACCAACGAAAATAATAATTTCAACTTAAGCGCTATTAAGCAACGAAAATTATATTTTTAACTTAAGCACTATAAAACAACAAAAATAATATTTTTAACTTAAGCACTATAAACCAACGAAAATAATAATTTCAACTTAAGCACTATAAAACAACGAAAATTATATTTTTAACTAAAGCACTATAAACCAGCGAAAATAATAATTTCACATATAGCGCTATAAAACAACGAAAATAATATTTTTAACTTAAGCACTATAAACCAACGAAAATAATAATTTCAACTAAAGCACTATAAAACAACGAAAATAATATTTTTAACTTAAGCACTATAAAACAACAAAAATTATATTTTTAACTCAAGCGCTATAAACCAACGAAAATAATAATTTCAACTTAAGCGCTATAAAACAACGAAAATTATATTTTTAACTTAAGCGCTATAAACCAACGAAAATAATAATTTTAACTTAAGATCTATAAAACAACGAAAATAATATTTTTCACTTAAGCACTATAACACAACGAAAATTATATTTTTAACTTAATCGCTATAAATCAACGAAAATAATATTTTTAACTTAAGCACTATAAAACAACGAAAATTATATTGTTAACTTAATCGCTATAAATCAACGAAAATAATAATTTAAACTCAAGCACTATAAAACAACGAAAATTATATTTTTAACTAAAGCGCTATTAACCAACGAAAATAATAATTTCAACTTAAGCGCTATAAAACAACGAAAATAATATTTTTAACTGAAGCACTATAAAACAATGAAAATAATAATTTCAACTTAAGCACTATAAAACAACGAAAATAATATTTTTAACTTAAGCACTATAAAACAACGAAAATTATATTTTTAACTTAATCGCTATAAATCAACGAAAATAATAATTTAAACTTAAGCACTATAAAACAACGAAAATTATATTTTTAACTAAAGCGCTATTAACCAACGAAAATAATAATTTCAACTTAAGCGCTATTAAGCAACGAAAATTATACTTTTAACTTAAGCACTATAAAACAACAAAAATAATATTTTTTAACTTAAGCACTATAAACCAACGAAAATAATAATTTAAACTTAAGCACTATAAAACAACGAAAATTATATTTTAACTAAAGCACTATAAACCAACGAAAATAATAATTTCAACTATAGCGCTATAAAACAACAGAAAATAATATTTTTAACTTAAGCGCTATAAACCAACGAAAATAATAATTTTAACTTAAGCTGTATAAAACAACGAAAATAATATTTTTAACTTAAGCACTATAAAACAATGAAAATAATACTTTCAACTTAAGCACTATAAAACAACGAAAATTATATTTTTAACTCAAGCGCTATAAACCAACGAAAATAATAATTTCAACTTAAGCAACGAAAATTATATTTTTAACTTAAGCGCTATAAAACAACGAAAATAATAATTTAAACTTAAGCGCTATAAAGCAACGAAAATTATATTATTAACTAAAGCGTTATAAAAAAACGAAAATTATATTTTTAACTTAAGCGCTATAAAGCAACGAGAATAATAATTTTAACTTAAGCGCTATAAAACAACGAAAATTATATTTAACAGTGACCTCCATGCAAAATTTTATCCAAATCAAATGAATAATTCTCGAATTATCAACGTTCAGAAATAAAAACAAAAAATATTTTTTAATCGATTTATATTTTTTTCCTTATTTAGTTTGGCTAAATTGACTTTTAACGGCCCCATGTCTTCTTCAAGCAAAAACGCCCATCGTTATTTCTGGGCGACAAGTCCTCCCCACAAAAAACATGTTTTACAATAATTTCATGGGGTCTGTGTTCACGCCAGACAACAATAAGTAGCAAATAATTCAATAGTTCAACATTGTAAGTCGATACTTTCTTTAGTAAATATACTTTCTTGGGCAACGCCTTGGCACGGGTCCCGCTAGTTTCAAATAAGATGCATACAATCTGTACATTTCGCGATAAAATGCTATTTCAAAGTGGAGCGTGACATACGGATTGCCCGACCGATCGCGCGTTTTATTAAGATCAGAAGACTCATCTCGAGAGACTTAAAGAAGCAAGAATAACATCTACGTAAAGCACTCGGCATTTGCACGGATACAGGCGAAATTAATCACATACGTTTGTTTAGAAAGATTCTCGAAATAGAATTTAAAGATTCCAAACTTATAATTAGGTCGCCCAGCACTCCAACATTGACATCGCTCCCACCGCGAACATTTGACGCCCGTTCTTTCGTCTGACTAATTGAAAAGTCAAGATACTCCGCACTTCCGCTGCCCAGAATTTCCCTCGAAACGCAAAAGCGAAGAATATTCATGGAATTTAATTTGAGGCAGATTAGATTGTATCACGTTGTCACTAAAAAGTTACCCGATAATTATATATATATATATATATATATGTGTGTGTGTGTGTGTGTGTGTGTGTGTAATATGTATATATATATATATATATATATATATATAAGTGTGAGGTCGGATCATCTTTAATGCATATATATATATAGAGAGAGAAAATAGAGGATATATCAGGCCGGAAGTCATGCGGCTGCATAAACTTCCGTTTTGAGGTCACCTCTGACCCGTAAGTGACACTCACACTTTTTTATTCATACACGTTATGTAACACATTTATATGACTATAAATATCAGTGTGAACACTAGCGAAGCATATTTGTCTCTCGTCATTTTTTTCGCTCATAGTGATAAATTCCTACGATCGAAATACAGAAATTAAAACATTCTAAGGGAAAATAGCGTATAATAAGAACTTATATTGCGTCAATGGGGTCATTTTTAACGCTACTGGATACACATCTATGTACTACTAGCTGGACCGCTGTCCCGACGTTGCCCGCGGGAAATACAAAATAATGAGTTAATTTATTAAAGAGTAATATGAGATAAAAAATTCAGAAAATAAAATAAAATTAACCCATTTACTATAAGTAATTAGGTGATCAAAATAAGATTTAGACACGTTTTTATATGAAGTATGAAGATGAAATTGGATTGTTATGATTTGTTTGGAAATAAGATAATAAAAGCGAGGTATCTAAGTTTGAAGCTAGGGGTAAGCCTGTTACTGTAAAGCTTGAAATAATAGTATTCCTTCCTGACAACATGTTAATGTAAGTATTGTTAAATAAGTATTTATTGTTTTCTACGCTTTCTATTTACGGTTGTTTGAATAAATATCGTTGAACAAGTATTTATTGTTTTTAAGGAAATAAAATAGCACCAATAATAAGAAAATATCAATCTTCATCTCACAAAATGTGTTATATCCTATTCTACTACTACTACTACTACTACTACTACTACTACTACTACTACTACTACTACTAATAATAATAATAATACTAATAATAATAACAACCGCAGCACAAAAAAACATAAATGCGACCAAGAAATATTCGTGAAGCTTACAATAACGGAATAAAAAAAAAGTAACTAATCAAATGAGAAAAATAGGAAATGAGTTTAGAAAAAGTCTTGCTTTGCAGGCGGATATGAAACGTTCGAAAAGAATTACGAAACTGCTATTCTCATATTCCACGAAACTGGGAGCAGTAATTATTTCGATCGAAAATGTAAAGTAGATAAAAGAGAAGAATGCTTTCATGAAAAAAGAAACACAAACGGCGTAACACTTATTATTATGCCATGAACAATTAAGATCTGGTATACCGAGTGGAAGGAGGAGTAGATATTGATAAGCGAGTGGGAACGGCGGACACGTTTTTTTGGGGGGGAAGGTGTATTTGAGCGAAACAATCTAATAAATATTGAAAGAGGATGAAATGAATGCATAATTTGTGGTAACACAAATGAGGGGCAATCCCAAATTGATGGAAGAACAGATTAGTATATAAAGGCTTTGGTTATTAAGATATAATGTCTGAATATTAACGAGAAAATATCGACTTTAATCTATTGTATAGATTAAACCGTTATGGTGTTGTTAGCGTATTCTTGTTCGTACGCAAATAGAAACATGTTATTTGTTGACAAAAGAGGAATACGCAGAGTACACGCCCTTAATTTCTGATGTAGTTGTTTTTACACCATTAATTTCTGAGTTCGATTCTCACGTAAATCTAAAATAATTGTTTATTGGATACATGTTTTATAGATTTAAAAACATAACGTAACATAGTAAAAACACATTACATACTTTTTTATAAAAACTATGTACCTTTTTCTAGATAATCCACAAGAAAAGTAGGCATAAAGCCTATTCAGAATAAGTTAAAAGCGTATTATTTTTGCTTATTCACATAATTTGTAATGTTTTTATTGCAACAAAAACAATACATAAATATATATCCATCGTAGTTACTTACTCTCTTATTCAAATATTAAATATCGTACTTATATAGGCGAAATTTCGCAACTATTTATATTCGTACATCCTATAAAGCGGGAGAAGATAGATAAAGATAAATATTGGCATACACAGCTACTGTACCAGCACTGTTTACGTAGCGGGTATAAACTAGTAAATAAGAAAAATGATATGCGAATTATTCTTTTTACGAACACCAAACTGATTTTTCTGATTGCCTTTTTAAAGATCTCACTGTCTAAAAGAATCAGGCTTTATTTATTTATCTATGTTCGATCTCATTATTTTTGACAAAGTGTGATATCTAAACACGATCTGTATTGGAAGAACTCGGTGACACAATCTCCTTGGTAGATCACTGAACCCGGAAACCCCGCCGTTCTGTCACCATAGAGATGTGAACGAGATATCGCGAACGGAAAAAGAACAACAAAAGCAAAACCTAGAAATGAAAGTAGGTAAAGGTTTTAGGAGACAAGTGTATAGATCAGATTGTAGATGTTACCTTCAGGTTTTGGAGACAATGATTCTTTCTCCAGCCAAAAAAAGGTTTCAAATCTTTCACGGAATCTTTCTGCTTGCGTTAGACGATTTCACACATTTCTAGCAAAGTCTTCCATTGTCCGTATTTACTTGTCTCCCCACGAGGGGATAGTTAGATAAATGGTCGGTTTTTAATATGGGGGATAATTCAGGTCCCCCAAAAGAGGCACTCTGGATCAGGACTAAAATAAAAACAATTGCCTCAGTCTAGAAGAATTTCTCCTTCACTGACGAAGGATAGAAAAGATGAAGTGGAGTATCAGTCTAGATACTACACTTTGTTCCTAGTTAGAAAGGCAACAGAAAAGTTTATGTATCTGATTGATGAGCCTTCTGTAAAATATTGCAGCTCTTCCCGAACCGATTCATCATACTCCGGCACAATAGAAATCGAAATAACTTCAGTGGGCTAACCTTCGAAATAATTCAAAGTAAAAATATTGCTATGCTAAAAATTTGTGTGAAAATAGAAGTTCGACGTGACGGTGCTCGAGGGGATACGGGCGCAGACTGACGACTCGTCGTGCAGTGTTCGAATTCTGTCGGTTTATGGCACAACTTTCATCTGGTATGTTAGCAACCTTTACGTGTTACCTCGCATAAGAAACTGATCATATCGGGGGAATCGAATGACGTCAAAACAGAATCACGCGGGTCCTAATTTACTTGCCTCCCCACGAGTGAAGAGTTTAACACACGGTCAAATTTTAATGAGGGACAAATCAAGGTCTCCGAAAAGGGGGACTCTGGATTGGGGCAAAAATAAAAATTGGCTCAGCTGAGAAAGATTTTTATTCCACTGATTAAGGACACATAGATGAAGTGTAGTATCAGAACAGATGCTACACTTTGGTCATAGTCAAAAGGCCAACGATTCCACACATCTGTACAAGAGTCATTCTTAGTTGGTCAGTCGACCCGTGTGTCACGGTTAAGTTTGAAATATTTTGTTCGGTCTTTCACACCAAATATTGGAAATAGTATTTTCGTCAATAGTTATTTTTATTTATGCTTTTATTTACTGTTAAACCACCACTTATCAAGGCCGAGAGCAACTCAAGGGTAAGGGTTAATTAGACGGGAATGAATACCAACCGAAAAGCAAGGAACACTATTAAAGTAATAACATTGCTCCATGGTATGAACTGCGTATGGTTGCTTATGGGGCGGTCCGTGACGATTTTTCAAAATTGGATTTTTTAAACAATCAATTTGTAATCAGCAGGGAATCAGTCTAGCTAAAATGTGTTTTATTTGTGTTTTTTTCTAATGGGTACCCGCTTATTAAATCCCGGTGGCCACTCCAAAAATAAGTGTACAACGGATTATTGGTTGGACAATGATTGCTGCCACGAGACGATTGGACACAGTGGGTGGAATAGGCAGATAATTACTTGAAGAGTTGATTATCAAAGAAGACAACTCGACAAGTATTTGTTTACATTAGACTAGAAGACGACCATGCTGTAGTCGGCTGGGAAGCAGACTGGAGGTGGTATCTTCTTCTATAGATGGAAAGAAACTTTGTTCATGAAAGTTCCGCTTGGTTTTTGGTACAGAGAGAAAGAAAGGAAAGTTATTTGCTGCGGTTGTAGCTAGATGAGTCTTTGTTGTGAATGTGTTACAGGGTGGGGACCATCTATTGAAGCTCAGTCGAGCACCTACCATGAACACAACGATACAGACTAGCTACATCTCTTTTGTGTTAAAGAGGCTGTAGGGACGAGATAACTTTCCACGACCAGATTTCGAAGTCGCTTTTGTACTTTATCAAGAAAAGAAAGAGTGCTCCGAGCGACACTTTCCCAGATACGAAAGCAGTACTCGATCCTAGGACGAATCTGGTTCTTATGCAGGTAAAGGTACTTTCTGGAGCAACAGAATGATCCAACCATTTTTCCTGCAACCTTAGCACCCGATTTGATGTAAGTCTTCCATCTCAGGTCTCGGATAAAGCTCAGCCCTAGTAGCTTATCAAAGAGAGAGCTTCCCCGAGAAGATATATATTTATTCTATTTCGACTGCAGTGAATATCCAAGTGTTGGCGGTGAAAAGAGAGACAATTTGTTTTAAAGGCATTAAAAGTAACACACTACTCCTTTAGCCTTTGCACCACAAGTCGATATAGAAAGATCTTGATCATACATTACTATTGAAGTGCTGCCATACATAATTGTGTCATCTGCATAGATGCCAACGAATCATCTGAAAATTAAATTTGGAAGATCATTTAGACGGGAATCCCTTGGAAAGAAACTATGTACATGGAAATTCCGACTGGCGCTAGGCACATGGAGAGAAACATGGAAAAACATTTTTTTCGTTGTGGTAGAGGACGAGTTCTTGCTGTGAATGTCGTATAAGGACGAACTAAATACTTGAGCTCACCGAGCACCTTCCATGGGAATAACGATAAAGTAGTATGAATTGGAACAAATACATAGAAGACATTGCCAAGGCTGCTGAAGGAAGGTACACTCATCTCTACCGTGTTATAAAAGTTCTCGCACCTGCCATTATCCTATATCTTTACGATTCCATAATTCGCCCAGGCGTTGGGTATTGTTGTCACACCTGGCTAGTGTACCAACTACTAATCTCTCCCTCTTAAACAGGGTCCAACAACGAGCTTCTAATCTAATAGGTCTCATACTATCGTCTAAGCTCCAGCCCCTGTCCCATCGCCGTTATGTTGCAATATTGTGCTTGTTTTCATTTTAAAGCTACAGTTATTAAGATTTTTGTAATGTTAATGATTTATCAATATTTGATCAGGTTCAGTAATGGCGTTCAATACACCAGAAAAGACGTTTTTGCGTCCTTGAATTTGCAAAAACTGAATCATGGACACTTGTTCAACGTGCATTTCACGCAAGATTCCGAAAAGAGGCACCAAAAGGGAATTCCATACTGAGATGGCATGATGAATTCATGAAGGATGGAGGTTAGTGCTCAGCAAAGAGAACAGGACGATAAAAGGATTGAAAATGATAAATGGAATGCCAGCCGGAATTTAAAGTATACATAAAGATAATATAGAAGATAATTTCTTAACACACATATCATAGTTTACCAATTTCCGAATTAAATAAAAGAAGAAAATAATTCATGCTTACAGATAGTCTAGTAAATCTAAATATTAATACGCTAGCGTCTATCTACCTGTGTCACACTCTGACACCCCTTTTTAAGAAGATGCGATCGCCCGATCACCGGAGTTTTATTTATTTATTTATTTTAACTGTGAGCTTAATATACATCGAAAAGGGGAAAACAGCGATAACACTTACGTTTGCCCTGGGCAACGGGGAGAGAGGAAGAGGGATAAGAGGAGAGGGGGAGAAGAGTGAGGGGGCGAGCGGGAAGAAAGTGGGGCTAATGAGAGGATGTCGACCAAGGTGAGATGGCGACAACAGAAGACACACCGGTTAATGTAAATAAATATATATATTTCCATCCCGTCACACAAAAGTTAGCGAGTAAAATATATGCATATGTCTAGCAACTGGAATATTTTTAACAGTAAATTATACAGATTTATGGAGAAAACACTGTGGAATTTCCACGAGGACCCGCTTTTTTATATAAATACTAGAAAAATACCCGTACCAGTACGGGTAAAATTAATTCTTAAAACATAACTGTTTTGCACGAATTTTATATCTAATTACGAAGATTAAAATTATTTAAAAAAATTATATCTAGAATCCTTATTCCAATTTTGATCAAACTCCATTGCATAATTTTGATTCTAGAAAATATCTTAAGTTTAACGATTTTATGAATAAATTTAAACTCAGGGAATCTTACTTGGTTTCGTATCTCATGACTATTGAGCAAATCGAATGCAAATCTGAACTATTTGAATTCACAAATGAGAGGCTGTGCCTATGTTATTCTCTTTAAATATTTTTAAAATACTCCAAAGAAAGTGAAATTTGATGAATATTTATTAATTGACGTCCAAAACCTATTGTTAAAATTTCACAAACACCTGAGTCATCTGAATGTTCAATAAGCTTTTCCACCCTCGCTTTCCTTCCTTTTCATGAAACTAGATTAAACAAAATATAGTCCACATTCCGATCCTTTACGCCTGGGAACTGGGTCCCAACATTCATAACGATCGGCTAATTTAGGAGCGACGCCTGTACACACAACTATATAAACATATACTCATACGTAGCAGAGACACACACGCTGCTCATCTTACTTAGTGTACACCAATTTAAAATCTACGCGCTAAAATATGCCGTCAGTGTTAAAAATCCTATTAAATAAGTTGATTGAAATAGTCTTATTTGGCGAGACGAAATGAAACATGATTTTGACACGAATCACTTTGTCTTGCTGTTTTATTTAATTTAGTTAAAAAAAATATATTTCTAAATTATAAGTCTGTCTTCGGGCATATATTATCTTGATTAATGTTGTTGGTTAACTCCCTCTCCCTTAAAATGCGTCTATTTAATTTACGCGTTTAGTGATAAAAATGCAATTTGAAACTTAAGCGTGATATATCGAACGAGGTACAGACTGGTAGAACATATTACAGAGATGAGTATTTATTTACCTCCTCTCCAGGAGATAAGGCACAAGGCCAGTTTTATCTTACTCCCACAAGGTAAGATGTGACCCAAGGTCGGGAAAGTGGGCTTGAAAAGCCAGCGCCCGAGAGGTGAGCACTCTGGCCATTAAACATTGCCTGCGCAGCCCCGTCGGCATTCCCCGTTAAGGGCGCCTCAGGCAGTAAGCAATAAACATACTCCTCCCCAAAGAGAGGGGGAAAAGCCTGAGAGGGTGGACCTCCTAGAACTGCACAGGACAGACCCATAGACCGGCGTAAATCAAGCCCCGAAGGCCAAGACAATACCAGTCCATGGGTGCAGTATCCATCAGAACAGATACTACACTTTGATCTCAACCAAAAAGGCCAAGAACAATTACAGAGATGAGTATTGATTTATTCCTCTCCAGAAGTTAGGCACAAGGCCAGTTTTTATCTTACTCCCACAAGTAAGATGTGACCCAAGGTCGGGTCGGGAAAGTGGGGTTAAAAAAATTGCCTGGGCAGCGCCGTCGGTATTCCCCGGTAGGGGCGCTTCAGACAGTAAGCAATAAACTTACTCCTCCTCAAAGAAGGGGAGGCGAAGCCTGGGAGGGTGGACCTCATAGAACTGCACAGGACAGACCCATAGACAGGCGTAAATCAAGCCCCGAAGGCCAAGAGAATACCAGTCAATGAGGTGCAGTATCCATCGGAACAGATACTACACTTTGATCTTAGCCAAAAGGCCAAGCCGGTAGACATGAGTAGACGAAGCGACAAATTATATTTTGAACTGAAGCCTGGAAAACCAATGCAAATGCAACTTAAAACTTAAGCCTGGAAAACCAATGAAAATGCAACTTAAAACTTAAGCCTGGAAAACCAATGAAAATGCAACTTAAAACTTCAGCTTGGAAAACCAATGCAAATGCAACTTAAAACTTAAGCCTGGAAAACCAATGAAAATGCAACTTAAAACTTAAGCCTGGAAAACCAATGAAAATGCAACTTAAAACTTAAGCCTGGAAAACCAATGAAAATGCAACTTAAAACTTAAGCCTGGAAAACCAATGAAAATGCAACTTAAAACTTAAGCCTGGAAAACCAATGAAAATGCAACTTAAAACTTAAGCCTGGAAAACCAATGAAACCGCAACTTAAAACTTAAGCCTGGAAAACCAATGAAAATGCAACTTAAAACTTAAGCCTGGAAAACCAATGAAAATGCAACTTAAAACTTAAGCCTGGAAAACCAATGAAAATGCAACTTAAAACTTAAGCCTGGAAAACCAATGAAAATGCAACTTAAAACTTAAGCCTGGAAAACCAATGAAAATGCAACTTAAAACTTAAGTATGGAAAACCAATGAAAATGCAACTTAAAACTTAAGCCTGGAAAACCAATGCAAATCCAACTTAAAACTTAAGCCTGGAAAACCAATGAAAATGCAACTTAAAACTTAAGCCTGGAAAACCCATGAAAATGCAACTTAAAACTTAAGCCTGGAAAATCAATGAAAATGCAACTTAAAACTTAAGTCTGGAAAACCAATGAAAATGCAACTTAAAACTTAAGCCTGGAAAACCAATGAAAATGCAACTTAAAACTTAAGCCTGGAAAACCAATGCAAATGCAACTTAAAACTTAAGCCTGGAAAACCAATGAAAATGCAACTTAAAACTTAAGTCTGGAAAACCAATGAAAATGCAACTTAAAACTTAAGCCTGGAAAACCAATGAAAATGCAACTTAAAACTTAAGCCTGGAAAACCAATGAAAATGCAACTTAAAACTTAAGCCTGGAAAACCAATGAATATGCAACTTAAAACTTAAGCCTGGAAAACCAATGAAAATGCAACTTAAAACTTAAGCCTGGAAAACCAATGAAAATGCAACTTAAAACTTAAGCCTGAAAAACCAATGAAAATGCAACTTAAAACTTAAGCCTGGAAAACCAATGAAAATGCAACTTAAAACTTAAGCCTGGAAAACCAATGAAAATGCAACTTAAAACTTAAGCCTGGAAAACCAATGAAAATGCAACTTAAAACTTAAGCCTGGAAAACCAATGAAAATGCAACTTAAAACTTAAGCCTGGAAAACCAATGAAAATGCAACTTAAAACTTAAGCCTGGAAAACCAATGAATATGCAACTTAAAACTTAAGCCTGGAAAACCAATGAAAATGCAACTTAAAACTTAAGCCTGGAAAACCAATGAAAATGCAACTTAAAACTTAAGCCTGGAAAACCAATGAAAATGCAACTTAAAACTTAAGCCTGGAAAACCAATGAAAATGCAACTTAAAACTTAAGCCTGGAAAACCAATGAAAATGCAACTTAAAACTTAAGCCTGGAAAACCAATGAAAATGCAACTTAAAACTTAAGCCTGGAAAACCAATGAAAATGCAACTTAAAACTTAAGCCTGGAAAACCAATGAAAATGCAACTTAAAACTTAAGCCTGGAAAACCAATGAAAATGCAACTTAAAACTTAAGCCTGGAAAACCAATGCAAATGCAACTTAAAACTTAAGCCTGGAAAACCAATGAAAATGCAACTTAAAACTTAAGCCTGGAAAACCAATGAAAATGCAACTTAAAACTTAAGCCTGGAAAACCAATGAAAATGCAACTTAAAACTTAAGCCTGGAAAACCAATGAAAATGCAACTTAAAACTGAAGCCTGGAAAACCAATGAAAATGCAACTTAAAACTTAAGCCTGGAAAACCAATGCAAATGCAAATTAAAACTTAAGCCTGGAAAACCAATAGAAATGAAACTTAAAACTTAAGCCTGTAAACCAATGAAAATGCAACTTAAAACTTAAGCCTGGAAAACCAATGAAAATGCAACTTAAAACTTAAGCCTGGAAAACCAATGAAAATGCAACTTAAAACTTAAGCCTGGAAAACCAATGAAAACGCAACTTAAAACTTAAGCCTGGAAAACCAATGAAAATGCAACTTAAAACTTAAGCCTGGAAAACCAATGAAAATGCAACTTAAAACTTAAGCCAGGAAAACCAAAGAAAATGCAACTTTAAACTTAAGCCTGGAAAACCAATGCAAATGCAACTTAAAACTTAAGCCTGGAAAACCAATGAAAATGCAACTTAAAACTTAAGCCTGGAAAACCAATGAAAATGCAACTTAAAACTTAAGCCTGGAAAATCAATTAAAATGCAACTTAAAACTTAAGCCTGGAAAACCCATGAAAATGCAACTTAAAACTTAAGCCTGGAAAATCAATGAAAATGCAACTTAAAACTTAAGTCTGGAAAACCAATGAAAATGCAACTTAAAACTTAAGCCTGGAAAACCAATGAAAATGCAACTTAAAACTTAAGCCTGGAAAACCAATGCAAATGCAACTTAAAACTTAAGCCTGGAAAACCAATGAAAATGCAACTTAAAACTTAAGTCTGGAAAACCAATGAAAATGCAACTTAAAACTTAAGCCTGGAAAACCAATGAAAATGCAACTTAAAACTTAAGCCTGGAAAACCAATGAAAATGCAACTTAAAACTTAAGCCTGGAAAACCAATGAATATGCAACTTAAAACTTAAGCCTGGAAAACCAATGAAAATGCAACTTAAAACTTAAGCCTGGAAAACCAATGAAAATGCAACTTAAAACTTAAGCCTGAAAAACCAATGAAAATGCAACTTAAAACTTAAGCCTGGAAAACCAATGAAAATGCAACTTAAAACTTAAGCCTGGAAAACCAATGAAAATGCAACTTAAAACTTAAGCCTGGAAAACCAATGAAAATGCAACTTAAAACTTAAGCCTGGAAAACCAATGCAAATGCAACTTAAAACTTAAGCCTGGAAAACCAATGAAAATGCAACTTAAAACTTAAGCCTGGAAAACCAATGAATATGCAACTTAAAACTTAAGCCTGGAAAACCAATGAAAATGCAACTTAAAACTTAAGCCTGGAAAACCAATGAAAATGCAACTTAAAACTTAAGCCTGGAAAACCAATGAAAATGCAACTTAAAACTTAAGCCTGGAAAACCAATGAAAATGCAACTTAAAACTTAAGCCTGGAAAACCAATGAAAATGCAACTTAAAACTTAAGCCTGGAAAACCAATGAAAATGCAACTTAAAACTTAAGCCTGGAAAACCAATGAAAATGCAACTTAAAACTTAAGCCTGGAAAACCAATGAAAATGCAACTTAAAACTTAAGCCTGGAAAACCAATGCAAATGCAACTTAAAACTTAAGCCTGGAAAACCAATGAAAATGCAACTTAAAACTTAAGCCTGGAAAACCAATGAAAATGCAACTTAAAACTTAAGCCTGGAAAACCAATGAAAATGCAACTTAAAACTTAAGCCTGGAAAACCAATGAAAATGCAACTTAAAACTTAAGCCTGGAAAACCAATGAAAATGCAACTTAAAACTTAAGCCTGGAAAACCAATGCAAATGCAACTTAAAACTTAAGCCTGGAAAACCAATGAAAATGCAACTTAAAACTTAAGCCTGGAAAACCAATGAAAATGCAACTTAAAACTTAAGCCTGGAAAACCAATGAAAATGCAACTTAAAACTTAAGCCTGGAAAACCAATGAAAATGCAACTTAAAACTGAAGCCTGGAAAACCAATGAAAATGCAACTTAAAACTTAAGCCTGGAAAACCAATGCAAATGCAAATTAAAACTTAAGCCTGGAAAACCAATGAAAATGAAACTTAAAACTTAAGCCTGTAAACCAATGAAAATGCAACTTAAAACTTAAGCCTGGAAAACCAATGAAAATGCAACTTAAAACTTAAGCCTGGAAAACCAATGAAAATGCAACTTAAAACTTAAGCCTGGAAAACCAATGCAAATGCAACTTAAAACTTAAGCCTGGAAAACCAATGAAAATGCAACTTAAAACTTAAGCCTGGAAAACCAATGAAAATGCAACTTAAAACTTAAGCCTGGAAAACCAATGAAAATGCAACTTAAAACTTAAGCCTGGAAAACCAATGAAAATGCAACTTAAAACTTAAGCCTGGAAAACCAATGAAAATGCAACTTAAAACTTAAGCCTGGAAAACCAATGCAAATGCAACTTAAAACTTAAGCCTGGAAAACCAATGAAAATGCAACTTAAAACTTAAGCCTGGAAAACCAATGAAAATGCAACTTAAAACTTAAGCCTGGAAAACCAATGAAAATGCAACTTAAAACTTAAGCCTGGAAAACCAATGAAAATGCAACTTAAAACTTAAGCCTGGAAAACCAATGAAAATGCAACTTAAAACTTAAGCCTGGAAAACCAATGCAAATGCAACTTAAAACTTAAGCCAGGAAAACCAATGAAAATGCAACTTAAAACTTAAGCCTGGAAAACCAATGAAAATGCAACTTAAAACTTAAGCCTGGAAAACCAATGAAAATGCAACTTAAAACTTAAGCCTGGAAAACCAATGAAAATGCAACTTAAAACTGAAGCCTGGAAAACCAATGAAAATGCAACTTAAAACTTAAGCCTGGAAAACCAATGCAAATGCAAATTAAAACTTAAGCCTGGAAAACCAATGAAAATGAAACTTAAAACTTAAGCCTGTAAACCAATAAAAATGCAACTTAAAACTTAAGCCTGGAAAACCAATGAAAATGCAACTTAAAACTTAAGCCTGGAAAACCAATGAAAATGCAACTTAAAACTTAAGCCTGGAAAACCAATGCAAATGCAACTTAAAACTTAAGCCTGGAAAACCAATGAAAATGCAACTTAAAACTTAAGCCTGGAAAACCAATGAAAATGCAACTTAAAACTTAAGCCTGGAAAACCAATGAAAATGCAACTTAAAACTTAAGCCTGGAAAATCAATGAAAATGCAACTTAAAACTTAAGTCTGGAAAACCAATGCAAATGCAACTTAAAACTTAAGCCTGGAAAACCAATGAAAATGCAACTTAAAACTTAAGCCTGGAAAACCAATGAAAATGCAACTTAAAACTTAAGCCTGGAAAACCAATGAAAATGCAACTTAAAACTTAAGCCTGGAAAACCAATGAAAATGCAACTTAAAACTGAAGCCTGGAAAACCAATGAAAATGCAACTTAAAACTTAAGCCTGGAAAACCAATGCAAATGCAACTTAAAACTTAAGCCTGGAAAACCAATGAAAATGAAACTTAAAACTTAAGCCTGGAAAACGAATGAAAATGCAACTTAAAACTTAAGCCTGGAAAACCAATGAAAATGCAACTTAAAACTTAAGCCTGGAAAACCAATGAAAATGCAACTTAAAACTTAAGCCTGGAAAACTAATGAAAACGCAACTTAAAACTTAAGCCTGGAAAACCAATTAAAATGCAACTTAAAACTTAAGCCTGGAAAACCAATGAAAATGAAACTTAAGACTTAAGCCTTGAAAACCAATGAAAATGCAACTTAAAACTTAAGCCTGGAAAACCAATGAAAATGCAACTTAAAACTTAAGTCTGGAAAACCAATGAAAATGCAACTTAAAACTTAAGCCTGGAAAACCAATGCAAATGCAACTAAAACTTAAGCCTGGAAAAGCAATGAAAATGAAACTTAAAACTTAAGCCTCGAAAACCAATGAAAATGCAACTTAAAACTTAAGTCTGGAAAACCAAAGAAAAAGCAACTTAAAACTTAAGCCTGGAAAACCAATGCAAATGCAACTTAAAACTTAAGCCTGGAAAACCAATGAAAATGCAACTTAAAACTTAAGCCTGGAAAACCAATGAAAATGCAACTTAAAACTTAAGCCTGGAAAACCAATGCAAATGCAACTTAAAACTTAAGCCTGGAAAACCAATGAAAATGCAACTTAAAACTTAAGCCTGGAAAACCAATGAAAATGTAACTTAAAACTTAAGCCTGGAAAACCAATGAAAATGCAACTTAAAACTTAAGCCTGGAAAATCAATGAAAATGCAACTTAAAACTTAAGTCTGGAAAACCAATGCAAATGCAACTTAAAACTTAAGCCTGGAAAACCAATGAAAATGCAACTTAAAACTTAAGCCTGGAAAACCAATGAAAATGCAACTTAAAACTTAAGCCTGGAAAACCAATGAAAATGCAACTTAAAACTTAAGCCTGGAAAACCAATGAAAATGCAACTTAAAACTGAAGCCTGGAAAACCAATGAAAATGCAACTTAAAACTTAAGCCTGGAAAACCAATGCAAATGCAACTTAAAACTTAAGCCTGGAAAACCAATGAAAATGAAACTTAAAACTTAAGCCTGGAAAACGAATGAAAATGCAACTTAAAACTTAAGCCTGGAAAACCAATGAAAATGCAACTTAAAACTTAAGCCTGGAAAACCAATGAAAATGCAACTTAAAACTTAAGCCTGGAAAACTAATGAAAACGCAACTTAAAACTTAAGCCTGGAAAACCAATTAAAATGCAACTTAAAACTTAAGCCTGGAAAACCAATGAAAATGAAACTTAAAACTTAAGCCTTGAAAACCAATGAAAATGCAACTTAAAACTTAAGCCTGGAAAACCAAAGAAAATGCAACTTAAAACTTAAGTCTGGAAAACCAATGAAAATGCAACTTAAAACTTAAGCCTGGAAAACCAATGCAAATGCAACTTAAAACTTAAGCCTGGAAAAGCAATGAAAATGAAACTTAAAACTTAAGCCTCGAAAACCAATGAAAATGCAACTTAAAACTTAAGTCTGGAAAACCAAAGAAAAAGCAACTTAAAACTTAAGCCTGGAAAACCAATGCAAATGCAACTTAAAACTTAAGCCTGGAAAACCAATGAAAATGCAACTTAAAACTGAAGCCTGGAAAACCAATGAAAATGCAACTTAAAACTTAAGCCTGGAAAACCAATGCAAATGCAACTTAAAACTTAAGCCTGGAAAACCAATGAAAATGAAACTTAAAACTTAAGCCTGGAAAACGAATGAAAATGCAACTTAAAACTTAAGCCTGGAAAACCAATGAAAATGCAACTTAAAACTTAAGCCTGGAAAACCAATGAAAATGCAACTTAAAACTTAAGCCTGGAAAACTAATGAAAACGCAACTTAAAACTTAAGCCTGGAAAACCAATTAAAATGCAACTTAAAACTTAAGCCTGGAAAACCAATGAAAATGAAACTTAAAACTTAAGCCTTGAAAACCAATGAAAATGCAACTTAAAACTTAAGCCTGGAAAACCAAAGAAAATGCAACTTAAAACTTAAGTCTGGAAAACCAATGAAAATGCAACTTAAAACTTAAGCCTGGAAAACCAATGCAAATGCAACTTAAAACTTAAGCCTGGAAAAGCAATGAAAATGAAACTTAAAACTTAAGCCTCGAAAACCAATGAAAATGCAACTTAAAACTTAAGTCTGGAAAACCAAAGAAAAAGCAACTTAAAACTTAAGCCTCGAAAACCAATGCAAATGCAACTTAAAACTTAAGCCTGGAAAACCAATGAAAATGCAACTTAAAACTTAAGCCTGGAAAACCAATGAAAATGCAACTTAAAACTTAAGCCTGGAAAACCAATGCAAATGCAACTTAAAACTTAAGCCTGGAAAACCAATGCAAACGCAACTTTAAACTTAAGCCTGGAAAACCAATGAAAATGCAACTTAAAACTTAAGCCTGGAAAACCAATGAAAATGCAACTTAAAACTTAAGCCTGGAAAACCAATGAAAATGCAACTTAAAACTTAAGCCTGGAAAACCAATGAAAATGCAACTTAAAACTTAAGCCTGGAAAACCAATGAAAATGCAACTTAAAACTTAAGCCTGGAAAACCAATGAAAATGCAACTTAAAACTTAAGCCTGGAAAACCAATGAAAATGCAACTTAAAACTTAAGCCTGGAAAACCAATGAAAATGCAACTTAAAACTTAAGCCTGGAAAACCAATGAAAATGCAACTTAAAACTTAAGCCTGGAAAACCAATGAAAACGCAACTTAAAACTTAAGCCTGGAAAACCAATGAAAATGCAACTTAAAACTTAAGCCTGGAAAACCAATGAAAATGCAACTTAAAACTTAAGCCTGGAAAACCAATGAAAATGCAACTTAAAACTTAAGCCTGGAAAACCAATGAAAATGCAACTTAAAACTTAAGCCTGGAAAACCAATGAAAATGCAACTTAAAACTTAAGCCTGGAAAACCAATGCAAATGCAACTTAAAACTTAAGCCTGGAAAACCAATGCAAATGCAACTTAAAACTTAAGCCTGGAAAACCAATGAAAATGCAACTTAAAACTTAAGCCTGGAAAACCAATGAAAATGCAACTTAAAACTTAAGCCTGGAAAACCAATGAAAATGCAACTTAAAACTTAAGCCTGGAAAACCAATGAAAATGCAACTTAAAACTTAAGCCTGGAAAACCAATGAAAATGCAACTTAAAACTTAAGCCTGGAAAACCAATGCAAATGCAACTTAAAACTTAAGCCTGGAAAACCAATGAAAATGCAACTTAAAACTTAAGCCTGGAAAACCAATGAAAATGCAACTTAAAACTTAAGCCTGGAAAACCAATGAAAATGCAACTTAAAACTTAAGCCTGGAAAACCAATGAAAATGCAACTTAAAACTTAAGCCTGGAAAACCAATGAAAATGCAACTTAAAACTTAAGCCTGGAAAACCAATGCAAATGCAACTTAAAACTTAAGCCTGGAAAACCAATGAAAATGCAACTTAAAACTAAAGCCTGGAAAACCAATGAAAATGCAACTTAAAACTTAAGCCTGGAAAACCAATGAAAATGCAACTTAAAACTTAAGCCTGGAAAACCAATGAAAATGCAACTTAAAACTGAAGCCTGGAAAACCAATGAAAATGCAACTTAAAACTTAAGCCTGGAAAACCAATGCAAATGCAAATTAAAACTTAAGCCTGGAAAACCAATGAAAATGAAACTTAAAACTTAAGCCTGTAAACCAATGAAAATGCAACTTAAAACTTAAGCCTGGAAAACCAATGAAAATGCAACTTAAAACTTAAGCCTGGAAAACCAATGAAAATGCAACTTAAAACTTAAGCCTGGAAAACCAATGAAAACGCAACTTAAAACTTAAGCCTGGAAAACCAATGAAAATGCAACTTAAAACTTAAGCCTGGAAAACCAAAGAAAATGCAACTTAAAACTTAAGCCTGGAAAACCAATGCAAATGCAACTTAAAACTTAAGCCTGGAAAACCAATGAAAATGCAACTTAAAACTTAAGCCTGGAAAACCAATGAAAATGCAACTTAAAACTTAAGCCTGGAAAACCAATGAAAATGCAACTTAAAACTTAAGTCTGGAAAACCAATGAAAATGCAACTTAAAACTTAAGCCTGGAAAACCAATGCAAATGCAACTTAAAACTTAAGCCTGGAAAAGCAATGAAAATGCAACTTAAAACTTAAGCCTCGAAAACCAATGAAAATGCAACTTAAAACTTAAGTCTGGAAAACCAAAGAAAAAGCAACTTAAAACTTAAGCCTGGAAAACCAATGCAAATGCAACTTAAAACTTAAGCCTGGAAAACCAATGAAAATGCAACTTAAAACTTAAGCCTGGAAAACCAATGAAAATGCAACTTAAAACTTAAGCCTGGAAAACCAATGCAAATGCAACTTTAAACTTAAGCCTGGAAAACCAATGAAAATGCAACTTAAAACTTAAGCCTGGAAAACCAATGAAAATGCAACTTAAAACTTAAGCCTGGAAAACCAATGAAAATGCAACTTAAAACTTAAGCCTGGAAAACCAATGAAAATGCAACTTAAAACTGAAGCCTGGTAAACCAATGAAAATGCAACTTAAAACTTAAGCCTGGAAAACCAATGCAAATGCAACTTAAAACTTAAGCCTGGAAAACCAATGAAAATGAAACTTAAAACTTAAGCCTGGAAAACCAATGAAAATGCAACTTAAAACTTAAGCCTGGAAAACCAATGAAAATGCAACTTAAAACTTAAGCCTGGAAAACCAATGAAAATGCAACTTAAAACTTAAGCCTGGAAAACTAATGAAAACGCAACTTAAAACTTAAGCCTGGAAAACCAATTAAAATGCAACTTAAAACTTAAGCCTGGAAAACCAATGAAAATGAAACTTAAAACTTAAGCCTGGAAAACGAATGAAAATGCAACTTAAAACTTAAGCCTGGAAAACCAATGAAAATGCAACTTAAAACTTAAGCCTGGAAAACCAATGAAAATGCAACTTAAAACTTAAGCCTGGAAAACTAATGAAAACGCAACTTAAAACTTAAGCCTGGAAAACCAATTAAAATGCAACTTAAAACTTAAGCCTGGAAAACCAATGAAAATGCAACTTAAAACTTAAGCCTGGAAAACCAATGAAAATGCAACTTAAAACTTAAGCCTGGAAAACCAATGAAAATGCAACTTAAAACTTAAGCCTGGAAAACTAATGAAAACGCAACTTAAAACTTAAGCCTGGAAAACCAATTAAAATGCAACTTAAAACTTAAGCCTGGAAAACCAATGAAAATGAAACTTAAAACTTAAGCCTGGAAAACGAATGAAAATGCAACTTAAAACTTAAGCCTGGAAAACCAATGAAAATGCAACTTAAAACTTAAGCCTGGAAAACCAATGAAAATGCAACTTAAAACTTAAGCCTGGAAAACTAATGAAAACGCAACTTAAAACTTAAGCCTGGAAAACCAATTAAAATGCAACTTAAAACTTAAGCCTGGAAAACCAATGAAAATGAAACTTAAAACTTAAGCCTTGAAAACCAATGAAAATGCAACTTAAAACTTAAGCCTGGAAAACCAATGAAAATGCAACTTAAAACTTAAGTCTGGAAAACCAATGAAAATGCAACTTAAAACTTAAGCCTGGAAAACCAATGCAAATGCAACTTAAAACTTAAGCCTGGAAAAGCAATGAAAATGAAACTTAAAACTTAAGCCTCGAAAACCAATGAAAATGCAACTTAAAACTTAAGTCTGGAAAACCAAAGAAAAAGCAACTTAAAACTTAAGCCTGGAAAACCAATGCAAATGCAACTTAAAACTTAAGCCTGGAAAACCAATGAAAATGCAACTTAAAACTTAAGCCTGGAAAACCAATGAAAATGCAACTTAAAACTTAAGCCTGGAAAACCAATGCAAATGCAACTTAAAACTTAAGCCTGGAAAACCAATGCAAACGCAACTTTAAACTTAAGCCTGGAAAACCAATGAAAATGCAACTTAAAACTTAAGCCTGGAAAACCAATGAAAATGCAACTTAAAACTTAAGCCTGGAAAACCAATGAAAATGCAACTTAAAACTTAAGCCTGGAAAACCAATGAAAATGCAACTTAAAACTTAAGCCTGGAAAACCAATGAAAATGCAACTTAAAACTTAAGCCTGGAAAACCAATGAAAATGCAACTTAAAACTTAAGCCTGGAAAACCAATGAAAATGCAACTTAAAACTTAAGCCTGGAAAACCAATGAAAATGCAACTTAAAACTTAAGCCTGGAAAACCAATGAAAATGCAACTTAAAACTTAAGCCTGGAAAACCAATGAAAACGCAACTTAAAACTTAAGCCTGGAAAACCAATGAAAATGCAACTTAAAACTTAAGCCTGGAAAACCAATGAAAATGCAACTTAAAACTTAAGCCTGGAAAACCAATGAAAATGCAACTTAAAACTTAAGCCTGGAAAACCAATGAAAATGCAACTTAAAACTTAAGCCTGGAAAACCAATGAAAATGCAACTTAAAACTTAAGCCTGGAAAACCAATGCAAATGCAACTTAAAACTTAAGCCTGGAAAACCAATGCAAATGCAACTTAAAACTTAAGCCTGGAAAACCAATGAAAATGCAACTTAAAACTTAAGCCTGGAAAACCAATGAAAATGCAACTTAAAACTTAAGCCTGGAAAACCAATGAAAATGCAACTTAAAACTTAAGCCTGGAAAACCAATGAAAATGCAACTTAAAACTTAAGCCTGGAAAACCAATGAAAATGCAACTTAAAACTTAAGCCTGGAAAACCAATGCAAATGCAACTTAAAACTTAAGCCTGGAAAACCAATGAAAATGCAACTTAAAACTTAAGCCTGGAAAACCAATGAAAATGCAACTTAAAACTTAAGCCTGGAAAACCAATGAAAATGCAACTTAAAACTTAAGCCTGGAAAACCAATGAAAATGCAACTTAAAACTTAAGCCTGGAAAACCAATGAAAATGCAACTTAAAACTTAAGCCTGGAAAACCAATGCAAATGCAACTTAAAACTTAAGCCTGGAAAACCAATGAAAATGCAACTTAAAACTTAAGCCTGGAAAACCAATGAAAATGCAACTTAAAACTTAAGCCTGGAAAACCAATGAAAATGCAACTTAAAACTTAAGCCTGGAAAACCAATGAAAATGCAACTTAAAACTGAAGCCTGGAAAACCAATGAAAATGCAACTTAAAACTTAAGCCTGGAAAACCAATGCAAATGCAAATTAAAACTTAAGCCTGGAAAACCAATGAAAATGAAACTTAAAACTTAAGCCTGTAAACCAATGAAAATGCAACTTAAAACTTAAGCCTGGAAAACCAATGAAAATGCAACTTAAAACTTAAGCCTGGAAAACCAATGAAAATGCAACTTAAAACTTAAGCCTGGAAAACCAATGAAAACGCAACTTAAAACTTAAGCCTGGAAAACCAATGAAAATGCAACTTAAAACTTAAGCCTGGAAAACCAAAGAAAATGCAACTTAAAACTTAAGCCTGGAAAACCAATGCAAATGCAACTTAAAACTTAAGCCTGGAAAACCAATGAAAATGCAACTTAAAACTTAAGCCTGGAAAACCAATGAAAATGCAACTTAAAACTTAAGCCTGGAAAACCAATGAAAATGCAACTTAAAACTTAAGTCTGGAAAACCAATGAAAATGCAACTTAAAACTTAAGCCTGGAAAACCAATGCAAATGCAACTTAAAACTTAAGCCTGGAAAAGCAATGAAAATGCAACTTAAAACTTAAGCCTCGAAAACCAATGAAAATGCAACTTAAAACTTAAGTCTGGAAAACCAAAGAAAAAGCAACTTAAAACTTAAGCCTGGAAAACCAATGCAAATGCAACTTAAAACTTAAGCCTGGAAAACCAATGAAAATGCAACTTAAAACTTAAGCCTGGAAAACCAATGAAAATGCAACTTAAAACTTAAGCCTGGAAAACCAATGCAAATGCAACTTTAAACTTAAGCCTGGAAAACCAATGAAAATGCAACTTAAAACTTAAGCCTGGAAAACCAATGAAAATGCAACTTAAAACTTAAGCCTGGAAAACCAATGAAAATGCAACTTAAAACTTAAGCCTGGAAAACCAATGAAAATGCAACTTAAAACTGAAGCCTGGTAAACCAATGAAAATGCAACTTAAAACTTAAGCCTGGAAAACCAATGAAAATGCAACTTAAAACTTAAGCCTGGAAAACCAATGAAAATGCAACTTAAAACTTAAGCCTGGAAAACTAATGAAAACGCAACTTAAAACTTAAGCCTGGAAAACCAATTAAAATGCAACTTAAAACTTAAGCCTGGAAAACCAATGAAAATGAAACTTAAAACTTAAGCCTTGAAAACCAATGAAAATGCAACTTAAAACTTAAGCCTGGAAAACCAATGCAAATGCAACTTAAAACTTAAGCCTGGAAAAGCAATGAAAATGCAACTTAAAACTTAAGCCTCGAAAACCAATGAAAATGCAACTTAAAACTTAAGTCTGGAAAACCAAAGAAAAAGCAACTTAAAACTTAAGCCTGGAAAACCAATGCAAATGCAACTTAAAACTTAAGCCTGGAAAACCAATGAAAATGCAACTTAAAACTTAAGCCTGGAAAACCAATGCAAATGCAACTTAAAACTTAAGCCTGGAAAACCAATGCAAATGCAACTTTAAACTTAAGCCTGGAAAACCAATGAAAATGCAACTTAAAACTTAAGCCTGGAAAACCAATGAAAATGCAACTTAAAACTTAAGCCTGGAAAACCAATGAAAATGCAACTTAAAACTTAAGCCTGGAAAATCAATGAAAATGCAACTTAAAACTTAAGCCTGGAAAACCAATGAAAATGCAACTTAAAACTTAAGCCTGGAAAACCAATAGAAAATGCAACTTTAAACTTAAGCCTGGAAAACCAATGAAAATGCAACTTAAAACTTAAGCCTGGAAAACCAATGAAAATGCAACTCAAAACTTAAGCCTGGAAAACCAATGAAAATGCAACTTAAAACTTAAGCCTGGAAAACCAATGAAAATGCAACTTAAAACTTAAGCCTGGAAAACCAATGAAAATGCAACTTAAAACTTAAGCCTGGAAAACCAATGAAAATGCAACTTAAAACTTAAGCCTGGAAAACCAATGAAAATGCAACTTAAAACTTAAGCCTGGAAAACCAATGAAAATGCAACTTAAAACTTAAGCCTGGAAAACCAATGAAAATGCAACTTAAAACTTAAGCCTGGAAAACCAATGAAAACGCAACTTAAAACTTAAGCCTGGAAAACCAATGAAAATGCAACTTAAAACTTAAGCCTGGAAAACCAATGAAAATGCAACTTAAAACTTAAGCCTGGAAAACCAATGAAAATGCAACTTAAAACTTAAGCCTGGAAAACCAATGAAAATGCAACTTAAAACTTAAGCCTGGAAAACCAATGAAAATGCAACTTAAAACTTAAGCCTGGAAAACCAATGCAAATGCAACTTAAAACTTAAGCCTGGAAAACCAATGCAAATGCAACTTAAAACTTAAGCCTGGAAAACCAATGAAAATGCAACTTAAAACTTAAGCCTGGAAAACCAATGAAAATGCAACTTAAAACTTAAGCCTGGAAAACCAATGAAAATGCAACTTAAAACTTAAGCCTGGAAAACCAATGAAAATGCAACTTAAAACTTAAGCCTGGAAAACCAATGAAAATGCAACTTAAAACTTAAGCCTGGAAAACCAATGCAAATGCAACTTAAAACTTAAGCCTGGAAAACCAATGAAAATGCAACTTAAAACTTAAGCCTGGAAAACCAATGAAAATGCAACTTAAAACTTAAGCCTGGAAAACCAATGAAAATGCAACTTAAAACTTAAGCCTGGAAAACCAATGAAAATGCAACTTAAAACTTAAGCCTGGAAAACCAATGAAAATGCAACTTAAAACTTAAGCCTGGAAAACCAATGCAAATGCAACTTAAAACTTAAGCCTGGAAAACCAATGAAAATGCAACTTAAAACTTAAGCCTGGAAAACCAATGAAAATGCAACTTAAAACTTAAGCCTGGAAAACCAATGAAAATGCAACTTAAAACTTAAGCCTGGAAAACCAATGAAAATGCAACTTAAAACTGAAGCCTGGAAAACCAATGAAAATGCAACTTAAAACTTAAGCCTGGAAAACCAATGCAAATGCAAATTAAAACTTAAGCCTGGAAAACCAATGAAAATGAAACTTAAAACTTAAGCCTGTAAACCAATGAAAATGCAACTTAAAACTTAAGCCTGGAAAACCAATGAAAATGCAACTTAAAACTTAAGCCTGGAAAACCAATGAAAATGCAACTTAAAACTTAAGCCTGGAAAACCAATGAAAACGCAACTTAAAACTTAAGCCTGGAAAACCAATGAAAATGCAACTTAAAACTTAAGCCTGGAAAACCAAAGAAAATGCAACTTAAAACTTAAGCCTGGAAAACCAATGCAAATGCAACTTAAAACTTAAGCCTGGAAAACCAATGAAAATGCAACTTAAAACTTAAGCCTGGAAAACCAATGAAAATGCAACTTAAAACTTAAGCCTGGAAAACCAATGAAAATGCAACTTAAAACTTAAGTCTGGAAAACCAATGAAAATGCAACTTAAAACTTAAGCCTGGAAAACCAATGCAAATGCAACTTAAAACTTAAGCCTGGAAAAGCAATGAAAATGCAACTTAAAACTTAAGCCTCGAAAACCAATGAAAATGCAACTTAAAACTTAAGTCTGGAAAACCAAAGAAAAAGCAACTTAAAACTTAAGCCTGGAAAACCAATGCAAATTCAACTTAAAACTTAAGCCTGGAAAACCAATGAAAATGCAACTTAAAACTTAAGCCTGGAAAACCAATGAAAATGCAACTTAAAACTTAAGCCTGGAAAACCAATGCAAATGCAACTTAAAACTTAAGCCTGGAAAACCAATGCAAATGCAACTTTAAACTTAAGCCTGGAAAACCAATGAAAATGCAACTTAAAACTTAAGCCTGGAAAACCAATGAAAATGCAACTTAAAACTTAAGCCTGGAAAACCAATGAAAATGCAACTTAAAACTTAAGCCTGGAAAACCAATGAAAATGCAACTTAAAACTTAAGCCTGGAAAACCAATGCAAATGCAACTTAAAACTTAAGCCTGGAAAACCAATGCAAATGCAACTTTAAACTTAAGCCTGGAAAACCAATGAAAATGCAACTTAAAACTTAAGCCTGGAAAACCAATGAAAATGCAACTTAAAACTTAAGCCTGGAAAACCAATGAAAATGCAACTTAAAACTTAAGCCTGGAAAACCAATGAAAATGCAACTTAAAACTTAAGCCTGGAAAACCAATGAAAATGCAACTTAAAACTTAAGCCTGGAAAACCAATAGAAAATGCAACTTAAAACTTAAGCCTGGAAAACCAATGAAAATGCAACTTAAAACTTAAGCCTGGAAAACCAATGAAAATGCAACTTAAAACTTAAGCCTGGAAAACCAATGAAAACGCAACTTTAAACTTAAGCCTGGAAAACCAATGCAAATGCAACTTAAAACTTAAGCCTGGAAAACCAATGAAAATGCAACTTAAAACTTAAGCCTGGAAAACCAATGAAAATGCAACTTAAAACTTCAGCCTGGAAAACCAATGAAAATGCAACTTAAAACTTAAGCCTGGAAAACCAATGAAAATGCAACTTAAAACTTAAGCCTGGAAAACCAATGAATATGCAACTTAAAACTTAAGCCTGGAAAACCAATGCAAATGCAACTTAAAACTTAAGCCTGGAAAACCAATGAAAATGCAACTTAAAACTTAAGCCTGGAAAACCAATGAAAATGCAACTTAAAACTTAAGCCTGGAAAACCAATGAAAATGCAACTTAAAACTTAAGCCTGGAAAACCAATGAAAATGCAACTTAAAACTTAAGCCTGGAAAACCAATGAAAATGCAACTTAAAACTTAAGCCTGGAAAACCAATGCAAATGCAACTTAAATCTTAAGCCTGGAAAACCAATGAAAATGCAACTTAAAACTTAAGCCTGGAAAACCAATGAAAATGAAACTTAAAACTTAAGCCTGGAAAATCAATGAAAATGTAACTTAAAACTTAAGCCTGGAAAACCAATGAAAATGCAACTTAAAACTTAAGCCTGGAAAACCAATGAAAATGCAACTTAAAACTTAAGCCTGGAAAACCAATGCAAATGCAACTTAAAACTTAAGCCTGGAAAACCAATGAAAATGCAACTTAAAACTTAAGCCTGGAAAACCAATGCAAATGCAAATTAAAACTTAAGCCTGGAAAACCAATGAAAATTAAACTTAAAACTTAAGCCTGTAAACCAATGAAAATGCAACTTAAAACTTAAGCCTGGAAAACCAATGAAAATGCAACTTAAAACTTAAGCCTGGAAAACCAATGAAAATGCAACTTAAAACTTAAGCCTGGAAAACCAATGAAAACGCAACTTAAAACTTAAGCCTGGAAAACCAATGAAAATGCAACTTAAAACTTAAGCCTGGAAAACCAATGAAAATGCAACTTAAAACTTAAGCCTGGAAAACCAAAGAAAATGCAACTTAAAACTTAAGCCTGGAAAACCAATGCAAATGCAACTTAAAACTTAAGCCTGGAAAACCAATGAAAATGCAACTTAAAACTTAAGCCTGGAAAACCAATGAAAATGCAACTTAAAACTTAAGCCTGGAAAACCAATGAAAATGCAACTTAAAACTTAAGTCTGGAAAACCAATGAAAATGCAACTTAAAACTTAAGCCTGGAAAACCAATGCAAATGCAACTTAAAACTTAAGCCTGGAAAAGCAATGAAAATGCAACTTAAAACTTAAGCCTCGAAAACCAATGAAAATGCAACTTAAAACTTAAGTCTGGAAAACCAAAGAAAAAGCAACTTAAAACTTAAGCCTGGAAAACCAATGCAAATGCAACTTAAAACTTAAGCCTGGAAAACCAATGAAAATGCAACTTAAAACTTAAGCCTGGAAAACCAATGAAAATGCAACTTAAAACTTAAGCCTGGAAAACCAATGCAAATGCAACTTTAAACTTAAGCCTGGAAAACCAATGCAAATGCAACTTAAAACTTAAGCCTGGAAAACCAATGAAAATGCAACTTAAAACTTAAGCCTGGAAAACCAATGAAAATGCAACTTAAAACTTAAGCCTGGAAAACCAATGAAAATGCAACTTAAAACTTAAGCCTGGAAAACCAATGAAAATGCAACTTAAAACTTTAGCCTGGAAAACCAATGAAAATGCAACTTAAAACTTAAGCCTGGAAAACCAATGAAAATGCAGCTTAAAACTTAAGCCTGGAAAACCAATGAAAATGCAACTTAAAACTTAAGCCTGGAAAACCAATGAAAATGCAACTTAAAACTTAAGCCTGGAAAACCAATGAAAATGCAACTTAAAACTTAAGCCTGGAAAACCAATGAAAACGCAACTTAAAACTTAAGCCTGGAAAACCAATGAAAATGCAACTTAAAACTTAAGCCTGGAAAACCAATGAAAATGCAACTTAAAATTTAAGCCTGGAAAACCAATGAAAATGCAACTTAAAACTTAAGCCTGGAAAACCAATGAAAATGCAACTTAAAACTTAAGCCTGGAAAACCAATGAAAATGCAACTTAAAACTTAAGCCTGGAAAACCAATGAATATGCAACTTAAAACTTAAGCCTGGAAAACCAATGCAAATGCAACTTAAAACTTAAGCCTGGAAAACCAATGAAAATGCAACTTAAAACTTAAGCCTGGAAAACCAATGAAAATGCAACTTAAAACTTAAGCCTGGAAAACCAATGAAAATGCAACTTAAAACTTAAGCCTGGAAAACCAATGAAAATGCAACTTAAAACTTAAGCCTGGAAAACCAATGAAAATGCAACTTAAAACTTAAGCCTGGAAAACCAATGCAAATGCAACTTAAAACTTAAGCCTGGAAAACCAATGAAAATGCAACTTAAAAGTTAAGCCTGGAAAACCAATGCAAATGCAACTTAAAACTTAAGCCTGGAAAACCAATGAAAATGCAACTTAAAACTTAAGCCTGGAAAACCAATGAAAATGCAACTTAAAACTTAAGCCTGGAAAACCAATGCAAATGCAACTTAAAACTTAAGCCTGGAAAACCAATGAAAATGCAACTTAAAACTTAAGCCTGGAAAACCAATGAAAATGCAACTTAAAACTTAAGCCTGGAAAACCAATGAAAATGCAACTTAAAACTTAAGCCTGGAAAACCAATGAAAATGCAACTTAAAACTTAAGCCTGGAAAACCAATGAAAATACAACTTAAAACTTAAGACTGGAAAACCAATGAAAATGCAACTTAAAACTTAAGCCTGGAAAACCAATGAAAATGCAACTTAAAACTTAAGCCTGGAAAACCAATGAAAATGCAACTTAAAACTTAAGCCTGGAAAACCAATGAAAATGCAACTTAAAACTTAAGCCTGGAAAACCAATGCAAATGTAACTTAAAACTTAAGCCTGGAAAACCAATGAAAATGCAACTTAAAACTTAAGCCTGGAAAACCAATGAAAATGCAACTTAAAACTTAATCTTGGAAAACCAATGCAAATGCAACTTAAAACTTAAGCCTGGAAAACCAATGCAAATGCAACTTAAAACTTAAGCCTGGAAAACCAATAAAAATGCAACTTAAAACTTAAGTCTGGAAAACCAATGAAAATGCAACTTAAAACTTAAGCCTGGAAAACCAATGAAAATGCAACTTAAAACTTAAGCCTGGAAAACCAATGAAAATGCAACTTAAAACTTAAGCCTGGAAAACCAATGAAAACGCAACTTAAAACTTAAGCCTGGAAAACCAATGCAAATGCAACTTACAACTTAAGCCTGGAAAACCAATGAAAATGCAACTTAAAACTTAAGCCTGGAAAACCAATGAAAATGCAACTTAAAACTTAAGCCTGGAAAACCAATGAAAATGCAACTTAAAACTTAAGCCTGGAAAACCAATGAAAATGCAACTTAAAACTTAAGCCTGGAAAACCAATGAAAATGCAACTTAAAACTTAAGCCTGGAAAACCAATGCAAATGCAACTTAAAACTTAAGCCTGGAAAACCAATGAAAATGCAACTTAAAACTTAAGCCTGGAAAACCAATGAAAATGCAACTTAAAACTTAAGCTTGGAAAACCAATGAAAATGCAACTTAAAACTGAAGCCTGGAAAACCAATGAAAATGCAACTTAAAACTTAAGCCTGGAAAACCAATGCAAATGCAACTTAAAACTTAAGCCTGGAAAACCAATGAAAATGCAACGTAAAACTTAAGCCTTGAAAACCAATGAAAATGCAACTTAAAACTTAAGCTTGGAAAATCAATGCAAATGCAACTTAAAACTTAAGCCTGGAAAACCAATGAAAATGCAACTTAAAACTTAAGTATGGAAAACCAATGAAAAGGCAACTTAAAACTTAAGCCTGGAAAACCAATGAAAATGCAACTTAAAACTAAAGCCTGGAAAACCAATGAAAATGCAACTTAAAACTTAAGCCTGGAAAACCAATGAAAATGCAACTTAAAACTTTAGCCTGGAAAACCAATGAAAATGCAACTTAAAACTTAAGCCTGGAAAACCAATGAAAATGCAGCTTAAAACTTAAGCCTGGAAAACCAATGAAAATGCAACTTAAAACTTAAGCCTGGAAAACCAATGAAAATGCAACTTAAAACTTAAGCCTGGAAAACCAATGAAAATGCAACTTAAAACTTAAGCCTGGAAAACCAATGAATATGCAACTTAAAACTTAAGCCTGGAAAACCAATGCAAATGCAACTTAAAACTTAAGCCTGGAAAACCAATGAAAATGCAACTTAAAACTTAAGCCTGGAAAACCAATGAAAATGCAACTTAAAACTTAAGCCTGGAAAACCAATGAAAATGCAACTTAAAACTTAAGCCTGGAAAACCAATGAAAATGCAACTTAAAACTTAAGCCTGGAAAACCAATGAAAATGAAACTTAAACTTAAGCCTGGAAAACCAATGCAAATGCAACTTAAAACTTAAGCCTGGAAAACCAATGAAAATGCAACTTAAAACTTAAGCCTGGAAAACCAATGAAAATGCAACTTAAAACTTTAGCCTGGAAAACCAATGAAAATGCAACTTAAAACTTAAGCCTGGAAAACCAATGAAAATGCAACTTAAAACTTAAGCCTGGAAAACCAATGAAAATGCAACTTAAAACTGAAGCCTGGAAAACCAATGCAAATGCAACTTAAAACTTAAGCCTGGAAAACCAATGAAAATGCAACTTAAAACTTAAGCCTGGAAAACCAATGAAAATGCAACTTAAAACTTAAGCCTGGAAAACCAATGAAAATGCAACTTAAAACTTAAGCCTGGAAAACCAATGAAAATGCAACTTAAAACTGAAGCCTGGAAAACCAATGAAAATGCAACTTAAAACTTAAGCTAGGAAAACCAATGCAAATGCAACTTAAAACTTAAGTTTGGAAAACCAATGAAAATGCAACGTAAAACTTAAGCCTGGAAAACCAATGAAAATGCAACTTAAAACTTAAGCTTAGAAAACCAATGCAAATGCAACTTAAAACTTAAGCCTGGAAAACCAATGAAAATGCAACTTAAAACTTAAGTCTGGAAAACCAATGAAAATGCAACTTAAAACTTAAGCCTGGAAAACCAATGAAAAGGCAACTTAAAACTTAAGCCTGGAAAACCAATGCAAATGCAACTTAAAACTTAAGCCTGGAAAACCAATGAAAATGCAACTTAAAACTTAAGCCTGGAAAACCAATGCAAATGCAACTTAAAACTTAAGCCTGGAAAACCAATGAAAATGCAACGTAAAACTTAAGCCTGGAAAACCAATGAAAATGCAACTAAAAACTTAAGCTTGGAAAACCAATGCAAATGCAACTTAAAACTTAAGCCTGGAAAACCAATGAAAATGCAACTTAAAACTTAAGTCTGGAAAACCAATGAAAAGGCAACTTAAAACTTAAGCCTGGAAAACCAATGAAAATGCAACTTAAAACTAAAGCCTGGAAAACCAATGAAAATGCAACTTAAAACTTAAGCCTGGAAAACCAATGAAAATGCAACTTAAAACTTAAGCCTTGAAAACCAATGAAAATGCAACTTAAAACTTAAGCCTGGAAAACCAATAGAAAATGCAACTTAAAACTTAAGCCTGGAAAACCAATGAAAATGCAACTTAAAACTTAAGCCTGGAAAACCAATGAAAATGCAACTTAAAACTGAAGCCTGGAAAACCAATGAAAATGCAACTTAAAACTTAAGCCTGGAAAACCAATGAATATGCAACTTAAAACTTAAGCCTGGAAAACCAATGCAAATGCAACTTAAAACTTAAGCCTGGAAAACCAATGAAAATGCAACTTAAAACTTAAGCCTGGAAAACCAATGAAAATGCAACTTAAAACTTAAGCCTGGAAAACCAATGAAAATGCAACTTAAAACTTAAGCTTGGAAAACCAATGCAAATGCAACTTAAAACTTAAGCCTGGAAAACCAATGAAAATGCAACTTAAAACTTAAGCCTGGAAAACCAATGAAAATGCAACTTAAAACTTAAGCCTGGAAAACCAATGAAAATGCAACTTAAAACTTAAGCCTGGAAAACCAATGAAAATGCAACTTAAAACTTAAGCCTGGAAAACCAATGAAAATGCAACTTAAAACTTAAGCCTGGAAAACCAATGCAAATGCAACTTAAAACTTAAGCCTGGAAAACCAATGAAAATGCAACTTAAAACTTAAGCCTGGAAAACCAATGAAAATGCAACTTAAAACTTAAGCCTGGAAAACCAATGAAAATGCAACTTAAAACTTAATCTTGGAAAACCAATGCAAATGCAACTTAAAACTTTAGCCTGGAAAACCAATGCAAATGCAACTTAAAACTTAAGCCTGGAAAACCAATGCAAATGCAACTTAAAACTTAAGCCTGGAAAACCAATGCAAATGCAACTAAAAACTTAAGTCTGGAAAACCAATAAAAACGCAACTTAAAACTTAAGCCTGGAAAACCAATGAAAATGCAACTTAAAACTTAAGCCTGGAAAACCAATGAAAATGCAACTTAAAACTTAAGTCTGGAAAACCAATGAAAATGCAACTTAAAACTTAAGCCTGGAAAACCAAAGAAAAGGCAACTTAAAACTTAAGCCTGGAAAACCAATGCAAATGCAACTTAAAACTTAAGCCTGGAAAACCAATGAAAATGCAACTTAAAACTTAAGCCTGGAAAACCAATGAAAATGCAACTTAAAACTTAAGCCTGGAAAACCAATGAAAATGCAACTTAAAACTTAAGCCTGGAAAACCAATGAAAATGCAACTTAAAACTTAAGCCTGGAAAACCAATGAAAAGGCAACTTAAAACTTTAGACTGGAAAACCAATGAAAATGCAACTTAAAACTTAAGCCTGGAAAACCAATGAAAATGCAACTTAAAACTTAAGCCTGGAAAACCAATGAAAATGCAACTTAAAACTTAAGCCTGGAAAACCAATGAAAATGCAACTTAAAACTTAAGCCTGGAAAACCAATGAAAATGCAACTTAAAACTGAAGCCTGGAAAACCAATGAAAATGCAACTTAAAACTTAAGCCTGGAAAACCAATGAAAATGCAACTTAAAACTTAAGCCTGGAAAACCAATGCAAATGCAACTTTAAACTTAAGCCTGGAAAACCAATGAAAATGCAACTTAAAACTTAAGCCTGGAAAACCAATGAAAATGCAACTTAAAACTTAATGTTGGAAAACCAATGCAAATGCAACTTAAAACTTAAGCCTGGAAAACCAATGCAAATGCAACTTAAAACTTAAGCCTGGAAAACCAATGCAAATGCAACTTAAAACTTAAGCCTGGAAAACCAATGCAAATGCAACTTAAAACTTAAGTCTGGAAAACCAATAAAAACGCAACTTAAAACTTAAGCCTGGAAAACCAATGAAAATGCAACTTAAAACTTAAGCCTGGAAAACCAATGAAAATGACAACTTAAAACTTAAGCCTGGAAAACCAATGAATATGCAACTTAAAACTTAAGCCTGGAAAACCAATGAAAATGCAACTTAAAACTTAAGCCTGGAAAACCAATGAAAATGCAACTTAAAACTTAAGCCTGGAAAACCAATGCAAATGCAACTTAAAACTTAAGCCTGGAAAACCAATGAAAATGCAACTTAAAACTTAAGCCTGGAAAACCAATGAAAATGCAACTTAAAACTTAAGTCTGGAAAACCAATGAAAATGCAACTTAAAACTTAAGCCTGGAAAACCAATGAAAATGCAACTTAAAACTTAAGCCTGGAAAACCAATGAAAATGCAACTTAAAACTTAAGCCTGGAAAACCAATGAAAATGCAACTTAAAACTTAAGCCTGGAAAACCAATGAAAATGCAACTTAAAACTTAAGCCTGGAAAACCAATGAAAATGCAACTTAAAACTTAAGCCTGGAAAACCAATGAAAATGCAACTTAAACCTTAAGCCTGGAAAACCAATGAAAATGCAACTTAAAACTTAAGCCTGGAAAACCAATGAAAATGCAACTTAAAACTTAAGCCTGGAAAACCAATGAAAATGCAACTTAAAACTTAAGCCTGGAAAACCAATGAAAATGCAACTTAAAACTTAAGCCTGGAAAACCAATGAAAATGCAACTTAAAACTTAAGCCTGGAAAACCAATGAAAATGCAACTTAAAACTTAAGCCTGGAAAACCAATGAAAATGCAACTTAAAACTTAAGCCTGGAAAACCAATGAAAATGCAACTTAAAACTTAAGCCTGGAAAACCAATGAAAATGCAACTTAAAACTTAAGCCTGGAAAACCAATGAAAATGCAACTTAAAACTTAAGCCTGGAAAACCAATGAAAATGCAACTTAAAACTTAAGCCTGGAAAACCAATGAAAATGCAACTTAAAACTTAAGCCTGGAAAACCAATGAAAAGGCAATTAAAACTTAAGCCTGGAAAACCAATGAAAATGCAACTTAAAACTTAAGCCTGGAAAACCAATGAAAATGCAACTTAAAATTTAAGCCTGGAAAACCAATGAAAATGCAACTTAAAACTTAAGCCTGGAAAACCAATGAAAATGAAACTTAAAACTTAAGCCTGGAAAACCAATGAAAATGCAACTTAAAACTTAAGCCTGGAAAACCAATGAAAATGCAACTTAAAACTTAAGCCTGGAAAACCAATGAAAATGCAACTTAAAACTTTAGCCTGGAAAACCAATGAAAATGCAACTTAAAACTTAAGCCTGGAAAACCAATGAAAATGCAACTTAAAACTGAAGCCTGGAAAACCAATGAAAATGCAACTTAAAACTTAAGCCTGGAAAACCAATGAAAATGCAACTTAAAACTTAAGCCTGGAAAACCAATGAAAATGCAACTTAAAACTTAAGCTTGGAAAACCAATGCAAATGCAACTTAAAACTTAAGCCTGGAAAACCAATGCAAATGCAACTTAAAACTTAAGCCTGGAAAACCAATGAAAATGCAACTTAAAACTTAAGTCTGGAAAACCAATGAAAATGCAACTTAAAACTTAAGCCTGGAAAACCAATGAAAATGCAACTTAAAACTTAAGTCTGGAAAACCAATGAAAATGCAACTTAAAACTTAAGTCTGGAAAACCAATGAAAATGCAACTTAAAACTTAAGCTTGGAAAACCAATGCAAATGCAACTTAAAACTTAAGCCTGGAAAACCAATGCAAATGCAACTTAAAACTTAAGTCTGGAAAACCAATGAAAATGCAACTTAAAACTGAAGCCTGGAAAACCAATGAAAATGCAACTTAAAACTTAAGCCTGGAAAACCAATGAAAATGCAACTTAAAACTTAAGCCTTGAAAACCAATGAAAATGTTTGATTCTGATGAAAATGATTGGATACATAGACATTTTAGTTTTACTATTGGAGTCACCATTTATTAAGGCCAAAAGCCCTTTGCAGAGAAATGGTTGAAATACGACACACTCATTCAATCTGCTGGTTAGACCATGTACACACTTTTTGAAACTTTAGCTTGTCAGATAACTGAACATGTTATTTTATTATCGCAACAGACCGACTGCAGAAATAAACCGATTATCGAAATACTCTAACTAAAATGACATGCATACGTTCAATCTACACGTTTATAGCTGAAAACGCTATTTAAAACTTGAAGCAACGTCCTATATTAGCTTAGCGATCTGTTTATAAACCGATACACCCCTTTGTCGTCATCGTCGTGAAACCAGCTTCTATTTGTCTACTGACAAACTCACTCGAACACCGATGTTTATATAAAAAGATATTTAAAAACAGTCACAGTAAAACATCAGAGAGACAACTTGTATAGAAGATAAAGAGAGAAAGAGAATGAGAGAGAAAGAGAGAGAGATAGAGAGAGAAAGAGAGAAAGAGAGAGAGAAAAAGAGAGAGAGAAAGAGAGAGATATAGAGAGAAATAGATAGAGAGAGAAAGAGAGAGAAAGAGAGAGAGAGAAAGGGAGAGAATGAGAAAGAGAAAGAAAGATATATATATATATATATATATATATATATATATATATATATATATATATATAGAGAGAGAGAGAGAGAGAGAGAGAGTGATTGTCCCAATTGGGGACAGTACCCAGACACGTCTTTTCTGCGTGAGTCTTGCTAGTAGAGAAAAAGACAAAAATTCTTCGCCCGGAAATCAGGTGGTTGCTTGACTTCCGTCTGGTGTCACCTGCTACTCTAAAACTTTTCCACGATAACACGCTATGCAAGAGCATGACGTAACAAGTCAAATGTGAAGATGAATCGATACATAAAAATAATATTTCAACCTCAAGTATAAGATAGTGTTCAAAATGTTGTTTCATAATGTTGCACTTAAAGCAGTCCGATCGATGGACAAAGTCTTTTAGCAAGATGCTTGACCGCGGTTAAAATAGTATGTGCTCATATAGTCTACATGTTTTGCGATTAAAATACTATTTCAAATCGTCCATACTGTTTAGTGTAACAGAATACACATATATGTCCAAAGATAATAAAAAATATGTATTTATTAATATATATATATATATATATATATATATATATATATATATATATATTAGCATTTTAGCCTAAGGATTCCCCCGGGGATGTAACGCGGGAGCCTCTGTGTAGCTTAATTGCCATAAATATATTTCCATAGCTTACTACCTAGCTCTACTTACGTATCGAGCACTCTTGATGTAAATACTGAAAATTGATACATAAAACAATTATATCTTCTTATAGAATCTTATGTGGATACATGAAATTTTATACATCTGTATTTATAAATCTATAGATATCTATATACTAAAGTATAAAGTACTATAATTAACGTTTATTTTCCAAAAGCTTTTTCTATACATACATTATGGAGGCCGATATATCAGATAGCGGTTACATCAGCTAGTGTGAATCTTGACAAGATTCGAACTAAGTACAGGTCAAAGTTGCACGATTCAGGGAAATACACCAGTTTCTACGAAAGAGGTGTCCTGTAAGGTAAGGTATGAGGTTAAATAGGTCAAAGTCGAGTAAAAACAGAGGGATGTGAGTCGACATGACGCATGAAGTCACGGACATCGAAGTTGACAAAAAAACACATTTTTCAGACACAGACATTTGTTGAACTCGAAGCGAAAATGATCGCCGATAAAAATGTAGTACCTGAAGTAAAGTTAAAATCGCCTGAATGCGAAAATCTGTCTCCCAAGATGTCTGTTCGTCGAGTCCATCTATTTATTCTTAATAAGATAGTTAACTAATTAGTTAAGAGAATACACATCTTTCTCTTATGTCTAAGTTATTTTTCTCCAAATATAAAACTTTTGAACTCTCGGTCGTCCATTCTAGTACTTTTCTGTGCAAAGAAAAATGTTATTTGTCTAGCTACACTGAAGAGATTACGAGCGACAACTAGACTATCAGAACCAAATGCGTGGAAAAAATAAAATTGCACGCAGAACAGTTAGCAATGGAGTATTGATTTACTCCTCTCCAGGAGTTAGGCACAAGGCCAGTTTTTATCTTACTCCCACAAGTAAGATGTGACCCAAGGTCGGGTCGGGAAAGTGGGATTTAAAAATTGCCTGGGCAGTCCCGTCGGCATTCCCCGGTAGGGGCGCCTCAGGCAGTAAGCAATAAACTTACTCCGCCCCAAAGAGAGGAGGCAAAGCCTGGGAAGGTGGACCTCCCAGAACTGCACAGGACAGACCCATAGACCGGCGTTAATCAAGACCCGAAGGCCAAGACAACACCAGTATGGGGTGCAGTATCCATCGGAACAGATACTACAATGGAGTAGAAGATGAAAAAAGAAAGAAAAAGATAATCTATGCAGTATATCTATGATGAATATTTTAGGTTGAAAAGAAATTAAGACGCGTAAAACGGAATGAGAAGAACATTTTAGAAAGCTAAAACGTTACACATCGTAATTTATAATATGGCTCCTATTATAATTATAATAGTGGCTAAGCGGTTAACGACGCGGACTGAAGACCTGGGTATGCCAGGTTCGAATCCAGTTCGTTCCACAGAAACACTTGACGTTGTGTTTGACCTCCTGAAGAGTTGGTAAATAAAATACCTAAGGACATTTATATAAGGTATATATTAACTTAAATGGTGATATATGATAGATATATTTATATTTGTAAAACTAAAAATATCAATTAGTCTCCAATATCGATGTTTTAAACTTTCACTACTGCTTTGTACGGCTCTGGGTACTGGCCGTCGGCGAAGGAAGCATAAACTTTAGACATGTATGCCATATCTTTGCAATGTGTCTATTTTTTTGCACATGTCTCTCTCTCCTTCTCTCTCTCTCTCTCTCTCTCTCTCTCTCTCTCTCTATATATATATATATATATATATATATATATATATATATATATATATATATATCACATATAAATATTAAATTATTTATACCTGCGTTTAAAACTTACGCTCTCATCAGTGTAAGAAATGACAATTTTAGACAGTCACAGGGTGCAAACCCGGTTTACAGAGTAAACCAAGACTTTACACGCTTTCGCTCTATCACCACCTGCATCAGAAATTAGCACGTTATACGAGAGTAATTAAGTTCTATTTATGCCTAAATACAGCATGCAGTAAACAGAAGACACTCTAGAGAGTTCAACGAACGTTATCAAAACCTTGCTTATAGCTAAGTGACAGTCTGTTTATAATATATTCAAAGAGTGCTCAATCCTAATTTCTTAAAAAACCTTTATGATAATAATATTTACAAATACATATAAAATAATTTATACTTACATACGCCGGCGTTTCAAACTTACGCTTTCATCAGTGTAGGAATTAACAATCTCAGACGGTCAAAGGGCGCGAATCTGGTTTACAGAGTCAATCAAGACTATGCACGCGTTCGCTCTATCGCCACGGCTATCAAAAACTTATCACGTGACACAGGAGAAATAAAGTTCTATTCATGTCTAAATACAGCAGGCAGTAAACAGTAGAGAGTCTAGAAGGTTTGACGAACATCATCGGAACCTTGCTTATAGCTAAGTAACA
>OY744532.1:98841664-98844164 GCA_963556195.1 Sepiola atlantica | reverse complement strand
ATATCTATATCTATCTATATATATATATATATATATATATATATATATATATATATATATATATATATATATATATATGCATATCTAAGTGTATGTGGATTTTAAAATAATTTACATCAAGTTTTAGAAACAAGAATTCACGTAGGCTGGTCTTGATGCTCATTTCGAAACAGTTGTGATGTTTACAAACAATACTCATACTTTAGACAACTGCTACTTATTAATGCTATTGCCTACTTACTAAGTTACTTCCCTTAGTATTACAGGCAAAGGAATAACTATATAGTACGTATTATTTTCTTAGATGATTAGATATAATTTGATTCCATGCTATTTTAATTACTTCAGACAAGACAATGACTATTGATTTTATGTTTCGGAATGTGACAGGTTTAAATAAAATGCGAATGGTACCATGAATATGAGGATGGGCTGAAATATGTAACACACATCTTTTAGGCACGGCAGAAAGATACAACGGATCAGGATAGAATTGTGCAATTTCTGCGGGCCTTGCTTGTGTGAATAGATGTGGGAAAGTGTCTGTTCTATGTATATGTTTAATCTTGTTGTTATTGTGTGAATACAAATGTATATACTCGTTTTTGTGACCGCGAAACCAGTCACAAAAGCGACTACATACATTATTATTAACACCAGAACAACAAAAGACATGATAATTAGTTTGTTGCTACGTGCTTTCAGAATCTGTAGTCTACAATATATAGACGAAGAAATCAAATACATCATTAATTCTTTGAAAACATTGCAGTACCCCACACATTTCATATTAAATGCAAAGAAAAAAGCCCTACAAATATTTTCGAAAAACAATGAACAAAAATCTCAGACATGTAACATTTCTCTCATAAGTAGACATCAACGTTTACACATTCATTCCAATAATACAACAATTTGCAACACGCTAAATAAACAAGGAATTTCGACAATACAAACCACATCATAAACATTAAAACAAACATTAAATACAGCAAACCAATTTCGAAAAAAAACACATCTAATGCTGGTATATACACTGTTTTATGTAATAATTGTCATAAAATATACATAGGGGAGACTCAATGGGAATTGAAGAATAGAGTTAGTGAACACAACATACATATTAAAAATAGCAACTCTCTTAATGCGTGTTTCTCCCACGCATGACAACACTATCAATCTTTTAATCTTGAACAGGCTAACATTATTAAATTCATTTTATATATAAGTCTCAGCTAAGACTCCCTAATCAATACACATTATCAACTCTTACACAATCAAACTACGAAATGGTTTCTCTAATTTATCTCCTTTGGTCAGCGAACTTATTTTATCCGAACAAACATTGAATTAAGATCTACTTTTTTTTAATTACACCTTCAACATGCATCACGCATAATATCTACGTGTAAGTAATGAGTATACAGAAAATTACGTTCATATGTGTTTTTGGGGTGTTTTATTTATATGTGTATACTTGTGCGTGTACGCATTTTCATACACAGTTAGTGATAGATAAATGAAAAATAAATAAATACATAAGCATTGGAATAATTAATTAATATTAATAAGTAAATCTGTCCCTTTTTTCTCTCTTAACATTTTACGCTTTTCATTCTCCAAACTGTGATCGTAATAAATTATAATATATATATATATATATATATATATATATATATATATATGTGTGTGTGTGTGTGTGTGTGTGTGTGTGTGTGTGCATATGTGCATATGTGTATTATATGTATGCGGTCTTGCATATATATGTGTGCATGTGGATTTATTTAGATACTTATGAGTAATTACATAAATAAAAAAATAAATAATAAATAATTAAATAAATAAGTACATCAACTCATAAATAAATAATAAATAAATATATCCGTCTCTTTTTCACAAACTCTTTACTTATGTCATCAACCTACAGTTAGGATTTATTTTAAATAATGGACAAAACCACACTTTTTTATATTCTTATAACGTTTTGTTCTAAGTTAATCACCCGAGCATATCAGGACATAAATAAAAAAACAAATAAAATTAAAAAAAAATAATTCCCCTGTTTATTTTAAATTTTATTTTACACATTCGGTGCGATTTTGCGTACGAGTTTTGTTTCTGTGTATACGTGCATATTCATGTATATGCTTAATTGTGTATATGTTTATGTGCATGTAGATGTCAAATGTGGACACCTTTCTCACGCCCTGTCCCCCTCACTTGAACCCCTACCACCTTACACGGCCCTGATTGTTTTAACCTTTCCGTTCTCCTCACATCACCCACCCTCTCTACTGGCAACTCAATATCTCACTGCCACCACCCATTTGTATCTGATGATTTTTTTTCACAAGCGGCTCCAATTTTAATCTCACACGTCGTATTTAAAACATTGGGTACTTGTATTTTTGTTTATTCTTCAGACAATCATCTTAAGGAAGTCTTATAATCAAAACGAAACGTTGATGAATACGTAAATGACATTTTTTGGTTTTCTTTT
>OY744532.1:98811664-98839164 GCA_963556195.1 Sepiola atlantica | reverse complement strand
CGTTATTGTAATCGTCTGTTGCAAATGTATTTCTGTAAAGTATGAAATAGTTGCGTGCGGAGTGTATGTGTGAAATACATTAGAAGAAGCAGTCTAATGGAGAAGGAAATACGACGATGATTTTTTTGACAAGCTACATAATGCTTATCTGTTATTTCGTATTTAGCTTCTACATATATACATATATTTATGTCATACATTTTACACACATACGCCTCCCCAACACACAAACACACACACGCCTCCCCAACACACAAACACACACATATATATATATATATATATATATATATATATATATATATATATATATATATATATATATATATATAAATAGATATTGAATTGTAAATACTTACAGACGCTAGCGTTTCAAGATTATTGCTTTCATCAGTGCAAGAAAAGTAACGATTACAGACGGTCAGGAGGCGCGAAACCGGTTCACAGTATCTAGAATCTACAATCAGTCGCCATATTCACTCGGCCAACGGAAACTGTCACGTAATTAAGGAGAATTAAGATCTATATGTACCTAAAAGCGGCCACAGATAGAAGACGTATTCGGAACTTTGCATTATATCTTTTTGAAAGTCTATTTTTTACATCCCCGAGAGTGCTCAACTTTAATTTCTTAAAGGGTTATATATATATATATATATATATAGAGAGAGAGAGAGAGAGCGACAGAGAGAGAGAGAGATAGTCAAACCTCTGCATAACGACGTGATGGAGAGTTCAGTTCACAGTTCGGCTCTGGTCCCAGAACGAATTAAATTATACCATTTACCAAATGTAATACTGTAATACTAGCGGGATCCGTGTAAATTACACGAAATGTTATTTTCAATACTAATTATCTTGTTCCTCACCTATACATGTTTGAGTAAAATATAATAAGATTTGACTTGTATATTTATTTTTAAAAATGAACAATGCATTAAATAATTTACAAACTTCTTTATATATAATATTTTCACTGAAAGTAATATTTCGACGACTAAACCTTACTTTGTTAATGCTTTAGATTAAATTAAATTTGGCTCCAATTCATGAGTAGCATACAAAGATTCGGAATGTCGTTGCTTTTGATGTAAGCGTGACGCACAAAATAATACACATGCTATGGTATTAATATGTGTCTTCCCTCCCCCTTCCCCCTTAGATGTAGAAACAATCTTAGAGGTTAGTTGGGATCGAACTATAAACCAGTCGAGCCGACTTCAAAATCCTACGTCGCTAACCGTTGCACCAAAGGGAATTACTTGAAAATATAACGAAAATTAGGTTACTTGAATGCTTTTCCAAATCTAGGTGCGGCACGCATGTGCAGAGCTTTTGATGTAAGCGTTACACACGAACACATACGCTATCGTATTAATATATAGATTACTATTATGTTGCTCTGGCAATGTCGAGTATCTTCTCTTGTTTACTAAAGCATAGCAAAAGACAGTAAAGGTTTTTCTCTTCGGCAATGTGGCGTTTAAGTACACCTGCTCTATGTAGTATATTGAGCACTTCTTGCAAACATATATCACTTTCCAATTGTAATACTTTGTAATATTTTATATTACTCTCGGGCAACACCGACAGCTTTGTTCCCTAGCAACGCGGCGTGTAAATACACCTGCTCTATATTGTGCATTGAGAACGTTTCCCATAAGATAAACCCCTCATAAAATCTAATACTGTATTATTACTATGATTTCTTTCCGGACAACGCCGATTTTCTTAATGTTGTGTGCACCAGTATTACAAAACAGTGAATTTCTACCGGGAAACGCGCCCTTTAAAAAGCAAGCTCCATCTCGAATAGTCAGCTCTTTTGGACTAACGTATACAACGCAAATGATAAAAAAATGAACAAAAAATGAATGAAATATAATGACTGAAAAATGAATGTAAATTAACGAAATAAAAGTTGAATTAACATAAAGTGACTGAAAAAAATGAATGTAATATGAATGAATGAAAATAATGACTGAAAATAATTAATTAAAATAATGAATGAAAATAATGAATGAAAATAATAAATGTAAATAATTATGAACAAAATGAATTAAAAAAATAAGTTTAAAAAATGAATGAAAACATCGAATGATAAAATGACTGAAAAAATGACTAAGAAAATAATTTAAAATCATGAATGAAAAAACTAATAAGCGCCTATCTTATGTTGTTTTTTTAACGCGTATCTTATATAGTTTATGACTTTTAGACGAGGACACTTACACTCACAGATTTACGACAAACTATTTACTAAATGTAATAATTTATTATTACTATTATCACTCCGAGACAATGATGAGTACCTTTTCTTATATACAGCAGTATACCAAACGCCAGTAGAAGTTCTCTATCCCACGCAACACGGCGTTTAAACACACGCACTCTATGAAAGCTGTTGAGCAATTGTGAGTAACATATACTACTTAACAAATGTAATACTATATCATTATTTAATTATTCACGAGCAACACCCAGTTTCTTGTCTAGTATGCAACACTGTAAACAAAACACTTTAAATACAGTTGAGTTATTGCTTCCTGTCAAAGCCACATTTCAATACACCTGCTCTATCGAAGATATTGAGCATATTGTATTAACTGACACCTTTTGCTAAATGCAATACTATATTATAAATATTATGGCTTCCAGGGTAACGCCGAGTATGCTTTCCTTGATACAATACAATAACAAAATACAGTAAAGTGGTTCCCCCTAGCAATACGTTATCTAAACACACCTGCTCTATCTATGGTATTAAGAGCTCTTGTCATAGGATATACCACTTACCAAATGTACAACTGTATTATAATTATTATTGCTCCCTGGCAACGCAGAGTATCTTTTATGTATACAGTCGTATAACAAAAGCCAATAAAGTTCTTTTTCCCAGGCAACGCGGCGTTTTAACATACCTGCCTTATGTATATTATAGAACACTTTTGGATAAACATATACCACTTACCAAATGTAATACTGTATTATTATTATTTCATTGTTCGAGAGCAACATAGAGTTTCCTGTCTAGTATGCAACACTGTAACAGAGCATTTTAAATACAGTTGATTTATTACTCCCGGTCAAAGCAGCGTTTAAATACACCTGTTCTATTTAGGATTTTGACCACTTTGGATGAACTGATAGCACTTACAAAATGTAATATTGTATTATTAATTATATGGCTCATGGGTACGAGACGGGTGTGAGTGTGCTAATGCTATGGTTAATAAGAAAAGGCAGTGTTGGTGCTAATTCTATGGTTAATAAGAAAAATGGAGGTTTTGCTACTCCTTTTGGCTAAGATCAAAGTGTAGTATCTGTTCCGATGGATACTGCACCTCATAGACTGGTATTGTCTTGGTCTTCGGGGCTTGATTTACGCCGGTATATGGGTCTGTCCTGTGCAGTTCTAGGAGGGTCAACCTCCCAGGCTTCGCCTCCCCTCTTTGGGGAAGAGTAAGTTTATTGCTTATTGTCTGAGGCTCCCCTACCGGGGAATGCCGACGGGGCTGCCCAGGCAATTTTTAAACCCCACTTTCCCGACCCGACCTTGGGTCACATCTTACTTGTGGGAATAAGATAAAAACTGGCCTTGTGCCTAACTCCTGGAGAGGAGTAAATCAATACTCTATAGTTTATAAGAGAAAAGGGGATGTTGCTGATTCTATAGCTATTACGAGATTGGGATTTTTTTAAAAATTCTATCGTTAATAATAAAAGGGATAGTTGTTCCTAATTCCATGGCTAATACGAAGCTACGATCAAAATGTAGTATCTGTTACGATGGATACTACACCCTATAGACCGGTATCGTCTTGGCTTTCTGGTTTTGATTCCGCCGGTCTGTGGGTTTGTCCTGTGCAGTTCTAGGAGGTCCACCCTCAATGGCTTTGCTTCCCCTTTTTGGGGTGAAGTTAGTTTATCGCTTACTGCATGAAGCGCCCCTACCGGGGAATGCCGACGGGGCTGTTTAGGCATGTTTTGCCAGAGTGCTCATTTTCTCGGGCGCTGGCCTTTCAAATCCCACTTTCCCGACTTTGTGTCACATCATAACGCTGTGGAATGGAAGATAAATCCTTTCATGACTAATGCGAAATGGGAGAAGTTTTGCAAATTGTATGGCTAATATAAGATCAAGGAGTTGTTTCGAATTCTATGGTTAATAAGGGAAGGTGGAGTTGTTACTAATAATCTGGTTAATAAGAGAAGGGTAGGTTTTTGCTAATTCTAAAGTTAATAAAAAGAATGGAGGAGTTGTTATTCTATTCTTAATAAAGGAAGTGGGATGTGTTGCTAATTATATAGTAACTATAATAAGAGAAGAGTGAGTTGTTGCTAATTCTATGGTTGATGAGAAAATGGAGGTTATTGCTGATTCTATAGCTATTACGAGATGGAGAAGTTATTGCTGATGCTATGGTTTTTTATTGTTGCTAATTCTATGCTAATACGAGATGGGGGAGTTTTTGCTAATTCTATAGTAATAAGAGAAGGGGAGTTCTTGCTAATTCTATGGCTAATACGAGATGGGGGAGTTTTTTTCTAATTCTATGGTAAATAATGGAAACGGAAGTTGTTGCTAATTCTATGACTAATACGAGATTGGGGAGTTTTTTTTTCGAATTCTATGTGTAATAAGAGAAGGGGGAGTTGTTCCTAATTCTACGGCTAATACGAGATGGGAGAGTTTTTTTCTAATTCTATTGTTAATAAGAGAAGGGGGAGTTGTTGCTAATTCTCTGGTAAATACGAAATCGGGGAGTTTTGTTTCTAATTCTTTGACTAATACGAGATGGGGGAGTTTATTTCTAATTTCTGGTAAATACGAGATCAGGGTGTTTTTTTCTAATTCTATGACTAATACGAGATGGGGGTTGTTGCTAATTCAAGTGGTAATACGAGATGGGTGAGTTTTTGCTAATTCTATGACTAATACTTAAAGTTTTTTCATAAATGAAAAAAATTGCAAAAATACGAAATTCGTCTCGAAAACGCTATACTAAAATCAACAGATGTTGGTGCCTATTCAACCGATGCCCACTCCATTTCCCTGAATGTGGGTTTTCCAAATATATGCACACATTATTTGCAAAATGTGATAACACCCCAATCCTGTTGAATATACATGAATTATACATACATTTTAAAAAATATGTTAAAAATTAAAAAAAAAACTTTATACGCGGCTTTCGATTGATCGAGAATTTTGCACCACTTTTTATTTAGTATATTGTATTGATTTTTTTTATCTATCTATTATTATTATTGTATCTATTATACTAAATGTGACGTTACCAACGTTTGTTTTCCCAAGGCTTTTTTATACACTTAAATAGCACAAAATACATACAAAAATAGTCCTTAGTTCTGGAATTGAGGTATTTAAAAAAAGTCTGTTTTAATTCTTCACTCTATATAGATTCAACCATTCTTTTATATTTCCTAATGTCTGTGTCAGCATTTAGACAAATAAATTGTTTTTCTTTTAAAAATGTAAGGCTTACGCTTAAGGGGCCTTAAAAAGAAAGTTACATTAAGATAATCTTGTTTTATATGTGTTGAATGACTATAGATATAATTTAATGCAAATCTGAAATTTTTTGCACTCTAAAATCTCGATAGAATACTCAAAAGAAACTAAAATTTGGAAATATTTATTTATTGATATTTAATACCTATTGAAGGGCACCCACCTGTTTTCTCCATTTGCATAAAACTGGATATATAGCCCACTTTACCCACCCTCACACCTACCAGTTGTGTTTCAAAATTCACAATGACCGGTTAATTATTTAGGAGTGAAGGCTATACACATAAATATATAAACATATACGCATACCTAACTTTATATGAATGGCGATATATACCTGAGGTGTGTATTGATAGTAAAAATTGACATTGAGAATTTACAGTGTTTATTTTGCTTTCTTTCTCTGTATTGGGGCATATCATTCTTTTTTGAGAATTGTTTAATGCCGAAACACATTGTAAATGCTTTTTTGATTGGTTGGTATTGTCGAAACTACGGTATAACAGCCCTTCTTGGTTTTATGTAAACGGAAACGCAATGTCTCCTGTAAATGATTGTACACAAATAGTTGAACACAAGTTGCTGTTGTACCCATAATTGGGGGTTATTGGGGGCTAATACCTTTTCTTAATAGTATTAGTGCGTAACTAAACAGAATAAATCCATAGTGTAAGACGTTATCTATTCGAACATCTGTTGTTGTTGTTGCTGTTGCTATTGTTGTTGTTCTAGTTGTTGTTGTTGTTGCTCTTGTTGTTGTTGTAGTTATTGTTGTTGTTGCTGTTGCTCTTGTTGTTGTAGTTGTTGTTGTTGCTGTTGCTCTTGTTGTTGTTGTAGTTGTTGTTGTTGTTGCTCTTGTTGTTGTAGCTGTTGTTGTTGCTGTTGTTGTTACTCTTGTTGTTGTTGTAGTTGTTGTTGAGAACTGAGTTGGACTTCGGCATAGATCTCACGAAGTTCGTCCCTCAGGATTATTTGGCTTGTATGAAGTCCTCTTTCTTAGTCGCAGCTATTCGTTCACCTGCAGGATTAAAAGTTTTACCTCCCCACGCCCACCAGACACCGAGAGCAGCTAGGCTCAACGGTTGCATGCGAAGCTGCGGAAGGGTTGGCCCAAGAAAATCACAAAGAAAGGTGCTTGCCACACGCGAAGGCAGAGCAAACCAGAGGACGACGGATCCCGCATTTTCACCAATGCCTTGTTAGCCGGGTAGCTTTGAGTCTATCATGTTGTCACCGGTAGAAAAGGGATGGAATTTAGAGGTAGGTTATTGTTGATTTCTGTAAGTAGTAAAACGTACTGAGCAGGAAACCGAACCACCGTTATATTTTTGGGGAATCATAGTCAAGGTGAGATTATTTTTATTTATTTATTTTTTCTCTTTTCTCTTTATTTTGTTCATTTTTTTAATCTTTTTTCTTTAATCTCTTCCGGTCGCTACAGCATTCAAAGAGTTTCATCGATTTCGATATTTCTCATTAAGTTTCATAAACATGTCCAAAGTATAAAACATAGATTTATTTTCCTTTTTTTTTATTTGGTTTTCTCTAAAACTTTTTTGGCTATTTGCCATTGCCGTGCTATTGTGTGATATCGTTTGATATTACAGATAAAGCCGATATCCCGAAACGATTAGACACATATCTGTTTGTTCTTCAACTGGAAAATCTCCATTCAATGCCGACGTGAACACTATGGAATATATCTGAACAACATAAACACATAAATAAATCAAAATAAATAAATAAATAATAGTAATAGTAATAGTAATAATAATAATAATAATAATAATAATAATAATAATAATAATAATAATAATAATAATAATAATAATAATAATATAAATAATAATACAAATAATAATACCCATCATAATAATAATAATAAAAATGATAACAATAATCCAAATAATAATAATAATCATGATAATAATAATTATAAATAATAATAATAATTATAATGATAATAATAATACAAATAATAATAATATTAATAATATTAATAATAATAATATTTATAATAAATATAATGATAATAATAATAACAATAATAATAATAAATAATAATAATAATAATAAAAATGATAATAATAATAAAAATAAAAATAATAATAATATAAAAAATAATAATAATATGAATAATAATACAAATAATAATAATAATAATAATAATAATAATAATAATATCAATAATAATGATAATGATAATGATAATGACAATGATGATAATAATAATAATAATAATAATAATAATAATAATAATAATAATAATAATAATAATAATAATAATAATAATAATAATACAACTATAGCAATATCTTCATAAATACAATGAAATGAAATCATGTTTGTGCTGTGGCGTTGGACAAATGAAAATCGGATATCAGCGATTTTGTTGTTCCGTCAGTAATTCCACTGTGGTCGTTTTACACGTCTAATCACCGTGAAAATCTCGCTGGCAAAAAGAACCACTACACCTTTCGGCAGAAACTATGTCGCGCCTCAAGTAGCGCAGTGATTATGATGTCGCTACCGCTGTTGGTGGTTGTGGTGGTGTTTAGCGAATCAGACTTCTGCATAGGGCTCACGGATATCGTGCCGCAGGATTGTCTGGTCTGCACGAAGTTCTCCTCGTTAGTCGCAACTATTCGTTAACCGACATAATCGCAGGTTTTTACCCCTTCCTCCTCCGCTGATGATGATGATGATGATGATGATGATGATGATGATGACGACGATGATCACGATGACGATGATGACCACGATGATGATGAAGATGATGATGATGATGATGATGATGATGATGATGATGATGATGATGACGACGACGATGACCACGATGATGATGAAGATGACAACGATGATGATGAAGATGACGACGATGATGATGATGACGACGATAATAGCGATGACGATGATGACGATTTATGACGACGATGGCGATGATGACGACGATGATGATTATGATAGCCAATGATGATGATGATGCTGACGATGACGATGGCGATGATGACGATGATCACAATGATGACGACGATGATGACGATTTATGACGACGATGGCGATGATGACGACGACGATGATGATGATGATGATGATGATGATGACGACGACGATGACGATGATGACGATGATCACAATGATGACGACGATTATGACGATGACGACAATGACGATGATGACGATGACGACGACGACGACGATGATGATGCTGATGCTGCTGCATTATATTTCGTATGTGTCTTTGATGGAATTAAAGTCAGATGCGTAGACGCAATAATACAAATAAAAAAAACGGTGAAAATAAAACTACCTAAGCTGTTCGAAATCCATTTGGCAAGATTAAAGAATATCATTTAGCGACTATTGTTTGATCAATTACCAATAATTATTTGTCGATCGTCGTTCGTGTTTCAACACAGGCGACATCAGCTTTTGTCATAGTCGAATCCGAAGCTGTCAAAAATGCAATTATCATCATTGTTTTCCTTTACATCTTTTTTAGATGCGTCCTCACATCTCAACGGGTTAGCTTCGCCAGTCTTTAACGCTTCTATCTACAATTGATGTTTCATCGATTACCGGACACATTTTCGTTAGGTTTTTACTTATATTTACTACAAACGAAGCAGACTGTCACCGAGACGTAAAAGAAAGCTACTTTATATATATATATATATATATATATATATATATATATATATATATATATATATATATATATATATGTATATATATAGTATAAATTTTGATTAATACAAACATTATTGGTTACATATGTGCATACATGTTTCGACTGTACTCTTCACGGAGAGTCAACCTCTTCAAACCAAAGAAGACAGAGAAGTGGAATTAAGAGGTAGGTTATTGTTGATTTCAGTAATCATGTGTAAAAATGTGATATATATGTATATATATATATATATATATATATATATATATATATATATATATATTTATCTAATTATTTTTTATAGGTGATTGCAGCGTTCGTTGTTTTTTTCTAGACAAGCGTCTTGGTCTAGTGGTAAAGACGCTGGACTATATACATAAATATCGAAGGTTCGATCCGTGTCTAAGTTAGCCATTCTGATGACGGATGTGAGCAAGAAACACGTGTCCATGGATTACTTTTATGTACGTATCAAATGAATAAAAAAATATATATAAACGAACAATACGTCCTATAAAGTTAAGGGCGAAAAATAATGCAATTTTCTTAGGAAGTGAGACAATCGAAATAATAGTAAGCAAAAAAACAATGAACGCTGCAATCACTAATAAAAATAATTACATAAAAATACATTTAATATTTAGGTGATCAAAATCGTACATATTTCTAGACAAGAGTCTTGGGTCAGTGCTATATATATATATATATATATATATATATATATATATATATATATATATATATGTACTAGTAAAAATACCCGACGTTTCTTTACCGGGATTTAATGAGGAAGCTCATATGTTTTTTACGTCCAGCCCATAACCCAATATTACCTTTTTATCTTATTTATTATATTTTATAATATTTAATATACGGTGTTGCATAAATAATATATTCCGAATTGATTAGAATGAAACGGATGTGAATAGAATGTCATTAATTGCAATAAATTTCGGTAAATTACGAGAAATCATATGCTTTTCTTTTTTTTACATAACCTGGTGTGCCTCGGGGAGACATGAGGATCCCCAGGGCATCTTTGAACAATTATTAACATTTCTATTTTTATTTTTTATTTCTATAATTGTGGAATAATATGAATACAATGTCGTATTTCTGTTTTTATAAACGTCGAATAAGAACGCATACTCTCTGATAAAAAAGTTTCCCTCTTTGATCTACAGGAAATATACTTGTCCAGATTGTCTGTATAATCTAGTTTAATAATATATTCTAAAAGTTAGTAAATTAATGATTTCAGAAAACAGGTTACCTACCAACACTGCTAAGAGAAATCATCATCATCAACTGCAGCAGCTCTGTTCCTGTACACAGCGTCAGCACTGGCACGGCGATGACAGTAACAGTAGTGCAGCTCATTCACTTAGTGATGCAAGGCAAATAGTTACATACCAACACTGATAAGAGAAGTCTTTATCATCATCAACATCCACTGGAGCAGCTCTGTTCCTGTACACAGCATCAGCACTGGCCCGACGATGACAGTAACAGTGCTGCAGCTCATTCACTTAGTGATGCAAGGCAAATAGTTACATACCAACACTAATAAGAGAATTCTTTATTATCATCAGCATCCACTGGAGCAGCTCTGTTCCTGTCCACAGCGTCAGCACTGGCCCGGCGATGACAGTAACAGTAGTGCAGCTTATTCACCTAGTGATGCAAGGCAAATAGTTACATACCAACACTGATAAGAGGCATCTTTATCATCATCCTCCACTGGAGCAGCTCTGTTCCTGTCCACAGCGTCAATACCAACACGGTAATGACCGTAACAGCAGTGCAGCTGACTCACTTAGTGATGCCAAACCACAAGTGATACACCAACACTGCTAAACAAAATCATCATCATACAGTGAAGCAGCTTTCTTATTATCTACATAGGTTGCACCGATCTGGCGGTGACAGTACAACTGGCTTTGTTAGTGATTCCAGACGACAGGTTACAATCAATAATTTATATACATATATATATATATATATATATATATATATATTTAATCGTTTTATCCAACTTAAACGATTATTTACCTCATATCTCATTCGATTTTCTTTTTTTTTTTTAATTTATTATTCTGACGTCACCTCCTAGAGGGTCAGGCGATAAGGCCTTTAGGAAAGTTGTAGCAATTTTCCTTTTTTTTTCACCCGACCGTTTCATTGAATAAAAGAATGTTTCCTCTGAAATTTATCCTACGATTTTGTTTTACGCGAAATTTACTTACATATTTTCGAGGTCGGTACACCCCCAAATTTATCAAAACCTTAAATAACGTCATACGCATTAAACATAAATTAATCGTTTTGAGGTGTAGGATAAATTTTCTCAAATCTCGCCGCTTAAATCAAGTAGCTCCCGGTTATATTTATCACCGAATTTCTAAAATTAAATGTAGAAATTTGTTGGCAGTTAAACGTGTATTTTTACAAGACAACATCCTCTTTAACTCCGATTCGTATAAGTCGTTGCGAAGTAAATATCTTTTACTTTAGGATATGGTTTGGAAGGAATTTTCTTTCTTTGACAAACTTCGTTTTTCAAAGTTTTTGTCTAATGGCGAGATGTTCACCCTCAACAAAACTACTTCGTATAATAAATATTTGCAGAATTTGATTACCAAGAAGTTCAGAACTAAAGCATATTCGGATAAAAATATATTTAATTATTCGTCTAATGCTTTATCCAATACTGACAAATTTGTCTTGTCTGCTGGCTTAGAGCTTTGCATCCCCCCCCCTCCGCGTTGATAAAATCAATATATTTAGTGAGATTGACCTATTATATTTTCAACTAAAAAGACATTCACCTATTTCCACTGATGAATTAACTAGCGTTAAAATCCAGTTGGGTGAATTATGCCGGAGGTTTTTGCTATACGTACTAAATCAAGCGATTGTATTTGGCAGAAAAAATCATTTTGAAACTGCGAAATTACTTATGTCGACCTCTGATATTTATATCACTCGTCCGGACAAGAGATAAGGCGTTGTTATACTGAATCACGTTGATTATATCTCTAAAATGTGTAACATTTTGCATGATAAAAATACATTTTTCAAGATGGATGGTTTAAGCCATGGTGATACTTTTCGTATGGAAATAAAAATTCAGAAAAAGCTGCTTCAACTTTATCAAAGCAAGTTTATTTCTAAAGAGATTTACGAGAGAATACGACCTATCGGCTTTCAAAGGTCTAGAATATACGGCTTACCCAAGGTTCATAAACCCAACATTCCTTTACGGTCTATTTTATCAATGTTGGGTTCTGCACAACATGCACTTGGTAAATGGTTAGTTGATATTCTTAAGCCCGTACTTACTTTTTATTCGGACTATTGTATCTCTGATTCCTTTCAATTTGTGTCTTATATACACAAATTATCTTTCTCAGGATACCGAGTTCTTAGTTTCCTTTGTCATTAGTAGTCTGTTTACCAATGCACCATTGGATAACCATTGGTATATGTGCAGATTACTTTTACCGTGGCCCGTTTAAATCTCCACAATTTCCTGAACGAATTTTTCTTGAACTGATCGAACTTGCTACTAAATAATTTCATTCAGTTTTAACAATATAATGTATCGGAAAATTGATGGTATATCCATGGGTATCCCTCTTGGTTCATCGTTAGCCAACATCTTTGTTGAATCTTTGGAAAACCAATTATTTTCTAAAATGGCTAAGCCGGCTTTTTACACACGTTACGTTGATGACACTTTCGCTTGCTTTCCCTCACGGAGTGATGTTGAACAGTTTCTTCGTCTTCTTTGTGACTTGCATCGATCGTTGTAATTGACTGTGGAGGTCGAGAATTGTGGTTCCCTCCCATTCCTTGATGTTTTAGTGTCTAAAGCTGGTTTATTGTTTGAAACATATGTGTATAGAAAACCAAAGTTTACAGGTCTTTATCTGAATTTGTTTTCCTTCGCGCCAAAATTAAGAAAAATAAATCTTATTGGTACTTTCACTCATCCAGTACTAATGATTTTTTCACCAACCCGAGCTGAGGCGTAACTTGGTGAAATTATTAATATTTTTATTGCTAATGGATATCCCATCAATATCATAAAAATCACCATTGCACTTAAAGTTGCGATATTTAACGGTGGTAAATTTATTGGTCCGTCACGATACCCTATTAATTTGAAACTTCCATGATTAGGTTCTGACGGCCTTGACATTGTGAAAAGATTTTTTTCTTCCACTCAACGTTGTTTTCCGGCAACCATGCCTAGAGTAGTTTACACGACTCGAACCTTTTTCTCATCTTTTCGTAAAGATTGAAAAGAGTGTTGTTGTTTATAAATTCCTGTGTCAGTGTGAAGCTGACTACGTTGGCAAGACATCCCAAAGATTAGAAATGAGAATATCCCAACACATACCACGTGATATTCGCTTAAACAAGATTTCAAGATCATCCGGGAACTTTCAAGCACATGAATCTGCCATCGGCAATTACCTGGTTGGTACAAATAGTTGTTCTGACAAGTATTCCGATTTGTGGTTTTCAGCTTTGTACAGTGCTAAGTCGAACAACCATCTCAATATTATTGAGGTGTTAGTTATTAACAATTCCCGACCTAGCCTGTGAAGACAAAAGATTTTTAAACATCAGTTGGAGATCTTTAATGATTCAAATCCACTATAACGTTGAGAGATTTACGTTTATTTATTTTCTTCTTCTCTTAATTGTTTTGTCCAACTATAACCATTTTCTCCTGATATCTAATTCGATTTTCTTAGTTTTTAATTTATTATTCAGACGTTTCCTCTTAGAGGGTCAGACGATAAGGCCGTAAGGAAAATTTTAGCAATTTTCTTTATTTTCCACCCTCCCGTTTTATTGATTAAAATAATGTTTCCTCTGACATTTATCCTACGATTTCGTTATATATATATATATATATATATATATATATATATATATATATATATATATATATATATATATATATAATTTATTTAGATACTGTAAATTACATAATTAAGCAATGTACCGCGATTTCATCCAAAAGGGCAGATTTAGTCATATTTAGTAAATCTCCGTGCCCAGTGGAATTATCGGCAAGTTGAAACGATTGTAGTAACCACCGACAGGGAATGGCGTCAACAATGACTTAAAATACCAGTAAACTGTTTTAATGGTAATATAGGAATGGTAAATAAGTATTGTTAATAAGGTTAAGATTAAAATTCATATACACTAAATGTACTAAAGCAAGGAAATTCCCAAATGTTTACACTTTTATTGTCATTAAGGGTATGCGAGCACAACATGGCTATGTATTTTACTGGTAGGAATCTTTCTTCAGCGCACCTCACACACTTCATCCACTCATGCATAGAGATTTATACTGTAGTGATGTGATAATGAAATGGTTTGGTTGATATGTAGTCATACCCTTAATGATAATAAAAGTATACAAATTTGGGAATTTCCTTGCTTTTTTACATTTAGTGAATATGAATTTTCATCTTAACCCTATTAAGGGCATATGATTTAAGTATACTGGCATTTTTCATGGAATGTCACTACTTTTGTAAAGGTTATGCCTCAATACAATGCTTTCTCATAACTGATATAGTTGGTAGTTTGACTAATAAAGGTATATGGTAAACTGAAATTAAAATGCCATAAACTAGACACTAGAACCTCTATCTTTGCCAAAATTCAGCTGTATCTATCAAATGGTCGATAAGATATAGAATAAAGTGTATGAATACTGGTCATTTTAAAGTTTTTTTGGAATTTTCTGGAAAACTTAAGTATATGATCAACTGAAATTAAAATGCCATCAACTAGACCCTAGAACCTCTATCTCTGCCCAAAATCAGCTGAATCCATCAAATAGTTGATGAGATACAGGGTGGCACATACGTACGTACGTACGTACACACAGATAACATGATTTCATGATTGAACTTTCTGGATCTCTGGGTTACCTTGACTAATGATGCTGAAATTCTACACACTTATAGAACATATCAAATAAAAATGTTGTGCAAAGTTTTAACTAATTTGGTTTATTGGTTATTGAGTTATGATTGATAAAAGAAATGAGATTTCTAGCATAGGCCATTCTTAGCGCTATTAAAGGAATGGAGCGCTCTCGCGCCTCCCTTGATTTAAGCGTAACGGACTGAACTTTTATGGACATTTTGGACACATGTAAAATATGATGCGTCCATTTTAGATACGCGTTTATAAATGTTTGAAATGCATCTAAACTCAGATTCGCCAATTTAATCTGCGCTTTTATCTATTTTAAACAAAGGCGAGACGGACCAACCGACCGACTAACAAAATATCCCATTTAGATGCAAAGACACATCTAAGAAAAGGTGTTTTGGTTATGCTTTTTGATGAATTTCCATCAATAATTATGTGTCTGCGGTTGTGCACTCTTTCTCAACTATTATCACAACAACAACAAAGACAACGCAGTGACACACAGTGTGAACAATCCACTCGTTTAATTCCCAGACTCTTGTGGTCTGGGAAATATTGGTGCGAAGATCATCTTAACCAAACTTCAAAAGAAATATCTTGTCCATGATCGGAATTATTGTAAAGACTCCCGAGGTTTGGCAAGCCACGGAGCCACAACCCGATGCTGAAACCAGATAGCCTATTGTCGGAATACAAAAGTGAGGAAAAAACAGCCAACAATAAAGTCTAAATGAAAAAAAAAAATTGCGAAAGCTGAGAATTTGTTTATGAACCAAAATATATTATGGTTATCTATTCAACATTTTTCACCATTTTAACAAAACAAATTGTTGTAAAAATAAAATAAAATAAAATAAATTGTTTTCAAAGGATAATAGAAAATAGATATGCTATACGAGTAACGACCTATAATAAAACTAAGTCCCACAGTGACGATCAGTTCGCATTCGAGGCAAGTTTTTTTTTACTATCAGAATTTCAATAATAGAAGAGAGCATGTGTTCAGATAGAGATGTATGCCTCAGTAAGGCTATGCCCCTGCTACTATAATAGTTTAACAGCTACTCAATTAATTTTTCTTGGCCTTTTGCCTAAGATCAAAGTGTAGTATCTGTTCCGATGGATACTGCACCTCATACTGGTGTTGTCTTGGCCTTCGGGTCTTGATTTACGCCGGAAATGGGTCTGTCCTGTGCAGTTCTGGGAGGTCCACCTTCCCAGGCTTTGCCTCCCCTCTTTGGGGAGGAGTAAGTTTATTGCTTACTACCTGAGGCGCACCTACCGGGGAATGCCGACTGGGCTGCCCAGGCAATTTTTAAACCCCACTTTCATGACCCGACCTTGGGTCACATCTTACTTGTGGGAGTAAGATAAAAACTGGCCTTGTGCCTAACTACTGGAGAGAAGTAAATCAATACTCAATTAATGATATCACACACAATTTATTGCAGAGACTCCCGGATTTTCTGGCGGGGTAACTAGCCATTGAGTCTCTATTTAGATAAGATTGGTTTTTACTGTAGGGAAAGCCAGCTCCCCAAAAAGAGGCCTTCTAGATTCGGACAAAATAAAAATTAACTTAATCTAAAAATAATGTTTTCCTTCAATGACGGAGGATAGTATAGATGAAGTATAGTATCAGAACAGATACTGGACTTTGTTCATAGCCAGACGGCCACGTCCCTACTTACATCCTCCGTATGGGGGGCAGAGTTTGACACAAAGTCAGTTTCTAATATGGAAGAAAATGCAGCTCCCACGAAGTGGACACTCTGGATTGGTCAAAAAAAAAAATTCCCTCAGTCTAGAAAGATCTCTCCTTCATTGATCGATGGCAGAAAAGACACCACCTCCCGCTCATAGGCAATAGAACAAACCAGTCAGTTTAACGGCAATTTTAATGGATATTACTATTATCATAATTGAAAATGGAAGGTTCTAACAACAAAACTGAATAAAAGAAAAACTGAAATAAAAAATAAGCCTTCTTTAATTAGTAACTATTTTTTGTCTTTTTACCGTATTTTATTAAGTTTTGCCTAAAACTAATATTAATTCATTTTTTAATGATATTTCACCCCAAACAAGGCAGGACGCCACTTTAAACGTAAGAGGCTACTGATAATTAGGGAGTAGGTTTAAAGTGTCATTCTAAGTTGGGAGCTGTGCAGCGAGATATCTGTTTACATTAGTTTTAAACCTCTGCAGGTCGGTACTGTCGGGGAAACAGGGGGCAGGGACGGAGCTTTCTAAGGCATTTGGAATGAAACGCGTCTAATTCCTCCCTTGGATCATACCAAATTTCACTTTCATATAGTAGTGTTGACAAAACGTTGCTGTTATAACATCTTACATTTCACTTTCATATAGCAGTGATGTACAAAACGTTGCTGTTATAACATCTTAAATTTCACTTTCATATAGCAGTGGTGTACAAAACGTTGCTGTTATAACATCTTAAATTTCACTTTTATATAGCAGTGTTGACAAAACGTTGCTGTTATAACATCTTAAATTTCACTTTCATATAGCAGTGGTGTACAAAACGTTGCTGTTATAACATCTTAAATTTCACTTTTATATAGCAGTGTTGACAAAACGTTGCTGTTATAACATCTTAAATTTCACTTTCATATAGCAGTGATGTACAAAACGTTGCTGTTATAACATCTTAAATTAGATCTGATGGTGAATTGTTTTCTTTTTCCAGATCTTGCAGAGATGATTAAATGCTGCTGAAGCTTTTACTGCAACACCAATTCTATATTGCTTTCCCTGTTAATAGAGATTCATAAGTAGGTGAAGTTGGCAACTATAGCCATTTCTTTTTAGTTGATAAAGACACTTGTAGGTTGCTGGTGTGCCTTGAGTTTTCTTGGCACTAATATAGACCAATGCTTCCTACTTCATCTTTGACCTTTTTGACAATGTCTTGTAGGTCAGTTATATTCACTGTTAGTGCATCAATACTGTCTGCAAAATCCAGATCGAAAAGTCTACGATATTTGACCGACATTGTACCCTGATAATTTGTTGTCTTTTTAAAAACTTAATCAAAAGAAATGGCGAAAGCAGACATCCATGGCGGACCCCAATGATCACCACAAACCATTTGCTGTAATATCTTCTGTTTGTATGCAACGTGTGGAGTTTGCATAAATTGGCTTTATAAAAGTGATGACTTTTTTTCCGGCAGACCATACCAGTGAAAGACGTTTCAGAGTGATGACCGGTGAATGCTGTCGAATGCCTTGGATAAATGTATTAAACTGATGTGAAGAGACATCAGGAATTCGAAATGTTTCTCAATTATACGTCGCAGCGAAAGAAAATTTTCAGCACAAGAACATTTTGTTTTCCACGTAGATCTTGGTCAACCACATCACGCATATGGTTCAGGATAAATAATAAAGCTTCCCTGGCATGAAAAAAAGGGCCACCTCCTTCAGTTGTCACAATCGACAAGGTTGCCTTTCTTAATAATGCATACACCTGCTCTGTTTATCCAATCTTCCAGAACTTCACCTGTGTTCCACACTATACTACATAAGTGGTACATCAATTTGACGATGCTATCACCTTTCAAGAGAACATATACTACACTATCCCCCTAAACTAAGTGGTAAAGTCTGAGAACATAGTTTAATGAGGATAACGCAGATACTACACTATCCCACCCTAAATAAGGAAGGATGTAGTACCTGATAAAATGGTAAGATGAAAATAGAATACTACACTATCCCACCCTAAATAAGGAAGGATGTAGTACCTGATAAAATGGTAAGATGAAAATAGAATACTACACTATCCCACCCTAAATAAGGAAGGATGTAGTACCTGATAAAATAGTAAGATGAAAATAGAATACTACACTATCCAACCCTAAATAAGGAAAGATGTAGTACCTGATAAAATGGTAAGATGAAAATAGAATACTACAATATCCCACCCTAAATAAGGAAGGATGTAGTACCTGATAAAATGGTAAGATGAAAATAGAATACTACACTATCCCACCCTAAATAAGGAAGGATGTAGTACCTGATAAAATGGTGAGATGAAAATAGAATACTACAATATCCCACCCTAAATAAGGAAGGATGTAGTACCTGATAAAATGGTAAGATGAAAATAGAATACTACACTATCCCACCCTAAATAAGGAAGGATGTAGTACCTGATAAAATGGTAAGATGAAAATAGAATACTACACTATCCCACCCTAAATAAGGAAAGATTTAGTACCTGATAAAATGGTAAGATGAAAATAGAATACTACACTATCCAACCCTAAATAAGGAAGGATGTAGTACCTGATAAAATAGTAAGATGAAAATAGAATACTACAATATCCCACCCTAAATAAGGAAGGATGTAGTACCTGATAAAATGGTAAGATGAAAATAGAATACTACACTATCCCACCCTAAATAAGGAAGGATGTAGTACCTGATAAAATAGTAAGATGAAAATAGAATACTACACTATCCCACCCTAAATAAGGAATGATGTAGTACCTGATAAAATGGTAAGATGAAAATAGAATACTACACTATCCCACCCTAAATAAGGAAGGATGTAGTACCTGATAAAATGGTAAGATGAAAATAGAATACTACACTATCCCACCCTAAATAAGGAAGGATGTAGTATCTGATAAAATGGTAAGATGAAAATAGAATACTACAATATCCCACCCTAAATAAGGAAGGATGTAGTACCTGATAAAATGGTAAGATGAAAATAGAATACTACACTATCCCACCCTAAATTAGGAAGGATGTAGTACCTGATGAAATGGTAAGATGAAAATAGAATACTACACTATCCCACTCTAAATAAGGAAGGATGTAGTACCTGATAAAATCGTAAGATGAAAATATAATACTACACTATCCCACCCTAAATAAGGAAGAATGTCGTACCTGATAAAATGGTAAGATGAAAATAGAATACTACACTACCTCTTGAGAACAAGGGGAGGTAATGTTGCATAGCCGTCCCGGAATAGGCCGTGACAGTTCTCGCTTTGTATACCCCTCCCGGAATGGGCCGTAGCAGTTCTCACTTAAACAACTGGTCATTTTTAACACCAAAAATGTATATTTTGCATACCTTTTAATTTCTCGTACCTTCTCTCTTTCCTCGTCGCGTGGAGGGGTGTCGTCTCGATGTCGTCTGCTGTGTCTGCAATAAAACACTTCATACCACTTTTCACGAGACAAACAATCTTTTAAACATTTAATTCCTTTTATTTCAGGCGTCACTCTATCGTCAATGGAGATGCTTCACTAACGTCGAGTGAGAGACCAAATTACTACTTTATCGTAGTTAATTCCTAGCTCAGGTCCTTAGCCATTCGAGGAGGGGAAAAGAAAAAATCTCATGCCTGTATTCTCTTAGGGAATTTAATTCCTCTAATCATGTTGAAGACTACATAAAGAAATCGTCTGTTCGTCCCGCTTCCAAAACCCAGACTGGCAAAAACAGTTTCCCACACAAAAGCCCGTGACGTTACAGAACTCCCATGCCCACCTGTACCTTGACCCTTGATCTGAGGTTTCATCAACGTGGTGGCCCCGTCAACGTCTGTGAGCTCCGACTGTGAGACACAGTTCATTTTGCACAAGACTGTACGGGTCCACCCGCACTAAATCGGGCAAGCCAAACCAAACGATCTCTCACATACATCCACTTTAATATGCGTCCACTTTAAGATGCGTCCAGCCCACAGGGCCATTATCCAACAGTAATACCTTGCAGGATGGTATTATGACGAATGAACATATATTACACTACGCCGCAAAGGAAGCGGTAATGCTTAGGAAGATAGTATCATGACCAGAGAACAGATACTAAACTCACAACGCTAAGAAAGAATTAATTCCTGGGAGTAAACCGAACATAAACTACACTACTTTTCTTGAATTGAGTATGGAAGGATAGTACATTCGTCTGAAATAGTATAGTAAGCCGAATGAAGCATTAACGAAAAGTACAGTAGTACAATTAATAGAACTTCTAGTATAGTTTCGCTTCAGACAGACGGATAACAAATCTCCATTAGTAATAGATGTAGTAGTTAACAAAAGTTTAAGAGAAGTCAACGATACACTAGCTCCTTAATTATATATCATTATTCATTAGCTTTTATTGGGTTTAGTTCAAGCGTTATCTTTTACGTAGCTTAGGGGTCTGCAATATACATAACTGTTAATTAACACAAAATGTTGAGAGGTCGACATATTTAATACAAAGAAATACGCTCTGTCAGGTAAAACCAATATGGAACCGAAGGCATTATTAATATATTAAATGATATCTGTTTCATCAACACTTATATACAGTGCCATTTGAAACAGTCGAGAACTCCAGGCATAATTAATGTGGAAAAAAAATGAGTGTATAACAGCAATTTTCTAATGAACAAGAATTTGATAATGGATACAATAAAGAAAGAACTTTCAACGGAGGGCTATACTTGTTCAATAGCTAATTCTTTAATTTGGTAAAACTTTCGCTGCGCGTTCTTCCAGTCAGGAAGTTCTCTTCCTAAAATAAGTCAATAAGAGTTACTAGTTTTAAATTAATAAAGTATTATATATATCTCAAATGCTACTTGGATACTATCATACTTTAAAGACTTTCAAAAAGAAATGTTGATAATTTTCCCTATGAAATAGGATTTTATAAAACTAAAAGAGTCCAAATATATATTTATACACAAGCATACATACATAAAAATTCAAAATGGCGGTTTGCTAAAGTTCTGTCATTCTATTATCATGAGAGGGATCATACGTGAGTGTTGTCTGCTTTCCGTTTTTTTTTTCATGGATATTCTGCACGATACAACATCTTAATTGATGTTTCTTATTTTAGTTTCTGAAAATCAGCTTGTAATTGCGTTTAGTTGTAGCATGTTGCATATTGCAAAGCAATTGTAAAACTATCGTCAATTGAAAAATAAATGATATGGGTAAAGACGGAATTTTGGTCATTGGAATTTTAAAAAACATATTATATATATATATATATATTTCTTCTTCTCTATATATTTATACAGTTAAGTATGTATACATATATACACACATATGTATATATATATGTATATATATATACATATATATGTATATATATGTGTATATATATATATATATATATATATATATATATATATATATATATATATATATATATATATATATATATATATATATACATGGTAATCTCCTTAACTAATGAATGGGTTATTATGTATTTTGGAATATATATTCTCCGTAATCTGGTTAGTAACATATGCACAATATATTTTTTGTAAACTTTACAATTCAAAGGGGTGTTGATATGATAATTGTAACGAGTAATTCTTTATCTAGAGATTAACAACATAGACAGATAGGTTGTTACCACCGAAATGATCGATTCCTTAAGTTGGTGATAATTTATTTTATAATTGTATGATTCTGCTTTCTTCGCTGATAATTTATTTAAGCTATTCATAATTAACAAACTAATTTCGATACAGAAATAAAGAAATACATGTTCACGACATTCAAGCAATCCCGTCTATGTAAGAATATGATTTTATTTATTGGCAGAAGGGTTCCATTTTATTTGAGGGTATTTAAAAAAAAATATTTTAGAGAGTGACAGAGGAGTGTTAAGAGTAAGGACAGGAAGTTTGCTTTCACATATTTCCACAATAACACTCGGAACGGGTACCGCTCCTACTAAATAAACTTTCGGTTTTATTTTCGATTAATTTTTTTATGTATTTTAACATCAAGAGTCTTAAAGGACAGATTCACTATATTGTCTAGTAAAATGTCATCGATAACTTCCTCCCGCCTTTTTCTCGTTTTTTTTTCACTTGTTCACAAGCGATTATTAGACGCGGGTTTTATTTCATGTTTTTTTTATTCTGTGAATTCAATGTTATTTCCTCTAAAAAAAGAGGAATACATCTACAAAACTAATACCAATATATATATATGTAAAGATACACAAACACGTTTATAGACTTGTATGTATATATTTATATGTCAATATTATATATATATATATATATATATATATATATATATATATATATAAAGATTGGTGTAGATTGCTTGATATAAACACACCATGAAGCGTACGGATAAAAGTATGCACATCTTAATCTATACTTATGTATGCGTACATATAAGTGCCCCTAAGACTTATGCATATAAGTACATGTATAAATACGTATACATATACATATTTACATGCATATATATATATATTTCCGAAACAGTTTTTCATGGTAAACAACTGATGATCCCTTAGATAATGTTGACTAGCGTAAATTCTTGGAAGCAAACTACTATAGTGACTGTAAAAAGTAAATTGAAGTACAAGTAAAGTAATTTTCCACCGAAGGACTTGGGACTAAAATGTTTGTTTTTTGTTTGTTTTCATATAGTTTTTGATGGTTGAATAACTTCCGAGACTATATATATATATATATATATATATATATATAAATATATATATATATATATATATATATATATATATATATATATATATCATATGGTTTCTGGGTTCTTGATTCTGCTATCACTCGAGAGCTTTAGACCTTCGTGCTCGTCATCAGGTGTATGTTTTTTTAGTAGACTTGAGTTATTTTTGGTAGGAAGAGAGTAAGGTGAAAACAGAAAGAGGCTGGTGTTGAGTCAAATCATATATATTTTATTTGTATATTTATTACTTTTGTTTAGTTTTATTATTTTATTATTTTTATCTTATTTTCCTCACTTTAATCCATGCCTATTTAAAGTGTTGGTGTTGGATATTTAGAATACTACATAAATCTGAGAACATGACTTTAATCAGCAACCTTGAGAGTTTTAATTACATACTAGACACTATTCTCCGGTGTCCTCGGTCTCTCTGTACAAGTGTTTGTCAGATCAACATGGCATGAGAAAACTTTTCTCTCCAGGTGAACTCTGACCAACTATTCAAAATAACATAGTAATCGCAGCACAAATCGAATATCTATGTATCTCATATAGAAATTAAGTGTTAGCCCTAGGAAGGGGTTCCTAGATTTATGAAAACTTCGACTGAAACCGCGCTACTATTCTGAAATATGTAACATATAGTTTTCCAATGAATTATTTGTATCAGCTCTCACTCTTCTGCGATCGAGCACTTTATTAATTTATTTTCAATATAACTTGACATACTATATATATATATATATATATATATATATATATATATATATATATATATATATTTCATATATATATATATATATATATATATATATATATATATATATATATATGAAAAAAAATGACAAACGGAAAAACAAGTTAAAGTGCAGGAGAAAAATAAAACAAAATATGTTGACCGGTTTCGTTCTGTTGGAGAACGTCTTCAGAAATGAAGGTATTAAAATAGTTTTATTTTGAAGGCACATACAGGGGAAGGGGAGAGGATGATCTGATTGGACCATATGAAGAAGACCTTGGGTGGTGTTGAAAAATGATGGGTGGGTGGCATAGTTTACTATGTTTCTTATTCTTCTGTTTATATTTCTATTTATTTTCTTTCTCTTTTTTATTTCCAAACATAATGAGAGGGAGAGAGGCGACAAGAGGGGATATAGTACGAGTAGCTGACCAGGGTCAACAAATAGGAGTGGGCTTGAAATTGATATTCTGGACGCCAGAATCCAAAGATTAATCATGATGAGTTGGGAATCAAGTCTGCTAGTTTATCATAAATTTGGTTTTTAAAAAGTAATAAAGGGTCTTACACACGACAGTCAATATATATGTATATATATATATATGTCCACCACGACATTTCTTTTTCATGAATTATCGTGTACCTTACCCAATATATATATATATATATATATATATATATATATATATATATATATATATATATATATATATATACTAAAAACAAGGTTCTATTTGCTAAGACATAATTAAGTGAAATACAATTTTTTAAATGCTTAATTGTTTTTTATACAATATAACAAATATTTCGATCAACAGATAGTTTTCAATGAAAAATGAAAATCCGACATTGTTTCTTTTTTTTTTTCACATTGCCGATCCGTTCTATTATTTGTTCATAAAAATTCTAATTCACTTGAGGGTAATTTTTTTACTTTCTAAAGTTACATCAATTAGCCTTCAGAAGTCTATTTAGGTCATGTGGATATGTAGCTAACAACGGAGTTGGTCTCTTTTAAGTTCAACAGTTTAGAGCCAGTTTCATAGACTCAGCCATCCATTCAAGCAACTATTAAGATTGTTATACTTCGGTATTTTGTGGAAGATGTTTAGTATTTATTTATAAATTGTTTAAATTAATACTAAGATAAGATTAATTACCCAGAATTCTTCACTAAAGTAGTAAGGGGGGCATTTGTCTCTTACAACGAAAATAGTTTATAGTTATCTAGACATGAATCAAAATACCGAAAAGAGCTATTAACTATTTATTTTTTATTGAATGATGTTAATTACCTCATTATAAAGTATTATGATGATTCAAAAGAACTTTTAAGGACATTTATACTTAAAGTTAATTGTGATTACGTTTTATATTTAACTCGTATTATGAGGTGAATACTGAAAAGTAAAAATGTCAAACATGGTTATTGGAATATAACATGAACCTGATTTATATTTGATCTGTTGTTACTGGTTGACAATCATCGAGCTTAATCTTTTAAGGTGACTGCAAAGTAAATGGGCACTGATAGTATATGATAATACATATATTGTCATTTATAATATATATATATATATATATATATATATATATATATATATATATATATATATATATATATATATATGTAAAGTAGTAAGGCTATTATCATTTGTAAAAAGTTAGGTTTAACATTTATTTATTATTTTGTTATTATATTATTTAATAATTATATAATTTTGAAACGCGTTTCGAGCGTTGTGCACTCTCATCAGATATGGTAGCCTTACTCTTTTACATAAATAGTTTCTCTCGTTGGAACTGCACTGATACTGTACTACACTCTTTTTTCTCTCTCTCTCTCTCTCTCTCTTTCTCTCTCTCTCTATATATATATTTATATATATATATATATATATTTATATATATAACATACATAACAATTGTTATCAGATATTTCTAAGATCATTACAAACGCTTTAGGGGCTATCTCCAAAATTATTTCTTCATCAATAATGCTTACGCTATTATCTCGTCTATTTATCCTAGTTAAAGATCACAAATAAATTGAATCAACGATGACGATTAAATATAATATCAAATTAAAGTACTATCCGATTGAATTACTGTCAATAAAGAAACATAGCCCGAACACCATTAGTGATAACAATGAATAGAGGATGGTCGTTATATTGTTACTGTGCATCCTCCTTTCAATTAATGTTTGGTCTTCCTGCTAGATATATATATATATATATATATATATATATATATATATATATATATATATATATATATATATATATATACAAATGTCAGTGTGTGTTTGTGGACCTTATAGAGACAAAAGGTGAGAGAATATATATAAACACTTAAAATGTCTTGATATACTATATTATTCGTGCAAGACAATAGAAGCGGTACTGAATCTCTAAGTGCACCCCTAAAAGAGATATTGGAACAGACCCTCACTTAAAACCTTAAATATGTCCTATTGTCATGAAACTGAAATCGTCTACATAAACTAATTCGGGGAAGAGAATTAAAGTGGCCCGAATCCTCTCGTGCCACTCTATTTGAGTAACCCGTGAAAGCTATGGGGGAAGCGCCTCCCTAAAAACTTCAAATACTTATATCTAATTTCAATGAACTTAAAACCATATGTACAAGCCGCTTATTCAGAAAGTTTTCCAAAATTCAAGTTTCTTCTACCTATATTAAGGTTGGGGCATGCAGCAAATAAAACAATACAAAAAATAACCTGTATTATAAGAATTGTAAAAAACGATCTAGTAGTGTTCTTCATTAAATCCCCAGAAATGTCCTTCTTGTAATAATTAATCTTAGACGTGTCCTTCTTGTAATAATTAATCTTAGACGTGTCCTTCTTGTAATAATTAATTTTAGACATGTCCTTCTTGTAATAATTAATCTTAGACATGTCCTTCTTGTAATAATTAATTTTAGACATGTCCTCCTTGTAATAATTAATCTTAGACATGTCCTTCTTGTAATAATTAATTTTAGACATGCCCTTATTGTAATAATTAATCTTAGACGTGTCCTTCTTGTAATAATTCATCTTAGACATGTCCTTCTTGTAATAATTAA
>OY744532.1:98756664-98806664 GCA_963556195.1 Sepiola atlantica | reverse complement strand
CGACAGTTGGAACCCTTACGCTGGAGAGTTTCAGTTTGATTCTACAGTTATAAAATGTAAGCTCTTTCGCCATTAACCGTAAAACGGTAGATATGTCGCACAACGGACACACACAACTTCTTTCTTTTAGGATCCTAGTCTTTGTAAACAAAATATTGTCAGAGTACTTTTTGAACACGCCTTGTATTTCGTTTTGTTCCTTGTTCATTTTGTCTAGATCTTGGACGTTATATAAACAAACCCCGTTCTTTTATAATGTTATTCGACTTAATAGTGATATTTCTGCCAATTTAAGTCTGATATCCTTTCTCTTTCAAATCGAACGAATGATAAGAATTAATGATAAATATTGAAGTCTCTTGTCACGTAAATTACACTCGATTTCTAAACGACGTATTGCATCGACATCGCAAAACTTGATTTACAACAAGAAAAAAACAGATCGAATGGGTTAAAAACAAATTATTAACGTTGTTCAACAGGTAACAGATTGGCCGCCCCGTGAGCCATTCGAATTGTTCTAGTTTTGCAGAGAGCCAGTGAGATTTGTACGTATACATCTAAAGCTTATCTTGAACTATCACGTTGTACTGGCTACACCTCGCCTTGTCAGAGATGACACCCTTGTCTATGACAAAACTCTGACAAGCCTTGGTGATCAAGCACTTGATAATTCACGCTCTTCTGATCTGGGGCACGTAGTGCAATAGACTTAAAAGTTGATTGGTACTTGTAACACCCCTAAAACCTAGATGATCTCCTCACACCAGCAATGCTTGTACCCTTCATTCACCCAGTCGTAATGAACAGCTCTCTCCTTGAAGAAACTCCTTGGTTTAATAAGCTCCTAGGACTGAATGTCATCAAATATTTAACATTTAATACTTATATCTAATGTATTGCTAATGTTGCTAGGATAATGATCTGATCATTCTACTGCTCGAAAAAGTGTGTGACTCCTCTAGTTAACTATTTAAAGACATAAAAGTGGAAATTTATACCCTAGCATCTTATATCTATAAATTCAATAAACAAAGATTGCCAAGAAAAAAGGAATCAATCGTAGACGGTTTAATCAAAGAATTATACATATATGAAATAAATTTACTCTTTTGTTTTGCGACTTGTGTTTTACAAAGAGCATCATAAACAGTTAGACATCATAAACAGTTAGACATCATAAACAGTTAGACATCATAAACAGTTAGACATCATAAACAGTTAGACATCAATTAAACTGCTGAGATTGTTGCAGACTTTCATTTTTAACTTGTTTTACAGCAGCTAAGTAAGAACTAAAAATACATTTAAATTTTATCAACAAACTAGAGGAACACAATCGACAATTAGCAACATTTTTAGGATAAATGCAAACATGGGCTCATAGAAAGTAGATTAAAAAAATATCTTATGTCGTCTGCTTCTTTTTATTATTATTATTATTATTATTATTATTATTATTATTATTATTATTATTATTATTATTATTATTATTATTATTATTATTATTATCATTATTATTTTTATTTAATAGTGCTATATTATAAGGGCCCCTGTATGCCTAAAAGCGTGTAGGTCCACTAGTTTTGGTTGTGAGAGGTGTGAACTTTGTTCGAGTTGAGTGCAGGTCGAAATGACGTCCATTTTTAGACAAATAGATGTGTTCTCTGAATGAGTAATCCAAAGATGTCATAACAACTGGTGAAACCTGGCCGACTTCAAAGGTTGAGGTTCAATAAAGGTCAGGCCAGCTCTGGTTATGATTTGTATGACAGGACAAACGACGGTGCCGTCACTTGTTGTTGTCGAAAACGGAAAATGAGATCAGTCCGTCATGGGAGCTCAAAGCGACAAGATCGTCGTGAGAGAAAGCGGACGAAATTGTCCAAAGATGTAGACAAATAAGTTAAGACTGCGTCTCTAAAAATGAGACAGAAGATCGACATCTCGCCCCGTCTACAGAATTTAGAAGTTAGCAGATAAGACAAGAAGAAAAGAAGAAGCATCATTAGATGACCACTCTCTCCCGAGTAAAAGAATATTCAAACCAATAAATCGTTCACGACCCTCTAGAAACGTTCTCGGAGTGCTTTCTTTCCCGTTGGGAGAGTTTTCCGTTCTAGGGGACCGATGCCCCACGCCAGCAAACAGAAGGCCACTAGACGAAGGAAGAAAAAAGCCACGGCAGAGCTATCAACGATGAAGAGATCCGGCCAAGGTAAATTAATTGGAAGTGCTATGCAACTATAGTAGTCTCAACTTTTGAATGTTTTAGTTCGATTTTTCTTTTTGAACATCAAGTCAATTCTGTTGACTAAAGACATTCAAGCTGTACTTTAACACTTTTGCCGTTTCTAACAGGCTAGCCGTTTGCAGAATTGGAAACAAAATTGTTTCGTAAATCTGTTTATGTTATTGATGGTGGCTTTTCGTTATCGTTCCAATTACAACGTGAACCACCTCAAACTATTTACATTTCTATAGTCTAACTAATTCCCATTTAACCTCTTGGTATTAATTTAGTTTTTCGCGTTCTTTCTCCAGCACGCTGGTGTCGAAGGGGCATTCTATGTCAATAATAACGCAAGTTCTCTTGTTTTTGTTTAGAAAGATGAAATCGGGTTTGGAATTTTCAAGAACTTTATCAGTTTGTATGCACATGTCTCAAAGAAGTTTGATGTTGTCTGTTTCCTGCACCACGTCTGGCTTATGCTCATACCACTTCTAATTGTGGTTCAATTCATAAAGTTTGCATATATTCCAGTGTAGTATCTGACACGGGTATTATTATTATTATTATTATTATTATTATTATTATTATTATTATTATTATTATTATTATTATTATTATTATTGTTATTTTGTTGTTATTTTGTTGTTATTTTATTGTTATTTAATTGTTATTTTGTTGTCATTTTATTTTTATTTTTGTTGTTGTTATTTTGTTGTTGTTTTTATTTTGTTATTATTATTATTATTATTATTATTATTATTATTATTATTATTATTATTATTATTATTATTATTATTATTATTATTATTATTATACATGAGCCAATATTTTTCAATGTTTGAGACTAAAACATCAATTGTAATATGAATATCTTTGTCTAGTTTCGCCTAAATCACAATTATAATAAAATTAGCAATCTTCAAACATGGTACACTGGCCATGATTTAATACGTTTAAATGAAATATTCAGCAAATCGTCAATAAATGAGTAACGTTACAATAATGTTTACATGGCGAAGTTGATAATTATAAACAAGTCTGATGTCGGTTATACATCTACAGAAATTTTACAAAAAAATTATACGATGTAATAGGGTAACCTATACGCTATTTCTGCAATTTTAACCGAGAACAATACTGATAGAAAACCATGTTTGGCTTCCATATTTCTGCGGGAACAAGCTTGTATGACAAAAGGAATTCTGTTCTAAAGTGAAGACAGTGCATCACTAAAGATGACCCTTGATGCATCTAAAATTGTGTTTTACAATTATATTCTGGAATCGTATTCTCTTATATTTTAATCTTTGCCATTTCGAAAATAATTTGTTGATTATAATTTAAACAACCATGCGAAAAAGCAGAGTATGTAATAGGGTACCTTCAACTACGGAATATACAATCTCTGCAATTCAAAGCGAGACGTATGCTTATATAAAACAATGTGTTTATTTTATTCATGTTGGGCTTCCATATTTCTACAACATCCATCTTGTATTAAAGAAGTACACTCCCTGCTATAAATACGGTTTCTGGAGATGTAAGAGTTGTTGACAGCGGCATAACAACTTAAAAGTGAAATAATTAAATTAAAAGGAAGAGAGAGAGAACTTAAAAAAATGTATATAGCTTAAGAGCTGAGAAACTACGTGATGAGGAAACTGAATCGCTTTTTTGGGGATTACAGAAGCCCAGCGAGACAAGGATTCTTTTATTTTTTCTGAAACCGTTACACGTAAACAACCGAGTAAAATAATTCAATTATCTACTTGAAAAATATAAACTGAAGAGCAGAAGAAACAGAACACATATTTATTTGTTTTGAATTAGTGTGAACATACTTTCCCTCGAAGCTTCTATTTTCATCCGTTTATTTATCTCCATCTTTACAAAGTGGTATTCCCATATGTTTATATATTTTTATGTACAAAAATCTACTCCGAAACTAATTAAATTACCATATTGAATCACGGACCAAAGCTGTTAAGCGTAAGGAGTAAGAATGTGGACTATATATTCTGTTTGATTTAGTTTCATGCTAAGCGATATAAAAGAGGTTTAAGCTCTTCTTTAGAAATCACAAACGTCTGATTTTTGTTGAATTGTAATAATAGATATTAAGCATTGATTCTTATATATATTCTCTAAATTTTAGGTTTTTTTAGTATTTTATAGGGTTTAAGGCGGAATAATATGGACCCACTCTCCAATTTAAAAGTTCAAATATTTCAGATTTGCATTAAATTTGATCCATAGTCATTAGGCACTAACGAAGTAAGATTCTCTGAATTTCAATTTCTTTTATTTCATTCCTTCAACCCAACCCTAAAATTGTAGACGTTTTATAGAATCAAAGTCATGTAATTGTTTTTGGTAAAAAATTCAATTAAGATTCTACAATAAGTTTTAGTATATAGATTTAGATATAGATTTTAATCTTCGTGGGACAAAAAAAGTGGTGCAAAACTGTTACCCGTGTTGGGACGGATATATTTTTTGTATATATATAAAAGTCAGTGTTTTAGTTCGTGTGTTATAGAAATCTATATGTTCACAGTCAGAAAATTCAAATAAGTTTCAATAAACGTTACATTTTTCACGGAATCTAAAGACACCAGTAACATTTTCTCTTCGAGTCCATCTTTTTTTTAATTCTTTTTTTTTAACATAGTTCACCCCAAACAAGGCGGGCCGCCACTGTAGACGTAAGGGGCTACTGAGAAAAAAGAACAGGGGAGAAGGTAGGGGGGGTCAACCTAAGTTGGGATCTGCGCAGCGAGATGTCTGTTTACATTAGTTTTAAATTTCTGCATGTCTGTACTGTCGGGGAAACAGAGGGCAGGGAGGGAGTTCCAGAGGCCAACAACACGAGAGAAGAAGATATTTGAGTAGAAGGCTCTCCGGCATCTGGGGACCTCCACAGTGAATCAATGAGATTTAGTTGATTGTCGAGTTAGTCTAGTGGATTTACGTCGAGGGGGCACCAGAGTAGCCAATTCATTGGAGCATAGTCCATTGAAGTATTTGTAAAACAAACATAAGGATGCTATATTGCGGCGATAGGACAGGGACTGAATCTTGGTTGACAGTGAGGGACCTATTAGATTGGCGACTTTTTTTTGGACCCTGGGGTAATTGAAAAATTTATCGGTTAGGTCAATAAAATAAGTGAAATATATTAGAGCCTACAGAATCGAATTCGTTTTTAAATACATTTACTTTGTTTATGGAAAAAATATTTAACCCTGTAATGAAATAAACGGAACTGCTCTTCAACAACACTTCAACAAACAACGTCAAATCTCAACTTCAATTTTCTCTCTCAGCTGTCAAAAAGTCAAGTACCTGTTTTCCTTAATTCACCCTCATTAATGTAGTTATTCTTCTTATATTTAAATGAATGCCACCTATTAACAATCTAACAACAGACACAGTTTATGTTTCCACTGGAAAAGAAATGCCCAACATGCGAAGCTGGCTACACGTTTTAAAGCTGACTGATAAACTTTCATTTTCTTCTAAATTGTTACAGTAGACACCATTTAATCCTCCTTTATATGTAAAACCATACGCTTCCATGATTCTGAAATATCATTTCACATTACATAATCTCGTGCCCAGATCGGAACACTACGTTCTATCAGTGTTATTCTCATTGCGACCGCCTCACCTTAACTGTCCTTATATTCGGCGCTTACATCTCTATCGTTTACATAGATCACGCGCCTTAACTCTAAGATATGCCGCGGCATAACACTCAAATTGTTAAGGGATTGCAGCACAGTCATTTCCCCCTTTTCACTATTGCGTTATACATCGTGCATTCGGTGAGTTCACTCAAAACTCTTCTACTTGGATTCTGGCTGACCCTTGCTGATCGATTTCTGGAGTTGTATCTCTTGGGCGTAATTAAAACTATATATATGCAGCACCATCTCTTCTCTCTGTTCGACTTTGGGTGTCATGTTGTACCAGAATGTTGCCTCTTCAGGTTATATCACTCCTTTCCTAGCTATTGCTTTCACTGTCCGATGGTGTCGTTCCACTATTCCATTTCCCTCGGTGCTATAGGCTGTTCTGTAATATCTTCTTGTCTCCGATTTTTTAGCATCGTTTGGAGAAGTTTCAAGCGTAAAACAGTGGCATTTTCTAGTATCACCTTCATTACTGGACCTCGTTCAAACATCACCTTCTACAATTTCTCTGCGACCGCAGCTGTTGACTCCGCATATAACTTCATCCATATTGCTAATCTCCCAGGTAAACAGTCAATCTTACCTTGTCTAATTGTTCGAAGTCCCAATTTCACCAGGATTATGTATATTCGAGGCAGGATCAATTGATTCATATCGAACGCAATTCTTGACCACCATGTAAACATTCTCCTATTATATAAGTAGATCAACTCTCATGTGATGCATGCTATGAAACTCTTCTAGTTCTCCGGTTCCTAGCCGGCATACCGGGACCAGTGATTGTTTATTTGTGGAAGCGAATACGCGTTGTTTCTCTGTCAAGGCACACATTCTTTATTCGCAGTCCAAATTCAGATATTAACTCTCCAAGTATTCCTAATCTTTGATTTCCAATAATTTCTCCACCACATTTTGTCCGTGCTCCTCCGCTCTCCTACACTGTCGTGTTCATCCAACTGCGTAACGTGGCTGTATCAGTCCTTATTTCGATCAGTGTTAATCCCAATTTTATAGCTAAATTGATAATTTTCAGCACAAGATTAATTTGGCCACGTTAATGTGAGTATAGTCATTCTTTTCTCACAGCCATGCTGCATCTTCCGCCACCGAACCACTAATCTCTAATACTGCTTGTATCGTGCCACACTATTCCCTTGGTTGTTTCAGGTATGTGCCAAGCTCAATTAACATGGTCCTTTTATTCTACATCAGCGAGGATCTCTTGTATTACTTTGACAGTTTTTCCATTGACCCTGCCTTCCCAGTCAACTCCACCTTCTTTTTTTCTTGCATAACTTCACGCCAGTCGCAGCTATGCCGTAACGATTTGCCGCAGATAGAGAATAACTGCTGTCTATTCATTACTCCTGTTTTCTTCGGGACCTCGTTGCTTATTCTGAACATCATCTCATTCATCTTTCCTTTGATCAGCTTAAGGCCTAATGGCGACTCCCCCGTCCAGGGATTCTGGTGGCTTTGCTGTCAGCTCGAATTCTAAAAGATGTTTCACAATTTCCTCTGTTGATACCGTCGTCACATCTACTATTACGTCATCAATATACGAATCAGTGGTCTATGCTGTCTCATATCCTTTAACAAAAACAGTTTTTAGAACGGCTCCCATAATCTTTGGTGTAACATTAAGTCCAAATCCTAACCGTGCCAGGCAGTAAGTTCTGTGTTCTTCGTTTATAGAATACCAACCGCCACTGCCATAATTCATTTGCCACGTGTAGCTAAAAGTAAGCAGACTCTAGGTTCACTATCGCAGGTCCTCGTGCCAACCGCCTCCACTTTCTTATCTTCGTCACACACATCTATTCTGTTGCATGCCGTGTGACATTCCACGAAATGGTCCAATTACCGAAAGTCCAACATTCGCCTGACTTTCCTTCTGTGGCTTTAAACACTACCATCAACTGTAACGCATCTTTTTCTTTCACCATTCCATGGTAATAGAATATCTTCCTCCTTCTTAAACTCTGAGTTTTTACTAACTCTTCATGGAATTCTTGTAATTCTTTTCATTGTTCCGCAGCACTAGAGGATCTCTCACCCATTTTCATCGCACTGTCTATTTCACTCCATCAAAACAATCCGTTAATGGGCAGCTACGATATAGTGTACGTCTCAAGAATTCACCTCAACATTTTTAATGTCATTCCTCCATCTCATTGATTACATCCATTCAAAGTATGATCCATTATAACCGCTTCTACATTTATTTGTACACCACGCAATTGTATTTCCACTTGCTGGGCTCTTTTCCCTTTAATCAACTGCTTTCATAGTGCCAGCCCCATTATACCTTCTCACAAGTTTCGTAATCACTGTAGTATTAACTGCTACTTCTATCAGTGAAAGAGGCACGTACTGCACCTTAATTCTGTTACCGGGGTACCTACAGGAGCAAAAGCCCCCCCCTGCTTGTTTCGTTGAGTCTTACGACAATATCTTGCAATGTGTACACATTTTCTACAAGCACATTAATTTGGCTCTTGGTTGTTCCGTAAAATCTTTAATTAAAGGCGGTCCTCGATATCTAAAACACCAGATGCTTGATGATTTCTTTTTTAGCCTTATTTCTAGGGGCATTGCTTTGTGCACTCGCTGCTACCGTCCCAGTTTCTTGAATTTCTTTGCTGACTGAAAGCCGTGAAGTTGGTATCTGTTTACTCCCATCCGTTCTCTGTACGTGATGTTAATGTAGTATAACAGATAGGTCGTCTAGAAATCCTGTAATGAAAGCAAGTTTGACTGTATGATACAGCCCTCTCCCTAGGTATCTTTCTAGTCTATCCAATATTTTGATTGTATTCGCGTGAATATCTACCGTTTCTCCAGTCCAGCTGAGTCGTTTTAGCATTTACAAAATGCCCTTCGGTGAACACTGCACTAGTCTAAGTTCTATTTGTTTCTCATCTAACTGATATTCATTACTCATATCAAGGTAAAGAGCAAGCGACTACATCACGTTTACCACTAAAAAGCGATATCACATATCTGATACTTTCACAATTCTTAACTTTATAACGTCTTCTTGCCGAAATAGCTTGTAATCATGTAATGAAGTTGAATGGACTACTATTTAACACCACTACGACGTACATCGACAAATCTCAACTCTAATGCTCTCTCTCAGCTGTCAAAAACTTATCTTCATTACTCATCTCAAGGTAAAAGGGAAAACGACTACATTACTTTTACCTCTAAAAAGCGATATCACATCTTTGATACACTCACAATTCTTAACTTTATAATGTCTTCTTGCCGAAATAGCTTGTAATCCTGTAACGAAGTTAAATGGACTACTATGCAACACCACCACGACGAACATTGCCAAATCTCTACTCCAAGTTTCTCACTCAACTCAACTCCTTGTCCTTTAACAATTAGTCTTCTTAAAGTAGTTGCTTCTCTCATATGCAAATGGATTCCATATATAAAAATCCAACTACGAACACAAGTTCTTTTTTTTCACTGAAAGACGAGTGCCCAACACGCGAAACAGCCTACGCGCTTTAAAGCTGGTAACCCTTCATTTTCTTTTACATTATTATAAAAAGCAACATATACTCCTTCCTTACATTTTGAACTACGAAAACTTAAATTAAACAGAGAATATTTCAGTCAAGAATATATTAAAAACAGGTTTAAATATTCAAATACTTATTTCGATTGATCATTTTGATATTTAAAATAATTCAATAAAAACGAATTATTCATAATTCGTTAAAGCCAATTGTTGTTTTATAATTTTCTGTGTAAAAAACACAGTGGCCAGACTAAATTAACTTCATTTTACATCAGAGTTAAATTTGATGTTATTTTTGCTTAAACAATAATTAAACTTGTAAAGAAAACAAAAATGTCGTTTTCTGTTAAAAATTTTTTAAAATTTTCGCTTACAGGTGGATTCGGAGTATGAGTTGATTTTTTTGTCAAAATCAAGTTGCTTCCCTTCATGTTCAGGAGTAATGAGTCAAAACAAGAGAAAATCGTAGAGAAAATCTTCCTCTGAACAGATTTAAAAAAATTACAATATAGATCATAAATCAATAAGAGTAATATTCATATTCAACATATTGCACACCCGGGCCTCGCCGGGTACGTCCGGCTAGTTTATTATATCATGGATGATTGTCTGTTTGAGTGTGTACCTGTCTGTCTTTGTGTTCGTCTAAAGGTTCGAAAATACTGGACATACCTAGAAAGCATATACATTCTGCTTCAGTATCACCTCAGACAGGTTCGGTAAATGGCAAATGCGATAAAATAAGAAAGAGAGATAAATAAGGGGAGAGTGAGTGAGGTGGGATCGACGGGGAATGGGTGTGTCGAAAAGTATCCGACATGCTGATGTATTAATCAAAAACCATGAACAAGGAGATAGGGAAAAATATAAAGACGTATTTCTATTGAGAGCAGAGTGTGGCACAAGATCAGTTTAGTAAGTCGAAAAAGCAAACTTCCCGAATAGGAGAACCTGTCGAAGAATATCTGTAAAGTTACGTCAGTACTCTATCATGAATGCCGGCGACTAAAGCAACAAATAACCAATCTATTGCTGCCACCCGAAAAAGAAAATATAATGCCTGGGAGTATGTTTTTCTAAAACCGAACAAATACACCACTGAAAGCCTGATAATTGATCCATTTACTGTCTACCCAGAAAGAGCAAGATTAGATGGAAAATCCAGCTCCCAAAAAAGGTAACTTTGGATGAGAACAAAAAATGTATCCGTCGGCACAATTTAATGAGTAAGGCGCCTCAGTCGACAGGCAATAAACCCATCCATCCCTCTCAAAGGACACAAAGACGGTATCCCCTTCGGCCACTCCGAAGGAAAGACTAAGCTATATTGTTCATGCCCCCCCCTAGATTCAACAATACTACCATAGTCCGATGACCGGGTAATTGTCTCATTTACTAGCCCTTATTTACTTGCCTCCTAACGAGGACTGGATGTGAAACAAGTTCGAGCTTAAGGGTGAGTATTGACTTTATTGACCGCCACAAGGATACTTTCATTCCAACGAGGATGAAAGTTAAATAAAAATAAAAGTCTATTTTTAATTAAGGGAAACAGAACGCTTGTAAAAGGCGAATTCTTGATGACAAGAGAAAATAGCTGTTATCCTCTCGGCACTCCTTCCCGAAGAAAGTTCAGGAAAACTAGCGGAAACTCTTTCGCCGACTCATAAAGGCAGGGTCACATGCTAAGACATAACTGATTCTTCATTTTAATCTGACTCTGAAGACCGGATAATTGTCCATATTTATTTGAACCTCCGACATAAAGGAAACTTGACATAAGGTTGGTTATATGTAGAGTAAATCTTGCTGGTGGTTTCAGAGCCAGTCTATATGAGGATATCTAGAACAAAAAGACATTTGTGGGGTTTGAAAAATCGGACAAGTTTGAAGGATGGTATGGGAATTTACAAAAGACGACCAGATAAGACAATGTTATGAGATAGAGAGATAGAGAGATAGAGAGATAGAGAGAGAGAAAAAGAGAGAGAGAGAGGAAAGATATATAGATATATATTTGTATTTGCTGGGGATAGGGCATCATACAGTATGCTATACCTCCACTAGCTATATCCGAGACAGGGACTCCAACGTAAAGATCTTTTTAGGATTCTAATCGTTCCATTTAAGCCCAATTGTTTGTATATCTCTTTCACGTGGTTTATCGAGTATTTTTGCTAGGTAGTTTTTAAAAAACTTTTTCATGGGCCGCGTTGCTCCGAAAATTACTGGAATGATAGATATCTTTCAAGGATTCCAGTTTCTATTCATGTCGTACATACGCCTTTTATATTTATACTTCAATGAATATTGCTATTTTCTTCGTCATTTCTCATGGAAGTATATCAGGTTTAACAGCTCAGTTTTCTTGTTATGAATCTGTAAAGAATTGCATTGTCATAATTGATGATGTAGACTAATTTTCAACAGTTCCTAGGACTTGCTACTACACTATTTCTCTCTCTCTCTCTCTCTCTCTCTCTCTATATATATATATATATATATATATATATATATATATATTGTTTTATATATATATTGTTATATATATGTTATATATGTATACACACACACACATATATATATATCGTAAGTTATGAAAATAGATTTATGGCAATTAAGTAACACAGAGGTTTTTGCATTTAATCCATGAGGGGAAGCGTCAGACTAAAATGCATGGTATTTCTGTTAGTAGGTGTTGTGAGACATGCATGTGGTGTTTAGGCTAGCTAGATTACCAATATAATTCATTGTTATTTCCTCCTACGAGTTAATGTTTTCCTTGGCCAAGGGCAGAGCTTATTTCAAACAAAGGTTCAGCTGGCTTTTACTTCATCTTCTTTTTTTCTGTTTCGTACAGGGGTGACGTATCTATTTGTGAATGTGTCAACTTAATAAGTGCCCAAATTTTAACACGATCAGTTTTCATTTCAGTTATTTTATTTTATTCTATGTTTCCTTTGTATTGATACCCTAAAATGAAGTTTATTCTATGTATACAGTTGTTTGCCATGTCACCTCTATAGTTTAATAGGTTTTGGGTTTCTTTAAAGTTTAGTCTTTCGAATATATCATTCAGACATAATTTACACAAGTCGTTTACATTTCTTCATGCACTGCCCTGTTGTACTATTTTCCATTCGATTATTTGCAAGCTTTCGCTTTTTTTAAAACTCCAAGTAATGCATTGCTGTTCTTATTCGGTGTTTTTTACTATTGAATGTGTCTTTATTGTCGTATTATATGGTTTTAAAATTTAAAGATGTCATTCTCACGTGGTGCTTCTTATTATTTGGGCTTTCTTTAGCAAATATTGTGGCTTGGTAAACAATGCTTTTGATTAGGCTTTTATTCTATAGTTGACAAAATGTTCGAGTTTTACAGCTTTTCTTTTCATTATTATCTTTCTTATTTCTATTTAGGTGATTGATTATTGGAGTTAGGGTTATTCCTATTTCTAGTGGTTATATTTTTGTTCCTTTTATTGTTATTTTTATCGTTTCTATATTAGTAATTTTTTATCATTATTTTCTATACTGCTCTCTCTATATAAGTAAACACTGGTATTTAAAATTCAAACGACCAAGCCGCTATTCATTTTTTCTTGCAGAATTTTTAAATAATTCAACGTAAGATGACAATTCTTTGCGCAGAAACAAACAACCAGAAAATAACTAATAATTACCAGAGATTTTCGTTTATGCAGCTCAGCAGAAGACACTCATCACTTTCGGAGAAAAATTCTCAAGCCCCCCCCCCCCCCCCCAAATTAAAAACATTTTTCATGCATTTACTACAGAAATATTTCCTTTCAGAAACGTAAGATTCCATTAATAGAGAACCGGCCATTTTGTATTTATAATCCTGATTTTTCGTTTGTGCGCGAAACAGTTGTTATGCTACATTGAATTATTTCGAAATTCGCCAAGAAAAATAAATCAAGAGTTGGTCATTAGAATGTAAAAGACGATAGTTTTCTTATATATGCTCTGTTGTTAAATGTTAACATTTATCTAGCTTTTACATTGAACAGTTTTAATGTTCTAAAAATATACGCAAATATATATTTCCATATATATATATATAAATATATATATATATATATATATATATATATATATATATATAGCATGATATAAAATGAAATAATAAAATAAGGTGCGAATCAAATTTTATTAGAATTCAATGTTCAGGCAAAGTACCTTAAAATCCTTAACTCATGAGTTTTCAAAGAAATTTCTTTTCCTCAAATGACCATTACCGCAATACCATTACTACAGGTGATAAATATATAAAAATATATACAAAAATACATAAAAGTATATAAAACATCACATATATCAGCCCAAAACATACATTTTTGTTAAAGCTATACAGTTCATCCAAGTTATACAATTTAAAACATATTCTGGAAAGATATCCAAGCTGTTGATTAAAAAGTGATCCAGGTAGTGAATGGTAGTCCAAAAACGAAAAGATTATCCAAGCGGGAAACCTGTTTGCAATCGATGCAGTTTATATATATATATATATATATATATATATATATATATATATATATATGTGTGTGTGTGTGTGTGTGGGTGTGTGTGTGTGTGTCAGTCTGTGTCTGTTCTGGCTAATATAAAATACCAATTCCATCATGAAACGCGCAGGTTGAGTAGTTACATCGTAAGTATATTCGTTTTTGGTAAAAGATTCAAGCCGATGGCAATTGAATTGTATTCTGTTTTAATTTTATATTATATATTCCTATGTCTATGACCTCAGCTCGTATATTAACAAAATATTAAAATTATCAAAGTATTAAACGAAAATGAAGGCTTCTCTTCTCTGGGGTCAGCGGCTAACATTCAATTCCTTATTAAACGCAATAACTTCATCTTGGGAATGAATGCTTTTTTTGGTGGTCTGAGTTCAAGTTGTATTTTATTTCATTCATTGCTTTCACTTTTGATGCGAATTAATTCGTGACGTTCGGCTGTAAGTGGAAATATGGTTATGATAAAGGCAATGACTATATGTAAACCAGTGAAACATGCATAGCAGGGAGGGGAGAAAAGGATAGATATTGATGATGCCGGTCAGAGAAACAGAGGTTAATATGATAGATGGTATATATATATATATATATATATATATATATATATATATATATATATATATATATATATATATATATATATATATATATATAAGCAAGCGTTGTTGAACGCCACGGAACTTTCTCGTTTGTATATCTTCTTCGTGAGGTTCTTTTTTCTTTCGTTCGCCCTTAACGATACCTATAAAACATTAACTCAAGTCTTCTTATCTAAAAAAAAACAACCTAATCCTGAAGACGACTATGAAAGTTGAAAGCGCTCGCAAAAATGGCCGAATTAAGAACAATCGGAGAAGTACTATACGGATTGCCACCTGAAACCAGAAGGATATCTCGACGGTTGTAGAACCCCACGAGAAAGATCCGTGACGTTCAACAACGCTTGCTTAGATAATGACTTGCTGCCTAAGTATATATATATATATATATATATATATATATATATATATATATATATGTGTGTGTGTGTGTGTGTGTGTGTGTGTTTCCTTTCATGTTAATGCCTCAATTATCTAACATTGTTGAGAAATGCGCTAAGTGAAATAAATAACTGAATTCTGGTAACATTCAGTCATAAAGAAAGTGTTATTACAAGATGCGTGAGAGACATACATTTAATAACTATTCAGTTTTTAAAGCTCAGAAAAGTTTACATGTTAAACAGCTGATTAGTCCCCGTTTCTATATTAGGATTTAGGGTTAGGTCCCCTGCTTATGTTTACGGCTTATATAGTTTGCTCTTTTTTACTGTTTACAATGTCGGTTTCTACCTGTTCTATATGTCTAATGTGATGATTTAATAATTACCCTTATGATTCGAGTATATGGAAGTGTCAGCAGACAGTCGATCTGTCATCTACAGGTGGCCCGGTCCAGTGATAACCACGTGGTTCTCAAGTCTCGTCAGGTCCTCTTAGTAGCGGCTCAATCGTATTCATACTTCGTATGAACACAAATATAAAACATTTTTCTTCGTTTACAAGGACAACATTTTTATTATGTTTTTAATTTTCAGACTTACATTTCATAACAAATATCTATCTTCTTTTTATGTAATATGTTATATTATGAGGGGCCCTGTATGCCTAACAGCGTGTAAGTCCACTATTCTTGATTGTGAGAAGGGGTGAACTTTGTTCGAGTTAAGTGCAGGTCGAAATGACATCCATTGTGGGACAAATAGATTTGTTCTCAGAATGAGTAATCCCAAGAAGTCATAACTACTGGTGAAACCTGACCGACTTCAAAAGTTGAGGTTCAATAAAGGTTAGGCCAGCTCTGGTTATGATTTGTATGACAGGACAAAGGACGGTGACGTCATTTGTTGTTGTCGAAAACGGCAAATGACATCAGTCCGTCATGGGAGCTCCAAGCGACAAGATCGTCGTGAGAGAAAGCGGACGAAACTGTCCAAAGATGTAGACAAATAAGTTAAGACTGCGTCTCTGAAAATAAGACAGAAGATCGACATCTCGCCCCGTCTACAGAATTTAGAAGTTAGCAGATAAGAAAAGAAGAAGCAATATTAGATGACCATTCTCCGAGTAAAAGAATATTCAGACCAATAAATCGTTCACGACTCTCTGAAATTATTGTCGAAGTCTTTTCTTTCCCGTGGGGAGAGTTTTCAGTTTCAGGTGACCGATGCTCAACGCCAACAAACAGGAGGCCACTAGACGAAGGAAGAACACCCCACGGTAAAGCTATAAACAATGAAGAGATCCGGCCAAGGTAATTAATTGGGACGCCATGCAACAAACACACAAACGCACCAAATTAACACAAAGATGATTTTGCTAAAGACATTACAAACAAAATAAGAACTTATTCGTTTAAGGAAGAGGCACGTTTTTAAAATATTAAATTACAAACAAATTACGGAAATATAGTTCTGTATGCAACACATATAAATTCCATTAGTCTAAATTACTTTTAAAACATAGTTTAGAAATTTAAAAATAGAAGAAAAAACTTTATAAGCCATGAAGAGGATACAAATGTTTTTTATTATTTTTTCTATTTGTATCATATTAATTGCTAATGATAGTTTTTGCTACATTTTAAAATTTAAATCTATTACCTTCCAAACAATTATCTCATAACCGTAACCCTAACTCCAACATCTTGCAAATGTATGTTTGACAAAGTTTAGTCAAACGAAATAATTTTACTATTGAATTTTGAACAATTAACATTTTATTTCGATTATTAAGACTACTAATCTTATCAGTCTTGGTTAGGATCAAAGTGTATTATCTGTTCTGATAATTCTTATAAAATAATGAATAATAAAAAATATTTTTATTTTATTTAATCATAGCTTAAAACGACTTTTTACACAATTTTTTCAAATTAAAAAAATTATATAAAAATATATCATTCGTGTTGTGGACCTAGTGAGACACAGGAACACATGGTTTAAATGAACAAAGGTATATATTATATAATAGAAAGAAAGATATTACAAGGAGATGTTGCTCTCAACCGTCATTGCTGGTTTGCCTGGGAAGAAGAGAACAAGTGTCACGTGCTTCCCGTATTTATAAGGTGGACGAGTCCATTAGTTCTCTGTAGGTAGGTACAGCACCATAACACCCCCTTCCAAGCCTTACCTCCTCAGGAGTCTTAATAACGTTTCCTTTTCGGATCTATCTCTAGGTAGTCCGAAGCCATTCGTTTTCTTTTTGGTTGTCGTTTACGTGTGACTACCTGGGGTGCTGGTAAGTTGAAGGTGTCATATATCACGTCCATCACGTCTTCTCCTTGTGGGGCGCTGTCAGTGTCATCTGACAGTCTTTTTCTGATCTGATTTAGATGTCTCTTATGCGAGAACCGTGGTCCTTTTATGATATAGACCATCGATCCGATCCTCTTTTCAATTGTACCGGGTTCCCAGAACGATGCATTGTTTTTGAACATCTCCTGGGTTGTATTTTTTCTTCGGTACCGTAGAGATTCGGTCATAATTATTATGTTTAGGTAATAATTTATCAAACACGGACTTAACATTCCGCGCAAACATCATCTCTGCGGGGGATAATGATGATGCTATGTTCATGTTTTTTGTAATTCTATATACCTGTAAGAATTGTTGTAAAGCCTTCTCCTTAGGAGTATCACCGGCCTTTTTTAATGCTCTTTTTAATGTGTCTACGAAGCGTTCCGCCTGGCCGTTTGACCTAGGATGATACGGGGGCGTCGTTATATGTCTGATTTGAAACGTCGCGCAGAACTCCTCAAAATCTGATGACGTGAACTGCGTCCCATTATCACTCACCAAACAATCCACTACCCCAAAACGGGCAAATAGTTCATGTAGGAATCTTATCGTAACCTCTGACGTGGGATTCTTGCAACGTAGTACCTCGGGCCACTTTGAAAAACTGTCGACTACGATTAAGTAGTAAAATCCTTCCAATGGTCCCGCGAAATCCACGTGAATTCTTTCCCACGGACGGTCGGTCTTTGGCCATGGGCTATGCTTTATATGTGGTGCTTTATCCGCTAAGGCACAGCCTTTACAAAGCTTTACTGCTTTTTCAATGTCATTGTCCATACCTGGCCAGTACACAAAACTCCTCATTAACCCCTTCATCCTGGTTATCCCTGGATGGCCAACATGAAATTCTTTCAGAATTTGCTTTCGTAGTTTTACTGGGATGACCACCCTTTCGTTATGCATGAGTACGTCATCACAGAGTAAGAAACTCTTTGCCGCATGTAAATCCTTATCTACCAATTTCATTTTTGTTCTGGTGATAAATTCATCCTCTTGAGCTTCTTTTTTATCTCGTATAGTGTCACCGGGAGCTCTCTCACTGCGTTGCACAAACTCTCTTTAAAATCTCCTTCTGTTTGAAGAGACGCAATCACTGTGTCTTCTAGCGTCTCTCTCTGTTTTGGCACTAATCTCGACAATCCATCTGCATGATAGGTTTTATTTGAATGCAAATGTTGCATTTTAAAGTTGTAGTTTAATAAGATAGTTCCCCATCTTTGTAGTCTATTAGCTGTATATACAGGTAGGCCTTTTTTAGATCCATAAATTGTAATTAGCAGCTTATGGTCTGTCTGTAAGGTAAATTGTCTACCATGTATGTATCGGTGAAACTTTGTTACTGCAAATATTATTGCTAGGGCTTCTTTCTCGATTTGAGAATACTGTTTTTCCGCTGGGAGCAAGGTCCTTGATGCATGTGCAATGGGTTTATGGGTTCCATCAGGCATTTTATGTAGGATACATGCTCCTAAACCATATGAACTAGCGTCGCTAGCTACGATTATGTCCAATTCTGGATTGTAATGTGTTAGAAATAACTCTGACGTAAGTCTTTCTATGATTTTATTAAATGCATCCTGACATTCAGGTGTCCATACCCAGGCTTTACCTTTTTTTAATCGCTCATTTAATGGAGCACGCAAATTATGCATTTCTGGGATAAAAGCCTGGTAGTAATTTGCTAGGCCCAGAAAACTTTGTAATGTCATGACGTTTTCTGGCGCCGGCATGTTTTTTATTGCGGTAGCCCTTTCTGGGTCTGGTCTTCTGCCGTCCTTGTCGATCATATGACCCAGATACTTTATTTCCTCCAGGAAAAAATCACATTTTTCTTCTTTTACTTTGAACCCATAATCTTGGATTCTCGCAAACACTTGATTTACATGTTTTTGGTGTTGTTCGATATCTTTGCTGTTGATCAAGATGTCATCGAGATACGCTATTGCGAAATCGAGTCCGCCCAGCATTGTGTCCATTACTTGTTGGAAAATGGCTGGCGCGACTTTAACTCCGAACGCTAATCTTTCGAATTTATATAAACCACGATGTGTGTTTATACATAACAGCTTAGAACAATCTTTATCAACCGGTATTTGTAGGTATGCCTCACTTAGGTCTATTTTTGAAAAAAATCTTCCTCCATTTAAGCTTGTAAACACTTCTTCCGGGGTATGGAGTGGGTAGTGATAGTCCGCGAGGGCAGTATTCAGTCCTGTTGAAAAATCTGCACATACACGAATCTCATTAGATTTTTTCTTTACATAAACCGTGGGTGCTGCCCACTGGCTGTGTTGTACTTTTGATAAAATACCCATCTTTACCAGTCGGTCTAATTCAGCGTTTATTTTTTCAATCGAGGCGAAGGGTACTTTCCTTTCTTTCCTAAATACCGGCAGTACATTTTCTTTTAGACGGAATTTTGCAGTCATTTTAGTGCAGCATCCAAGACCGCCAGAAAAAGCCTCTGGAAACGAGTTTTTTAATTCTCGTTGTAGTTTTTCCAATTCTGTTGCGCGACTATTTATTTTTTTACAAAATGTATTTATCGGCAACTTCCATAAATCAAATGCCTGCATAAAATCTGAACCAAAAAGATTATTCGAATCCTTCAGTACCAGTAGTTTGAGTTTTTTAGTATTTCCCATTAGGGACACATTTGTGATTAATTCTCCTTCAAATGTAATTCTTTCACCAGTAACTGTGCTTGCCAGCCTGTTTGTTCTTGATAGAGTAGGTTTATTTAATCTCCTCCATGTATGTAAATTTATAATGGAAACGTCTGAACCAGAATCCAATTGCAATTTTATATTTTTATCCAGGATTTTCACCTGTACATATTTTCTTATGTTCATGCCAGTTTCCTTCTTTGTCCTAGTGGCTTGAATCCGCATTTTATTTCCTCTGCCCGTTCTGCAGTGCGAACTTTTATGTCCAACTTTTTTGCATTTCATACAGGTTTTAAAACGGAATGGGCAATCATTGTACCAATGTGGATTACCACAGCGTGAACAAGGGCTTGGTGGCAATTTATTTATTTTTTTACTGGTTTGGTTTGTCTTTGTTACATCAAAATTATTATTTCTTATTTTTCTATAAGGTTGAACTTTTGTTTTTTGATGTACCTTATTTATATGCGCAATGCCGGACAATTCAATGTCTTTTGAGTCCTGTTTTACATTTTTTTGATAACTGCGCGATATTGTTTGTATCAGAAATTCCAATCTTTCATCATACTCTTTTTTGTGTAATAAAATATTTTGGTTCTGTTGTAATAAAAGCTTTTGAAATCTTTCCTCAGTTTGTTGTTGCTGGGAGATTTGGAATTTCATTAGTTCGGTGATTATAGACTTAATATATTCCATATTCAACCATTTAGTTTCTGATTTTAGTTAGAAAATTAATATTTTCTCATAATCTTATGATTTTATAAGAGTTCTTTTCTTTAAATTAGCGTTTGCTAGGCGCCGTTTTAATTATGAAAAGATTATGAAACTTTTCCTTTTCTCTATATACGCGTATATTCACTTATTTTTTTATTTTGAAAATTAATATTTTCTCGTTATTTAATGAATTTATAAGAAGTTCTTTTCTTTAAATTAGCGTTTGCAAGACGCCCTTTTAGTTATGAAAAGATTATGTAATATTTTTTTCTTATACACGTTTTTAATTTTAACGAAGAGAAAAAAAAAATCTGTTTCACAATTAATTCTTTCTGCTTTTTAAAATATTTCAGTACAAATCGGAAAAGAGAGAGAGAAAATAAAACTGACCTTTTTTTATCGTGCGTCATTTTTTTATGGAGTAACGCACGTGTGTTCATTTCATGTTTTTGTTTCTTATCTGTTTTTAAAATGAAGCACGTGGTGTCGGTTTCATTTTTTTTGTGTGTGTTCGTCAAATAAACTCGCTGTGACGTTCGTCTAAAAAAAACAATACTCGCTTAATCTTGGTGTTCGATATTTCTTTTGTTTTGTTTTTTTAGTTTTCCAACCCAGAGAAAAAAACGCGCATTCAATTTCAGTTGTTTTTGTTTTGTTTTTTGTTTTTTTTAACTAGTTTTCCCAAACTAGAGGAACGCGCACCCAATTTCAAGCTGTTTTTTTTTTCGATAAGCAGTTTTAAAACTTAGAACACAACAGGCCTATTTCAGTTTTCTTTTTCTTAAAAGAAAACAATTTTCTCGCACTTAAGAATTCAACGTGTTTTTTTTTTGTTTTTTTCAGTTGAGTTTTCTTTTCTTCTCTCGACCGTACGGCAAAAACCGTTGTTTTTTTTTGTTTTGTTTTTTTGCGTGCGGTTTCCTGCATTAACTTTGTGAGTGCATTTTCACGTGGTATTTTCAGTTTTTTCACCCAAGAGTTCGAATTGCCTCGTCGCCATTTGTTGTGGACCTGGGTAAAGCTGAATGAATGACACAGGAACACATGGTTTAAATGAACAAAGGTATATATTATATAATAGAAAGAAAGATATTACAAGGAGATGTTGCTCTCAACCGCCATTGCTGGTTTGCCTGGGAAGAAGAGAACAAGTGTCACGTGCTTCCCGTATTTATAAGGTGGACGAGTCCATTAGTTCTCTGTAGGTAGGTACAGCACCATAACAATTCGCACTACATTTTCGAAACTATCCTCATATTTGTCATTTTGAAAATAATTAAAACATAAACATCGCGAGAAAGTGCGTTTTCGTATTATTTTCTAATTCACGTTCAAGTATAAACAAACTACACCGACGAAATATATGAATAAGGGAGATAACTCTTTCTTCTTAACGTGCTTGTAAACGTGTCCTCTTCTACCCATTCAATTATAAATAAAAATGTTTCTTATTTTAAAATATTTATTATTTTTCTTAGTGATTTACATAAGATGTTCTTTTGTATATTTTATTAGTACTTTCTTTACTAAAATATATTTTTTAAATAATATGAGACATTTCTCTTATTTTTAATCACCTGTCTCCCATTGCTATTATTCTCATATTATTAAAAAAAAAGCTAGCCTAATGTTCAAAATCCTGGGCAACACCGGGTCGGGATCGCTAGTAAATGAATAAAATAATAATGTGTAACTCACATCGAAACGAGAAACACACACTAATACATAGAAACCCGAAAATTGGTCACACGATTTTATACACATAAAGCTAATGTATTAACGTTTATGGTCGCCTTTGAAGATTTTGTGAGTGAAAAAAAATAATAATAGTTAATTTGATAGAAAGTTGCACGCATGAAGTGAGTCGACATTATTTGTCTAGCTAAGCTCTTTTCTGTCTTATGGATGGTGTTGACCCTACTGTCCTTTACTATATTGTTTTTCTTTTCACTAATATATTATGCGTGCTCTAATACGAAGGGGGGGGGGTAAAATAATATAAATGCTAAAAATTCGAGAAAAGAATGAGCAAGTAAATCTAAATGTGAGTGATAAAGAAGTTAGAAAAAGAGATGGAATGAGACTGCGAATGATGAAAGAGAGCTGAAGGAAGCGAGTGTGAATGCCGAAAGAGTGAGAGAAAAGGAGAGTGCGAATGATGAAAGAGACGTGAAGAAAGTGAGTGTGAATGCCGAAAGAGTGAGAGAAAAAGAGAGTGCGAATGATGAAAGAGACGTGAAGAAAGTGAGTGTGAATGCCGAAAGAGTGAGAGAAAAAGAGAGTGCGAATGATGAAAGAGACGTGAAGAAAGTGAGTGTGAATGCCGAAAGAGTGAGAGAAAAAGAGAGTGCGAATGATGAAAGAGACGTGAAGAAAGTGAGTGTGAATGCCGAAAGAGTGAGAGAAAAAGAGAGTGCGAATGATGAAAGAGACGTGAAGAAAGTGAGTGTGAATGCCGAAAGAGTGAGAGAAAAAGAGAGTGCGAATGATGAAAGAGACGTGAAGAAAGTGAGTGTGAATGCCGAAAGAGTGAGAGAAAAAGAGAGTGCGAATGATGAAAGAGACGTGAAGAAAGTGAGTGTGAATGCCGAAAGAGTGAGAGAAAAAGAGAGTGCGAATGATGAAAGAGACGTGAAGAAAGTGAGTGTGAATGCCGAAAGAGTGAGAGAAAAAGAGAGTGCGAATGATGAAAGAGACGTGAAGAAAGTGAGTGTGAATGCCGAAAGAGTGAGAGAAAAAGAGAGTGCGAATGATGAAAGAGACGTGAAGAAAGTGAGTGTGAATGCCGAAAGAGTGAGAGAAAAAGAGACTGCGAATGATGAAAGAGACGTGAAGAAAGAGAGTGTGAATGCCGAAAGAGTGAGAGAAAAAGAGACTGCGAATGATGAAAGAGACGTGAAGAAAGTCATTTTGAAAGCCGAAAGAGTGAGAGAAAAAAAAAGTGCGAATGATGAAAAAGAAATGAAGAACGTAGTTGTGAATGCTGAAAAAGTGAAAGAAAAAGTGTTTGCGAATGATAAAAAAGAGATGAAGAAAGTGAATGTGAATGTCGAAAGTACGAGAGAAAAAAAGAGTGCGAATGATGAAAGAGATGGGAAGAAACTTAATGTCAATGACGAAAGAGTGAGAGAAAAAGAGTTTGCGAATGATAAAAGAGATGTGAAGAAAGTGAGTGTGAATGCCGAACAAGTCAGAGCAAAAGATGAGTGCGTATGATGAAAGAGAGGCGAAGAAAGTGAGTGTGAATTCCGAAAGGGTGAGAGAAAAGGAGGGTGCAAATGATGACAAAATAAGAGAAAACATTTGCGTAGGAGAGAGAATTGCGAATGATGATGGTATGTGAGAAAGAAAGAAACACATAGAGAGAACGAGAGGGCGAATGATGAGAATAATAGAAATAATACGAGAGGGAAAAGAGTGCGAACAATACTAGATTGAATGAGAAAATGAAAGAAATGCATATAGAGAGAGAGGGTCTGATGGTTGAAAGGGTAAATACAGGGAGAGAGAAAGTCTTTAAGTCTTTATTAAACATATTTTAAATGCATTTTTTATGTGAAAATCAATGTGTTTATGAGTATTGTGCATAAAGTTACCCTGTAAAACGTAGTCTGGATGAAAGAAAAACTAGCACTACCCGAAAGGAATAGAGACATGGACACACCATTAACCTTTAGAGATATTTATACTACTACTACTACTACTACTACTACTACTACTACTACTACTACTACTACTACTAATAATAATAATAATGATAATAATAATAAGAAGAAGAAACACCATCATCTCCCCCCCCAAAAAAAACTAAATAAATAAAAATAATCAGCCCCCCCCCCCAAAAAAAAAAATAAAAAGTATTAAAAAAAAAAAAATTTTAATTTAAAAAAATTAAATTAAACAAAAATGGTACCAGCCTAGGCTGACACCACAAAATATTTGCATAGGGTCAAGGAGGATGAGAAGACCGAAAAGGGACAGCACAAACCAGACCTCCACTGGAAGTGCAGAGACTGCTGGGACGTTGTGGAGGCTTATTACCAGCGAGAAATCAATGGTAAAGGACTGTTGTGATACTGCAAATTTATTTGCGGTGGCTTCGAAAAGAAGTGGAGAATACTGGAAATCTGGAGAGACTTGTTGTCACTCAGACTCCAGGGAATACCACCGGTTGTCGGTGAACAATCACTGATGGCCTGTGTGAGAACTCCTAGTGTATAAATAATAATGTGAAAACATAATAAGTAGATGCAGCAAACTAGTCCATTGAGAACTATTCAAACAATTGGCGCAAACGTAAACCAGGAACAATACTGGAAAAGTAAGATCACAAAAACTCATAATAGCAAGGAGACCGGATGTCATAAAACTCGACAAGAAGGCAAAATCGTGCAAAATTGTAGATTTTGCTGCAGACGACAGTGAAGGTTCAAGCAGACGAAAAAGCGAAGCAAATAAACAGAACTTGCCAGAGAATAATATAAATATGCAAATTTAGAAGACATATATATGTTTATGGCTTTTGAAGATTAATATATGTATATACGGTGTTTCAAAATCCTATGTTCTATCATAGAATTAAATAAGAATTACCCGTTTTGATGTTTATATAGTTAAGATTAATGTAAACATCTATCGAATTTATTCATGTATAGCATACAGCATGTATTGTAACAGGTACCCCACTCTCTCTACTCCGTGAGTATCTTGTCGGCCACTCACGCACGTGTTTGATCTCCTGGTCGCGGCGCCAAGTATAACAGATACCCCACTCTCTTCTGCGTCACAGAGCTTGCCATAAACGTGTACCCGCTCGTCGTCTGTGTATCTGTGCTCACGCCTCTGGTTCTCTACACAGAGATCTTGCCAGACCGTGAACACTCTTTGGCCGATGATCATTGTAGTGGCAATAAAAAAGGATATGTCGTTCGAAATTCCTCCAGGTCCGGATGATGATGATGATGATGATGATGATGATGATGATGATGATAGCTGGCGTTGTCGTTCTCGTCTCTGTGAAGGCAAGGTTATTCAAGCAGAACAAATGAACGATAATAATGCAACAACTCGGCGATTTCTTTTTGTATGAAATAATTATTAACAAGATAAAACAATTGTTCTTAAAACGTCGAATTAAAATCTATTGTACGGTAAATATCTTTTAGCTAAGGTATTTCGTCATCTCTCTCTCTCTCTCTCTCTCTCTCTGCGTGTTTGCGGAACCCTTTACGATTGCAAGATCTTAATTAAGTCATAAGTTGAACTAACTTGTCTACTTAAAACGATGAGTCTTACTTCGTCAGTCACGCATGCCTGGAATCGGCATGCGAGCCGAGCCCCAGACACGTCTGGACTGCCCCGGGTCCGGGCTCTGACTGCCCGTGTAACTGTGTTCTCGCTCAAAACCCAACGTCCTTCTCTTACCGAAAGGGAGTATTGTCACACCTTTTCTTTCTCAAACATCCCTCTTCCCCTCTCGAGGGTGAGTGGGATGCGCGAAACGGACTTACTCTCTTGCTCTCTCCCATCTCTTTCCCTGTCTTTCTTCCTCTCTTGGAGTTGGGTGATGTTCGGTAGTACGCTTTTCAACGATTCAGATGAATGGAGTTATCTCTTTTAGCTCTTATTGCCTATCATGATAAAACAATTATTTGCTTTCTTCTCAGTGTCACCCAGATTTCTACAACTCTATCAGGCCATTGGTGATTAAGACCTTTCCAACATTACAATATCCCATATGGTAAACGTGGCTCATTATGTAGCGATAATTGCAAATGACAACTAACATGCTTTTTTGTCAGACAACTGACACTATTTTCTTTTCTTTGTTTTTATGGTCGTCTAGCGCTGATAATATGTACTAGTCTCAGATCTCCATCTTATTTCTACGTAGGGTCTAGCATCATCACCAATATGCATACTAGTGCGCCCCCAGGTTCCGGATCCCCCGTCGGTCTTAATTGTTCTGTCATATCATCACAAGATAGGCCTTACAAGAGTTAATATGAATTATTGTATTAAAATACAATACATTCAACTGTCTGTTGGGGACGGCCGAGTTTGATCAACTTTGTAATCCTGGATTTAGAAGAAATTTTGGCTGTTCATCGCAGTAAGAAGAATTATTTCTAAGCCCCTCTTGATGTTGACGGTTAAGACATTGAGGTTAAAACAGGACACTGGTTTGATTTGTGTTTGACGGTGTAATATAAACAAACATTCATTGAATAATATTGGACAATTGTTGATAAAAGTTCACCGTCAAACAAAAGTTCACCGTCAAACAAAAGTTCCATCCCAATTCTGTAACCGTCAACATCAAGAGTGGCTGCTAAATCTATCTGCAATAACGAACCAGACTTTCTTCCAGGTTCAGACAAGATTTATGAAATAACACAATGTAATCAACTAAAATAATTTTAATGTTGATATACTTGGGATGAGTGGTAAAATCTTTCGCATTTATTCATTTACATTAATATTAGGAAATATTTTGAATGGAAATTGCTGGAAAGTAAATATTCGTTTATTTCCCTATCTATTTCTTTTCTTTTTTCTTTGAAGGGAAAGTAAATTTGATATTTTTATCTGTATAAAAGAAACTATCATTAGGAGTGAAATGAGTTAAATAGATAACAATAATAATAGATAATTGTAAAATAAGAATAATAAGAATGTAATTATCAGGAATAATAAAAACGAAAGCCGCTTATATCATTTCAGTAAAACCATATTTGACTTAGTAAACTGAAAGCAAATTATTTTACCTATGATTACATTCATGTAAATTTAAAGAATAAATATGTACCTGAAAAAAATCACCATGTAAATAATGTTAACAGCCGGAATACGTATTTAATTTTTTAGAGAAAATGAATCTAAGACAGTTATTGTAGTGATACTATAACAATTCTTATAGTGTAAACATAATTTAATAAACGGCTAGTCAGAACCAAATATTGATTCATCAGATTTAAACTATCGCTGAAAATAGTCGAAAAATCGACTGGCTTTACATTATTATATACATGCTGTACATATCAGGCGTTTCCCGGCATTACATACTACACTATTAGTTTAATTGTTGTTAATAGTGTTATTACGTATACTTTCGTTTCTTTTAATTTGTTTTGAATTCGAGACAAACTAAATAAAATCATTAAACAATATATTATTTCCCAAGGTGCTGATGAATCGTGAGCTATGAAACATGTGCTGGAGAAGCAGTTAGAACAGTTATAAAGAAAACATTTAACAAAACAAATGGCTGGTCTTGCATCATAAAGAACAATGTAATAATTGTCAGTTAAGTATATTTAAGTTACTGATGACTACGTATTACTGTTTATCATTATTTGAAATAAGGGAATTAAAAGATTCACTTGAAGCCTCAGAGAGTACGGCGTCGTAATAGCAAGTAAAATAAATAACAATATGTTGTTGTTTTTAACGTCGGCTTCGAATCGTGTGCTGGAATAGCAGTGCAAATAGTTATTATCCTTTAATGATAAAAAAGGAAAAGGTTTCAACGATACGAAATCCTTTTTTTTTTCATAATAAATAGCGATGTAAATAAAAGGTAGTTATGTATATTAACAGTAACGATTCTATTGAATACTGTCAGGAAAATTTGCCCTTACATTCCGGTGGCTTCTGGCGGAGTAATGGGGAAACAGCTACCTTGTTTGGATTGTTTACTTATCCACCTAAATTTGCATATTGGTCACATGACACCCTTTTGGTTAAATATATATAGGCTTTATAACTTAAAATAATGTTGAATTGACTGAATCAGCCAACTTTTCGCTACAATACGTAATGATTTATAGTAGTATATTAAACTATAAAAGACAGTCATTGCCCTCACTAAAAAATGAAGTAAAACACATGGCCTACATAAGTAGTGCGAGCGGCGGCAGATAAACATTTTTATTGTTTGTTTTTATTATACATATAGAACATAAGCAAATAGACCAACATTTGATATCGTCCAAAACGATTTAAATAAAGAAATCCAGATTTAAAAAATAATTTGGTGTTGATAAACAGTAAATAAATATTTTCACAGAAAGCTAAAAGGGGAACAAAAGCCGTCTGATCACACAAAGCCGAAGCACCACCGTATTTCAATAGCGAATACATTAAAAAAAAAAAACGTGACCTATTTTACTAGTGCAGGCGAACCGTGATCATTCTTTGTAAGTTTCTGTTTCGGAAGAAAGACATTTGTTTTGTTTTTTAAATATGACTGGATCTTTTAATAATCGCAAGAAATAATAGTGTTATAGTTTGGGTTTATTGTCCGGTTACTGTCAGATAAGTTTTCTTATACATCTGAGGTTTGAAAACACACGGTGTAATAAAAAAATATTTATTTTATAGAATGACAATTAGTTCAAAATCCTTCAGAACAATTTCCTTCTACATAGATATCTATTGAATCCTTAGGACTTTTTAAAGCCATTACGGGGAAAACAGTTCCTTTTTCACCTCTTATAATCGCATAAACCCTCTCGACCCCATCTCCCCACCCAAGTTTTTTATTGTTTTTATTTTTCTATCTAACCATCTTCACAGCCATTTTCCTTTTTGCTCCGCCAATAAGTCTATTCATTTAGCAAAATCCACCTCGTGTTATAACTTTTGAAGCTTATCTGCATTTAATCTAAACTTTAAACCCTACGGGAATTCAATTTCCAAGCACTGACCAGAAGTGATAACATTTCTTAATTTGACCACCCTAGATTTTATTTTTCTTCCCTCTTTAGCCTAAACATCATTAACCCCATTCCCCACTCATAGGATTTGCGCCTCCCCCCTTCCTCATTCTCTCTTGCTTTTTTCCTTACTCTTTTCTTTTTTCTTTTTTTCTCCTTTTCTTCTGTTTTTTCTTTTTGTTTTTGTTTTTTGTCTTTTCCCCATTTTTCTTCTGTCTTTTCGGTTCCTAACCCCCTACCTCCTTTGCTATTTCCACTTTTTTATTTCTCTTACCTTCCCCTATATATCCCACAATTCCAAGTAAGTTTCACACTTTACAACAATTCGGATTACCATTTTTAATTGAGTTTTGGTTCGTTGCTTTTTGCCTTTGGATCTGTTTACTTGAAAACAGGAAGAAATGCGTTTTCTTAATATAGCTAATTTTGTCTGATCCCCCTTCTAAGGACTAAGGACTTGGGTGGAATCTTCGCCGTTGGATTTTCTTGCAGATTCTTCTGGATTTACCAATTACATTTGAACCCTATACAACTTGGATCTCCGTGTTTGGTGACTTTCATTTACATTGAAACACACCCGTTTGAACTTTTAAAACCTTTTAAAAAGAACTTAAAAAAAAAACTTTTCCAAATTTTGAATATTGACTGTTCTTATCTGTCAACTTATCAATCACTACTTCCTCTGATGATAAGATTTTAATCTTTGAAAAACCGTGCTTAAGGAATGCAATTGAAAGAGAAGATATTGATCAGTTTCCATTGACAGGTCTAACTATTTTTCATTGACTCACCTTATATACATTTATATATATATATATATACATATATATATATATATGATATTTATATATATATATATATATATATATATATATATATATATATATATATATATATATAGTCATCTATGGCCATCTGTTTCGCCGTATCACATTTCCGTTACTCAATATGGCAAGTTTTTAAAGCTGACATTCGAAATACGTTCACTTAGACAGATTTAAAAAATCTCACCTATCTATCTAGACACGAAATTAAGATACATTGCAATGTGTTCATATTTGTTTACATTATCGACTAACGAGAGAGCTCAATGATAAATATATAGTAAATAGACTGAAAGATTATGCATATTTATATTACTTTGTTATTTGTAAAAATCCCATCCAACAATCAGTTAACCAGTCTATTTTGGCTTGAGATATGAACAGCAAATTGGGTTCTGAGCGAAAGTCACGATGTGCAAAAGACAAGATTGAAAATCCGGAAGTGGCTGCCATTTTTCTGCACACTTACAACAGCTTGAAAAAGGGGATATAGAATTGTGTAAGCTCCAAGACAAAACCAAAACAAATCTACCGTTTCTTACAACGAAGCCGCGGGTTTAAAACCGTCGAAATGTACTGAAATAAGGAAAAAAGAAACCGAAAAACATAAACGAACAAAATCTGTCAATATTTGGCAAGTCATTTCCACGCGCTACGGTGCATGTTCGGTTCATTTACTAATTTTTGTTAAGTTTTTTTTTCGTTATTTTTTCATCCTCTCTCATAGATTCTTTTTCTCTTTAAGCGTGTTCTACCTTGTTCGTTTTATATTCGTCTTTGTAACTATTCATGATAACGTTATGGTAAAAGGGTCACTCGAAATGGCAGGTAAGGGCAATAAAGTATGATGCAGACTTGATAATTCTCTGTTCGATTGTTGACTGATACATAGTTGTATCTGTTCTGATACTACAGGGTGATTCATAAGTCACTTCACTTAGCTTTTTAAAATGATTACCATATGAAGCACACACATACTATCCACTTTGATGATTGTTATCTTACTCTCTAATTACTGCTATTTGTTATTTTAAATTTGTTCGTTTATATATTTGTTTCTATATATATTCATTTCATAATCAATCAAATATGCTACAAAGAGTCGTACATTCCTTACAAAAAAGAATGGAGCTATGCATGCAGAATGAAGGTGGACATTTTGAAAATTTGCTGTAATTTTAAACTCCCATAAATGTGTCTTATGAATCACCCTGTACACTTCCTCTTTTCTATTCTCAAGTCAGTTGATGCGAAATCATTCTAAACTAGGGATATTATTTTATTCTTGTCACAATAGTGAGTTTGATGTTCTCTACATTAAAATATAACCTGCCTCTAAATTTGCCTTTGTAGAAAAGGGACATTATCAAAGGAACATAATAGTTAAATGTAATAAATAATCTAAATCTATCGACTATGTTTTGCAACCGCTGTAGCCACTATTCTATTATTCCATCATCTTAAAATAAGCTCAGAAAAGAAGAAAACATAGTTGAAAGAAGCGATTTGAATCTTGATTGCAAATCTAATATAGTTTATGAACAATAGTAAGAACGATACACTAGAAATACTCCATACGTTAGACGTAAATAATGAACATATTAAGAATAGTCCATGTAAATGGGTTGCTGTGAGAGTAGATTTTAGCGTGAGAGTAAATTTATCTCCGATCTACTTTGTCACTGACTGGGTTAGAAGATATAATATATTTAAACACGCACCAGGAATTGTCCTAAGTCGCTGGCGAAACAAATTAGCATATGCAGATTTTGGTTAAAAATCTATAATAGTCAACTAAATAAGAAAAAATCACATTATTTTATATATGAAATATATTTATATAATATATCATTTTATGTTTAAAATTAATTATCTCTTACGTATATATTGATTTTCAGTATTTACCGTAACAATGCTCAGTACGTAATTAGAGATTAGTAGTAGTATGAAAATATAAATATGGGTAAGTAAGCAATACGGAAACGTTTGTGTTTTATTCCTGAGGGCTAACGATTTATGCAGCTTATTTGCGATAAGTATGTTTTCATTCCACTATATATACACAACTAAATAATGATGCAAACGCATTCAAAAGCATGTTTTAGATGCAACATGGTTTAAAATTAAAATCAAAATAGATTTGTATTGTTCTTTTTTTTTCTTTATCTTAAATTTTTTTCTTAATCATTTCGCTAGATAAAATTAGCCCCTTCAGAGAAATCGTAACATCCATTAGTGTTGTTAAAAGTAGCGTAATGGTGTAATGTGAACACATGGGGTTTACGTATTTTTTAAATATGATAATAGCGTTTGAATTTGGAGAGTTCATATTTTGTTTTTCTTTAGAAGCATTTTAAGAATTTAAAACTAAATAAGCAAACCTTTAGCCTATCATCAAACGAAGTGCTTATGCAAATAGACGCCAATTCCTGTCTAAAATTGACTCATGGAAAGCCATTACTACCGCAGCAAAAGTAGTACCACCAACCACTATTTAAAATGTTGGCTGATTCAGTCAATTCAAAATTTTTTGAAGTTATAAAGGTCTATGGTGGTTATGTGGTAACTAATTTATTTGTAAATTATATGTATTGAACTATATATCATTATATATTTAATTATATTAATTAATTGTTGATTATAACCGTCATTTATGTTTAGTTTATTTATTTATTTATTTATTACTTTTTTCACTAATTTACGCTAATTTTGGTTTAAGTAAAAAGCTATTACCATTGGTCGATAAATATTGAATGATTTCAACAAATATACTATTTTGCAAATACGAGCTATGACTTTATGCTTATTTTTTAGCAACACTTTTATTACAGTGTTACAGAATTTTCTGAAATTGAGTCATAAAAAATGGAGAAAAAACTATTTTTATTAGAAAAGTATTATCGCTTAGAAAGCTATCATAGCTGATCGCAGTGTACAGTTTCAGCCTTTGAAAACACCTAGTATTTTGAAGAAAACGAAACTTTCGCCGGTCGCAGTTTAGATATGGCGATGTGATTTATTTTTATTAACGACATAACAAGCAGATGCTGAACAGATTATTAGTGAAAAATTGCACCAGTTCAACCATTTTTTTAAATCGAGATAAGTATTTTTTGAAATAAATTAAGCGAAATACATTTTATTACAAGAGAAACAGGGTCTAAGAAGAAAAAAGACAATTGGCTATTCGGAATGAAATATGGACATTATCGGTCAGAATCTATGTATAACAAATTCCAGAATAAGTTTCTATTTATTTGTTTGTGAATGACTACACATGCTACCGCCTTCGAGAGTTTAGCACCTCTAGTAAGTGAGATCTTCGGCTGACATTACCAATAGTTCATACCTCTACGCAAGACAATTGAGAATTCTTAACTGTTTATTTCATTTAAAAACTTTTACTTTTGATAAAACGGTCTGGTTTCGATATGAGCGTTAAGTACTTGCATACTGAATATAATATTACACTTTTCCTACCGAAGTTGGTGCAAAAGACTTTCGCATCAACTTCGTTTGCTAAAATTAAAAATTATTTTTTTCGGTCTTTGCTTCACTGTAATTCGCCTATTTTACAGCAAAACATAATACCCACATTTAAGAAAAATATTCTTGCAATAAGAGAATGCAGCTTGTTGATTGAGACTGACATCCAATCTCTGGTTCCTCCTTGTAAAATATTGACAGCAAAATCTCACCTTGCGTCAACCATTTTAAATAATTATTCTCTTCTTCCTTTGTTTTCATTAATACGAAACGGAACTATAATGAACAAGGTTTCTTTATAAAGACTTCTCATATGTGGAATACAATACCGCAGGGCTGCTTCCCAGCTGAGTACAACATGGTTGTCATTAAGTCTAATGTTAAAAATATTCTTGTCGAGCTGTCCACGTAAATAATTAAATGCTGACCATTTTAGCCATCGGTTCTAATTTCTCCAAATGTGCTGGTAATCACCAACTGACAATCTCATTCGCTCTTATTCTCGAGTAGCGTTTAGGCCTTGATAAGCAGTGATTCATTAGTATAAAATAACACTTAGAAAATAGCAGCTTGTTAATAGTTCAGCAACCCTTCTGACAAAAAGGATATCGCCCTTTTCTTCGTACCTAAACACTCGTTAAAAACATGACGTATGTGATAACTCTTCCCAACAGATCTATGACCACACCCTTTAATAAACATTTGCGTTAGTATGTCCATACATCTGTAAATACATATGCATATATGTATATATCTGCGTATACTTTTGTTTCATTTTACTTCAGTCGAAGTTCTCAGAAATCAAGGGGCGCCATCCTGGGGCAAACACATGATCTCTATATGAGATACATAGATTCAAGTCCTCTTTTACCTGTCAAACGTTGAGTTAGTAACGAAGTTAAGAATATTAATTTTCTTCTCCCCAATTGACTAGTTAACTATGTTATAGTATATCTTTCTTTTGGTCTCTTGATTTTATCAGATTCGAGGACAATAATTCATCTAGTCTGGTAGAGTATCCAGCTAAGTGCAGTTACTTTAGACACCATTCCTAATATAAGCCAATGTATAGCTGTATCGAGGGGATATTAGTTGGGCTTGGAATACTATGTTATCTTGAAGATTATGTCAGGGTTTACTTGTAGGAGGATGTATACTTATGTCAGGTTGTTCTGACAGCCCCTTGTACAGATATACCGAACAAACACGATGATTGGGTCGAGTAAGTAATTCAAACTCTATGACAAGAATTTATCTAGTCTGGTGGAGTATCCAGCTACGTGCTGTTACTTGAGGTAACATTACTTGGAGAAGGTGCACCACTCCTCGTATAAGCCAGTGTATAGCCGTTCCGATGACATCTTATTTGGGCCTCCAATACTATGTTATTTTTAACATTTGCTCAGGGGTTATTCGTAGGGGAAGTATCTTAATGTCAGGTTATTCTAACAAACCCTTGTACAGGAGGACCGAAGGCACTTGAGGATGGTGTCTAGTATGCGTGCATGTAGGTGTACGTAACTGACATGCATGTAAGTAATTGTTTACCTGCAATGCAGTTATTTCTTATACATTGGCGTACAGTATATTTTACGTTTATCGATAAACCTACTGAAAGAAGATGCGGGTACTGCAAGTGATCGTATGTCAATAAAATCGATTTAACAAAGAAATAATACGATCATACGCATTAACCTCTGGCATATCTTTCGGTTTCAAAATTCTGCTTATCGGCCTCGCTTTGTATATATATATATATATATATATATATATATATATATATATATATATATATATATTGATCTGATACTTCCAACAAGATGTCGATAATGTCAGCCTGACACGTAAAAACAAATGTCAATATATATCTACCAATGTTATATGTTCATGTTGTCGATGACGAAAAACAAAACATAACCCTCATCCTAACCCTAACCCTAACCCTAACTCACACCCAGCACATATTTATACACAATAAAAGTATTTCTATATTAGCTATATTTGCAATTTTAAACTTTTACGAACTTTCGTAATCAGATATCAGATTAAGCCAGGTAAAGAGGGCGCGGAGATACTAAGCATCAGTACCTGGTTTGTGTATCACACTGATCTCGTGCTCTTAACTTTGTCTTCTGGTAAACTTTTCTTGTACGTTTACGTTTTTCAATTTATGGACAAAGGACGTCAACGCATGCGTTATCTGGGGTGTTCTCCCCTCATTTGTTTAGTCGTTAATTTGTTAGTCGTTGCCTGGGGCGTCTTTAAGATTAGCTAAGCTATTTGTTCAATATGACTGTGTGATAATATCGTTAACTCTACAATTGGCGATAAAGAGAATACAAAGTCAATAGAGCTTTGTAGGAGAATATCGATAGTTCATTATTAGGTGTATTTCAATTCCTTTTTTAAAAACTTCTATTCATCCCAAACTAGGCACACTGCTACTGGGACGTAAGGGGCTTATGTGAATTAGGGAGCAGATCAATAGGGGCACATTTTCTGAAGCGTTGTGCAGCGAGATGATTGTTCACATTACATTTTAATTTATGTTAGTACAGTCGGGGAAACAGGAAACAAGGAGGAAATTCCAAAAGGAAGTGGTTCGATTAAATAAGTTATTACTGTAGAAAGCCTTCCAGCATCTGGGGACTTCTACGGCAAAGGTGTGTGATTTTGTTTTTTGTCGGATTAATCGGGGGGGGGGGTATGTTTAAAGGGATACAATTGCAGCAGGTTCATTGGAGTACATTCTGTTTAAATTTCTGGCAACATAAACACATATATACAAAACTGCGGCGATGGTGCAGGAGTTGTAGCTTTGTAGACAGTGTGGAACTAACGAAGTAAGATTCTTTTGTATATTGTTTACGATTTTATGACAGAATGTTTTCATTTTTAGATCGTGTTGAAACGTTCTAATCTGGATCAGGTGTATTGTTCATCACATATAATCTTTGCTCTCGCTATCCGTATTCTGCTATCCTTTTATTGTTTTTGTAACTTCATTTCTTATTTTTATCAACAACGAACGCCAACGTACTCTCTCTTTTCTGGTGTTATTCCTTTATTCTTTGCGTCGGAAGTTTACCTCATAGGTTAGATAATCTACATTGTTGATTACACTAAATTCTTGGTCTCGCTTCGCGTGTTCCGGTGTTTTCTGGCTCTCCGAAATTTCTTTCTTAATTTATTCAAAAGGCACGTAAACGTTTTACCCTAATGTTTTATTCGTTTAGTTGTTAACCCGAATCTTATTGAATCTTATTGAATCTTATTGAATCGATTTCAACATGTGATGTTATTGTTACATACCAAGATATCAATACAGAACATTTTGAGGTACCCGTGTCTCGTTTCTATTTCGATTAAGAGATGTTTATTCACCTGTGTTTTATTGTATATATATATATATATATATATATATATATATATATATATATATATATGTATATATATATATATGAATGATTTTTTATTGTAACATGTACAAAGTCTGCTACACTGGCATGTCGATGTTATTGATCTACAGCTCACAAGAGATGAGGGCTCATCAGGCAGAAAGTTTTTTGTGATCCAACCTGGATTCCTCCGACCGGGTTGGATCACAAAAAAACACTTTCTACCTGATGAGACCTCAGTTCTTGATAGCTGTAGAGCGATAACATCGACATGCCAGTGTAGACGAGACTTTGTACATGTTACAATAAAAAATAATTCATAATACAGCTCTATATTTTTATTGAGCACTCTTTTATTAGCCCGGTTTGATTCCCTTTGGATTTCTACCCTGTGAATGTTTACCCTACCTGGATTACTATATATATATATATATATATATATATATATATATATATATATATATATATATATATATATATATATATATATTGGAAATGAAATAGGAAAAACCACGAGATATTTTTTATATATTCATCAACGTTTCGTCTTTATTGTAAGACTGATTCAGGATGCTAATTTGAATAAAAATGTCATGCAAGTACATCTTCAAATTATCATCCTGAGGAAATCTTACTATAAAGAGGAAACGATTATGATGTATAAAAAATATCTCTTGGTTTTCCTTCCCATTACGTCGGATTACTCTCATCCTTCCCTTCTCATATATATATATATATATATATATATATATATATATATATATATAGAGAGAGAGAGATAGAGATAGAGATAGATATATTTATATATATATATATATATATATATATATATATATATATATATATATATATACATATATATTTAATATAGTGTGTCAGGTTGTATATGAAAAGAAATCAAATAAAGTGCTCGATCATATAAGAGAGCTAATATAATTTATTTAGATATTGTATATTACATATTTCAGCAATGTATCGCGGTTTCATCCAAAAGGGCAGATTTAGACATCTTTAGTAACTCTCCGTGCCCAGTGGAATCATCGGCAAGCTGAAATGATTGTAGTCCCGTCCCGATCAGGAATGGTGTCAACACTGACAGAAAACGGTGTATCTCTGAGGGGGTCCTCCAAAAAATCCTGTGTGGGATAGTGATTAACTAAGACTTAAGGGAGATCGATGTTAGTTCGTGTATAAAAGGCCTTCATTTTATTCCCTAGCAAGTTTATTTATTTATTTATTTATTTATCTGTTAGCAAGTTTTATTTATTTATCTGTTCTTTTTGAAATGTTATTGTAATACCTAGTCTGAAAAAATACGAAAGGGGCGGCTATATAGTTTGCCGTTTGGGTTTGTGAAATTAGGGTGTTTTTTTGTTGTCGTTTTTGGGAATAAATTTATGTATCGGATTAATTGTTCGATATAGTGCTGAAAAAGATGATGCAATAATGTTTTTATGGACTTAACGTGTTTGTTTAATTTTGTTATTGAATTGGTGTTTTCGTATTTTTTTATCTTAATGGGAGAAAAGCGGTGTTTTGTTGATATGTCCCGTTTATAACCAGTAGTGTTGAAAACAAAAACAAAAAAGAACAAAAATTGGTTATAAACGGAATGATGGATGATATCTGTTATTTCCGTTTGAGGGGCATAAGTTTAGTCTCTTTATTGATGGTGTGTTAATAATATTAATATTTAGTGTATTTCAGAAAATTTATTAAATTCTTTATCTTCTTATTTTATTTTATTCCACTCGTACGCGTACTCCCGTCCATGCGCACCGGCAAATAAACTTATATACACATACGAGCATGGAACCACATGCGCCTATACACAACATCTGCACGCATATGCGCATGCACGCACGTACACATATCTTCACTCACATGTACGGGGGTTATTAATTTTATGTTTTTTATTTTTATTTTTTATTTTTTATTTTTATCATTTATTTTTTCTGTTTTTCTAATGTTATTGATTTAATCTTTTATTTATTTTATTAATATTATTTTCTATTTTCTATTTATTAATGATATGCTCCTATACATACACACGCGCATCCGCACACATGCTTGTACACACAGACGGACGTATACACACGCCTGTACACTCATCTTCATTTACACAGAGGTGGGCGGGTGATTTGAGAATCTATTATATGGATTGTATGAAGCGGGGGGGTGTTCTTAGGGGTCAAGGATTATTTCGTTCTGTGGTGTATCTGTATTCCTGGGAGTTTAAAGGGGTTTCATGTATTTACCGTGATAAGAGGGTCACATGGAGATGGGGTATCTGCTGATAAATGTATAAAACTCTATGGATGGGGTTAGTTTTAGTATGGATGATGTGATTATCTGTGGTGAAAGGGTGAGGTGTTTATTGATGAATGTTTTATATGTGGTTAGGACTAGGTTGTATCAGGGTAGGCGGGGTTTATGTAGTCGCGCCCGTGGTGTGTTTAACATATATCTTGGGGGGTATTCTGTACGTAAATAGAAATATATGCATTTTTTATGGGTTTAGGGAGGTCTTGGGGTGATTGTTTTTTTGTATATTTTTAAGAAATACTTTACTATCTTTTTAGAAGAGTATTTGGTTTAAAGGGATAATTAGTGGGTTATGTAATATTGTTATCAGACCATTGGGCTAGCAGAAATTTTCTTCTGTGAGGGCATTTTCTGAAGACCTCGGTTTTTATGTTCGTGCAGTTTATGGAAGGGTTGTTGATAGCTTGTATAATTCTGAATTTCTTAGTAGTGCACAAAGGGCAGGTCCTCGAGGTGGGGCTGTAGGATTTCGGTTTGTCGGTAATTCTCCATTATATTTTGTAGGGGGTATTTGACTTCTTGAGATCCCATACGTGTGTTGCCAGTGTGGCTATGGTGTCGTTTTTGGGGTATTTGAACGTGTTGTTGTTGGCGTAGAGTCTTTGTTTAAAAGATCCTTCGGTCATTCCGATGTATATATCCTCCCTTTTGGTATCCACCCCGGATATAACCTTGCCTTCGTAAACAACGGAGCTGACTGTGCATCCTCCGCCTAAGGGGCAGGTCTCACCTCTTTTGCAAGAGCAACAGGGGTTGGGTGAATTAGTTGGTGGTTTGGAGGTAAGAATGGATCCCACGGACTGAAAACATGAATAGCTAGTTTTTACTGTATTTCTGTTAAAAAGTTTATGGTTTATGGAGATTATTTGATGGCGGGAAGTGCTTGTCTATTAATTTGAGAAATTGCTTACCTACGCTATATTTGCCTCTGAGAGAATAAGGGGGGGGGCGAACCAGATAATATTTCTTTGTCTCTTGCGTCTGTGTTGACTGGTAGATTATATATATATATATATATATATATATATATATATATATATATATATATAATATTTACAAATAAATATAAAATTATTTATACCTACATACGCTGGCGTTTCCAGCTTACGCTCTCATCAGTGTAAGAAGTGACATGTTCAGACGGTCAGAGGGCGCGAACCTGATTCACAGAGTCAACCAAGACTCTGCACCCTATCACTCTATCCCCACGGCCATATAAAACTATCACGTGCTAAGGAGAAATCAAGTTCTATTCATACCTAAATACAACAGGAAAAAACCATAACAATGGAGGTGTAAAATAAATAAAACTTATTTTAATCTTACCTTTCGAGAATATACTTCTCATTTTCAAAGAGTGTTTTTCTTTTCTTCTTTTTTTCATCGTCCTATGGGAATGGACTTTTAGATCAGAAAATCACGTTATGTCTGTAGGCGAGGTGACCCCGGTTTGAATAAGAAAGGGTATTTAGACATATTTTTTAAACCATTGTTTCGTAATAGTATTATATATTTTAAAAAAAACCATAACAATGGTGGTGTAAAATAAATAACATTTATTTTAATCTTAACTTTCGAGAAAATACTTCTCATTTTCAAAGAGTGTTTTCTTCTTTTATATATATATATATATATATATATATATATATATATATATATATATATCAAGAGTTATGATGTTGGTGCCGCACCATATACATACGTTTTGTTCGAGGGGGGAATGATTTTAGAATTTTAAAAATGAAAATACGATTTAATGAAACATAGTAAAATAGATGTAACCCCGAGGTGCCAATTTTTCTATGTTTCATTAAATCGTATTTTCTTTTTTTTAAATTCTAAAATTATTCCCCCCTCGAACAAAACGAATATATATATATATATATATATATATATATATATATATATATATATATATATAAAGTACAAAGAAGAAGGGAGGGAAAGTGCAGGGCTGATATGATGGTTGTCTAGGTAGTTGAACGGGCATCAGGGTATTATCAGTGCTGATAAATTTAATCTATGAGTTCAGCGATTTTGAGCACGACTTTGGTCTTCTTATACATAAAAAGAACAGCATACAGAGTAGTTATCTTCAACAATTGACTTGTTTCATGGCTGTTTTCCAGGGTGTTACTGATCTTCTAGCGCATCACACGTATTACGCTTTCCTCGACACAGAATTTATCAAAATTAGCGACTCTGTGGTTAACAAGACCAGCATTTGAAAGATTTACCCGGTCAGTACTCACCCGTATGTTGATGCGATGATGTCTGCCCGATTCCACCCTTTCCTCGCATTTCGCTTGAGTTAAGCCATACGATTAGCATGCTCGTGGAATCAATCTTGGAGCCATTTCGAATCGTACGCCTTCATGCACTTTTTGCACAAACAGCAGATTACCATTCCCAGTTTTGATCTTACCCGATATGCTGCAAGGGATTCATTTATACAGTACATATGTATATATATATATATATATATATACATATATATATATATATATATATATATATATATATACATATATATATATATATATATATATATACATATATATATATATATATATATATATATACATATATATATATATATATATATATATATATATAGAGAGAGAGAGAGAGAGAGAGAGAGAGAGAGAGAGAGAGAGAAAGACAAAGAGAAAGACAGAGAAAGAGGGGGGGAAGAGAAAGAATATAGTGAGAGATGGGACGGATAGATAGGGATGGAGAAGTAGAAATATACGTGTATGCAGAAAGTAATATCTATAACTATTTTCTGTTAGATGTCTTTTTATTGCCGAAGGGGAATGCACTTGGATAACTGATGATTTCTTCGGTCGAATAATTATTTTATTTTTCATTGAAAAGAAATATATAAATTCTATCTCATTCTGCAAAAATATCAATCAAAAGATGTGAATGAAATATTATGTACCATATACAAAAAAAGCCGCGTGTACGTGATCCCCCTCAGTATGTGGCTCGATGTGGCGAGTGTAAAATGTAATACATTAGGGCAATTTGGGGCATTTTTGACCCCCTTTGACCCTCTGGTAGCACGAACCAGCATTTTTCTGAGGTCAAGGATGCTCATTTAATATCCAGCACAATTGCGTCTACATTTTGGTCAAGTTTCAAGAGAGATTGAATGGACGGATCAAACATTATGGGAGAAAAAGGTCATCTTTTGGCATTTTGGGTACTTTTGAAACCCTGGGGGCGCGAACCATAGTTTTTCCAAGGTCAGCGATACTTATTTTCTATTAGGGACAATTGCCTCCACACTTTGGCCAAGTTTCAGAGAAATTGAATGGATGGATGAAAAGTTATGGTGCAAAAAATGTCATTTTTTTGCCATTTCGAGGTCTACCAGCCAATCTCTGCAGGAAACCAAGGAGAGCGCCTATTTTGAAAATATCGGCCTCATCTTCCCAGCCTTCCTGTCCGTCAACATTGTTTTGCCGCTGCTGCGGCAGGTGCGAGCGGGCACATGCTTTTTTAGCGTATATAATACGCACGAGGGTATAATGAATAGTCGGCTATCCCACCCATTGCCCTATAGACGATAAGACATTAGCCACTGTCTTTTCACACCATGCGGGCTAATTCAGTCAAGCGTGTATGCAGTGCCTATGTTCTGAAGTATTCTTCACAGCCTTGTCCACAGAACGAATACTGTTACAAGACAACTGGCATTTTCAGTGAGTCCGCAAAGGCACTTCTTTTGCAAGTAACATTCTCTTTCTTTCTTCTCTTTTTTATCCATATAAATATCCTTTCATTATCTACCCACGTTGTTTGTTATCTCTTTTCTTGTCTAGTCACGTTTATATGCCACTAACTTTCTTCCAATGGAGTACAGTCTTCGTCCTTCATTCTAACGGGGAAAATCCCAACAACTACTAATACTAATGATAATACTAGTAACAAGCGGAACTCTGTCCAGGCGTTGCCCGGGAAATTGAGCAAACCAAGAATACATTTATTGCACGCAAAATTCTGAGCATTTATCGACGATTAAACAAAAGTTATTAGTGATGTACTCACGTATTTCTTCGTCCTTCATTCTAACGGGAAAATCCCAACAAATAACAAAAAGTGTTATATAGCGCCCAGGTGTGATTGTAGGAGTGTTACGTTTTATGGGAGAAAAGGGTAATCTTTTGGCCTTTTAGAGGCTTTTGAAACCCTGGGGGCGCGAACCATAATTTTTCCAAGGTCAGCGATACTTATTTTCTATTAAGAACAATTGCCTCCATATTTTGGCCAAGTTTCAGAGAAATTGAATGGATGGATAGAAAAGTTATGGAGCAATAAATGTCATTTTTTTGCCATTTTGGAGTCTTTTGACCCGATGGGGGGGCTAACCAGATTTTTTTTTTTAAATTGGAGAATATCACTTTTTAACTTGACAAAGTTACAACTTCATGCAACATTTCAGAGAAATTCAATGGATGTTTGCGGAGAAAAATCGGGACGGACGGACGGACGGACGGACGGACAGACGGACAGACGGACGGACAGACGGACGGACAGACGGAAATGCCTCAAAACATAGGTCTCCTGATTTTATAAATCGGGGGACCAAAAAACATAGTTATATAGCGCCCAGAACTGATAATAGGAGTACACAAAATTAAATAATAATAAACATAGTTATATTGCGCCAAAACTGATAATAAGAATACACACAATTAAATGACACACATGGTTATATGAGCGTCCAGGACTGATAATAAGGGCTACACAAAATTAAATAATAATAAATATTGTTTAATAGCGTCCAGAACTGATGGTAGGAGTACGCATAAATCGATCGTAATATTAAACATGCTTATATGGCGTCTAGGAATAGTAGAAGGAGTACAACACATTAAATAAAACGAAACATGGTTATATGGTGTCCATGACTAGTAGAAGGAGCACGCAGAATTAAATAATAATACACACAGTTATAAAGCCCACAAGACTGATAATAGGTGTAAAAAATATAAAAACACATGGTTATATGGTGTCCAGGACTAGTAGAAGGACTACACAACATTAAATAATGATAAACCTTGTTATAATGCGTCTAGGACTAGTAGAAGTGTAAGATAATGTAGAGTGGCAAAAATAATCGTGGACGAGTCCATTGTGGGTGGGACGTCGAGAAAGAAAAAAACGACTTGATAACTATTAAAAAGAAGAAGGTTCCGCGTTGCAAAGAGATTTGAAAGACGGCGATTTAAAAAACGCGAAGAGCCGAAACGCTTGAGTATCGGAGTATCGAAGTACCGGAAGAATGTGAGTTTACCGATGTTTATTGCACCGATGAAGCTTTATTGACTATAATACCCAAGCCCATCATGATGTTAAGCTTTCGTGTCTACTGACTAAACATGCGGCTGATAAGCAAGTTGGTACCGTGATGGAATCCCCTGACTTGTACTTCATCAACGTGCTTGTGGAACAATTGCGTCAGTTCACGCTCGGATAGACAATACAGAGCAAATTGCTATCCAATCGGATGTATATACGAACGAATTTCTAGCGAAAACCAAGTCTGTGACCTCTGCAAGCAAAAACTTTCATGAGAAAAAAGTATGTCAAAAGATTGTTATATATGTGTGCGTAGCCAGCGTAAACCATCCGGTGATAGCAAATAAAGAAAACCAAAGTTTTTCCATACACGTTCTGTTCTTTGTAATTCTTGTTGGATCTTACCGGGTACCCTGAAAGATAGGGTAATGCAATAGAAAGAGAACACAAATTAAATAATAATAAACATTGTTTAATGGCGTCTAGGACTAGTAGAATGAGAACATAAATTTAATTATAACAAACATTGTTATATGGAGTCCAATGCTAGTAGAAGGAGTACACAAAATTAAAAATAATAAACATTGTTATATGGTGTGAAGGACTGATAATAGGAGTACACAAAATTAAATAATAATAAATATTGTTATATGGCGGCCAGAACTAGTAGAAGGAGTACCCATAATTAAATAATAATAAACATTGTTATATGGCGTGAAAGACTAGTAGAAGGAGTACACAAAATTAAAAATAATAAACATTGTTATATGGCGTGAAGGACTAGTAGAAGTAGTACACAAAATTTAAAAAATTATAAGCATGGTTATATTGCGTCCAGGACTAGTAGAAGGAGTACAGAAAATTAAATAATAATAAACATTGTTATATGGCGTGAAGACAAGTAGAAGGAGTACCAAAATTTAAAAAATTATAAGCATGGTTATATGGCGTCCAGGACTAGTAGAAGGAGTACAGAACATTAAATAATAATAAACATTGTTATATGGCGTGCAGGACTAGTAGAAGGAGTACACAAAATTAAATAATAATAATCATGTTTTTATGTACTCCAATACCGGAAATTAAGTATTAATAAAAGTATAAATATGAGGTCGAAACCTCAGATTAGGGGCACAGAGAGTTATATTAAATAAAACATGGTGATATGTGGTTCTTTACTAATAGTAAAAATAGATAGAATTAATGATATTTTAACTTGTTTACAATCGCCAATCAATGTCAGCATTCCTAAGGGGACAGTTTACTGTCAGTATACTATATCTCTACAAAGCAACCATACGACTACGCATCGAGTATTGTTGTCACATCTGGCGCATCAAACACTAGCCTCTCCCTCTTGGATACGGTCCAAAATATTCTCTTATTTAATAGGCCCCTCACTATAAAGCATGCCCCAGCCTCTGTCCCATCGCCGCAATGTTACATCCATGTGCTTGTGTTACAAGTACTTTCAGGAATGTGCTCCAATGAATGTGTTTCAGTGGTGGCCCCTCTAGGTAAATAACCCCGATCGACCAGTCAGTCAGCAAGATTCTAACCCTTACCTGTCGAAGTTCCCTGATGCTTTTTACTCTAATCGCTTCTTTTCTCGTACTGCTAGCTGTTGGAATTCCCTTCCTGCTTCCTGTTTCCCTGACCGTAATAACATGCAGACATTTAAGTGTGATGTAAACAAGCATCTCTATTTACAACTCCTTATATAGGGTTACCCTAATTCACAGTAGCCCTTTACGTCTCTATGTCATTTTGCATTGTTTGGGGTGAACTTAAATAAAATTAAAAAACTTTTTTAAAAACTCAAGATTAAAACTGACATTGGCACTTAGAAACAAAGATAGTAATCTTAAATTTGTATAACTATTGTTTCTCTTAATTTTGATAGGCGCTTGAGTTACGCTATTGGTTTTGAATTTTAATGTTGTCCAAATATTTTTAAACAAGTGATTCGTCTTCGGAAATATATTCATGAAAATGTCGTTGTTTTTGCAAAAAAAAAAACATCCTTTTTTTCTTTAAATTCGGTTATATTCTTATGTTAATGAAACAACAACAATTAATTTTTAAGTGATACAACAGTAAATTTAATAATTTCCATTGTAAAATATTTATCGAGCAACTGTTGTTTTAACGTGGAGGTCATATAACCACCGATAAATTGTAATTAAAAGAAAATATGTTTGTGCGGAAAGTGAGAATTGGACAAAAATATCGAGTACATATGATAATCACGCTACGCTTTTAACTTAACGAAACAATCCGTGACTCCTTGGGTAAGTGTTTGTTATATATATTGTTAAATATATAATTTCGTCATTTTCACATTGGTTGAAAATCATATTTTTACAGGAAAGTCTTTACTTGTAAATCGACGACGTCATGAAAGATAAAAGTTAGATTTTGTCAACTATAAAATATAAGGCTTATTTTTCTGACATCAAACAATGCATATATATTGTTGAAGTCCAGGAAGAAATATTCTTCCTGGACTTCACCGACCTAATCGGATCACAAAAAAACTTTCTACCTGATGAGACCTCAGCTTTTGATAGCTGTAGATCGATAACATCGACATGCCAGTGTAGCAGACCTAGTACATGTTCGAATAAAAACATTTACTATATATATATATATATATATATATATATATATATATATATATATATGCACTTAGCCTGACGATTACTTGTAAGGAAGAAACGTGGATTCCACTGTGTAGATTCTTTGTAAGCTCTACTTGAAGTAAACACTGAACATCTATACACAATATATCTCATTTTATAATATACGTGTATACATTAAATAATAATATATATATATATATATATATATATATATATATATATACCTTCTTATTTATCATGTATAAATATATATATATATATATATATATATATATATATATTTATATATATAATTTAATTATCTACGGACACGTGTTTCGTCGTTTAAAACTAATCAGCGTGACTGGACTTAGCGAGATTCGAAACCAGGACCCCAGAGTCTGAAACCTGAAGCTCTGTAACTTTACCATTTAGCTTGAATGTAACGCATTTTTTATAGATGTCATTTATTTGGTTATTTTAAGTTTACAATACTTTTGGATCGAATTCAGTTATTTATACGAAAGAGCATTTTTACCTTAATGCTTGTTAAGAAAAATGTTCCCCTATCTTTCTTAGTATGCTATTTATCCGAGCTACGGCGGGGTCCGCAATAATGGATTATTGTCTCTACTTGGCACGATCAAAGGCTTGATCCGGGTGAAGGCCGCTTTTACAGATATCTTTGTTCAGGGCGTTTGCCCATTTCATCATCAGCATTTTTCTCGGTCGCTTGCCGGCGACTACTAATACAAACGCAAGTTTGTTAATAACTGTTTATTACTTTGTAATATAGTTAAATTTAGTTAATAATAAACAATGAAACTAATAAACATATATTTTCAAAATAAAAAAGAACATTGCGATAATAAAAAAACGTTACATTTATTTTCTTTTTTAAATATTTTCAAAATAAAAAAAAAAATTAAGAAATTGCAATCATAAAATACAGTTTGATTTTATTATTTTTGAAAACAAATTATTATTTACTGAAAAAAAACAAACCTTAAACAATCCGGCCTATAATATAATTGAGGACCTTTTTCTTTATTAATACCTGTTCGCAATTTCTGATTTCAGATACGACGGCCATGATGAAGTGGGTATTTTCTATTTTACTGTGTATACTTTTGTTTCGGTATTTATATAAACAGTGTCAATATCTGAGTGACGCGAAATAGTGGTATAAAAAGTTACACAAAATCATATATTCTCACTAATAAAATAATGGAATCAATAGCGTGGCCGATGTAAATTACACGAAATGATGTTTTCAATACTAATTATTTTGTTCTTAACCTATCACAGCGGTTTCGTGTCCGTCCGTCCGTCCGTCCGTCCGTCCGTCGGACTTTTTTCTCGATTTGATCGATCGACTAATTCCGATTTCGACGACAAAACCTTACTTTGTAAATGCTTTAGATTGAATTTTGGTCGCGATCAAAGTGTAGTATCTGTTCCGATGGATACTGCACCCCATAGACTGGTATTGTCTTGTCCTTCGGGACTTGATTTACGCCGGTCTATCGGATTGTCCTGTGCAGTTCCAGGAGGTCCACCCTCCCAGGCTTTGCCTCCCCTCTTTGGGGAGGAGTAAGTTAATTGCTTACTGCTTGAGGCGCCCCTACCGGGGAATGCCGACGGGGCTGTCCAGGCAATTTTTGATGGTCAGAGTGCTCACCTCTCGGGCGCTGGCTTTTCAACCCCCACTTTCTGACCCGACCTTGGGTCACATCTTACTTGTGGGAGTAGGATAAAACTGTCCTTGTGCCTAACTCCTGGAGAGGAGTAAATAATACAAAGATTTGGAAATGTGTAGCTTTTTATGCCAGCGTAACACACAAAATAACACACACGCTATCGTATTAATATGTTTCTTCCCGGTCGTCTCTTCCCTATCCCCCTACCCCCCCTTTTCAATGTAGAAAAAATCATAGAGGTTGGTAGGGATCGAACAATAAACAAGTCGAGACGACGTCAGAATCCCACGTCGCTAATCTTTGCGCCACAGGGAACAACTTGAAAATATTACGAAAATTAGGTTACTTGAATGCTTTTCAAAATCTAGGTTCGGCACGCATGCGCAGCGCTTTTGATGTAAGCGTGACACACGAACACACACGATATCGTATTAATATGTAGAACATTATATTTATTGATCATTCCTTAAATACTAAATGTTTGCATTACAATTAGTTGAGTGTCTGAATTTTGGTGAATTTTTAAGTGAAAGTCAATTTCTTAAATTTTTTGTGGATCGGCCATTAATTTTTTTTTAATATCTGGATGTAACACCTGATTTGTTTAATGTCAAATATATCCAAGTCGCGTAAAGCGTCAATCTGGATAGGACAAACATACAAGTGATCTCAACTGAGCACAAAACAGACACTACACTTTGATTACCTGGCGTGCAGGCCAGGTAATAGGTAATATATGTCGGCTTCTGTTAGTGCTCTCTATGACTCGATATATCTACTCGAATCTTTCTTTCTTCTTGTTTTCTTGCCTTCTCCTGTCAGCTCATTTATGTATTGATTTATCCTAATCTTCTTGTACTCGGCCAATCGCTATCCGCGCCTATCGATACATC
>OY744532.1:98646664-98754164 GCA_963556195.1 Sepiola atlantica | reverse complement strand
ATTTCATGGGTAAATTGCGCTGAGTAAAGTAGCATCGGGCCCGAGTACTATACCAGGTATTTCTACGCCCCAAATGATAATATATATATATATATATATATATATATATATATATATATATATATATATATATATATGTGTGTGATTTCATGAAGGCTTACCAAAGCATTCCTTTCAGGACACCAATGATCACCATTAAAGATATTTTTTCTTACAAATAGTATTTGTAAGAAAAAATATCTTTAATGGTGATCATTGGTGTCCTGAAAGGAATGCTTTGGTAAGCCTTCATGAAATCACATATAAATGCTCTGTACTCTGTAATCGAGTATCATCGAGCTTGTTTTTTATTGGAACAACCCCGGTCTTCACTGAATGATCTATTTTATAAGTGAAAAATCTAAATCTATATATATATATATATATATATATATATATATATATAATGTTTTTTAATTACCAGGGTTCTACTTTGAAAAGTCAAGAGAGTAATGAATATTTACCGAACATTTACTACAAGTAATACGGTTTAAGCAAACGCGTTTCTAATACAAAATAATTTTGTTTTGCTGAGTTTCGCTTCATTTAAGAAAAAAATAATCAGGGTGGCACCCTTCGAAATATCAAGACGATATATATATATATATATATATATATATAAATATATATATATATATATATATATATATATATTAAACAGGTTCAAATATATTCATGAAATAAACTCAAACTTAAAGCCCATACTTTATACATGTTGTTCAATATTACGTAGAGCTTTAAAAATATTATATATATATATATATATATATATATATATATATATATATATATATATATTTAAAACGGCCCACGTAAATGAATTACATGTCAGAAACGTATGGAGCGAAGGATAAACCGTCTTTAGATTTTGTAAAAGATGTAACTCTTATTGAATCTTATTTGAATGTTCTAACTGCTAACATATTGAGTTCTGTAAAACACATACACAAACATTGACTTTATATATATATATATATATATATATATATATATACATGTGTGTATATATATATATATATATATATATATATATTACTATTTCATGTATCCACATAACATTTTATGAAGAGGTATAATTTTGTATGTATCAATTTTCAGTATTTACTTCCACAGTGCTCGATATGTAAGTAGAGCTAGGTAGTAAGCTATGAAAATATATTTTAGCCTGAAGATTCCCGAAGGGGATGAAATGCGGGAGCGTCTGTGTAGCTTAATTGCCATTAATATATTTTCATAGCTTACTATATATATATATATATATATATATATATATATATATATATATATACAAAACTAATTATATTTTTGTTTGTTAGTTATTTATAGCGGACGTTGTACAGATAAAAGTATGTTGCTAATGTATGCTTTGTATATTGAGGAATATGGGTTAACAAGGTTCACACGAAAAACAGAACATCGCAGAATGTATGAGATACAAAAGTTCGTAACTTGCGGCTTCGTTAATATTTGGCTTTTCAGCCCTGGAAGCAAATTTACAATGTTAAATATCGCACTTTGTATATGTACACGCACACGCACACGCACATACACACATCTTACTCTCTCTCTCTCTCTCTCTCTCTCTCTCTATATATATATATATATATATATATATATCTCTCTCTCTCTCTATATATATATATATATATATATATATATAGAGAGAGAGAGAGAGAGAGAGCGATAGAAGAAAAAAGAGTGATAAATATGCGATGATTGTCCAAATTTATTTCAAATTTCAATTGTTCAATGCAAGGTGTATTCAGTCATAAACTAGTGTTTATTATTCTTTCCTTAAGCCAAGGCTTTTCAAAGATCGAGATTTTATCATCAGAGGAGAAATACAGATGGAACAGTTGGCTTTCGAACTTATCCATCTGTAGTTTTCCTCTTGCTGTAAACATTGACATATTAAAAAGATTTAGAGAAACAAATTAAACTAGAGGTAAGATAAAAAAAACATACAGAAAAATGCTAAAAATATTGAAAGAAAAAGGAAAAGAGAAAAAAATTAAAAAGACATACAAAAACTTCGGTATTATACCTAAATTGCATTTAAGTTATAGACCAAGGGAAGCAACCTTCTATATTTATTTATTAAGCGATTATTCTCTTTTTTCAACTTCTAAGTATATATAACTGTTACACCGGCCGTTCTTACACAGGACAAACTACACCGGTTGTGACTATAAATAGTGCGAGTCACCAGAGACACAGAGAAGACAAAGCACAGTCTTGTAACTGTCTAGCCAAGTGCTAGTCACTTTCTTACTTTGTTAATACACTTGTTAACCCAACCCTCGACTTGACTTCCTTTATTTATTATTTACTGTTGGACAACTTCACAACAATAACATTCCTTATAAATTTCTTATACATATAATTAAAGATTAATTAAATTAAAGAATTTTATATTTTTATATCCACTTATTAAAAGCTTAGAACACCAGCCAAACAACAACATAAAGCAGAAATTAATCTGTAAGCTATATATTAATTTCAAATTATCATAACAATTACACAACATAACAATTTTTTACAAAAGTTTAGTTTATTGTATTTTATTTGCTGTTTATTAATCTATTTCCTCTGCTGATTCCAAAAATGTTATTATTTTTTCTGTATCATCGACCGTGATAGAAATACATCGCTTTCCAATGTCATCATATATTAGAAAATGCTATATGTTCTGCTACTAAATGTATATCTAATTTTCTCTTTCAGATCAATTATTAAGTTCTGTTCTTATTAAGATGGCTACTAGAGGATGTAAAAATTCTCCAGATACATTTTTGGAGATAGCATACAGACTCTATTTTCGGTGACCAGGAAATAACTTGCTAACAGGTGACTGAGATGTCATGCTACGATTTCTATGATAACTGTCTCTCAACTGAGTGCAACTCGACTGAGTGGCACTCGACTGAGTGTAACTCAACTGAATGACACTTGACTGAGGGGCACTCCATTGTGTGGCATTCTACTAGGATTAGTAAAATAGTTTGTGAAGGACTTAGATTTTGGAGGAAAAGCTTTTCAAGAAATTCGTCTCATGTTTCCAAAGCTATCAGATGCTAAGATCAAAGGTGGTATATTTGTTGGACCCAGAGTAAATTCAGTATTGAAGTCGGAGAAAGTTGAAAGAGCAATGACAAAAGTTGAAAAAGAAGCTTGGTGTGCATTTCGTGATGTAGTTCGTGGATTCTTAGGAAATTACAGGATCCTAATTACAAATAACGGGCATCTTTTACGAGAATCAGCAGAGTAAAAACGTTAAAAAAACAAATTTACAACAAATAAAAGTAACTGTAAGCTGTAAAAGTTAGTTTCAAACTTGCATGTGCTATTTGTTTGTATTTTAAACCCGTTTGAAGTGCTATTTATTAGAAATCAATAGTTTTGTCACCGCAAGTTGGGAAAAAAACATGGCCGAATTGGGGGGGATTACTAACGAATGCACTAGGAGCGACCATATTGATTTTTGTGAAAACGGTTGGAAAAAAACAAGAATTTTTTTTTTTACATCTAATGAAAACCCATTTATAATACGTAAAAATAAAAACAAATTACATAGGTAAGTAGGAAAATATCTATTCTCGTCGTAGGTCAACTTCACTTGTTGCAAATTTATGTTTTTAAACCCTTTCTCGTTCTTTTTTTTGAACCCCGTTCGCGCCTCTGCTGAGCGTCGTAACATATACCCCAAATAACTAGTAGCAAAGCTTATTGAGAACTTCAGGAAACTGGGCTGTCGTATGAGAATGAGATGAGAATGAGATGAGAATGAGATGAGAATGAGATGAGAATTAGATGAGAATGAGATGAGAATGAGATGAGAATGAGATGAGAATGAGATGAGAATGAGATGAGAATGAGATCAGAATGCAAACAAATAGAACGTTTAAGTTCATTTTTTGCATTCTCGTCTAGATTTCTTCCCCGAAAACTTGGGTGATATCAATGAAGAACATGGTGAGAGGTTTCATCGGGATATCACAACAATAGAAAGAAGATATCAATGACGATGTGATACTGCTATGATGGGATATTATATATGGTCTCTAGTCAGAAAATATGAAAATGTGAATTTTAGAGAATCTCGATCGTCAAAGCACTTCTAAACTTAGGAAAAGAGTTATCAAAGCATTTATATTGCAAATTTGTATAGTTTGTTTTGTTCTAACTGACATTGTATTTACTAAATACCATTTAATATATGAAAAAGTACTAAATGCTGTGTAATTATTTTCAGAACATACTGCTGTAGAGAAAGGTTGTGTATACAACTCGAAAATATTAAATTAATAAAAAATAAAAAAAATATCGATGTTATGCACAAATGAATGCGATTTTTGAATTCGATAGCAAAAAATACATATGAAAACATTACAACATACAAATAAACAAAACATGTGTTACATTGTGTTACTTATGTTAGTACTATGTTATGTATAATAAGAAGTATCCATATTATTTACTATTTTAATATCTTTCCTTTTAAAATCACTGAACATATTAGTACTTTTAATTCCAATGTTTCCAGTTAACGTTGAAGATATTTTTATATATTTATTTATTATATATTCATACATATCTCTAGAAACTGTATAAATATATCATTTACTTAAAATAATTTTATATATTTTTTGATTATATATTGATTATACATTTATTATATATATATATATATTTATTATATATTTTCACATGTAGAAATATATCAGATTTTAAGATATTTTATATATTTATTTATTATATATTTATACATAAGGACAGAGCATATGGAAATCGTATTTATGATCCCAAAAGAGAGCATTTTAGAGTTGCATGATTCAGTATTTTTATCAATATTTATTTTAGAAAATATTTCCTTAACTGAAGAGTAAATGCTGATGAGGTTTCTCTTTGTATTCTGTACTTTTTGTGTAGTTATACATTGATAATAAATTATTGTATGTTCCAATATCGATGCTATGTACCTTTATTTTATTATTTTTTTTTTACATGATTAACCCCAAACAAGGCAGGACGTCACTGTAAACGTAAGGGGCTACTGAGAAAAGGGAAAAGGGGAGAAGGATTGGTGGTTCAGCTTAAATTGGGATCTGAGCAGCGAGATGTATGTTTACATTAGTTTTAAATTTCTGCATGTCAGTACTGTCGGGGAAACAGGGGGCAGGGAGGGAGTTCCAGAGGCCAGCAACACGAGGAAAGAAGCTATTTGAGTAGAATGCTCTCCCGCATCTGGGGACCTCCACAGTGAATGAAAGAGATTTAGTAGAATGTCGAGTTAGTCTAGTGAATTTACGTCGAGGAGGCACCAGAGTAGCCAATTCATCGGAGCATAATCCATTGAAGTGTTTGTAAAACAAACACAGAGATGCCACATTGCGGCGATGGGACAGGGGCTGGAGCTTAGCTGACAGTGAGGGACCTATTAGGTTGACTACTCTTTTTTGGACTTTGTCAAGGAGGGAGAGACTAGTACATGATGCACCAGCCCAGATGTGGCAAAAATACTCCATGCATGGGCGAATGGTGGCTTTGTAGAGATACAGGATAATGTCAGGCGTAAGTAGTCCACTAGCACGGTAGAGGGAGCCAACCTTCTTTGCGGCAGCCTTGGCAATGTCTTCAATGTATGTGTTCCAATTGTTTTATCCCTATACACTATCAGGGTGGTGTCATATTTTCTGTTATTAAAAGTTTGGTTAATTGTTTTGATGCTTACGTTTCTGTATTTACTTTTTTGAAAACTTTATTGATTTTAACCATATTAATCACATCATGCTAAAATGCGTTCAGAAATGTGGTAATTGATATAGTTGAATCTTGCTTAATAATTTTTGGGGTTCATCGTATAATAATCCGGATGTTTCATGTTCCGTTTGGTTAGGTTTTCTGACTCTCGCTAATTTTCATTGTTGGATGACAATTGAAAACTTCACAACAGAAGGTCTTCACAAATCAGTTGATTGCATGAATCAAGTAAGACGTATTGTTTGAAATCGCTGTTTTTAGAGATGGACAAATATGTCCTCTCTAATAAACATATTTACAAAGTTTGACATAGGTTCAGCTCAAACACAGGAAGCAGTATATATATATATATATATATATATATATATATATATATATATATATCATAATACAAAATGAAACAATAAAATAAGGTGCCATTCAAATTTTATTATAATTCAAAGTTCAAGCAAAGTATCTAAACGTCTTTAACTCATGAGTTTTCAAAGATAATTATTCTCTTCAGAGGACCATTACCGCAGTGATATTACTGCAGGTAATTAAATTACACTTTGAAAATACATAAAAATATATACACAAATACATAAAATTATATAGCATCAATTATATCAACCCAAAAACATACTTTTTTGTTAAATAATGCATCCAAGTCACCTTATTTTATTGTTTCATTTTGTATTATGATATTAATGCTATATCCAGTATATTGAGCTTCAGTTTTTATCCGGATGTTTCACTAATTATAAGATATTAGTTGAATCTTATATCTTTTGTTGGATTACTTTATATATATATATATATATATATATATATATATATATTACAATTTTAGGTATCCACATACAATTTTATAAGGAGATATATTGGATGTAATGTGTTTATTCCCAGATCCCGTATAAATAAACAATAGACAGTTAGATTGCAGCAACAATGTATTTATTAATTTGAAAAGATATTCTTAACGGTAAGAGCCATTACATTACCTAATAGAGTTTTATGAATTCAATGGACACACGAGGAACAACCTTTTCATTGTCTTGAGGTAAACAAGTGGCTCTCATAATGTTATTACGTCATTTAACTAAGCTGAAATCAGAAAATGGTGCAAGAACTATTGTGTGCAAACTAATGATAAAGTTTATTGAGCCAATATTCCTCATAGTGTGTTTGATAGGTGAAACGTTTCTTATTCTTATGATACCAATTATACTATCCAATATACCCTTTAAATGTAAGCGTTTTCAGTTTTCTGTACGACATTCTTTTACAATACTAATGATTAAAAATCAAGGCTAGATCGCAACTTTAAGAACGATGTTTTTCGCATGGTCAGTTTCATGTGAGAGAATCACGTGCTGTAGCAAAACACATTTTTATTTTTGCATGCATATGAAAATAATACAAACTACATTGTTTATAGGACGATTTCTAATCTTAATGCCATATCATTTCCTGTTTATCTTGAAATTATTGTAGTTTTATTTTACTGTACTTTTTTTTTACAGTTTAGAAACTTTCCATACCAGTATTATACTTTGATTTATAAAAGATTTCTTCACTGGGCTAACACTTAATTGGTCCCCCGATTTATAAAATCGGTGGACTTATGTTTTGAGGCATGTCCGTCTGTCCGTCCGGATTTTTCTCCGCAACTATCCATTGAATTTCTCTTAACTTTTGCATGAAGTTGTAACTTTGGTCAGGTTAGAAAGTGACATTCTCCGATTTTTGAAAAATAATCTGCTTAGCCCCCCCCCCCCCCGGGGGTCAAAAGTCCCCGAAATGGCAAAAAATAACATATTTTGCCCTATAACTTTTCATCCATCCATTCAATTTCTCTGAAACTTGGCCAAAATGTGTAGGCAATTGCTTCTAATAGAAAATAAGTATCGCTGACCTTGGAAGAAATCTGGTTCGCGCTCCCAGGGGGTCAAAAGCTCCCAAAATGGCAGAAACTTACCGTTTTTCTCCCATAACGTTTGATCCATCCATTCAATATTTCTTAAACTTGGCCAAAATGTAGAAGCACTTGTTCTGGATATAAAATGAGCACCCTTGACCTAAAAAAAATTCTGGTTCACACCCTCAAGGGGTCAAAGGGGGGGGGTCAATCATGCCCCAAATCGCCCAAATTTATTGCATTTTACACTCGCCACATCGAGTTACATACAGAGGGGGACCACGCACGCGCGGCTTGTTTTTATATGGGATACATTGATATCCTAGTATTCAATCTATATTCTTCTCAATCCCTAAAACGTTAAATTAAAACAGTAATGAAGAACACGAATTTCCCTCTCCAAATTGGCTACTTAATTATGGTACAATTTATTTTTATTGTAGTCTTTTCTTAATTTTGATGGATTCTAGGACAATAATTAATCTGGTCTGGTGGAGTATCCAGCTACGTGCCGTTACTTGAAATAGCATCACTAGATTAAGGTGCACCATTCCACGTATGATCCAGTATATAGACATGTCGATGGAATTTTATTTGGGTTTCGAATACTATAATATTTTAATATTTAGTCAAGGTTTACTTGTAGGGTGAAGTATCCTGGTGTTATGCTGTCCTGAAAAACACTTGTACAGAGAGACCGAATAAATTTGAGGATGATGTCCAGTAGTTAGTTCAAACGTCTACGACGGTGTATTTGCTTGGGTTTACTTAAAGCATTTTACAAACTGTACAAAAAAGAATCACACCCCTGAAACCAAAAATCTTTAATTGAGTTGGCGTTTTAAGCAGAAACACTACTAAAGTATAGCAATTATCATCTGAAGGACTAAAGCTGTAAAAACATCAAGTGAAAATGTAAACAATAAAATTAAATAAGATGAAATAATATTATCAAGAAAAAGCTGAAAAAGAAGTGTTTTGCTTTATCTGGGTTCATCTCTTTTGGGATACTATGTATATAAAAAGAAAACTGCCCCCCTGTACATAGGGGAACCCGATGCTGATGTAAATATTTTGCTATGAGATTGTAATCTACTCCTTCTTCATGGTCGACTACCATCACTAATGCAAATAATGGGTGATAAAAGTATATAAGAATAAAAAGCATGTGAGGTGAGAATAGTGATCAACCGATTGTGTATATTTATATGCATTCAAATGTATTGATAAAATGAACTTATAATAAAATATATTTTCAAAGTGTTCGATACAAGGTAGATCTTTATAAATATACATTATATAAAGATTTAAAATGGTATACACGAATTAAGTCATGTTTCCATAATACAGTGTACTTCCTAAGAACTACACGTTCATAGATCAAACGAATTGTCACCCACTATAAAAAAAAGAAATCTTATTTTGTGACTTCGTACAGACAAATTTCATAATCAGTAGCAACCAACATGCCAACACATTAACTTGGATTCACGTCATAAAAGTGTGTGGCGTAAGGTATCAATAAAGATGTCACCTTTTTTTTTACTTAGACTACAGCTAGTGAAATTCAAGACATCCCGCCTCCCTTTATACTATCCTACATCCTTATACAGCAGAGCAGAAATATAGACGCAAGCCCTATACATGAATAACAGAATATATATTTACACATACAAAAAATAAAACGCGCGCAAACAAGCACACCCATATCTGGTGAGCTCGCGGAGGTACATAGTAGTGCCCAAACATGAATTAATTTGTGTCGACCATTTTAAATATTAATATAATGTACACACACACGCACATGGGGAGTTTTAATTACCTACTACACAGCACCCTCTACAAGTAAACTCTGAGTAAATATTCAAAATAACATAGTATTCGCAGTATTTTCAGTATAGCTATACACTGGATTATACGAGTAATAGTGCACCTTCTTCTGACCAAGATCAAAGTGTAGTATCTGTTCTGATGGGTACTACATCCCATAGACTGGTATTTTCTTGGCCTTCGGGGCTTGATTTACGCCAGTGTATGGGTCTGTCCTGTGCAGTTCTAGGAGGTCTATCCTCCCAGGCTTTGCCTCCCCTCTTTATAGAAGAGTAATTTTATTGCTTACTGCTTGAGGCGCCCCTACCGGGGAATGTCGACGAAGCTGCCCAGAGTGCTCACATTCTCGGGCGCTGGCTTTTCACATCCCACATTCCCGACCTTGTGTCACATCTTGCTTTGTGGGAGGATGATAAATAAAATAGTGAACCGTTTTCTAGTGATGTTACCGGAAGTTACAACACTAAGCTGGATACTCCACCAGAAAATATAAATTATTGTCCTGGAATCCGGTAAGACCAGGACACGACAAGAAATATATACTATTACCATAGTTAACTGGTCAATTGGGGAGAGTAAATTTAATATTCTTAACTTCTTTACCACATCAACGCTTGAGAGGTAAAGGAGAACTTTAATGGGACACTCGAATATCTATGTATCTCATATAGAGATCAGGTGTTTGCTCCAGGATAGGGCCCCTTTATTTCTGAGAACTTCGAGGTAGGTACAATTACACACACACACATATATATATATATATATATATATATATATATATATATATATATATATATATATATATATATATTCCATGATCAATGCCAGTATACTGAAATCGTATGCCCTTAATAGGTTTAAGATGAAAATTCATATACATTAAATGTACAAAAGCAAGGAAATTCCAAAATTTTTACACTTTTATTGTCATTAATTAAGGGTATGACTACATATCAACCAAACCATTTAATTATCACATCACTACAGTATAAATCTCTATGCATGAGTGGATGAAGTGTGTGAGGTGCGCTGAAGAAAAATTCCTACCAGTAAAATACTTGTTGTGCTCGCATACCACCAATGACAATAAAAGTGTAAAACATTTGGGAATTTCCTTGCTTTTGTACATTTAGTGTATATGAATTTTCATCTTAACCCTATTAAGGGCATATGATTTCAGTATACTGGCATTTATCATGGAATGTCACTATTTTTGTAAAGGCTATGCCTCAATACAATGCTCATTTTAAAGGTTTTTTTGAAAACTAAGGTATATGGTAAACTGAAATTAAAATGCCATCAACTAGACCCTAGAACCTCTATCTCTTCCAAAAATCAGCTGACTCCATAAAATAATTGATGAGATACAAAGTGGCACATACGTACGTACGTACGTACACACGGATAACACAAAATCATGCCTGACCTTTCTGGATCTCTGGTGTTGAAATTTTACACACTTATAGAACCTATCAAAAATAAATTTGTGCAAAGTTTTAACTAATTTTGTTTATTGGTTTTTGAGTTATGATTGATCAAAGAAATGAGATTTCTAGCATAGGCCGTTTTTGGAGTCTATTAAGAGATAGAGCGCTCTCACGCCTCCCTTGATATATATATATATATATATATATATATATATATATATATATATATATATTGATGTATTTTTATGTAATTATTTTTATTTGTGATTGCAGCGTTCGTTGTTCTTTTGCTTACTACTATTTCGATTGACTCACTTCCTAAGTGATTAAGATACAGAAAATTGAATTATTAGTTGCCCTTAATTTTATAGTACGTATTTTTCGTTAATATATATATATATATGTATATATATACATATATATATATATATATATATATATATACATATATATATATATATATATATTCTATACGTACATAAAAGTAATTCATGGACACATGTTTCTGGCTCACAGCCGTTATCAGCATGCAACGTAATCTCTTTAGAGAAGGTCAGATATTGCATGCATTCTACTTATTACTACGTAATTCTTTTGCTTTCTGTCGTATGGTAACGTTTGGCTCACATATGCCTAGGAATGTTGTCTCGCTATATATTCCTTGGGGACGGCACATTATGTTAGACATTTTGTTGAGTTGAACTTGAAAGCATTATTGCAAGAGTTATTAAATCATGACTGTACACCATTCATTAAGGGTTTAACAACACTTTGTTTGGAGTTTTTTCTTCATGGTATACAGTATACATATATAATATAACCCCATCAAAGGAACGAAAATCACATCCGTTACGTACCACTAGCGACTTCCGGTCTTGTGAACCAATTCTGAATTTTTACTATCTAATAGTGTTTTTCACTAGTTTTTCACTCGTTTAACCATATATATACTGTAACGTTATTTGTAAAAATACCGTTCTTAACGTTTTTTATAAACAGCAACATATAATCCTGTTCCGTTTGTCCGTTTTTAACAAATATAAATGTATAGCTTATACATTTTGAAACCACCTGAAACTCTTTGAGAAGTGATACGAGATCTTTGCAAATCAATGAGCATTTGTTTTATTTTTGGAGGGCGAACAGAACGTAATCTCTTTAGAGAAGGACAGATATTGCATGTATTCTACTTATCAATACATTATTCTTTTGCTTTGTGTCGTACGATCACATTTTCCTTACATATGCCTAGGAATACGGTCTCGCAATAAATATTTTTTCGGTTGGCACTGTAATGTTAGCAATTTGGTTGATCAATAACGTTTAGTTATGAAAACCACAATCGGAATTATTATTCTGTACGGTTCTCAAGTTCTACCCAATTTTCTGTAAGTCTAATGCGATTAAGCTGTGACAATTATTCTACTCCCAACGTTCTCACACAATAATTATCTTTCGTATCTTCGCACTGTTTTTTTTATTTGTTCCTTCTTCTGCTGCAGATTCATCAGCAGTTACTGTTTCATGTTCTTTTTCTCTATCTAACAATTTTATGGACCCATCTCTTAACGTTACTTATTTAAATATATAGCATATTCTACGTCTATACCAAGGTTGTATTCGATGAAACTACGGGGTAGGATGGACAAGTAAGGTTGAAGGGAAATCCCTTCATGTATTTCTCTTTTAATTACAAAAGTTTCGGTTGTTTTTGACATCGTATTTTCAGCTACCTTTTTCTATCGACGATGTTCACCTGTGTCAAGGGTTAAAGGCTGAGGTTATTCGATGCCGGTGACTTAGGGTGATGGTTAGGGTTATTTGATGCCGGTGTCTTTCTTTCTTATGTTTCTAACCATAACCCTAACCCTGACCCGATGTTCAGGAACAACAAATCCAACAAAAAAAAAATCTGAAAATTGAGACTACTATGAAATAATAATAATAATAATAATAATAATAATAATAATAATAATAATAATAATAATAAGAAGAAGAATGATAATAATAAACAATCATTGTACGTTATATTTCCCTGTAATTGTTTTTTTCTATTTTTAACAACATATAAACACTACATGTGGCCTTGTTACAGCCAACTTCTTCACACAAGGCTTAACAACAGTTGACAGCAGCCCAATATAGCCATCCGAATTGAGTTTGGGTCCCTATTTCGAAGGCGCAGTACATCATGACGTGGCTTCCATTGGAAAGAAACTTAAAGCCCATCACAGTTTGAAGACACTTGGTTTTCATGATTCGCGAGACATTGTGCCGACTGTAGGCCCGGATCGTGTAGCCTGTAGGCTAGTGCTGCGCGTTGTGCTACTCGTTCTGATGAGTAGAAGAACATCCCCGGTTCGATTAGGTGTTAGACTGTGTTGGGAAGGTTCTTGGCTTTCGTAAAGTGTTTTTCTTGTGGCTTGTTCGTCTGTAGTTTGCCGCTGGCGATTCTTGTATTAGGAGTAGCGAATATACTCGTTTAGCGCTTCATTCATAGTCACTAACCCGACGACTATACCACCGAAATTAACATTGCTCTGCCTGGATCTTGCTGCATTTTTTTTGTAACTTGTCAACGACTGTCCTTGGGCGAACACTATCAGGACGCTTGTTATGATCCTGCCTTCTAGTCAGTTCTCCCACATCTCCGTTGGAATTTCCCAGCTAACATCTCACCGTTTTCAAGGTATTCATAGAGCACTGAGCTAAAAATATGAGATTTCAAAAAGATGTAATTCGGCGCGAACCATTATAATGTATGTCAATCTCTTCCATTATTCTACTGCTGTCGATTCCTACATGATCTGTTACGAAACAGCCCAATTGAATCTGTTGCAATCTATCGCTATAACATACTTCAAATAGTCGCTGAAATGAAAGAATATAAAAAAATGACAAATTTATCTCGAACACTCTGTATATATATATATATATATATATATATATATATATATATATATATATATATATATATATATATATAGATATATATATATATATATATTGCGTGTGTGTTTAGGCAGAATTCTTTCATTTGTGAAAACATAACAGAATTATCACGCTTGATTATATCTTTTTATTATTTAAAATTTTTCTAATGATCTTTTTTGTGTCAAAATCAAAAAAAAAGTATGTTCCATATGTGTCAGAAACGGTTCCGATTCGTCGTCGAATAATCTTCAGGTGATAAAAACGAATCAACAAAAAAGCTGGAGCATATTTAATTTAAGAATACATCCTGACACCAATTAAAATAATACCTGGGGTTATCTCTATTAAAATAAAGTTACCTACAATTAATAGCATTATGAAACAAGTAACTACAGCGCACTTCAATATTAATCTTGCTCGATTAATTATGAACCCATCCCCTCCCAACCGGGGTAATACACATAATAAAAAAGTTGTTATTTCTCATTTCATTTTTTCTTAAGGTCTGAAAAAAGAGGGAACAGCTGAAATATGTATGCACATGTTTGTATGAATAAAAAGTTAGACTAAAAACAGCTCTACTTGTTATTGAGCACTTTTTATAAGCACCAGATTTTCATTAGAGTAACATCTATAGAAACAAATATAATACATGTACTATATATATATATATATATATATATATATATATATATATATATATATATATATATATATAAGTATGTGAATGTATAAAAAAAAATAATGTGAAAAAAAGTTTATATTGTGTTATAACTTTTTATTTTTTATTTTTTTATATTTATTTATTTTTTTATATATATATTTTGACGTGTAGGAATATGAATTGTTTTTTTCTGGAAAGAAAAATGGGTTTTTCTTGTTGATGATAGGGAGAACAAAATTTTCGACTGATGCCTTCAGTCTTCGTCAGTGTTTGGGGTTTGCGTGTGTACGGTGGGAGGTTTCCCCAGGCAATGAGGGAGAAAGAGTAGAAAAATCATAAATTAAATATATGTATAAATGAGCACACGCACATATACGCGTCCACACGTACGTAATGGGACGTGTACATGTACATTGATATATATACACACACACACACACCGACACGTGCCCATGCGTGCAAACATACACACATATATACATACACACATTCACAAATAACCCTGCTTCATCACCAAGCGTAAAAGCCAACATAATATTTTAACGCTTACTGCTGATCTGGGCTCGCGTGCAATCTGACCGCTGTTTGAATAATCTACTTGCTTTTTGTTTCTCTCTTTCTTTCTCTCTTACTGCTCGATACACACACATACACACACACACATACAAACACACACACATTTTTAACGCTTACTGCTGATCTGGGCACGCATACAATCTGACTGCTGTTTGAATAATTTACTTGCTTTTTTCTTTCTCTCTTTCTTTCTCTCTTACTGCTCGATACACACACACACACACAAACACATACAAACACACACACACCCGCCCGTACCCATGCGAGCAAGCATACACATAGATGTATGCATACATACATACACAGATAACTCCATTTCATCTCTTAGCGTTGTAGTCGACTTAATTGTTTAAAATTACTGCTACTGCGTTCAATTTAACCGCTAATTGAATTATTTACTTGCTTTTTTCTTTCACTCTTTCTTTCTTTCTCTCTTCGTATCAGCGGTCATTTATTTTAAATTTTTATTTTCTAAAAAAAAACTTTATTTTAACTTAAAAAAAAAATTAAATCTTCATTCCTTCACCTCATTGCACGTGACATATTTATTAAAATTTGCGTCTAATAATAATGAAATATATATATATATATATATATATATATATATATATATATATATATATATATATATAACAATATATATAAAATATATATATATATATATAAAATATATATATATATATATAAATATATGAAAATTCAAATAAATAAATAAATATAATACTAATGAAAATAATAAATTAATATAAATAAATAAGTCAGTAGATAAATGATAAATACATACATATATAAATAAATATAAATATAAAACTAAATGAATAAATAAGTAAATGAGTATAAAAATAAATATAAATATAAATATAAATATAACTAAAGATACAGAACTAAATATAACTATCTATATAAAGATAAATTTAGATAATAAAACCTACAAACATACAACGAAATAAATAGATGTAATAATAACCCTGTTTGTGGAAAGTATATATATATATATATATATATATATATATATATATATAGAGAGAGAGAGAGAGAGAGAGAGAGAGAGAGAGAGAGAGGGAGAGAGAGAGAGAGAGAGAGAGAGAGAGAGCTAGCTCAAATAGTAGCATATTTGTTTATTTACAGCCCGTAAGGCTTCTGTTCGTAGTATTTCAATTTCGGATAAAACTAACGATTATTTTTTCTGCTTAAAAAAATTAATAAAATTTGTGCAATTCACATTTTCTCCCTCTCTCCATCCGTTCGTATAGACGTACACATATTTTTATATTATGTTTATTTAGGCAGCATTCTTTCAGTTAAGCTAACATTGTATAACAAAACAGATTTCTTCCGCTTGATTGTACTGTTTTCACTTTTTTTCAATTTTTTCAATTATCTTTTTTCTGTCCAAAAAACGAAACTATAATTAATGTTCACTAAGTATCACGAGCACTTTTGATTCTTTGACAACTAATCTTTGGGTAACAAATGAACAAATGAACAAATGAACAAATGAACATGAAGCTGCAGAAAAGAAAACAGACGAGACGTCATATGTTCAGTCGTTAGACGTCAACACAACACACCGGTGCAGTTTCAATTAAAATTACGGTACACCAGAAAAAGCGTTGTATTAGGCTAAACATTTTAAAATGTCGTTACTCGTATCATACATAATGTTATTTATTGTAAATTGGTAGATTTATATGTGTTGTGGTGGCAACCACTCATTTGCATATACGAATAACGTTACACTATAAATGGCAAGCCTAGGTTGGCCTTAGTGTGTGTTACCTAAATGCCACCGGAAGTGACGCCGAAGAGCGTACATGTCCTCCCACCAAGACTCTCTGACTCGACACCTTCATTTGTACATACTGTAACTATACCTTTTCTTTAATACACTTATTATTGCATTCTCCTTGTTGTTTGCGTCTTCATTGTATTCCTCACTAATTATTGTTCAACCTTGCAACCACAACAGTTGGCGACGAGATATTAAGCGTCAAATATAACAGTTTGACGAAGAACTATTAAAAAAAAAGTACAATGCAAAGTGTTGACGAGCAAACGGATTTTACGCTAAAGAAAAGTTTCAACTTAAGTGAAAAGAAACAAAAAACTCGAACGTGGCAAAAGCGACAATTTACGCCGTTTTCTGGGAATCCGACTTGCAAACGAATGTAAAAGTGAATTTTTTGTCGCTAAACGACAAATCCGTTTTGTATTACTAAAGGACCAACTTGCAAACGAAAAGCGGATTTTGTTCTGTCGCAAAACGACAGGTCAGACTCGTATTACGAAAAGCAAGGAAGTAACCTACGAAAAAAAAAAGTTCACCAGTGGATTCTAATTACTGCTCCCCGTTAACAAAACAACAACTAAAAGAATCTTTTAATTAATAATTTGTTTGGCGGCGGTACTAAAAGGAAATACCATAGCTAGAAATTAAAGCTCAAGGAAAGGATTTTTTTTTTTAAAAGTTGTCACTGGATAACGGATAATACAGTAAAACGTCACGAAAAAAAAAAAAATGGAAGACTTATCAAAAATGTTCATGCAATTTTTACAGGCACAAGCTGACCGCGAGGAAAGACAAAGTCAGGCACAAGCTGACCGCGAGGAAAGACAAAATGAACGTTTTGCTAAAACACTGGAACTACTAAAGAGTAATCGAGAAAATGTCGACAGTGTTAATTTCTCCCATACAACTATCTTTAATAGTATGGACACATTTAATTATGTGCCGGAGGAAGGAAAGACTTTTGAAGCATACTATACAAGATACGAGGATGTCTTTCAACTGGACTGCAAAAATTGGCCAAATAGCCAGAAAGTGAGCCTCTTACTCAGGAAATTGGGTACATCAGAACACAGCAAATTCATAGATTACATATTACCTAAAAAAACTGCGGAATTAGAGTTCATGGAAACTGTGAAATTACTAAAATAATTATTTAATCCAAATATATCTCTTTTTCATAAAAGATGGCTGTGCATGAATCTAAGAAAGATGGACAACCAAGATTATTTGACATACGCATCAGTTGTCAATAAAAACTGCGATAATTTTAAGCTTGCGGAACTAACGGTAGAAGATTTTAAATGTCTAATCTTTGCACAAGGGTTAGTTTCCACGAAAAATGCAGAAATACGCAGACGAGTATTGTCTAAGCTGGAATCTGAGCAAGATTTAACCCTCCAGAAACTAGCAGAGGACTGTAAAAGGGCCATTACACTAAAAAAGGATTAAAAAAATATAGAAGAATCCGGAGAGGCATATGTAAGAAAAGTTAGAAAACCATACACACCAACCAAGAACTTTACAAAGAAAGGCAATCGAAATGGAACGGGATATTACAATCCTAATAACCATAAATATAGGACAGAATATAACAAGCCTCTTCCTAGATATAACTGTAAGAGATGTGCAGAAAAGCATTGGGAATCAGATTGTCCTTATAAAAAGAAAAAAATGCTACATTTGTAAGAAGGTGGGACACAAAAGCGATGCTGCAGATATAAAGATTACACCAGAAAGAGAGTACAGCAAACAAAATCAAATACAAAATTAGACAAAGATCGGCGAAAATACGTAAAAGTGGAAATATTTAAAACACCAATAAAGTTACAACTCGACTCCGGCTCCGATATTTCTATTATAAACCTGAATACATGGAAAAAGTTGGGTAAAAACCAACCATGATACAAACGAGTAAATCAGCCCGGACGGTAACTGGTGGTGGTATAAAATTTGAAGGAGAAGTTGTCCTTCCGATAAAATTAAAAGGGATTATGAAGAAATTAAAAATATTCGTACTGAAAAATAGTGAAAATCTGTTTGGAATAGATTTAATTGAGAAATTTGGACTATGGGATAAGCCAATCAATACATTCTGTAAAAAAATAGAATGTTCTTCTCCAACAACAGTAAATATAAAAGACGAGTTAAAAGAATTATTTCCTGAAGCATTCACGACTAACTTAGGTCGCTGTAATAAATTCAAGGCCTCGTTTGAACTTAAAGAAAACGCCAGCCCAATTTTTAGAAAAAAGCGAAACGTTCCGTTCGCTGGGTTGGAAAAGATTAATAAAGAATTAGATAGATTGGAACAGACAGGAATTCTATCAAAAATAGAACACAGCGAGTGGGCAGCCCCCACCGTATACGTAAAGAAAAAGAATGACGAAGTTAGAGTGTGCGCAGATTTTTCGACCGGGGTCAACTCCCTATTAAAAGATCACCATTACCCTCTACCAAGCCCAGAGGAAATATTCACGAAGTTAAATGGTAGTAATATCTTCTCCAAGATAGACTTGAGCGATGCATATTTGCAAATACCGGTCGAGGAAAATTGCTCAAAAATACTATGCATCAATACGCATAAGGGATTATACAAATACAACCGATTGCCCTTTGGCATCAAAGTTGCGCCTGCCATTTTTCAGCAAGCGATAGACACCATGCTAAGTGGTATTGAGTGCGCATGTGCATACCTGGACGACATTGTTGTCAGGAGCAAATCCCTACAAGAACATAAGGAACATTTGAAACAAGTATTTACTCGAATACAAGAATTCGGCTTTAAAGTAAAAGTAAGTAAATGTGACTTTTGTATGAGCGAGATTAAGTATCTTGGACACATAATAAACAAACATGGACGACGTCCAGACCCAGACAGATCTGCGACAATAAAAAATATGCCAGCACCTGATAACGTAACAACCTTGCAGAGTTTCTTGGGACTCGCAAATTATTATCAATCTTTTATTGAAGGAATGCATAACTTGCGAGCCCCCTTAAATAATCTGCTTAAAAAGGATACACCTTGGAAATGGACGCAAGAATGTCAAACCGCTTTTGACAAAATAAAGAGCGCACTAACATCCGAATTATTCTTAACGCACTTTGACACAAAATTAAAAATAGTCGTCGCTAGTGACGCTAGTTCCTACGGCTTAGGAGCATGCATTCAACATATTATGCCGGATGAGTCTAGAAAACCAATAGCGCACGCTTCGAGAACGCTGATACCAGCCGAGAGGGCATATTCACAAATCGAAAAAGAAGCATTGAGCATAATCTTTTCCGTGACTAAATTTCACCGATATTTATATGGTAGACAATTCCTACTTGAAACCGACCATAAACCGTTAGTCACGATCTATGGATCAAAAAAAGGATTGCCGGTATACACCGCAAATAGATTGCTGCGCTGGGGTACAATCTTACTTAATTACGATTTCCAGCTACAACATCTAGCATCAAAAAAGATTTGCCATGCGGATGGACTGTCAAGACTGATACCACAGAAACACAATCTGGAAGAATCAGTCATTGCAGCAATTCGGACAAATGTTGAAGTAAAAAATATGGTAGCAAACATCATTAAGGAACTACCCGTAACTTTGTCGGACATTAAAAGGGAAGCCGAGGAAGACGAATACAAAAAGGACATAAAAGAGAAAATTATAACGGACACAAAGGTGCAGGAAGTTTTCTCCATATGTAACGATGTGTTACTGTACAGTGAGAGAGTGGTAATACCCAAAACATTGCAGAATAGGATGTTAAGAGATTTCTATACGGGACATCCGGGGATAAATCGAATAAATTCCTTAATGAGAAGCTACGTGTACTGGCGTAACATGGACACTGACATAGCAGCAACAATAAATAAATGTAAAGGATGCCAGTTAGCAGCAAAATCCCCACCTATAGTACACAAACCTTGGCCGAAAACCGACCAACCATGGTCGAGAATCCACATGGACTTCGCTGGTCCAGTAGGAGAAAACTATTATTTAATTGTAGTGGATAGTTACACAAAATGGCCGGAGGTAATGCGTTGCAGGAATCCAACAACGAACAACTCAATAGGGTTCCTACACGAGTTGTTTGCAAGATTCGGTGTACCAGACACACTGGTCACTGACAACGGAACGCAGTTCACATCCGCAGAGTTTAAGGAATTTTGCGACACGTTCCGAGTGGAGCACATCACATCCAAGGTCGAACGGCCTTGCGGAAAGGTTCGTGGACACGCTAAAACGAGCGTTAAAGAAATCCATTGGAATACCAACAGAAAAGGCTTTGCAACAATTCTTGCAAGTTTATAGGATCACACCACATCCTAGTACACCATCAAACATATCACCAGCTGATCTAATCTTTGCCAGAAAGGTAAAATCAGCGTTTGATAAACTGTTGCCAAGACAGGCAATTATCCGAAACACTACACACACGAGAAGAAAGAAATATAACTCGGGAGATCGAGTATATTTTAAGTGCTACAAGAATAACACATCTTACTGGGAATGTGGAGTAGTGGATAAACGCATTGATGATTGTACATATATGATTAAAGGTCCACAGAGTATACATAAAAGGCACCTAAATCAGATAAAAAAACGTCATATCCAAGATGATGATTATACGACAACAGTCGAAGAGGAGGAAACCATAGATGTCATATACGAATCCTTTAATTTGGAACCACCTCAATATACACCTGAACCCCGAAGATCAGGTAGGAATAGAAAATTTAATGAACCATTGATGGTAAACCCAAAAAGAAAAAGATATTGAAATCTGTGTGACTTCAAATCTTGGGAGGGGGGTGTTGTGGTGGCAACCACTCATTTGCATATACGAATAACGTTACACTATAAATGGCAAGCCTAGGTTGGCCTTAGTGTGTGTTACTTAAATGCCAACGGAAGTGACGCCGAAGAGCGTACATGTCCTCCCACCAAGACTCTCTGACTCGACACCTTCATTTGTACATACTGTAACTATACCTTTTCTTTAATACACTTATTATTGCATTCTCCTTGTTGTTTGCGTCTTCATTGTATTCCTCACTAATTATTGTTCAACCTTGCAGCCACAACAATATGAATATAGCTTCAAGTATTTTTAATAAAAAAATAGTTTGAAAATGTAATATTTCGTGATACTAACAAAATATGTCAGACGGGGCTATTATGTTTTTTGAATACTGGCAAATTGAACTAGAGTTTCCCAGGTGCATAGTGAGCCTACTGTAAATGGTAGTCGTAGTAAAACATACATCTGTTATCATTATTTATTTAGAAATATATCCACATAAACGTAAGAAGATATATATGTATAACGCGTGAGTGATTTATTTCTTTGTTTTTTTCTTGATTTCTGCCTACAATTATCCAGGGTGGTGTAGGTTTTTTCAAGACTTTTACATTTGGCAACTTTTCTTCTTTGTGGATTTTTCTGATAAACTTGTAGTGCGCAAAACTGATATTGGCATAGTAATGTTAGTTAGCTCACTTCAAGAGAAACGAGTCGTAAATATACATATTACTGGAATGTTGTGTTTTTTTTTAAATGTGAAAAAAATACCAGGGTTGTTAGAATAAAAAATGAACCTGACTTTTTATATATATATATATATATATATATATATATATATATATATATATATATATAAATCTATCTATGTGTGTGTGTTTGTAATAAAATATGCAAGTAATATTTCAACGTAATAGAAAATAAAAAATAACACAGACTAAACATTTTTTTGTATTCATACACGTGTCGTAAGTTTTTCAAAAATGTGTATGTACGTGTTATTTCTTAAGACTATCATCCTGAGGAAGTCTTGGAATAAAGATGAAACGTTGATGATTTTTTTAGTAATATTTTTGGTTTTCATTTCTTCATTTTCCATATATATATATATATATATATATATATATATATATATATATATATATATATACGACGGGCGTTCAATAAGTAATGCCCCTGTCCCATTTCCAATAGCAGTAGATAAATGAAACTTGGCACATTTATTAGTCTTTCTCTGGATAGAAACCAACCAGTGTTATGCATTTCGCCCATCGTTTTATGCAGCTCTGGACACCGTTTTTGTAGAACACCCCAGGTTGGCCCTCCAACCACGTTGTAACTTCAGAAATCAAGACTGCATTATCTGGGGAATGCTTTCATTTAAAAAACAACTTCATGGTTGGGAAGAGATGAAAGTCAGAGGGTGCAAGGTCAGGAGAGTACCCCTTACTCTCATGACCTTGCAGGATTTCATAGCCCCATGCCCGTGCTTCTGATCTGGCGACATGCGAGTTGTGGACCGGAGCGTTGTCTTACAGGAGGAGGATACCTTTGCTGATCTAGCCCCGCCTCTTGATTTTGATAGCTTCTCTTAATTTCATCAAAAATGAAGCGTAATAGGCTCCTGTAATTGTGGTACCCTTTACCATGAAATCTGGCATCACTACTCCGTCCTGGTCCCAGAAGACTGAGCATTACCGTGAGAACGGAGGGCTGCACCATTGTCTTCTTTGGAGGTGTCCAAGTGCTTCTACTGCATTAACTGGGCTTTGGTCTCTGGATCATAGTGATGGACCCAAGTTTCATCCTGTGCTCATCTTCTTGGCACATCTCCAAATTCATCCTCGAACACTTGACGCGTTCTTGCTTCTGAAAAGTGTAGGCAACCTGGGAATCTATCTGTCAGACACCTTATTCATATGCAAATGGTAATGAATGATAGTTTCCACAGACCCTTTACTAATCTAATATTTGGCGAATAGTAATACGTCGATCTTCAACAATGGCAGCTTCAACTTGACGGACAGATGCCTAATCAATGGCAAAAGAGCGACTACTAGGTCTGCGAGCTGTTTCCACAGACTTCAGGCCATGTTTGAATTCACGATGCCAGCGTTTTATAGGGTCATATGATGGGGCATCATCACCATAAGTTTCATTTAATAAAGAGTCTCCTTTGGTGTGCGTCTTTTCAAATACAAAAAAACGGATCACTGCGCGACACTCAACTGGCTCCATTTCACACCTGACTCAGTTCAAACACCTGTAAATTAGAAACCACAATTAGTTCAGAGCTGTTTTTTTTTGCAACATCACGCATCCTGATATTAGTCATTACACATGCTAAATTTCATCTAGATCAGACAACTGGAAGTGGGTCAGGTGCATAACTTATTGAACGCCCCTTGTGTATATATATATGAATATATGAATATTCGTTAATATACATTTTAGAGTAATATATTTATTTTTGAAATAAATATAGAAATAGGAAGAAACATACATTTGTATATATATATATATATATATATATATATATATATATATATATATATATATATATATATATATATATATACTAGATAAATACTTGTCTTTGGTAAAAAATAATTTCTCGATCAATACAGTTTAGCACTACTTTATTTTCCTTTAATAATATTAAAATCAACATCTCATATCTACTAAGTCTTATGTCAAGAATCCTTATTCTAATTTTGTTCAAAATCAATTACATGATTTTGTATTATAATAAATGGCTTACATAGAAGAGCACTGAAAAAAATTGAATTCAGCGAATCTTGCTTAATTGGTATCTGCATCGAATTCCATGACTCTCTGAAATATTTCAATTTTCAATTGGATCGTTGTGCCTATATTATACTCTCTACAACACCGCAAAATAATCCAAAGAAACTGAAATTCGTGGGGAATATTTATTAATTAATGTCTAATATTGATTGTCAAAATTTTTTAAAAAATCGGATATATCTGCTATTTCACAATGGCTTTCAACCCCTGTTATTCGTAAACTTTGGAGAACTCTGCTGGTCAAAATGCTGATTTCGATGTCAGCGGTAAGCAAGATTTAACCGTCAAAAATAGAATTCTTCTAGGTTATTAATATAAAAAGAGCATGATTAAAAAGCGATATGTATTTATTCCATTAACAGCAACCTGTTTGTTAGATCAGCTGTTACGGCGTTAGGTTTGTACGATCTGTAGTGACTGTTATCCGGAGTGCGACTCTCGCAGTTCAGGAAATCACAGTATCTTGGACACTTCATAACCTTGAAAAATCGCAACAGCTGTTTGTGGACGATTATCTATTATATATGATAAATAATACATAAAATTTATCCTCATTGTATGACATTAAATCGAAATGGGAAGATCTAAAACTGAAGAATCTATCTCAATGTTACACTTAACTCTTACGAGGGCTTTATCAAGTAAGGTTGCAGATATTCACGCCTTTTGAAGTTTTTACAACCAACTTCACTCTTGAAGAAACCCTCATAACAATTGGGCGAAACATTGAGAAAGATTTTTGTGCTTTACGGCTTTTAGTTTCCATTTTCTCTGATGTTATATATATATATATATATATATATACATATATAAATACACATATTTTATATACATATATATTAATAAATTTTATATATATATATATATAATCCAAAAATCATGATAATTGGTTCATTTGTTTAGAATATTATCCTGTTGAACAAATATATATTACCTCACTTTATATAGATGCACCTCCTATATGTAGAAACTTTCAAAGAAATAATTTGCTGATGTAACTCACCGTGTTTCCTAGCATATATATTCTCACATTTTAATTATCCGGTCAATATTTTGGAGGTTACACTGTGTATATATATATATATATATATATATATATATATATATATATACATATATATATATATATATATATATATATATATATATATATATATGCACACATTGTCAAAAATAACAGAATCCGTCTGCTTAATTATACCTTTTTTATTTTTTTTATTTTTCTGATGGTCTTTTTTGCATTAAAAATAAAAATGGTCTATAGGTTTCACAGGTTCTACGAACGTTTTCATTTTTATTCGAATCATCCTCAGGTTTCAAAAGCAAATGAACAAAAACTCTGGAGAAAGAAGAGCATTTTTAATAAGACAGCTGCGAAACGCACAGATAACGTTTTCACATTGTTCTAGGAAGTCGTTGACGATTTAAATTCAGCAACGCTTTAGTGCATCAAAGAACAAAATCGCATTACGTTTAGCATTTAAAAATTTTACAACTGGTTTCATATGTGATGTTATTAATTTTAGGTAGTTGTGTTCATGTGGACAGCTATATATATATATATATATATATATATATATATATATATATATATATATAAATACACATCGGTAAATACTTGTTTCTTCTGTATCAATCTCGGAAAGAAGACCCAATGGCAAATTTCATAATCTGCTCTATGAAGAGAAAACGAACGCCTTTTTGAAATGAATATAAAACAGAAATAAACATTGCTTGGCGGAATTATCTTGACGATTAAAAGGAAGACAAATTGATTGAAGAGAAAAGATAGGTAAGCCTTTCCCTTTTCTCCTTTCGTCTCTGTTACACGAAGTCTCAGAACAGCTGGTTTTAAAATGGCTTAAAGGCAAATGCATAGAATATTCTCTTAAAATAAAGTTATTTACGTTAGATATGAGCCACACGTTAATTAATATAATGGGGATAGTACAAGAATTAATTTTTATGATATACATACACTCATTCTATGCGAAAATAAATGCTATTCACACTTACGTCTGACAAAGCAACAGAAATGCTATATAAATTTCAAGCTAGACAATACACACGAAAATGCTTTTTAAAAACATTCATTGAATATGTAAGCCTGACGAAGCAACGAAAATGCAATTTTAAAATAATTTGTGAAAATGCAAACGACAATGCTATTTGAAACTTAAGCTTGACACAACAACGAACATGCTATTCCAATCTTAAGACTGAAGAAATAACAACAATGCTATTTCAAACTTATGCCTTACACAACAACGAACATGCTATTCCACTCTTAAGACTGAAGAAATAACAACAATGCTATTTCAAACTTAAGTCTGACACAACAACGAAAATGCTATTCCAATCTTAAGACTGAAGAAATAAAGACAATGCTATTTCAAAATTAAGTCTGACAAGACCAGCAAAAATGTGATTTAAAACTTACGCCTGACAAACCAACGGAAATGCTATTTCAAACTTATGTCTGCCAGAACAACATAAATGCTATTTCAAAATTAAGTCTGACAAGACCAGCAAAAATGCTATTTAAGACTTATGCCTAAGAAGCTACTAAAAACGATATTTCAGACTTACTCTTAACTGACCAAAGAACATTGTTCTGAAACTTAAGCCGGAAAGACCAGCAAAATTGCTTGTTCGAACTTAAGCCTTACATGTTAACATAATATTAATTTTAAACCTTGGCCTGGCAGAGTAACGACAATATTTTTTCAAAATTAAACCTTACTTGCCATCAACTTAACTTTGGCTGATCAACAAAAACACATTTCAAATTTAAACTTGACAGACCAACGAAAAATCTATTTACAACTTAAGTCAGATAGACCTACGCAATTTCTATTTAAAAGTAAACCTGACCAACCAAATGATATTGCAAAATCAAGTCAGCCACTACTTAACGGACGAAAATGGTAATTAAGACTGAATGATAAAAGACAAACGAAAACGCTATTCAAAACTAAGGTATGACACACCAATGGAAATGCTAGTTGAAACGTAAACGTGACCAAACAACGAAAATAATATTTCAAACACAAGAATCCGACGAGAATCGAGTGTAATAGTGTAGAGGAAACGCTTTTTCATTCTTAAATATGATTTTGAGTTTTAATTGAACACACCTGCATCTTTTCTCTTCTTGATCAGTAAAAAAGAGATTTTTTGAGACTGAAACAATTGTTATTTTTGTCACACTTCACAGTGCATTTTTTGCGAGGGATTGGCGCTAGATTTTCCACGCATTCAAAAACGATCTTGTACCTTACTCTACCTTGGAAGGCAAGTATATATATTCTTTAAAATGTATAGGTAAACGGAAGTGTTTTTTTTTAAAACTTAAGCATATCATCTTCACCCAGAGCCAACGCACCCGTGTAGATGCTTGGACATATCTCAGGTAAAATGTGTGCTTTACAATCTACGTATCAAGTGATAAAAGAACGACCGTCTTCTCAATTATTACAGCCGACAGACAGGGCTCCTTAAATAATTGTAAAGACGCATTATAAAACTGAAAATAGAAATTAAAGAGATGATTTGATTGGAGGAAGATTGAAAGAAACTAAAGAACTTTAAAGCCAACCAAATACTCCAATCTATTTATGTATGGAAGCTGAGAAGAACCGATAATATAATGGAAATAATTGCCCATCAAAAGAACTTCATTAAAATATATAAACTGAGAATTATTGGAAGAATGTGTACAAATAAAAAAAGAAAAGTAAACAGGAAATTAAACGGAAATTTACAAACAAATAATTATGTGGTTGATAAATAAATAAAGGAAATAATTAATTATCATATATCCTATCGATAAAATGGATAATAAAACACAGTACTAATATAGGGGAGAGAAACTTTTGTATACTCGACGTTATCCTGGAGCAATAAAATTGTCAGTATCAACATTACTGTATAATATTTTGTAAGCGAGGGTGGTAACATAATCTTTTGTTCTAATTGGAGTTTTCCGGGATCAATAAATGTAGATTACAGTATTACATTTTAATCTATTTAGACTATTTTCATTATTAACATCATTTCTCTTCATATTATTATATTTTAAAGATATAGTTCCGGTAAATAAATTACATTATTATTTTTTAACACATTAAAACAGGAAAGAACATTGGGCTGAGTGGATGGGACAGTTGGGGAGAAGGAGAGAATAATAGGGAGGAGGGAAAGAAAGACAAATAAAAAGATGGCTAGAGAGAGAGAGACAGAGAGAGAGACATAGAGAGGAGTTTTTTATATAAAGATGTCACACACTCCATTTAACTTCTACTATCTTATTTTCTGGTTACGGGCAACGCCGTGTAGCCCTGCTAGTAGTCTTATAAAAGGCTATAAACTTTCTTTTAGTCAATAATTCAATAACATTTTATATTTGACTTCGTAAAAACCGAAATGATAAGTATTTTCTCACTAAATAAAAAAGTGTTTGAGACAAATTTGACATTTTTTTAGTAAAAGAATTAAATACATTTCATGTCAAGGCCAATAATTGATACATTTTTTTAAATCGTAAGTGCATATCTTAGATGAACTTTTGTTGAATGCAGTTCACCCAAAACAGCCACCCTGAGCCACCACCGCTGCTTTCAGATTGACTCTTATTTTAAAAAATTTCCCACGAATTATCTACCTTAAAGGAGATTATTCAGTAATAAAAGTTTATTTAAAATGTAGGATCCGTTTAAATAATTATTTAGATATTTGGAGCAGTTGATAATTCGAAAGGGATGAACATATTACTTATAAATATGAACATCGTGAATGAGGATAAAAAGAGATGTATAAACTGATTGGATGTTTTCACTAGGATGCAACTCTGTATTATAATTAAAAAGAAAATACCCGATTCATTGTTAAGATACCTAAAATAGAAACTTAGGCCTTTATTTTAATCCGCTCGAAAGAGTAACAAACACGAATTCCATTCTGATATTCAGATACATTAGTCAATAATATTAACGCATAGACATAAGTCAAATTATAAATTAAATAATTATATTGGTATATACGTATTTCGAAACAAATAACATATGATTTGTGTGGATTCTAGTGAAGAAGTGACTACGTTTAAAAAGCTAATTATTCTCTCTATCTCTCTCTATCTCTATCTCTCTCTCTCTCACTATATATATATATATATATATATATATATATATATATATATATGAATATATATATATATATATACATATATATATATCATGGATATACACATACCACTTTATTTTTTAAACATGATAGATTTAAAAGTAAAAGTAATCAAATAGAAACTACTGTAAGTCAGAGAAGTTTTTCTCTTTGCTTTAAAAGAAAAGATCGCAAGGAATTGACGCAACTAAGTACAAGAATCATTTGTTCTCTTTTTTCCTCGGGATTGCTTCCATGGTGATATCTTTTTATCTCAACCCTGACCTCGATTTAGCTCTGATAGGCGAGGTCCGAAACCGGTTAACTAGCCCTTTAAGTCTTTTACTTTTTAATTCATCATGTTTAGAAATAAATGCGTTTTTCCTATAGCCATGATATCAACATATATATATATATATATATATATATATATACTGGTTTAGCCGCAGTGAAGAGCTGTGATACAGCGAAACAGTCCGTATGTCTGTATGTAGATGGCTATATAAAGCTCCCTTTCTTGGGTAGAGCCTATTTGTAATGATCTCGCAAACCGCCATTAGCTTTCAGGCATAGCTCATTGGGTAAAACTAATTCGAGCTCCCTGCACTTGACACTGTTTACATTGAGATATCACTTACATTCCGCCAGTGTCGTATAAAAGCTCCAGGTTGAGGCACCGAGTGTCAGCTCGACGTTTGAGTTTCAATCCCGGCACTAACTGGTCTAACCGAACCGAAGAACTGTGACACAGCGAAAGAGTGTGCGTAGATGACTATATATATATATATATATATATATATATATATATATATATATATATATATATATATATATATATATATATATAAATCATTTCAGCTCATTATGATTAGGGAAAACTCAGGATTAAAAATAAAAGTGATGTCTACCTTTGAACTATAAGATAGTTGTGTTTACGATCGGAATATTGACATAGAATTTAAATTAATTTTAATTAAATTTAGTCATCTCATCTATTTAAGGGATGGGGTGTATAACCGACATTTATTTCTTCTCATTTCTGTTTCTGATATAAGGAAAAAATGCTTGACTATATCCTTTTTAAACTTTTATTTAATGGGTGAAATCACAGATGCATTCAGCTCGCATATAATAATAACAAGAAAAATAAAAACAGAAACTCAAGACTTTTGTATTTTGTTACATTTCTTTTGGTTTTGAATCACACAATCAACACCTTGGAATTGCAATTTTATCAACTTTTAACCCAGAAAAACCAGAGTCGAGAGTCAATTTTACAAAACCAAAGATTATTATTACACATTCCCGTTGAAAATGATATTTTTTACAAAATTGAATGAAAATTAAAAAAATAACAAGCAAAAAAGTAATATTAATGAGCATTACACATGTGTAGCATAACAGGGGGGATTTCGCCAATCCTCACGGAATTTTTGTAATTTTCTTAGTCGGCAGAAACAGCTGTTCGTCTCTCTCGTTGATATGAATAAGTTTGCTCATTGTATAGTAACGTTTCAGATGTTGTGATATAGCAGTCGTACACATGCTTCATTTATGGAACGAAACAAATACGAAAAACGCCAACATTCATGTTCAATGGCGCATATTCTTTGTTGTTTTGTTCCTCGGAAGCATTACCTGAAATGAAGATAGTTTCTTTTTTGCCATGTCTAATTTTGGACTTCATGTCCATAACATCATATCTTAACACACACTCTTAATCTATAACTTTACTTCTAATAGAATTTTCTACCCTCCACTTAATTTTAAACTTATGTGAAAAGTTCTGTTTTAACATTATTTTCACCCACCCACATATAATCCTGCTACCCATGTCGGTTTTCCGCACGTTACAATATGTTCGGTAATATTTCGATTCATGGATGTGTTTAGAGAATATTTCGATTCATGGATGTGTTTAGAGAATTCTATAAGACTAAGATGAACAAAAAGATTAAAATATGTTTTTAGTTTTTGTAATACTTTTTTGTTTTATATATACAGAAAGAGTTTGAATTCTCACGAGACACTATTGTAGTGTCTTGCATTTGGAGACAACGACGTGTATCATAATTACCTCACTTACATTGTATAATTATCTCCCTTTGTATATTTCTCTTGCATATATAAACGAATGCTGACGAAGATCGCTCTCTTTAGAAGAAGGTCTCGGAAGCGTAAACATCAAACCCTGTCTCTCTTTCTTATTCATTCTACGTTCTCGCTTCGCATTGTATGATAAGTATCTATTATGTCGCTAGCCGAATATTAATAGATTCATATAACAATTGACAAGCGAGAACATTATAACTATCATCGAGTGTCTTCAGTCTCTCTTTTGTCAGTACAACCTGGCAGGAAGATGCTGTCCCCTACAAGTAAACCCTCGCCAAATATTCAAAAACACATAGTATTTGAAGCCAAAATAAGATACCATAGACACCGCTATACACTGGCTCGTACGACGAATTATACATCTCTTCGAAGTGATGTGCCTCAACTAACAGCACTCAGCTAGATACTCTACACAACTAGATGAATTGGGATCCGGTAAGACACAGCTACCGCGAGAAAGATGTAATATAACATTGTTAACTGTTCAATTAGGGAGAGGAAAATTAATATTCTTAACTTCTTTACTAACTCAACGTCTGACAGGTAAAGGGGCACTTTAATGGAATATTCAAATATCTATGTATCTCATACAGAGATCAAGTGTTAGCCCTAGGAAGATACCTCTTGACTTCTGAGAACTTCGACTAAAGTAAAATAAAATAAATAAGATTTTTACAGATTAGACTAGGATTATCAATATGTTTCTTTTTAAATTAACGAACTGTACTTTTTGGTGTTTTTCTAACGAAAAGCTTGTATACATTATAAAATTGAAAATAATAATTATAAAATGATACGATTTATTTTTTTAATATTTAAGCTCTATTTTCACTTTGTTATTTATGAATTATAAACAGTACCATTTAGCTTTAGGCATTTAGTGTGATATAAAAAAATACAAAAATAAAATATACTCAATATATATATAGTTATTTATAATAAATATTTTACAATATCCACATACATATATGTTTTATCTTAACCAACACTAATCGATGTGGCAAAGTATGACTCTACCACCGATCGCAGCATTCAAATCCCGGACTATCGTTTACTTTCACTTCTATCCGACATATTTTCCCGTCCGGCTATGTATACAGACGAGAAAAGAGGAATATGCCTATAATCATTAAAATAAATACCGCTTCCATAGAGTGTTCAATCAAACGTTGTAATATTGTGTCATTTAGAAGCTTTTCATATTCCCTTACAGTGTGCTCTTCCTTTGAAGTGAGATTTAAATAATATATATTGTTGTTGGGTACAAATCACCCCTATTGGAGAACTGATGGTATCAACCAGGTATAATAAACACCACTGGTTTCAGATAACCAGTAGAGACTTTCATACCATATTTTACCGCATGTTATGAACCCGTTCATCTCCTACCACATTAGTGGCATTCTGTATTGCTTTATGATAAATACATTTGTTATATTTTAACCCTGTCACTATTTGTGGTTAATTTCTTTGTGACCCCTAGCACGGGTCTACAACACACACACACACACATATATATATATATATATATATATATATATATATATATATATATATATATATATATGTGTGTGTGTGTTTGTGTGTGTGTGTGTGTGTAAAGGAGTAAAGCTACCAACATTTGTAAAAAGTTTTTTTCAACATTTATTTATTATTATGTTATTGTATACTTTTATAATTTTATATAACGCGTTTCAAGCGGTGATCCGCTCTCATCAGATGTGTAAATCAATTCCAGAGACCCGGAAACAAGCGGTGAAACAATTAATAAAATAAGGAAAACAGAACATCCCGTAGTTATGGATAGGACATATATATATATATATATATATATATATATATATATATATATATATATATATATATATATATATATATCGGGTCTCTGGAATGAATTTATATATATAGTAGAGTTTTAATTACCTACTAGACATTATCCTCGAATTTCTTTATTTTATATGTAAATGGGTTTGTAAGAAAAAAAACCTGACATGGGGATACTTCACCATACAAGAAAACCCTGAAAAAATATTCAAAATAACATAGAATTCGAAGCAGCTAATATAAACTATCCTCGGTTTAGCTACACGCCCATACTGGGAAAGTGCGCATTTTCCCATAGTGCTGTTAGCTCAAGAAACAGCACTTAGCTGGATACTCCACCAGACTAGATGAATTCTTATCCTGGAATCCGGTAATACCAAGAGACCAAAAGAAATATATAACATAACATAATCAACTGGTCAATTAGGGAGAGGAAGATATATGTTCTTAACTTCTTTACAAACTCAATGCTTGAGAGGTAAAGGATAACTTTAATGGAACACTCGAATATCTATGTATCTCATATAGAGATCAAGTGTTAGCCTCAGGAAGGGGTCCCTTGATTTATGAAAACTTCAACTGAAGTAAAATGAAACAAATATGATATATCTATTAATAATTCCATCTATTAATGTTCATAATCTAACCAAGTAATTTTCTTTGACGAACATATATTACGGTATGAAGCAAGTGAATCCACTTGTTTTCTAGATTTCCTATTGAAATCTATATTGTTCGAAGATTTCCAGACGAAACAGAAATATTCAAATAATTGAGAGAGAAACGTTTCTTATCGGGAATGCACCGTTTTTGTTTATTAAGTCTTAGCAGTCAGCTATTTTCTTGTCCACAAGAAATAATATTGCGCACTGAATTCCAGGAATTTGAATCAGTCTTGAAATCTATACAATTTTAATCATCGATGCAAACGAGTAATTTATAAAGGGATTTGCATTTTTCTGTTTTCCCCTGAGAAATTAAGTTTTAACAAAAGGAATCAACGAAAACATATCGGGATTTTGCTTGCAAAGCAGGGAAAAGAGATTGTAATCTGAATTCAAAGTTCGAGAAAAAAAAGATTTCATTTATTTCAAACTAATGTAACATTTTATAAGCGTATTTTCATTTACACATATTTCATAATATATCAGCACTGCTCGTATATGTGAGTATCACACAATAGAAAGACACCGATTGGTTTCAAACTTTTTGTAAATTATGAAATATATTACGAGGTTATAGTCATCCTATTCTCAGTATGAAGAAACTTTCTTATTGATTAGATGTTATAATTTGAATTCTTTCATTTGGACATAGAGAAAAGTTACTTAATAAAACGGGAAAAAGTTCTATTAACTGCAAACATAATAAACTATATACACTGGAAAACATAATAAACTATATACACTGGATAACATAAAAACTATATACACTGGAAAACATAATAAACTATATACACTGGATAACATAAAAACTATATACACTGGAAAACATAAAAACTATATACACTGGAAAACATAAAAACTATATACACTGGATAACATAAAAACTATATACACTGGATAACATAAAAACTATATACACTGGAAAACATAAAAAACTATATACACTGGAAAACATAAAAACTATATACACTGGAAAACATAATAAATTATATACATTGGAAAACATAATAAACTATATACATTGGAAAACATAATAAACTATAGACACTGGAAAACATAATAAACTATAGACACTGGAAAACATAATAAACTATAGACACTGGAAAACATAATAAACTATATACATTGGAAAACATAATAAACTATAGACACTGGAAAACATAATAAACTATATACATTGGAAAACATAATAAACTATAGACACTGGAAAACATAATAAACTATAGACACTGGAAAACATAATAAACTATATACATTGGAAAACATAATAAACTATATACATTGGAAAACATAATAAACTATAGACACTGGAAAACATAATAAACTATAGACACTGGAAAACATAATAAACTATATACATTGGAAAACATAATAAACTATAGACACTGGATAACATAATAAACTATAGACACTGGATAACATAATACACTATAGACACTGGAAAACATAATAAACTATATGCACTGGAAAACATGATAAACTATATACATTGGAAAACACGTAAAATGCTTTAGAAATTTCGGAACTTGTCGATTTGGTTAATCTCATTTTCGTATAGTGTTAATATTGATTTGAATGGTAAGTACGAGCACAGTTTATAATCTTAATTTGACGTACAGGTACTTTAAAAAAAATTATTTTAACATATTTCAACCCAAACAAAGCATGCCGCCACTGTAGTCACTGAGAATTTCGGTGTGTGTTTTGGGTGTCACCCCCCAGTGTGGAACAGTGTAGCAAGATGTCTGTTTACATTAGTTGTAAACCTCTGCATATGGGTACTGTCGGGGAAATAGGGAGCAGGGAGGGAGTTCCAGAGGCCAGCAGCACAAGGAAAGAAGCTATTAGAGTAGAAGGCATCTTGGAACTGCCACAGTGAGTTGATGGGATTTAGCTGATTGTCGAGTTGGTCTTGTGAATTTAGGTCGATGGGAACCAGAGTAGCAAGTTCATCGGAGAACAATCCATTGAAGTATTTGTAAAACAAGCACAATGATGTAACATTGCGACGATGTGACAGGGGCAAGAGCTTGGTTGACAGTGAGGAACCTATTAGGTTTGCTACTCTTCTTTGACCTTGTCTAGAAGGGAGAGACTAGTGGATGATGCACCAGCCCATATGTGGCAACAATACTCCATGCATGGGCGGATGGTGGCTTTGTAGAGATACAGGATATTGTCAGGTGTAAGAAGTTTACTAGCACGGAAGAGAGAGCCCACATTCTTTGCGGCAGCCTTGGCAATGTCTTCAATATATTTGTTCCAATTCATGTTACCTGTGAAGGTTAGGTCAGAGAGTTGGATTGATTAACTCTCAGGTAGGATGTTATTTGCCATGACAATCGATGGTTCGAGAGGTTTCTTGTCGTTATTGAAGAAAAGGAGCTTTTTTGGCGGCATTAAAAGTTACCAACCATTTATAACCCCATTCTACTACAGACTGGAAGTCAATTTCTAAGGATTCAGCCATTACCTCGGATATGATCGCGTTTGTCTTGCCCACATGACGAGAGTAAAGAGTGGTGTCGTCAGCAAATATACCAATCTCAGACACAATGCAATCAGGGAGATCGTTTATATAGATCAGGAACAATAAAGGCCCAAGGATAGATCCCTAGGGCACACCAGCATTCATGCCATGTTGCTTAGATGAACGGCCATCGAGGACAACCTGGATCTTTTTTATGGTTAGGAAGGATCTAATAATAATAAATAATTGCCCAGTAATACCGTATGAGCGCATTTTCAGGAGGAGCTATTTATGTCATACCTTGTCAAAGGTCTTGGATATATCAAGCACTGCTGCCTTAGCTTCACCTGCCTTGTCGAGTGTATGATACATGCGTTCAGAGATGACCGTGGGAGGTGACGGTGGTTAAGTGGATATCGACACGGACTGAAGACCTGGGTGTTCCAAGTTCGAACTAAGTCGGTTCTACAGAATCACTTTCATTTAGGGATGTTGGCAACTTTCTCGTGGTCCTTTCCGTAAGTACCCGATGTCTTTCCAGAAAGATTTCTTACTAGAAAAACACTGGCAAAACTAATGCCAACACCAGAATCATATGATTCAAACAAAAGAAGAAGAAGAAGAAGAGATGACCGTTAGGATGTCTGCAGTAAATCGTGCTTGTCTAAATACATACTGGCAGTAAGAAAGTGCCGGACCATCGCCAAATTGATTATGGATTCAAAGATTTTTGCAAAGATAGGGAGTAGACTGATCGGGCGGTAGTTCTGAGGATAGGTTCTATCCCCAGAATATTTCTAGACTGGTACTACAGTGGCAATTTTCCAGCTAGTGGGGAAGCAAGATTTAGCTAGGCATTTGTTTTAGAGTTTGGAGAGGACAAGAGTCACTTAAGCAGAGCATTTAATTATTACTATTACAGGTATAAGATCGGGCCCACAAGCGTTGGAGGTGTCCAGGGTTTTTTATGATGTCTCTGACCTGGGATGGGGTAATGATCAGGTTATCAAGTGTGGCTTCGGTCCGCAATGTGAATCTAGGGAGGGGGTGGTTTTCTGAGTCCAAAGTGTAGTTTGAGGCGAACCTCTGGGCAAGTAGTTCAGCCTTATCAGTTGCTGTGCCAACGACATCATTGTGGTTTGATAGTGGGGAACTCGTTGATTGGCCATTGTTCACCACCCTATTGTAGATATTCCAGAAGTCGGGAGGACCTAGTTTCTGTGACTGAAGGCGTTTTTTTTGTTAACTTAGTATTCTTTCACTTTGCTTCACTTATCACGGCTTTACAATTATTTCTTGACTCTATCAATTTATGTCTATTAGTAGCTTACTTATGGTGTTATGATGGCCGAATTTACGGAATGCTGCTACTTCTCAGGAATGGCAGCTGCACATTCCGAGGTGAACTATTAAGGGGAGTGGGGCTTGCTAAATAATTTTCGCATGGGGACATAGGCTTCAGTGCCTGCTTTGACACATTCATTTAACTCATTTTCACACTGATTAGAAGAAAGTGAGAAGATTTCCCTCCATGGGGCGTCGCGGTTGTTTATGTTTGAGAGAGCATCGTTACGGCTTCTGTCTTGTCGGAAAACATGTTGAATAAACCGACTCTAAACTTTTTGGGAAGGACTTTTGGTAAATGACCAAATATTTCAGCAGATTAATGCAGCGATATATGAGGCCCGTACATTATCTGATAGGTCTCTTACTATCCACTTAGCTCAAACCCCTGTACCATCGCCGCAATGTTGCATCTTTGTACTTGTTTTACAAGTACTTCAATATAATTTTCTTCGATGAACTTGCTGCTCTTTTGCCCCTCGACGTAAATACACTCGACCAACTCTAATATCAGCTAACTCCCATCCATTCACTGTGGAGGTCCCCAGATACCGGAGAGCCTTCTACTGTAATAGCTTGTTTCTTCGAGTTGTCGGCTTTTTGACCCCCCCCCCTTCTTCCTGTTTCCCCGACTGTACTGACATGCAGAAATTGAAAACTAATGTCAACAAACATCTCGCTGCACAGCTCCCAATTTAGGATGATCTTCTAAAATGTCACCCTAATTCTCAGTAGCCCCTTATGTCTACAGTGCCAACTTGCTTTGTTCTGGGTGAACGCAGTAAAAAAAACACAAAAACATATGCCAGTTCATCGTGAATAACGATATTCTGTTAGATGATCCAGCAAGTATCACTTCAAACCTCTCAAATAAAAAGCATTTTTGTACTTATATTTGTAAAAAAAATCCATTTGTAACAGTAGTGAGTGAGACCATATTATTGACACCACGGCCAGTGTTGAAATCAAACACCGAATTTGGACCATTGCAACACAGGGCGAGGTGTTGATGACAAAGGAAATCTATTAAAATTAACATCTTCTAAGCAATAAAATATTTCTACACAACTGGGAATTATACATCAGTCAGCCTTTCGAAGAAGCTTATATTTACCAGCATTTAAACATGTTATTACAAATGACGCTCGCGCAACTCACTACTAAGATGTTTGGCAACATACTATGTACCCCCTTCTTTTTTATTTTCTATCTGGGCTTTTCCATGGATTACTATATATTCAGTACCCTGCACTGAAAATTCATCTTGGCTTCGGACCATAGTGATTCATCATTATGGTCTGCTACTCGTGTATTGTATGCTCTATGACAATACACTTTTTCTACTTTACTTATAATATAGCGCTGGCTATTCTCTTTCCATTTGAATTACTACATTTTTTATTGTACATATTTAGAAGAATACAAAAGTGTCGACAAGGATTCAAAGTTTACAACCGTAGAAAATCTTGAAATTTATAAGGACAGATCATTTTAAACGAAATAAAATTATTCATCTTTTTCACAGATATAAACTGTTAGTTTATTGTTGTGGTCATTAAGCATGTGGGGATGTGATAACCATATACATATAAAATGTACAGCGAAGCAAACAGATCTATAATGTTCACTGTGTTGCCGCAACTGTCACAACATCAATAGATGAAGTAGAAAAAGAGACGGACTGATAGCCATCTGAAAAGTTAATACTAAGAGAATCGAAGTAGGATACAGAGAATGAGTAAACATTGCAATTGACTTTATCTGCCACGTTTAAAAAATGATACAATTCCATGACGAAAAGAGACCAGAAAAAACTCTTCGAACGGGGCCATAATAAACCAGACTTTTTGATGATATATGAAACATTTTGTATAAACACACAAACATAAAAAAGATATCTTGTATAAATTTATGAATTTTACTAAGCCCCGAAGTGGCCACTATCGTAACTGATGATAGATCGTCAATTATCTTTCTGTCCATATGCATTGCGATGCATGTTCGGCAATGGTGCGGTGAATGCGTGTTACAAACGACAGGCCGGTGATGGGAAAATAGTTAGCTCTATATTTGATCATCGAGAAAATGGGATGTCATTTTGATTAAGTAATCGCCTCTTATAAAAGAGGTTTCGTATTGAGACAGCGCGCCCTTTCTATTACACAAAAGTGATTCCACTTCAGCTGATCGACATTCCTGATGAATTATTTTGTTTTGTTCCCTGAATAAACAGACGATCATTCTAAAGTTGACTGACTACGTAGCCTATAATAGAATAACAGTGATATCTATATCTCTATATATATTCGGGCAACACGACAGTATTGTTCTTGTCAGATTTAAAGACCAGTAGGACTATTGGCCCAGCTTGACGAACTGTTTTTGTTTGGGTGGATATTTCTGATTCTATCGTGGTCAGAGTAGAGTTAGGATTTTAACCGGATGGTATGTTCTGTATTTATTTCGACACACCTGCTGTTCATATTACAACTCTATCGTATCACCTAAAATAAAACATTTTAATACGTATATTTGTAAGAAAAATCCATTTATTACAGTAGTGAGCGAGACCACATGATTAACACCACGGCCAGTGTTGAAATCAAACACCGAATTTGGACCAAGACAACAAACGGACGATCATGATATTTGCAGTGAAGATACACAAACACAAGTTCACATTTTCTATTATACTAGATAATGTCAGGCAAATTGGGCAACGGCATCTACCGAGGGAAGATGATGAAAAGCGACACTAGCATCATGTCTTGAAATCAAAAGGCGAATTGCGCTTGAAGAGTAGTAAGTCCACGATCAACATCAAGCAGAAATTTCCCAATGAATACATCATGCCTGTTATGACATGTGGTAGCGAAACCTGGGTACTTTATAATGCAGCGATAGAAAAGCTCAAAGTAGCACAGTACAAAATGGAACGCATTATTCTTGGAATCATTTTACATGATAGAAATAGAAACACCTGGATCTGACAGAAAACTGGAGTAAATGACATCATCACCACCATGCTAATGACGAAGCATAGATGGGCAATACACGTTTCGATATATACAGAGAAGGACAACATGTAGACATATAGAGCGACAAAATAGACCCCGAGTCAATGGAAAAAGCATAGAGCAAGGTCAAAAACCCGGTGGAGTGACGACCTCGATATCCAACTCGGTCCTACTTGGTCACGCGTAGCCAGGGATTAAACAAGGTCAACAGAAAACAAGAGTGATAACAAAATGATAACAATGAATGAATAATGTTCGTAATCGTGATTTGTCTTGTTATTTGCTCACCAATCCGAAGACACTCGTTGTCAATCACCACTCACATTTACTAACGAATAAACAGGCTTTCAGATTCGTGCGACATCAAATGCTAACATAACGGGATACTACGGTTGAATCGCAACACATTTAAGGCCCAGACGTTGTGACAGTAGTCTCACAATGTGGTCCATTTCATAATATGTTTGCAGATTTGGTTTAAGCAGTTACCATTCAGGCTAATTTTATAGTGTTTCCATTTTCCTTATAAAATAGTGATGAATCAAAAAATAAAATTTTCTAATCTGTTATTAATTTTTTCGAAATTCTACTCAAATAGGTGTTTGAATCAAGCACACACAATAACGGATGCCTTCTTTATTTTCACTGTTTCTGTCCATCAGTGTATATCAAATGCATGAAGATATAACAGCAACACAAGGCGTGACACCGAGATGGAAAGGAACAAAGTTTTCCCTGCGGATGCCACCGGATATTTCCTTTGTTGAAAGATGGCAGGAAACCGGTAGAAAACAGTAATAAACACAACAAAACTGCACATGGCCGAATACGTAGCGAGCTAAGGTATAGAATCTGAGTTTTTCAGACACATATCTTCGAGCACGCATCAGGGGAAATGTCGGGCCTAAAATAATAAAGACAAATACTGGAATTCCTGGTCTTGAAATGTCAAAGGTTTTGTCATAAAAATATCTCAAACATTGAAATATGTTTCGTTTTCACATATCAATTTATCTATTTACATCAATATATTTGATCTATCTCCCGATATATTTAAATATGTCCATCTCTCTATCGTTTGCTTTCTCTCTCTGTTTCTGTCTCACTCTGCATATATATATATATATATATATATATATATATATATATATAGAAATAGAGAGAGAGAGAGAGAGAGAGAGAAGAAAAAAGAGTGATAAATATGCGATGATTGTCCAAATTTTTTTCAAATTTCAATTGTTCAATGCAAGGTGTATTCAGTAATAAACTAGTGTTTATTATTCTTTCCTTAAGCCAAAGCTTTTCAAAGATCGAAATCTTATCATCAGAGGAGAAATACAGATGGATAAGTTGGCTTTCGAAAAAAACAAAGTTCAAATATTTAAAAAAAAAAAAAAATATATATATATATATATATATATATTCACATTTGGTGGTTTATTCTGATATGATTCAATGCAAAACACTGCTATGTATTTTTCATTATTTCCATAACACTATATTTCTTTCTTTTGGTTTTACTTCCTTTCCGTTTCAGTCTCTAATATAGAAAGTTAAGTTTTGAAAATATCTCTATTTAGATAGTTTTATAGATATGATGTTTATTGGATAAGAATAGTATGCATTTTAAGTTTTAACGGTTTTCCACCCTCATAACTCCTTTAGAAATACATTTAGACATCAGGAGCATTAGAATTAGTTTCTTCGGAGAAGTCTTTATGTAGATTCTTTAAAGTTGCTATACGAAACACAGACACACAGACACACACACATGCATATATATATATATGTGTGTGTGTGTGGGGGGGAAATGAACAAGGAAATCCAAGAGATCTTTTTTATATATTCATCAACGGTTCGTCTTTATTGTAAGATTCCTCAGGATGATAATTTCAAGAAGAATGTCATGCAGGTACATCGAAATATTGGGTTAACATGATGGGTTCACTGCTGCCTTAATTGTACCCACTTAAAGCTTTCCATATTCATTTCATTATTCGCCACTACTGACTTCTCTCAGCATGGACACTCCTTCAGCGCTCATAGTAGCCACGGCTACTACTTTTCCTTATCAACCCATCATGTCAATCCAATATTTCGATGTACCTGCATGCCATTTTCTTAAAATTATCATCCAGAAGTAGTCTTACAATAAAGGCGAAACGTTGATGAATATATAAAAAAATAATCTTTTGGTTCTTCCTTTTTCACTTTCCATTACGTCGGATTACTCTTTTTTTCTTATATATATATATATATATATATATATATATATATATACATGGTGGGCCAAAATAAGGGTCCTATCTTTAAATTTGAATAACTTGAATTTGAATAACTTCCACAAAATAAAAGTTAAACTCACCAAACTTTATGTGTGTGTAGACTGACCCTTCCGAGATTTTGTGAAATAAACAAAACAAATTTTAGCCGAAAAACACTTCTTAAAACTTACAAAAACTAAAGTATTGTTTTTTACACTGTTTTGAGTTTTTTAAGCAAAAATAATGTTTTCTAAATGAGGGTACGTTCCTTAGGGCTAATACGGCTCATGCTTGCTTCGGAAGGGGTCCTTTACTTATTCTAAAAAAAAAAAATCAATAAATAAAAAGTTATGAATTTTAAAAATAGGACCCTTATTTTGGCCCACCCTATATATATATATATATATATATATATATATATATATATATATATATATATATATATATATATATTTATATATATGTGTATATATATATTTATGTATATATATATATATATATATATATATATATATATATATTTATGTATATATATATATATATTTATGTATATATATATATATATATATTTATATCTCTCTCTCTCTCTATATATATATATATATATGTATTATGTCTGAATTTCTGAGGATCGCTCGTGTTACTTTAAAATTAGTAGATTTCATGCCCCAATTTCTGATCTAATAATGAGAATGATTAACCAAGGTGGCGATCAAAATAAAATATTTAGACAATTAAATAAAGCAATTACTCGCCATCCTTATTTTGATCGCCAATTTGATTAGACAGACGAACAGCGTAGATTTAGTATAAGGAACGTTTATGTGTTGTCTTTTAAGAAAAGTGGAGTCTGATCAACTCTGCTGGGAAGCCATGAAATTAAATACTGTCTTATTTTTAAATTCCCGAAACAGTTTTTCATGGTAAACAACTGATGATCCCTTAAATAGTGTTAGAAATAAACTAATATAATAACTGTAAAAAATAAATTGACTTACATGAGTGATTTTCCACTGGAAGACTTGGGACTATAATTTTTTTTTAATTTTTTTTTTTTTAATATAGTTTTAATGGTTGAGAAACTTCCGAGACTATACATATATAAATAGATAAATATATTTTATAAAATTTTTATTTATAAAAACATTATTGGTTACATACGTGCATACATGTTTCGGTTGTACTCTTTATAGAGAGTCACCTCTTCAGACCAAAAACGAGAAAGTGAAATGATATTGGAGATCCTCCTTCTTAAGTATATTTTTTCAAGGATTAGATTTGTTTATAATTCAACGGTCAAGCTTAGTATCAAATTGTATTTTTTACTCGTTGGATTTTTTACTGGTTTCTATCATTCTATGTTCTTCTTCTTAAATCCTTTTTTTTATTTTGTTCATTTATGACCCGATTTATTTTGTATCTCTTGTCTTTCACTTTTATCGTTTATTGCCTCTCTGAAATAAGTTTTTATGAACTCTAGGACTATTGGCTTACTCGATCTAGTACATTTAAAGTTAAGGTATGACGTCATAACCTGCCTACATACATGTAAATGCATCAATATTTATCCCTATATATACACATACAAATGCAACACTGACAACATATACATATCTATATCTACATACTCTGATCTCTATATAAAACACATAAACACAAACACCCACAAACACACAAGTATACATTTTTATATACACACATACATGCACCCACAGAAATATAATTATATGTATACAAGCATATATACATATACATGCGTACACCCACCCACATTTATATACACACATCAACACATCCACACCCATTCTTATATACATACACATATAAATCCCACTAACGGATACATCCCTTTTTCCTACTGGTTTGTAAAAAATGATGTATTCATTATATATATATATATATATATATATATATATATATATATATATATATATATATTATTTTAAAATGTATTTTTTAGTCCAATATTCTTACGGTTATTGAGTTAATTCACCATAAATACAGTTTATACATACATACCCTACCCGTGTGTTTACACATATATACGCCTTTGCCTAAGTACAGAACCATGCATATATCAATACCCAGCCATATGCCCATGTACAAATAAACACAACTACATCCATTACATATATCTCACCTATAATATAAGATATCAGTATACTAGATTTACACAGCTATAATTAAACATCTACTCACATACATGCACACACACACACACACATATATATATATATAGGCATATAATTACCGGTAATCTAGCGATAGTCAAACATTCTAAATTAAGAAAACTCTTAAGTAAAGGCCCAACCTATAGAGAACCTAAATGTTTAAATTATGCGAAATGTGTTAAGGAAATAAATGAAACGTCAGATAATTTCACTGCATCCATGGCTAAAAAACATAAACTATTACACTCTACATTTGACGCATGGAAAAATAATATACTTAGATTCGTAAATAAAAAAGTAGAACGTTTAAAAGAATTTAAACACCCTAAAAAAACGAATCCCCTCTTTAGAAATCCACAAATAACTACGGAGCTTGAAATGCTTCAAAATAGGTTTGTAATAGTTCCTATTGATAAGGCGACAAATAATATAGCTTTTATCTGTAGAAAGTACTATATACAACGCTTATTGCTAGAAGTAGGAATAATAGGTGAAGCTTCAGATACTTATAAATTAAGTAATAATAAAAGCGATAACATTATTATAAACAATACTGTTATTTGTGAAAAATTAGGATTAAAATTAGAAGAAAAATACAAAAAACTTCCATCTATGTATTGGATACCTAAAATGCATAAAACACCAGTTGGCGCCCGTTTCATTATTGCCTCAAAAATGTGCATCACTAAACCTTTAAGTAAGGCTGTATCTAAAATCTTTAAATTAATTATAAACCAAATAAATAATTTCCATAAGAAAAGTAAATTCTATAGTAATATAAACCTATTTTGGGTGGTAAATAATTCCGATCTAGTAAAAGAAAAATTAGATCGTATTAATTCTCGTAAACAGGCTAAATCAATCTCGACATACGATTTTAGTACATTATATACAAAAATACCCCATAAAGAACTTATTAAAGAATTAGGTAATACTGTAGATTTAGCTTTTGCAGGAGGAAAAGGTAAATACATAGACTTTGCAAAATCTAAAGCCTTTTGGTGTAAAAATAAAAATGGTAAGACGAGTGTATCCAAAACTGGTCTGATAATGCTTATAAGTCACCTTATAAAAGAGAGTTACTTTCAAATAGGGAATAAATTATTGCTCCAAACAATAGGTATTCCAATGGGTTTGGATCCGTCTCCATTTTGGCAGAGCTATATTTACATAGACTGGAATATATATATATATGTCATCATTAATAAAAAATGATATATCTAGAGCGTATAGTTATCATGGATGTAGGCGATATATTGACGACATTGTGTGCATTAATGATAGCGAAGAGTTTGCAAATACTAAACATTTAATATATCCTAAAGAGTTAAAATTAAACTGTGAACATAAGGGAACACAAGCTACTTTTCTTGATTTGGATATAAAAATTGAAGATAAAATATTTATCTATAAACTGTTTGATAAAAGAAATTCATTCCCTTTTCGTATCGTGCGAATGCCATATAAAAATAGTACTAGCCCTGTGTATATATTTTACGGGAGTATTATGTCTGAATTTCTGAGAATTGCTCGTGTTACCTTAAAATTAGTAGATTTCATGCCCCAATTTCTGATCTAATAATAAGAATGATTAACCAAGGTGGCGATCAAAATAAAATATTTGGACAATTAAATAAGGCAATTACTCGCCATCCTGATGCTTTTAAATCTTATCAAATTAATCAAAATAAACTGATAGAACAAATCATAGTATATATAAATAGAAATAATGTATAATATGTATAAACGTATATATAACAAATCTGCTAATTATAATAAGAAAAACAATAAAAATACAGTAGAAAGAATAAAATGTTAAAAAAGAATAACAAGAAGAAGAAGAAAACCGACAGTTATGAACGCCGATTTCCAGCACCGGGAGTTGGCAAAGAAGAAGAAGAAAAAGAAAGAAAAAGAGAACAAATTAACGGTTAACTTATAGACGCAGATTTGAAATAATGAGAAAAGAAAAAAGTCGACAGTTGTGAACGCAGATTAGATAAACTAAAGTGAACAATGAAGATTAATATTTATTTGAGGTTGACAACAACGGAGAGATGGACAACAAAGTAGGAAGAGGGAGAAAAGGAGGAACTAAAGGTATATATATATGTATGTGTGTATGTATATATATATATATATATATATATATATATATATATATATGTGTGTATACACATATTTATTTATTAATCTTTTATTTTTTGATGTGTTGATGTTTTTTATATTTATAATATAAAACTAAAAATAATACATTAATCACTTAAATAATAGTGTCATGGATTCGTCCAAACACTTTAAAATGCAGCAACATTTTTGTAAGTAACGGATACATTTTATTAGACAGACGAACAGCACAGGTAAATAATTTTTTTTGTCTCTTAAATAACTAATATAAGTTAGCAAAACATTTATATGGAACAAAACGTAGATTTAGTATAAGGAACGTTTATGTTGTTGTCTTTTAAGGGAAGTGGAGTCTGATCAACTCTGCTGGGAAGCCATGAAATAAAATACTGTCTTGTTTTTAAATTCCCTAAACAGTTTTTCATGGTAAACAACTGATGATCCCTTAAAATAGTGTTAGAAACTAACTAATATAATAACTGTAAAAAATAAATTGACTTACATTAGTGATTTTCCACTAGAAGACTTGAGACTATAAGTTTTTTTTTGTTTTTTTTTATATTATTTTTTTTTATATAGTTTTAATGGTTGAGAAACTTCCGAGACTATATATATATATATATATATATATATATATATATATATATATATATATATATATATATATATACGCATACAGACATAACTACATAACGTGACATGCATATACTTCCATGAATATATGCATACATACATAAAGAATATATATGCAAAATATAAAATGTTGGCATACGTATAAATATATATATATATATATATATATTTACGCACAAAAAAGGACTCATCCATGTAACTATGTACACATGTACGCAAATATCTAGACACAATTATATCTTATTCACCTACATTTAGCCATATATACAAAGATACACACCTATATATATATCTATATTTCTATCATTAGACTTAAGTATGTACATTGTTCATGCCTATTAATACTTACATACATTTGTATCTTTACGTCACTAAACAATACTTAAACCTTTCAATAAACGCCTATTACTGTCGAAAAACTCATTTCTACATCATACATAATGTTTTCTCTCCCCTCAATGGAAGATACATTGTTTTACTTGTATCTACATACTTACTGTTCCTACTCAATGCTTCTCGCTTTTCAGCAAGTCATGGCCTGTGAATATTAGATGTGACTCTACCGATATTTATCTTGTAAAATTATTAAATACATGTTAATCTTTACTTTTTCTTCTTTCACACTTTTCAATGTACTTTAGTTCTATTATATTTAAGATATATTATACGTTTTATGTAAACAAATAATACATTCCCATCTCAGTATCTTGTAGTATTCCTCCTTTCCAGCCTTTTGGCTGCGATCAAAGTGTAGTATCTGTTCCGATGGATACTGCACCCCATATACTGGTATTGTCTTGGCCGTCAGGTTTGATTTACACGGGTCTATGGGTCTGTCGTGTGCAGTTATAGGAGTTTCACCTTCCCAGGCTTCGCCTCCCCCCTTTGGGGAGGAGTAAGTTTATGGCTTACTTCCTGAGGCGCCCTTACCGGGGAATGCTGACGGGACTGCCCAGGCAATTTTTAATGGCCAGAGTGCTCACCTCTCGGGCGCTGGCTTTTCAAACCCCACTTTCCCGACCCGACCTTGGGTCACATCTTACTTGTGGGAGTAAGATAAAAACTGGCCTTGTGCCTAACTCTTGGAGAGGAGAAATAAAAACTCTAGTATTAATACAAGGAATATACAGAATAAGCACCACTAAGGTAGTAGAAACTGATCAAGTACATTGCAAGTGATTGTAACGGTTAATTCTATATGTAAGTGTATAAGAGATTATGAGAAAGTATTATAATCATATCTACTATAGGGTGGGTGTAGTAATTTTGACTGATACAGATTACTGATTGCAAAAATATAAAAACACAAAAATAAAAATGAAACAAAACAAAATAGAGTGAACTTATACACAACATAAGCACGCAATGAATTACAAATCAGTAAAGTCAAAGTGAGAGTGAATAGTCCCGGCGTTGTGCGAGGAAGAGATGAACAATAATTGAGCTCACTGCTAATGATGGTTCGGAATCTAGGAAATTCATCTTGATGTACCTGTATTCCGCGATCAGGTATACATTTTACCGGCGTAGTGAGTTTAAAAAATAGAAATAGTCATGCTATTTAAAACAAATAAGAAAATATAGGAGTATCAATTCAGAGAATAAATCAAGGGAGGCGCGAGGGCGCTCTATCCCTTAGTAGACCAAATGAATGGCCTACGCTGGAAATTTCATTTCTTTGATCAATCATAACTCAAAAACCAATAAACCAAATTAGTTAAAAGTTTGCACAACATTTTTATTTGATAGGTTCTGTAAGTGTGTGGAATTGTTAGCATCATTTGTCAAGGCAACCCAGAGATCCAGAAAGTTCAATCATGAAATCATGTTATCTGTGTGTTCATACGTACGTACGTACGTACTATGTGCCACCCTGTATCTCATCAACTATTTGATGGATTTAGCTGATATTGGGCAGAGATAGAGGTTATAGTGTCTATTGATGGCATTTTAATTTCAGTTTACCATATACCTTAGTTTTCCAGAAAATTCCAAAAAACATTAAAAATGACCATTGTATTGGGGCATAGCCTTTACAAAAGTAGTGACATTCCATGATAAATGCCAGTATACTGAAATCATATGCCCTTAATAGGGTTAAGATGAAAATGCATATACACTAAATGTACAAAAGCAAGGAAATTCCCAAAATTTTACAATTTTATTTTCATTAAGGGTATGCGAGCACAACAGGGCTATGTATTTTACTGGTAGGAATTTTTCTTCAGCACACCTCACACACTTCATCCACTCATGCATAGAGATTTATACTGTAGTGATGTGATAATGAAATGGTTTTGTTGATATGTAGTCATACCCTTAATTAATGACAATAAAAGTGTAAACATTTGGGATTTTCTTTGCTTTTGTACATTTAGTGTATATGAGTTTTCATCTTAACCCTATTAAGGGCATATGATTTCAGTATACTGGCATTTTTCATGGAATAGAAGTACGTTCAAATAAACAGAAATGAGGAAAGGTTTAACGACGCAGAACTTCGTGTTCTTCATGAACAGTTGTTTTTATTCCGAGATTATATCTAATGATGCTTTTAAGCGTTCGGTAATTATTCTGGATTAACCGGCGTTTGTCTACATTTTAAATGATTGAAAATTATCACACGGATCTTTTTCGCTATCAAAACATCGACTGAAGAATCGGTTACATTCGGTATCTTTAGCCCTGCGGACTGAGTTTTCAGTGTTTCTGTGAAACGAAAAGTAGCGATGAAAGATCAAACTAATGCATAGTGTCAATTGGAATATATATATATATATATATATATATATATATATATATATATATATATATATATAATATTTATGAATAAATATTAATTAATTATTACCTACAGACATCGATGTTTCATGCCAACGCAATCTTCAGTGCAGGAAGCGGCGGGCACAAACCCCGATCACAAATCGCCACTGATTTGTACTCAAGACTCTTAACCCCTCGGCCATAGAGAACTAGTCATTAATTAGGGAGGAATTTAACTTTGTAAATAGCGAATCGGCGACTAAATTTACACAAGCAGTTCAGAGTGATCAACGAACGTATTCGGATATATATATATATATATATATATATATATATATATATATTTCTTGTTTCATTTTACTTCAGTCGAAGTTCTAAAAAAATATGGCGCCCTTTCCTGTGGCTAACACTTGATCTCTATATGAGATGCATAGCTATTCGAGTGTTTCATTAAAGTTCTCCTTTTTCTCTTAAATGTTGAGTTAATAAAGAAGTGAAGAACATTAATTTTCCTCGACCAACTTTACCTGTTAAGTATGTTATATTTTATCTTTTTTTGTCGTCTCTAGGCCCTACCGGATTCCAGGACAAGAATTCATCTTTTCTGGTGAAGTATTCTGCTTAGTGATATTACTTGAGGTAATATTACTGGGAGAAGGTGCAGCATTGCTCGTATGAGCCAATGTATAGCCATTCGAGGTGATGTTATTTGCACTTCGAATTCTATGTTATTTTGGATATTTTGTCAGTATTTACTTACAGCGTGACATATCCTCATGTCAGGTTGTCCTGACAAACCCTTTTACAGACAAACCGAAAGCACTCGAATATGGTGTGTAGTAGGTTATCCAAACTCATCAGTATGTAATTAACACTTAGATAATATATATATATATATATATATATATATATACATATATATATATATATATATATATATATATATATATATATATTCATCAACATACAGACTGTTTCTCTGTATCACAGTTCTTCAGTGCGGCTAGACCAGTTAGTGCCTCAAGCCGGGATTGAAACTCAACCATTGAGCTGACCCCTTTGCAATCATACGACACTGACTTAATGTAAGTAATATCTCAATGTAAACATTGCAAGTGCTGGGAGCTCGAATTGGTTTTACCTAATGAGCTATGATATATATATATATATATATATATATATATATATATATATATATATATATATGTGTGTGTGTGTGTGTTTTAAAGGTCTTTTCAGGTATTTTAAAGAGAATACCAGCTATTGTGATTACAAATGAAAAGCTTTTGTTGAGTATGATAAATACTTCAAATTATCTGTACAGAGAATTACGGAAAGTGTTGTCTGTGCAGATCTTTATTTACAAATATCAGCCAACAGTTTTGGACACGTTCAAAACATCTGAAATAGACGAACATAAAACAATGTCAATTACAGTTTTGAATTAAATTGTATTCAATTTACATCCTTGAACCTTTTCCACCGACAGACTAGATCACCACAAGGGAAGACAATGCTACTATTTCAAGTGAAAGGGGGAATTGAGCCGGTAGAGCAGTGCCAGCCCTTGTAAGGATAAAGTCGGCTTTGTCATATGTGGCGAGTGGCCAAACCCCATTCAAGATATCAGCATCTGCAGACATGCTGGCTCTGCTGGAGACTGGCAGCTGTTGCTGGAATCTCGTACGTCAGCTGAGATTCCCAGGACGCATTGCAGCCGCCACCCTGTGACAGGATATCGTACTAGTCTGACTCTTACAAGCGAGCTGTTCTTTTAGAGCTTCGAGTCCTACGGGACAATCGCTTGAAAGAAAACAGAGATGAAGACGTTAGCCAGTAGAGTAGGCGAGCGTGCAGTAAATTTACGGAAAATGTATGCTCACAAGGTTAGACCATTTAAGACTTTAATACGGTCTTATATAAATGAATAAATGCGAAAGTTGGGCCAAGAAATAACGGTTGAATCAATGCGCCCTATTTGAAGTTAATTGAACTTTTTATTTACCTCCCCAGGAGGTTAGGCACAAGGCCAGGTTCATCTTACTCCCACAAGATAAGATGTGACCCAATGTCGGGTCGGGAAAGTGGGACTTGAAAAGCCAGCTCCCGAGAAGGTGAGCACTCTGGCCATTAAAAATTGCCTGGCCAGCCTCGTCGGCATTCCCCGGTAGGGGCGCCTCAGACAGTAAGCAATAAACTTACTCCTCCCCAAAGAGGGAGGCAAAGCCTGGGAGGGTGGACCTCCTAGAACTGCACAGGACAGTACCTCAGACCGGCGGAATCAAGGCCTGAAGGCCAAGACAACACCGGTCTACAGAGTGAGCATCCATCGGAACAGATACTACACTCTGATCTTAGCCAAAAGGTCAAGGAGGATTTTTTGTTGAAGTTAATTGAACTTTACACAAATAGATGCAGCATATTTTTTATATACTGCTTCTGTACATACGATATCAGTCGCAACGTAAACTAATTTTCATATTGGTTTTATGAACGAGGCATTCTATAAGTTAACTATTATTTGTTATTGTTCTGTTATTGAATTATTCTTTTTATTTTAATATAGCAACTAATTTTGTTTCCCAATATTGTTTTATTTCCGTTAATCGTTATTATCTGGGTCAAATATTTCTTCTTTAGAGAGGTCAAGTTGCTATTCAACATATTGCGATCTATTTCTTTAGAGAGGTCAAGTTGCTATTCAACATATTGCGATCTATTTCTTTAGAGGGGTCAAGTTGCTATTCAACATATTGCGATCTATTTCTTTAGAGGGGTCAAGTTGCTATTCAACATATTGCGATCTATTTCTTTAGATGGGTCAAGTTGCCATTCAACAAGTTACGATCTATTTCTAAATTGCAAGTAAAAATACAAATTGATGTATGCTTTCTCTTCCTTTTTTTACGGTCGCATTTAAAAGATATATCTAATCGTATCGACATTAACGAAAAGTTAATGTTTATTTATTCATATGAATAAATGAGAATTATTTTGTTTCGTGTTTACAACAACATTATGAATAAAATGTTTATTATTTTAAATTATTGTTTCAAGTATCTGAAGTATGGAACTTCGCGAATCGATAGGGAGCTAGTTTAAACATATTGTACTCGATCCTCTGCACAATTATTTTTTCCCTGGACGTTTTAATATACTATTAAAATTCAAAGATTTACATACAAAATAAACGAAAATAATAAAAGGAGTACAAAAAAATGATTATGGGAATAAGTTTTACTACTTTACTACCGAAGAGGAATTTGCGCTAATTTCATTAATACTTTCCAAATATTTAAGAGATTTTTTTCTAAATATAGTATGAACATTTTAAATGCCTCTCTTCACACTGGTATTTTACTGTCATGATAACATTCAAAACTTTAAACTACAACTAAACTTCGATGAGAGAACGTTTTCACGCAACAAAGTCGTATCGCGCTCAGCCGTTAAACAACAGACGAGACGTTAAGCTATTAAACGACGTGTGAGATGCTGTCGTTAAACAGTCAGTTGTTTTGATTTCATTGAACCGTTCAGTGGATTAAAATGCAATTCTGATAATAGAACCTCACACCAGTGAAAGGGCGATACACGAAAAAGCCGCTGGGATGAAGGCCCCAAAACGGTGCGTATTTTCTTATTATCAAGTAAGAACAACTTAAGGAAAATGAGTATATATATACAAACCCACATAGTAATATTCTATGTAGAATTTGGTATATTCGGACCACTGTTCTCATGTTGGGTGTTTTTATCACAATGTTTCGACCGACGTAACCTCCGACATTCTTCAGGGGTACTTTAGTCGGAGATAGCATCCTCTCGTTCTATCTGCCATGGGAAGAAGTTTTCGGTAATTCGTAGTTCTTAGCATCGTCCGCACTGAGGATTGAACCTTTAATCTTCAGATGACTGAATTATACTTAGTACTATGTCCACTGCGCCACTGGTCCTTGCGGATAATTCTAGTATGAATTTTGAGAGCATTAACACTATTCTTGTTTTTATCTAACTACTTATCACTATAGATCACTACTTATCTATTATTTATAATTATAGATTCCTATATTGTATTGAATTCTATACTAGTAAGTCATTGTCGCCTAACATGTGTGTTGCTTCTTTGAGTCGTCTATCTCTAATGTTTACTTCATCCCATAAAGGTAGATCGTTTCCCTGTTTTCTTTCATATGTGGTCAGCCATACCCGACTTTTCGAATTATTCACGTATTACAGCTTTCCGGTGTTCTTCGAGACTTACCTTTAGGGGACAACATGTCTCACCTTTGTATACTTTTCCACACTTATATTGAATCGCATACACATAGTTCTTAGTCATGACTTTTTCCGTAGGGGGTTTGTCGCTCACAAGATGCTTTCGGAGAGTTGTGTCGCTCTTGAATACTATCCTGATGTTATAGGGATTACATATTCTTTTTATCTTTTCCGACAAGCCCCTCAAATTTGGTATATAAACGTAGGTGAGTTCTCGGATGGTGTCCTTTGGTGTTGCGTCTAGATTTGTTGGAGCTGATGTCATGCTCTCTGGATAGTTGTTTCGGTGGATGGTTTCTCTTAAACTCTCCATTTCCTCTTGATATGTATCGTTTTTACTATATTTTGTCTTTGCTCGATATTGTAAGCACTGAACAGTTCCTTTCTTTACACTATATGGATGGTGGGAGTTGGAATTTAGATATTGTCCAGTGAAAGTTGGCTTCGATATACAGATGACCTAAACCCCTGGTCAGTGCAAGTAATCAGCACATCTAGGAAGATAATATGTTGTTACGTTCTTTTTCCATCATGAACTGTATAGATGGACAGAGAGAGTTCACATGATCTAGTAATATTTGAACGTCCTTCTGGTGAGACGAGAGTATGAATGTGTCATCTATATATCGCAGACACATTGTTGGCTGTAGTGGTGTGTATTGTAACGCCATTTCCTCAAAGTATTCAATATAGACATTGGCCAGTACTGGGGACAATGGTGAACCCATAGCTAGACATCTTCCTGTCGGTATATATCAGATTACATCACGAAGTATGTGGTCTCTATGCAGAAGATCAACATCTCCATTAGATTATCCATTGGGATACAAGTGCGTTCCTTCAGTGAAGCATCTGAAGTCAACCTATCTTTTACCACCGTCAGGGTCTCATCAGTGGGTACTTTTGTTAACAGACTCACTACATCTATTTGGAATGAATAGGAGCATCGTTAATTTCTTCCACGAAATGAGCTGAATTCTTGACATACGATGGAGATTTGCCTGTGAGTGGAGTGATTATATTTACCAGGAATCCGCTCATTGGATGGCATACTGAACCTCGAGCGCTGACAATTGGCCTTATTGGAATACCGTCTTTGTGAGCCTTAGGAAAGACGTAGCTTGCTGTAATCTTGAACGAACTGTCTGTATTTTGTCGGTGGAATAGACTTTGTTTTCACTAAGGTTCTATGAATTATAAACCCTCATCTAAAAAATTCCGCAGAACAATATTCTATGTACTTTCTCGGCCTTTTGGCTGAGATGAAAGGGTAGTATCTGTTGCGATGAATACTACACCCCTTTAAACCGGTCTTGACCATTGGGCCTTGATTCCGCCGGCCTTAGTGTTTATTTTATTTATGCAGTTTTAGGAGAGTCCACCCTCCCAGGCTTTGCTTTCCCACCCTTTGTAGAAGGGGTTAGTTTATTGATAACTACCTGAAGCGTCCTAACCGGGGAATGCTGACGGGGATGCGCAGGCATTTTTAGTAGACCCTAGTACTTTACATCTAGGGCGTTAGTTTTTAATCCCACTTTCCGACCTTGTGTCACAACTTAACGCTGTCGGAGGGAGATTAAAAAACAACAACCATATCTTCTGTTTTCTGCTCGCTTCATAGCGAGTTTCTGCTACTGTCTCCCGGTAGCTAGTCTCATTTTATACCCCATGATTTCATTTAGTAGTTTATTAACGAGACACCTTGGATATTCCACGATTCTATCCACATCAATCCGTATAATTTGCAGTTTATCATAATAATAATACACCTTTTGAAATAATAAATTATTGTCAGAGTAAATACTATTAAAAATGACTCCTTATCTTGTCATTTTCAGCTAAACATTCTTTAAATAAATAATATGTATCTTTTTCATTTATTTATTTGGAACTGTAATAATTTAATTCTTTTAAAAACAACACCTTTTCTCTGTCTTCTTCCCTTAAAACAAATATTCAGCTATGTATGCTTCAAACTAATAAAACGAATACCACTTTTCGAAATGGATTTGTTAAAAAATAGTACTGTTTTAGTCGACGGAACAATATCATTTAATTTGAGAAAAATTAACTTTAAAATTGGTGAAGTCAGCTTATTTTATCATGGCGACATCAGAGTAATCACCAATCACTATTTTTATTGAACGGGCGAGCTCATTTTTTTAAATGTGCGTTTACAGTGATAACGTATGTACGGACATGAAATACATTAACGTATTATTATATAGATATATTAGTATAATGTTATATTCGTATAATGTTATATTCGTATGATATTAGTGCTATATTACTTCCCCTCTTAGGGGATGTTTAATGTCTCAAAAGTCACACGTAAATAAAATACGTAGGCGTTCAAAAACATACATCGTGTCACCCACGTTCAACTACGGCAATTCTCCGTAACTGAGACAGTCATCGCATGATCGTTTCAAGGTGTGAATTCTCTCTGTAGTTATAGTTAGTTCGACAAAATAAAGAAAAGAAGAGTTTGAAAAAAGGATACTTTATTGAACTGTCGTTATTTCCTTTTCTTCTGCAAGCGGCAAATATGCGTATTCTGGCCACGGATAAATTAAGGGGTTGTTTGCCCCTTTATTTATCGTTGATGTTAAGACATTTCTCAGCCTTTTGGCTAAGATCAAAGTGTAGTATCTGTTCCGATGGATACTGCACTTCATAGATCGGTATTGTCTTGGCCTTCGGGGCTTGATTTCCGCCGGTCTATGGGTCTGATCTGTCCTGTGCAGTTCTAGGAGGTCCACCCTCCCAGGCTTTACCTCCCCTCTTTGGGGAGGAGTAAGTTAATTGCTTACTGTCTGAGGCGCCCCTACCGGGGAATGCCGACGGGGCTGCCCAGGCAATTTTTAATGGCCATAGCGCTCACCTTCTCGAGCGCTGGCTTTTCAAATCCCACTTTCCGACCTTGTGTCACATACTCCCATTGTGGGTGGGTGTTAAATAACGCCTTTTGGCTAAGATCAAAGTGTAGTATCTGTTCCGATGGATACTGCACTTCATAGATCGGTATTGTCTTGGCCTTCGGGTCTTGATTTACGCCGGTCTATGGGTCTGTCCTGTGCAGTTCTAGGAGGTCCACCCTCCCAGGCTTCGCCTCCCCTCTTTGGGGAGGAGTAAGTTTATTGCTTACTGTCTGAGGCGCCCCTACCGGGGAATGCCGACGGGGCTGCCCAGGCAATTTTTAATGGCCAGAGCGCTCACCTTCTCGGGCGCTGGCTTTTCAAATCCCACTTTCCGACCTTGTGTCACATACTCCCATTGTGGGTGGGTGTTAAATAACGCCTTTTGGCTAAGATCAAAGTGTAGTATCTGTTCCGATGGATACTGCACTTCATAGATCGGTATTGTCTTGGCCTTCGGGGCTTGATTTCCGCCGGTCTATGGGTCTGATCTGTCCTGTGCAGTTCTAGGAGGTCCACCCTCCCAGGCTTTACCTCCCCTCTTTGGGGAGGAGTAAGTTAATTGCTTACTGTCTGAGGCGCCCCTACCGGGGAATGCCGACGGGGCTGCCCAGGCAATTTTTAATGGCCATAGCGCTCACCTTCTCGAGCGCTGGCTTTTCAAATCCCACTTTCCGACCTTGTGTCACATACTCCCATTGTGGGTGGGTGTTAAATAACGCCTTTTGGCTAAGATCAAAGTGTAGTATCTGTTCCGATGGATACTGCACTTCATAGATCGGTATTGTCTTGGCCTTCGGGTCTTGATTTACGCCGGTCTATGGGTCTGTCCTGTGCAGTTCTAGGAGGTCCACCCTCCCAGGCTTCGCCTCCCCTCTTTGGGGAGGAGTAAGTTTATTGCTTACTGTCTGAGGCGCCCCTACCGGGGAATGCCGACGGGGCTGCCCAGGCAATTTTTAATGGCCAGAGCGCTCACCTTCTCGGGCGCTGGCTTTTCAAATCCCACTTTCCGACCTTGTGTCACATACTCCCATTGTGGGTGGGTGTTAAATAACGCCTTTTGGCTAAGATCAAAGTGTAGTATCTGTTCCGATGGATACTGCACTTCATAGATCGGTATTGTCTTGGCCTTCGGGTCTTGATTTACGCCGGTCTATGGGTCTGTCCTGTGCAGTTCTAGGAGGTCCACCCTCCCAGGCTTCGCCTCCCCTCTTTGGGGAGGAGTAAGTTAATTGCTTACTGTCTGAGGCGCCCCTACCGGGGAATGCCGACGGGGCTGCCCAGGCAATTTTTAATGGCCATAGCGCTCACCTTCTCGAGCGCTGGCTTTTCAAATCCCACTTTCCGACCTTGTGTCACATACTCCCATTGTGGGTGGGTGTTAAATAACGCCTTTTGGCTAAGATCAAAGTGTAGTATCTGTTCCGATGGATACTGCACTTCATAGATCGGTATTGTCTTGCCCTTCGGGGCTTGATTTACGCCGGTCTATGGGTCTGTCCTGTGCAGTTCTAGGAGGTCCACCCTCCCAGGCTTCGCCTCCCCTCTTTGGGGAGGAGTAAGTTTATTGCTTACTGTCTGAGGCGCCCCTACCGGGGAATGCCGACGGGGCTGCCCAGGCAATTTTTAATGGCCAGAGCGCTCACCTTCTCGGGCGCTGGCTTTTCAAATCCCACTTTCCGACCTTGTGTCACATACTCCCATTGTGGGTGGGTGTTAAATAACGCCTTTTGGCTAAGATCAAAGTGTAGTATCTGTTCCGATGGATACTGCACTTCATAGATCGGTATTGTCTTGCCCTTCGGGGCTTGATTTACGCCGGTCTATGGGTCTGTCCTGTGCAGTTCTAGGAGGTCCACCCTCCCAGGCTTCGCCTCCCCTCTTTGGGGAGGAGTAAGTTTATTGCTTACTGCCTGAGGCGCCCCTACCGGGGAATGCCGACGGGGCTGCCCAGGCAATTTTTAATGGCCAGAGCGCTCACCTTCTCGGGCGCTGGCTTTTCAAATCCCACTTTCCGACCTTGTGTCACATACTCCCATTGTGGGTGGGTGTTAAATAACGCCTTTTGGCTAAGATCAAAGTGTAGTATCTGTTCCGATGGATACTGCACTTTATAGATCGGTATTGTCTTGGCCTTTGGGGCTTGATTTCCGCCGGTCTATGGGTCTGATCTGTCCTGTGCAGTTCTAGGAGGTCCACCCTCCCAGGCTTTACCTCCCCTCTTTGGGGAGGAGTAAGTTTATTGCTTTCTGCCTGAGGCGCCCCTACCGGGGAATGCCGACGGGGCTGCCCAGGCAATTTTTAATGGCCAGAGCGCTCACCTTCTCGGGCGCTGGCTTTTCAAATCCCACTTTCCGACCTTGTGTCACATACTCCCATTGTGGGTGGGTGTTAAATAACGCCTTTTGGCTAAGATCAAAGTGTAGTATCTGTTCCGATGGATACTGCACTTCATAGATCGGTATTGTCTTGGCCTTCGGGTCTTGATTTACGCCGGTCTATGGGTCTGTCCTGTGCAGTTCTAGGAGGTCCACCCTCCCAGGCTTCGCCTCCCCTCTTTGGGGAGGAGTAAGTTAATTGCTTACTGTCTGAGGCGCCCCTACCGGGGAATGCCGACGGGGCTGCCCAGGCAATTTTTAATGGCCATAGCGCTCACCTTCTCGAGCGCTGGCTTTTCAAATCCCACTTTCCGACCTTGTGTCACATACTCCCATTGTGGGTGGGTGTTAAATAACGCCTTTTGGCTAAGATCAAAGTGTAGTATCTGTTCCGATGGATACTGCACTTCATAGATCGGTATTGTCTTGCCCTTCGGGGCTTGATTTACGCCGGTCTATGGGTCTGTCCTGTGCAGTTCTAGGAGGTCCACCCTCCCAGGCTTCGCCTCCCCTCTTTGGGGAGGAGTAAGTTTATTGCTTACTGTCTGAGGCGCCCCTACCGGGGAATGCCGACGGGGCTGCCCAGGCAATTTTTAATGGCCAGAGCGCTCACCTTCTCGGGCGCTGGCTTTTCAAATCCCACTTTCCGACCTTGTGTCACATACTCCCATTGTGGGTGGGTGTTAAATAACGCCTTTTGGCTAAGATCAAAGTGTAGTATCTGTTCCGATGGATACTGCACTTCATAGATCGGTATTGTCTTGCCCTTCGGGGCTTGATTTACGCCGGTCTATGGGTCTGTCCTGTGCAGTTCTAGGAGGTCCACCCTCCCAGGCTTCGCCTCCCCTCTTTGGGGAGGAGTAAGTTTATTGCTTACTGCCTGAGGCGCCCCTACCGGGGAATGCCGACGGGGCTGCCCAGGCAATTTTTAATGGCCAGAGCGCTCACCTTCTCGGGCGCTGGCTTTTCAAATCCCACTTTCCGACCTTGTGTCACATACTCCCATTGTGGGTGGGTGTTAAATAACGCCTTTTGGCTAAGATCAAAGTGTAGTATCTGTTCCGATGGATACTGCACTTTATAGATCGGTATTGTCTTGGCCTTTGGGGCTTGATTTCCGCCGGTCTATGGGTCTGATCTGTCCTGTGCAGTTCTAGGAGGTCCACCCTCCCAGGCTTTACCTCCCCTCTTTGGGGAGGAGTAAGTTTATTGCTTTCTGCCTGAGGCGCCCCTACCGGGGAATGCCGACGGGGCTGCCCAGGCAATTTTTAATGGCCAGAGCGCTCACCTTCTCGGGCGCTGGCTTTTCAAATCCCACTTTCCGACCTTGTGTCACATACTCCCATTGTGGGTGGGTGTTAAATAACGCCTTTTGGCTAAGATCAAAGTGTAGTATCTGTTCCGATGGATACTGCACTTTATAGATCGGTATTGTCTTGGCCTTTGGGGCTTGATTTCCGCCGGTCTATGGGTCTGATCTGTCCTGTGCAGTTCTAGGAGGTCCACCCTCCCAGGCTTTACCTCCCCTCTTTGGGGAGGAGTAAGTTAATTGCTTACTGTCTGAGGCGCCCCTACCGGGGAATGCCGACGGGGCTGCCCAGGCAATTTTTAATGGCCATAGCGCTCACCTTCTCGAGCGCTGGCTTTTCAAATCCCACTTTCCGACCTTGTGTCACATATTCCTATTGTGGGTAGGGGTTAAATAACGCCTTTTGGCTAAGATCAAAGTGTAGTATCTGTTCCGATGGATACTGCACTTCATAGATCGGTATTGTCTTGGCCTTCGGGGCTTGATTTCCGCCGGTCTATGGGTCTGATCTGTCCTGTGCAGTTCTAGGAGGTCCACCCTCCCAGGCTTTGCCTCCCCTCTTTGGGGAGGAGTAAGTTTATTGCTTACTGTCTGAGGCGCCCCTACCGGGGAATGCCGACGGGGCTGCCCAGGCAATTTTTAATGGCCATAGCGCTCACCTTCTCGAGCGCTGGCTTTTCAAATCCCACTTTCCGACCTTGTGTCACATATTCCTATTGTGGGTGGGGGTTAAATAACGCCTTTTGGCTAAGATCAAAGTGTAGTATCTGTTCCGATGGATACTGCACTTCATAGATCGGTATTGTCTTGGCCTTCGATGCTTGATTTACGCCGGTCTATGGGTCTGATCTGTCCTGTGCAGTTCTAGGAGGTCCACCCTCCCAGGCTTCGCCTCCCCTCTTTGGGGAGGAGTAAGTTTATTGCTTACTGTCTGAGGCGCCCCTACCGGGGAATGCCGACGGGGCTGCCCAGGCAATTTTTAATGGCCAGAGCGCTCACCTTCTCGGGCGCTGGCTTTTCAAATCCCACTTTCCGACCTTGTGTCACATACTCCCATTGTGGGTGGGTGTTAAATAACGCCTTTTGGCTAAGATCAAAGTGTAGTATCTGTTCCGATGGATACTGCACTTCATAGATCGGTATTGTCTTGGCCTTCGGGTCTTGATTTACGCCGGTCTATGGGTCTGTCCTGTGCAGTTCTAGGAGGTCCACCCTCCCAGGCTTCGCCTCCCCTCTTTGGGGAGGAGTAAGTTAATTGCTTACTGTCTGAGGCGCCCCTACCGGGGAATGCCGACGGGGCTGCCCAGGCAATTTTTAATGGCTATGCGCTCACCTTCTCGAGCGCTGGCTTTTCAAATCCCACTTTCCGACCTTGTGTCACATACTCCCATTGTGGGTGGGTGTTAAATAACGCCTTTTGGCTAAGATCAAAGTGTAGTATCTGTTCCGATGGATACTGCACTTCATAGATCGGTATTGTCTTGGCCTTCGGGTCTTGATTTACGCCGGTCTATGGGTCTGTCCTGTGCAGTTCTAGGAGGTCCACCCTCCCAGGCTTCGCCTCCCCTCTTTGGGGAGGAGTAAGTTAATTGCTTACTGTCTGAGGCGCCCCTACCGGGGAATGCCGACGGGGCTGCCCAGGCAATTTTTAATGGCCATAGCGCTCACCTTCTCGAGCGCTGGCTTTTCAAATCCCACTTTCCGACCTTGTGTCACATACTCCCATTGTGGGTGGGTGTTAAATAACGCCTTTTGGCTAAGATCAAAGTGTAGTATCTGTTCCGATGGATACTGCACTTCATAGATCGGTATTGTCTTGCCCTTCGGGGCTTGATTTACGCCGGTCTATGGGTCTGTCCTGTGCAGTTCTAGGAGGTCCACCCTCCCAGGCTTCGCCTCCCCTCTTTGGGGAGGAGTAAGTTTATTGCTTACTGTCTGAGGCGCCCCTACCGGGGAATGCCGACGGGGCTGCCCAGGCAATTTTTAATGGCCAGAGCGCTCACCTTCTCGGGCGCTGGCTTTTCAAATCCCACTTTCCGACCTTGTGTCACATACTCCCATTGTGGGTGGGTGTTAAATAACGCCTTTTGGCTAAGATCAAAGTGTAGTATCTGTTCCGATGGATACTGCACTTCATAGATCGGTATTGTCTTGCCCTTCGGGGCTTGATTTACGCCGGTCTATGGGTCTGTCCTGTGCAGTTCTAGGAGGTCCACCCTCCCAGGCTTCGCCTCCCCTCTTTGGGGAGGAGTAAGTTTATTGCTTACTGTCTGAGGCGCCCCTACCGGGGAATGCCGACGGGGCTGCCCAGGCAATTTTTAATGGCCATAGCGCTCACCTTCTCGAGCGCTGGCTTTTCAAATCCCACTTTCCGACCTTGTGTCACATATTCCTATTGTGGGTAGGGGTTAAATAACGCCTTTTGGCTAAGATCAAAGTGTAGTATCTGTTCCGATGGATACTGCACTTCATAGATCGGTATTGTCTTGGCCTTCGGGGCTTGATTTCCGCCGGTCTATGGGTCTGATCTGTCCTGTGCAGTTCTAGGAGGTCCACCCTCCCAGGCTTTGCCTCCCCTCTTTGGGGAGGAGTAAGTTTATTGCTTACTGTCTGAGGCGCCCCTACCGGGGAATGCCGACGGGGCTGCCCAGGCAATTTTTAATGGCCATAGCGCTCACCTTCTCGAGCGCTGGCTTTTCAAATCCCACTTTCCGACCTTGTGTCACATATTCCTATTGTGGGTGGGGGTTAAATAACGCCTTTTGGCTAAGATCAAAGTGTAGTATCTGTTCCGATGGATACTGCACTTCATAGATCGGTATTGTCTTGGCCTTCGATGCTTGATTTACGCCGGTCTATGGGTCTGATCTGTCCTGTGCAGTTCTAGGAGGTCCACCCTCCCAGGCTTCGCCTCCCCTCTTTGGGGAGGAGTAAGTTTATTGCTTACTGTCTGAGGCGCCCCTACCGGGGAATGCCGACGGGGCTGCCCAGGCAATTTTTAATGGCCAGAGCGCTCACCTTCTCGGGCGCTGGCTTTTCAAATCCCACTTTCCGACCTTGTGTCACATACTCCCATTGTGGGTGGGTGTTAAATAACGCCTTTTGGCTAAGATCAAAGTGTAGTATCTGTTCCGATGGATACTGCACTTCATAGATCGGTATTGTCTTGGCCTTCGGGTCTTGATTTACGCCGGTCTATGGGTCTGTCCTGTGCAGTTCTAGGAGGTCCACCCTCCCAGGCTTCGCCTCCCCTCTTTGGGGAGGAGTAAGTTAATTGCTTACTGTCTGAGGCGCCCCTACCGGGGAATGCCGACGGGGCTGCCCAGGCAATTTTTAATGGCCATAGCGCTCACCTTCTCGAGCGCTGGCTTTTCAAATCCCACTTTCCGACCTTGTGTCACATACTCCCATTGTGGGTGGGTGTTAAATAACGCCTTTTGGCTAAGATCAAAGTGTAGTATCTGTTCCGATGGATACTGCACTTCATAGATCGGTATTGTCTTGCCCTTCGGGGCTTGATTTACGCCGGTCTATGGGTCTGTCCTGTGCAGTTCTAGGAGGTCCACCCTCCCAGGCTTCGCCTCCCCTCTTTGGGGAGGAGTAAGTTTATTGCTTACTGTCTGAGGCGCCCCTACCGGGGAATGCCGACGGGGCTGCCCAGGCAATTTTTAATGGCCAGAGCGCTCACCTTCTCGGGCGCTGGCTTTTCAAATCCCACTTTCCGACCTTGTGTCACATACTCCCATTGTGGGTGGGTGTTAAATAACGCCTTTTGGCTAAGATCAAAGTGTAGTATCTGTTCCGATGGATACTGCACTTCATAGATCGGTATTGTCTTGGCCTTCGGGTCTTGATTTACGCCGGTCTATGGGTCTGTCCTGTGCAGTTCTAGGAGGTCCACCCTCCCAGGCTTCGCCTCCCCTCTTTGGGGAGGAGTAAGTTTATTGCTTACTGTCTGAGGCGCCCCTACCGGGGAATGCCGACGGGGCTGCCCAGGCAATTTTTAATGGCCAGAGCGCTCACCTTCTCGGGCGCTGGCTTTTCAAATCCCACTTTCCGACCTTGTGTCACATACTCCCATTGTGGGTGGGTGTTAAATAACGCCTTTTGGCTAAGATCAAAGTGTAGTATCTGTTCCGATGGATACTGCACTTCATAGATCGGTATTGTCTTGGCCTTCGGGTCTTGATTTACGCCGGTCTATGGGTCTGATCTGTCCTGTGCAGTTCTAGGAGGTCCACCCTCCCAGGCTTCGCCTCCCCTCTTTGGGGAGGAGTAAGTTAATTGCTTACTGTCTGAGGCGCCCCTACCGGGGAATGCCGACGGGGCTGCCCAGGCAATTTTTAATGGCCATAGCGCTCACCTTCTCGAGCGCTGGCTTTTCAAATCCCACTTTCCGACCTTGTGTCACATACTCCCATTGTGGGTGGGTGTTAAATAACGCCTTTTGGCTAAGATCAAAGTGTAGTATCTGTTCCGATGGATACTGCACTTCATAGATCGGTATTGTCTTGCCCTTCGGGGCTTGATTTACGCCGGTCTATGGGTCTGTCCTGTGCAGTTCTAGGAGGTCCACCCTCCCAGGCTTCGCCTCCCCTCTTTGGGGAGGAGTAAGTTTATTGCTTACTGTCTGAGGCGCCCCTACCGGGGAATGCCGACGGGGCTGCCCAGGCAATTTTTAATGGCCAGAGCGCTCACCTTCTCGGACGCTGGCTTTTCAAATCCCACTTTCCGACCTTGTGTCACATACTCCCATTGTGGGTGGGTGTTAAATAACGCCTTTTGGCTAAGATCAAAGTGTAGTATCTGTTCCGATGGATACTGCACTTCATAGATCGGTATTGTCTTGCCCTTCGGGGCTTGATTTACGCCGGTCTATGGGTCTGTCCTGTGCAGTTCTAGGAGGTCCACCCTCCCAGGCTTCGCCTCCCCTCTTTGGGGAGGAGTAAGTTTATTGCTTACTGTCTGAGGCGCCCCTACCGGGGAATGCCGACGGGGCTGCCCAGGCAATTTTTAATGGCCATAGCGCTCACCTTCTCGAGCGCTGGCTTTTCAAATCCCACTTTCCGACCTTGTGTCACATATTCCTATTGTGGGTAGGGGTTAAATAACGCCTTTTGGCTAAGATCAAAGTGTAGTATCTGTACCGATGGATACTGCACTTCATAGATCGGTATTGTCTTGGCCTTCGGGGCTTGATTTCCGCCGGTCTATGGGTCTGATCTGTCCTGTGCAGTTCTAGGAGGTCCACCCTCCCAGGCTTTGCCTCCCCTCTTTGGGGAGGAGTAAGTTTATTGCTTACTGTCTGAGGCGCCCCTACCGGGGAATGCCGACGGGGCTGCCCAGGCAATTTTTAATGGCCATAGCGCTCACCTTCTCGAGCGCTGGCTTTTCAAATCCCACTTTCCGACCTTGTGTCACATATTCCTATTGTGGGTGGGGGTTAAATAACGCCTTTTGGCTAAGATCAAAGTGTAGTATCTGTTCCGATGGATACTGCACTTCATAGATCGGTATTGTCTTGGCCTTCGATGCTTGATTTACGCCGGTCTATGGGTCTGATCTGTCCTGTGCAGTTCTAGGAGGTCCACCCTCCCAGGCTTCGCCTCCCCTCTTTGGGGAGGAGTAAGTTTATTGCTTACTGTCTGAGGCGCCCCTACCGGGGAATGCCGACGGGGCTGCCCAGGCAATTTTTAATGGCCAGAGCGCTCACCTTCTCGGGCGCTGGCTTTTCAAATCCCACTTTCCGACCTTGTGTCACATACTCCCATTGTGGGTGGGTGTTAAATAACGCCTTTTGGCTAAGATCAAAGTGTAGTATCTGTTCCGATGGATACTGCACTTCATAGATCGGTATTGTCTTGGCCTTCGGGTCTTGATTTACGCCGGTCTATGGGTCTGTCCTGTGCAGTTCTAGGAGGTCCACCCTCCCAGGCTTCGCCTCCCCTCTTTGGGGAGGAGTAAGTTAATTGCTTACTGTCTGAGGCGCCCCTACCGGGGAATGCCGACGGGGCTGCCCAGGCAATTTTTAATGGCCATAGCGCTCACCTTCTCGAGCGCTGGCTTTTCAAATCCCACTTTCCGACCTTGTGTCACATACTCCCATTGTGGGTGGGTGTTAAATAACGCCTTTTGGCTAAGATCAAAGTGTAGTATCTGTTCCGATGGATACTGCACTTCATAGATCGGTATTGTCTTGCCCTTCGGGGCTTGATTTACGCCGGTCTATGGGTCTGTCCTGTGCAGTTCTAGGAGGTCCACCCTCCCAGGCTTCGCCTCCCCTCTTTGGGGAGGAGTAAGTTTATTGCTTACTGTCTGAGGCGCCCCTACCGGGGAATGCCGACGGGGCTGCCCAGGCAATTTTTAATGGCCAGAGCGCTCACCTTCTCGGGCGCTGGCTTTTAAAATCCCACTTTCCGACCTTGTGTCACATACTCCCATTGTGGGTGGGTGTTAAATAACGCCTTTTGGCTAAGATCAAAGTGTAGTATCTGTTCCGATGGATACTGCACTTCATAGATCGGTATTGTCTTGCCCTTCGGGGCTTGATTTACGCCGGTCTATGGGTCTGTCCTGTGCAGTTCTAGGAGGTCCACCCTCCCAGGCTTCGCCTCCCCTCTTTGGGGAGGAGTAAGTTTATTGCTTACTGCCTGAGGCGCCCCTACCGGGGAATGCCGACGGGGCTGCCCAGGCAATTTTTAATGGCCAGAGCGCTCACCTTCTCGGGCGCTGGCTTTTCAAATCCCACTTTCCGACCTTGTGTCACATACTCCCATTGTGGGTGGGTGTTAAATAACGCCTTTTGGCTAAGATCAAAGTGTAGTATCTGTTCCGATGGATACTGCACTTTATAGATCGGTATTGTCTTGGCCTTTGGGGCTTGATTTCCGCCGGTCTATGGGTCTGATCTGTCCTGTGCAGTTCTAGGAGGTCCACCCTCCCAGGCTTTACCTCCCCTCTTTGGGGAGGAGTAAGTTTATTGCTTTCTGCCTGAGGCGCCCCTACCGGGGAATGCCGACGGGGCTGCCCAGGCAATTTTTAATGGCCAGAGCGCTCACCTTCTCGGGCGCTGGCTTTTCAAATCCCACTTTCCGACCTTGTGTCACATACTCCCATTGTGGGTGGGTGTTAAATAACGCCTTTTGGCTAAGATCAAAGTGTAGTATCTGTTCCGATGGATACTGCACTTTATAGATCGGTATTGTCTTGGCCTTTGGGGCTTGATTTCCGCCGGTCTATGGGTCTGATCTGTCCTGTGCAGTTCTAGGAGGTCCACCCTCCCAGGCTTTACCTCCCCTCTTTGGGGAGGAGTAAGTTAATTGCTTACTGTCTGAGGCGCCCCTACCGGGGAATGCCGACGGGGCTGCCCAGGCAATTTTTAATGGCCATAGCGCTCACCTTCTCGAGCGCTGGCTTTTCAAATCCCACTTTCCGACCTTGTGTCACATATTCCTATTGTGGGTAGGGGTTAAATAACGCCTTTTGGCTAAATCAAAGTGTAGTATCTGTTCCGATGGATACTGCACTTCATAGATCGGTATTGTCTTGGCCTTCGGGGCTTGATTTCCGCCGGTCTATGGGTCTGATCTGTCCTGTGCAGTTCTAGGAGGTCCACCCTCCCAGGCTTTGCCTCCCCTCTTTGGGGAGGAGTAAGTTTATTGCTTACTGTCTGAGGCGCCCCTACCGGGGAATGCCGACGGGGCTGCCCAGGCAATTTTTAATGGCCATAGCGCTCACCTTCTCGAGCGCTGGCTTTTCAAATCCCACTTTCCGACCTTGTGTCACATATTCCTATTGTGGGTGGGGGTTAAATAACGCCTTTTGGCTAAGATCAAAGTGTAGTATCTGTTCCGATGGATACTGCACTTCATAGATCGGTATTGTCTTGGCCTTCGATGCTTGATTTACGCCGGTCTATGGGTCTGATCTGTCCTGTGCAGTTCTAGGAGGTCCACCCTCCCAGGCTTCGCCTCCCCTCTTTGGGGAGGAGTAAGTTTATTGCTTACTGTCTGAGGCGCCCCTACCGGGGAATGCCGACGGGGCTGCCCAGGCAATTTTTAATGGCCAGAGCGCTCACCTTCTCGGGCGCTGGCTTTTCAAATCCCACTTTCCGACCTTGTGTCACATACTCCCATTGTGGGTGGGTGTTAAATAACGCCTTTTGGCTAAGATCAAAGTGTAGTATCTGTTCCGATGGATACTGCACCACATAGACTGGTATTGTCTTGGCCTTCGGGGCTTGATTTACGCCGGTCTATGGGTCTGATCTGTCCTGTGCAGTTCTAGGAGGTCCACCCTCCCAGGCTTTACCTCCCCTCTTTGGGGAGGAGTAAGTTAATTGCTTACTGCCTGAGGCGCCCCTACCGGGGAATGCCGACGGGGCTGCCCAGGCAATTTTTAATGGCCATAGCGCTCACCTTCTCGAGCGCTGGCTTTTCAAATCCCACTTTCCGACCTTGTGTCACATATTCCTATTGTGGGTAGGGGTTAAATAACGCCTTTTGGCTAAGATCAAAGTGTAGTATCTGTTCCGATGGATACTGCACTTCATAGATCGGTATTGTCTTGGCCTTCGGGGCTTGATTTACGCCGGTCTATGGGTCTGTCCTGTGCAGTTCTAGGAGGTCCACCCTCCCAGGCTTCGCCTCCCCTCTTTGGGGAGGAGTAAGTTTATTGCTTACTGCCTGAGGCGCCCCTACCGGGGAATGCCGACGGGGCTGCCCAGGCAATTTTTAATGGCCAGAGCGCTCACCTTCTCGGGCGCTGGCTTTTCAAATCCCACTTTCCGACCTTGTGTCACATACTCCCATTGTGGGTGGGTGTTAAATAACGCCTTTTGGCTAAGATCAAAGTGTAGTATCTGTTCCGATGGATACTGCACTTTATAGATCGGTATTGTCTTGGCCTTTGGGGCTTGATTTCCGCCGGTCTATGGGTCTGATCTGTCCTGTGCAGTTCTAGGAGGTCCACCCTCCCAGGCTTTACCTCCCCTCTTTGGGGAGGAGTAAGTTAATTGCTTACTGTCTGAGGCGCCCCTACCGGGGAATGCCGACGGGGCTGCCCAGGCAATTTTTAATGGCCATAGCGCTCACCTTCTCGAGCGCTGGCTTTTCAAATCCCACTTTCCGACCTTGTGTCACATATTCCTATTGTGGGTAGGGGTTAAATAACGCCTTTTGGCTAAGATCAAAGTGTAGTATCTGTTCCGATGGATACTGCACTTCATAGATCGGTATTGTCTTGGCCTTCGGGGCTTGATTTCCGCCGGTCTATGGGTCTGATCTGTCCTGTGCAGTTCTAGGAGGTCCACCCTCCCAGGCTTTGCCTCCCCTCTTTGGGGAGGAGTAAGTTTATTGCTTACTGTCTGAGGCGCCCCTACCGGGGAATGCCGACGGGGCTGCCCAGGCAATTTTTAATGACCATAGCGCTCACCTTCTCGAGCGCTGGCTTTTCAAATCCCACTTTCCGACCTTGTGTCACATATTCCTATTGTGGGTGGGGGTTAAATAACGCCTTTTGGCTAAGATCAAAGTGTAGTATCTGTTCCGATGGATACTGCACTTCATAGATCGGTATTGTCTTGGCCTTCGATGCTTGATTTACGCCGGTCTATGGGTCTGATCTGTCCTGTGCAGTTCTAGGAGGTCCACCCTCCCAGGCTTCGCCTCCCCTCTTTGGGGAGGAGTAAGTTTATTGCTTACTGTCTGAGGCGCCCCTACCGGGGAATGCCGACGGGGCTGCCCAGGCAATTTTTAATGGCCAGAGCGCTCACCTTCTCGGGCGCTGGCTTTTCAAATCCCACTTTCCGACCTTGTGTCACATACTCCCATTGTGGGTGGGTGTTAAATAACGCCTTTTGGCTAAGATCAAAGTGTAGTATCTGTTCCGATGGATACTGCACCACATAGACTGGTATTGTCTTGGCCTTCGGGGCTTGATTTACGCCGGTCTATGGGTCTGATCTGTCCTGTGCAGTTCTAGGAGGTCCACCCTCCCAGGCTTTACCTCCCCTCTTTGGGGAGGAGTAAGTTAATTGCTTACTGCCTGAGGCGCCCCTACCGGGGAATGCCGACGGGGCTGCCCAGGCAATTTTTAATGGCCATAGCGCTCACCTTCTCGAGCGCTGGCTTTTCAAATCCCACTTTCCGACCTTGTGTCACATATTCCTATTGTGGGTAGGGGTTAAATAACGCCTTTTGGCTAAGATCAAAGTGTAGTATCTGTTCCGATGGATACTGCACTTCATAGATCGGTATTGTCTTGGCCTTCGGGGCTTGATTTACGCCGGTCTATGGGTCTGTCCTGTGCAGTTCTAGGAGGTCCACCCTCCCAGGCTTCGCCTCCCCTCTTTGGGGAGGAGTAAGTTTATTGCTTACTGCCTGAGGCGCCCCTACCGGGGAATGCCGACGGGGCTGCCCAGGCAATTTTTAATGGCCAGAGCGCTCACCTTCTCGGGCGCTGGCTTTTCAAATCCCACTTTCCGACCTTGTGTCACATACTCCCATTGTGGGTGGGTGTTAAATAACGCCTTTTGGCTAAGATCAAAGTGTAGTATCTGTTCCGATGGATACTGCACTTCATAGATCGGTATTGTCTTGGCCTTCGGGACTTGATTTCCGCCGGTCTATGGGTCTGTCCTGTGCAGTTCTAGGAGGTCCACCCTCCCAGGCTTCGCCTCCCCTCTTTGGGGAGGAGTAAGTTTATTGCTTACTGTCTAAGGCGCCCCTACCGGGGAATGCCGACGGGGCTGCCCAGGCAATTTTTAATGGCCAGAGCGCTCACCTTCTCGGGCGCTGGCTTTTCAAATCCCACTTTCCGACCTTGTGTCACATACTCCCATTGTGGGTGGGTGTTAAATAACGCCTTTTGGCTAAGATCAAAGTGTAGTATCTGTTCCGATGGATACTGCACTTCATAGATCGGTATTGTCTTGGCCTTCGGGGCTTGATTTACGCCGGTCTATGGGTCTGTCCTGTGCAGTTCTAGGAGGTCCACCCTCCCAGGCTTCGCCTCCCCTCTTTGGGGAGGAGTAAGTTTATTGCTTACTGCCTGAGGCGCCCCTACCGGGGAATGCCGACGGGGCTGCCCAGGCAATTTTTAATGGCATGAGCGCTCACCTTCTCGGGCGCTGGCTTTTCAAATCCCACTTTCCGACCTTGTGTCACATACTCCCATTGTGGGTGGGTGTTAAATAACGCCTTTTGGCTAAGATCAAAGTGTAGTATCTGTTCCGATGGATACTGCACTTCATAGATCGGTATTGTCTTGGCCTTCGGGACTTGATTTCCGCCGGTCTATTGGTCTGATCTGTCCTGTGCAGTTCTAGGAGGTCCACCCTCCCAGGCTTTGCCTCCCCTCTTTGGGGAGGAGTAAGTTTATTGCTTACTGCCTGAGGCGCCCCTACCGGGGAATGCCGACGGGGCTGTCCAGGCAATTTTTAATGCCCAGAGTGCTCACCTTCTCGAGCGCTGGCTTTTCAAATCCCACTTTCCGACCTTGTGTCACATATTCCTATTGTGGGTAGGGGTTAAATAACGCCTTTTGGCTAAGATCAAAGTGTAGTATCTGTTCCGATGGATACTGCACTTCATAGATCGGTATTGTCTTGGCATTCGGGGCTTGATTTCCGCCGGTCTATGGGTCTGTCCTGTGCAGTTCTAGGAGGTCCACCCTCCCAGGCTTTACCAACCCCTCTTTGGGGAGGAGTAAGTTAATTGCTTACTGTCTGAGGCGCCCCTACCGGGGAATGCCGACGGGGCTGCCCAGGCAATTTTTAATGGCCACAGTGCTCACGTTCTCGAGCACTGGCTTTTCAACTCCCACTTTCCGACCTTGTGTCACATATTCCTATTGTGGGTAGGGGTTAAATAACGCCTTTTGGCTAAGATCAAAGTGTAGTATCTGTTCCGATGGATACTGCACTTCATAGATCGGTATTGTCTTGGCCTTCGGGGCTTGATTTCCGCCGGTCTATGGGTCTGATCTGTCCTGTGCAGTTCTAGGAGGTCCACCCTCCCAGGCTTCGCCTCCCCTCTTTGGGGAGGAGTAAGTTAATTGCTTACTGCCTGAGGCGCCCTTACCGGGGAATGCCGACGGGGCTGCCCAGGCAATTTTTAATGGCCAGAGCGCTCACCTTCTCGAACGCTGGCTTTTCAAATCCCACTTTCCGACCTTGTGTCACATATTCCTATTGTGGGTAGGGGTTAAATAACGCCTTTTGGCTAAGATCAAAGTGTAGTATCTGTTCCGATGGATACTGCACGCCTGTCCTGTGCAGTTCTAGGTGGTTCACCCTTCCAGGCTTTGCTTCCCCCCTTTGGGGAGGAGTAAGTTTATTGCTTACTGTCTGAGGCGCCCCTACCGGGGAATGCCGACGGGGCTGCCCAGGCAATTTTTAATGGCCACAGTGCTCACCTTCTCGAGCACTGGCTTTTCAACTCCCACTTTCCGACCTTGTGTCACATATTCCTATTGTGGGTAGGGGTTAAATAACGCCTTTTGGCTAAGATCAAAGTGTAGTATCTGTTCCGATGGATACTGCACTTCATAGATCGGTATTGTCTTGGCCTTCGGGGCTTGATTTCCGCCGGTCTATGGGTCTGATCTGTCCTGTGCAGTTCTAGGAGGTCCACCCTCCCAGGCTTTACCTCCCTTCTTTGGGGAGGAATAAGTTAATTGCTTACTGTCTGAGGCGCCCCTACCGGGGAATGCCGACGGGGCTGCCCAGGCAATTTTTAATGGCCACAGTGCTCACCTTCTCGAGCACTGGCTTTTACCATCCCACTTTCCGACCTTGTGTCACATATTCCTATTGTGGGTAGGGGTTAAATAACGCCTTTTGGCTAAGATCAAAGTGTAGTATCTGTTCCGATGGATACTGCACTTCATAGATCGGTATAGTCTTGGCCTTCGGGGCTTGATTTCCGCCGGTCTATGGGTCTGATCTGTCCTGTGCAGTTCTAGAAGGTCCACCCTCCCAGGCTTCGCCTCCCCTCTTTGGGGAGGAGTAAGTTAATTGCTTACTGCCTGAGGCGCCCTTACCGGGGAATGCCGACGGGGCTGCCCAGGCAATTTTTAATGGCCAGAGCGCTCACCTTCTCGAGCGCTGGCTTTTCAAATCCCACTTTCCGACCTTGTGTCACATATTCCTATTGTGGGTAGGGGTTAAATAACGCCTTTTGGCTAAGATCAAAGTGTAGTATCTGTTCCGATGGATACTGCACGCCTGTCCTGTGCAGTTCTAGGAGGTTCACCCTTCAAGGCTTTGCTTCCCCCCTTTGGGGAGGAGTAAGTTTATTGCTTACTGTCTGAGGCGCCCCTACCGGGGAATGCCGACGGGGCTGCCCAGGCAATTTTTAAATGGCCAGAGTGCTCACCTCTCGTGCGCTGGCTTTTCAAACCCAACTTTCTCGACCCGATCTTGGGTCACATCTTACTTGTGGGAGTAAGATAAAACTGGCCTTGTGCCTAATTCCTGGCGAGGAGTTAATAAATATCTACTCGTCTTGGCCTTTTGGCTAAGATCAAAGTGTAGTATCTGTTCCGATGGATACTGCACCCCATACACTGGTATCGTCTTGGCCTTCGGGGCTTGATTTCCGCCGGTCTATGGGTCTGTCCTGTGCAGTTCTAGGAGGTCCACCCTCCCAGGCTTTACCTCCCCTCTTTGGGGAGGAGTAAGTTAATTGCTTACTGTCTGAGGCGCCCCTACCGGGGAATGCCGACGGGGCTGCCCAGGCAATTTTTAATGGCCACAGTGCTCACCTTCTCGAGCACTGGCTTTTACCATCCCACTTTCCGACCTTGTGTCACATATTCCTATTGTGGGTAGGGGTTAAATAACGCCTTTTGGCTAAGATCAAAGTGTAGTATCTGTTCCGATGGATACTGCACTTCATAGATCGGTATAGTCTTGGCCTTCGGGGCTTGATTTCCGCCGGTCTATGGGTCTGATCTGTCCTGTGCAGTTCTAGGAGGTCCACCCTCCCAGGCTTCGCCTCCCCTCTTTGGGGAGGAGTAAGTTAATTGCTTACTGCCTGAGGCGCCCTTACCGGGGAATGCCGACGGGGCTGCCCAGGCAATTTTTAATGGCCAGAGCGCTCACCTTCTCGAGCGCTGGCTTTTCAAATCCCACTTTCCGACCTTGTGTCACATATTCCTATTGTGGGTAGGGGTTAAATAACGCCTGTTGGCTAAGATCAAAGTGTAGTATCTGTTCCGATGGATACTGCACGCCTGTCCTGTGCAGTTCTAGGAGGTTCACCCTTCCAGGCTTTACTTCCCCCCTTTGGGGAGGAGTAAGTTTATTGCTTACTGTCTGAGGCGCCCCTACCGGGGAATGCCGACGGGGCTGCCCAGGCAATTTTTAAATGGCCAGAGTGCTCACCTCTCGTGCGCTGGCTTTTCAAACCCAACTTTCTCGACCCGATCTTGGGTCACATCTTACTTGTGGGAGTAAGATAAAACTGGCCTTGTGCCTAATTCCTGGCGAGGAGTTAATAAATATCTACTCGTCTTGGCCTTTTGGCTAAGATCAAAGTGTAGTATCTGTTCCGATGGATACTGCACCCCATACACTGGTATCGTCTTGGCCTTCGGGGCTTGATTTCCGCCGGTCTATGGGTCTGTCCTGTGCAGTTCTAGGAGGTCCACTCTCCCAGGCTTTACCTCCCCTCTTTGGGGAGGAGTAAGTTAATTGCTTACTGTCTGAGGCGCCCCTACCGGGGAATGCCGACGGGGCTGCCCAGGCAATTTTTAATGGCCACAGTGCTCGCCTTCTCGAGCACTGGCTTTTCAACTCCCACTTTCCGACCTTGTGTCACATATTCCTATTGTGGGTAGGGGTTAAATAACGCCTTTTGGCTAAGATCAAAGTGTAGTATCTGTTCCGATGGATACTGCACTTCATAGATCGGTATTGTCTTGGCCTTCGGGGCTTGATTTCCGCCGGTCTATGGGTCTGATCTGTCCTGTGCAGTTCTAGGAGGTCCACCGTCCCAGGCTTTACCTCCCCTCTTTGGGGAGGAGTAAGTTAATTGCTTACTGTCTGAGGCGCCCCTACCGGGGAATGCCGACGGGGCTGCCCAGGCAATTTTTAATGGCCACAGTGCTCACCTTCTCGAGCACTGGCTTTTACCATCCCACTTTCCGACCTTGTGTCACATATTCCTATTGTGGGTAGGGGTTAAATAACGCCTTTTGGCTAAGATCAAAGTGTAGTATCTGTTCCGATGGATACTGCACTTCATAGATCGGTATAGTCTTGGCCTTCGGGGCTTGATTTCCGCCGGTCTATGGGTCTGATCTGTCCTGTGCAGTTCTAGGAGGTCCACCCTCCCAGGCTTTGCCTCCCCTCTTTGGGGAGGAGTAAGTTAATTGCTTACTGCCTGAGGCGCCCTTACCGGGGAATGCCGACGGGGCTGCCCAGGCAATTTTTAATGTCCAGAGCGCTCACCTTCTCGAACGCTGGCTTTTCAAATCCCACTTTCCGACCTTGTGTCACATATTCCTATTGTGGGTAGGGGTTAAATAACGCCTTTTGGCTAAGATCAAAGTGTAGTATCTGTTCCGATGGATACTGCACGCCTGTCCTGTGCAGTTCTAGGAGGTTCACCCTTCCAGGCTTTGCTTCCCCCCTTTGGGGAGGAGTAAGTTTATTGCTTACTGTCTGAGGCGCCCCTACCGGGGAATGCCGACGGGGCTGCCCAGGCAATTTTTAAATGGCCAGAGTGCTCACCTCTCGTGCGCTGGCTTTTCAAACCCAACTTTCTCGACCCGATCTTGGGTCACATCTTACTTGTGGGAGTAAGATAAAACTGGCCTCGTGCCTAATTCCTGGCGAGGAGTTAATAAATATCTACTCGTCTTGGACTTTTGGCTAAGATCAAAGTGTAGTATCTGTTCCGATGGATACTGCACCCCATACACTGGTATCGTCTTGGCCTTCGGGTCTTGATTTACGCCGGTCTATGGGGTTGTCCTGTGCAGTTCTAGGAGGTACACCCTCCCAGGCTTTGCCTCCCCTCTTTGAGGAGGAGTAGATTTATTGCTTACTGCCTGAGGCGCCCCTACAGGGGAATGACGACGGGGCTGCCCAGGCAATTTTTAAACCCCACTTTCCCGACCCGACCTTGGGTCACATCTTACTTGGTGGAGTAAGATAAAAACTGGCCTTGTGCTTAACTCCTGGAGAGGAGTAAATCAATACTCGTTGTGTTCCATTCCAAAACGTTCAAACCACTGCCTACTCGTCTTACCCTCTCCTTATTTGAGCCATGTGACGTCACGTCTGCTTCTGGCTACCAGGTTGAGGTCACATTTGAGTGCAAACTCGCTGACCACATGACACCGATATCCTGTGTATGTGTGAACGCCGACCTGCTGTTGTTACTGGTTTAAACTTACAATTAGTGATATTACATATGAAACAAGTAAAACATTTTAAAGTACTTGACGTAATACAAACGATCCTGTGACGCTAATTCTGGCGTATCGGGATTTAAATCGTTATGGTCTATATTAGAGGTACACTGCTTATCTCTGTTGATGTTAAACTAACTCAATGCGCGCGTCGTGGCTGCTTTTTTAGAATTTTCTTCTTCTCTCCAAAATTTCGGTCATTTGTTTTGTTTTTACCTGAATATGATTCGATGAAGTATCGACAACGTTCGTGATACATTGGCAACATGTATTATTATTTTTTAATTTTGATATGGAAAATATAATTAGGAAAATTGGAAAAATAAAATAGTGTCATAATCAAGCAAATAATTCTGTAATGCTTATCAATGTTTGCTTAAATATATATATATATATATATATATATATATATATATATATATATATATATAAATATATATATATATATATATATATATATATACTCCATCAACAACACCTGTTCCCAAGTCTGCATCAGACGTAACCTTCCGAAAAAATACAAATTTAAATTCACTACCAAAAACAGAAACTCCCCTCACCAACGCGCAAAAGATACAGATGAGACTTATCGTATCCAGCATGGAAAAACCACTCCTAAGTATTTCCTGGTTACTGTTTCAACTGCTTGTAAGGTGGGGAGTACCTTACAAGCACATGTCAGCAGCTCCGACCAAGTCATTAGCAGACTACACCTCCTCCAACACCAGTAACAACGGCCAAATAATTACATATTCAGCCTCGACGTCGCCTCCCGGTACACTTCAATACCCGCACACCCCTAATATCCTCTTCTGACAACCTAGAACTATTCGGACAAACTACTGATAGCCATCAACTTTTATCCATTATAACCGACAACACTTAATTTACTTTCCAACAAAACATATTTAAGCAAATTACTGGCCTCTCCATGAGCTCCTTTCTGGTTTCCAAGCCATCCGTTACATAGATCAGCTAGAACAAAGAGCACTAAGAACCTGCTACTCCTATATAATATTATCTAGATATATAGATGGCATACGTATCCTCACACCCTTTCGTGATGAAGCCATCCAAATATTTTACAATGTTAACAGCATTGAGCCCCCACATACAATTCACAATCGAACACACCAACAATTCCGGCTCGCTTTCACTCCTTGATTTAATCACTAATGATGGTTCCATGCATACCAACTTCTACAGGAAAACATGCCTGCAAAAATCTTTGAACATATTTTATCTCCGCCTTACCTCCTAAAGCTAAGCAAAGTTACTCCCACAATGAAATTACCCACATACATACCACATGCTCTTCTACCACCAACAATATAGCACATACCAACGACTTCCATAAAACCCTACTAACATATTCCTACAACAATTCCAAAATAGTCCACTTTAATAAGATTAAAAACACGCAGACATCGCACCCTCTCTAATACCTGCTTCTTTAAACTTCGTTTTCTTTAGTGATAAAACCACTACTGCTACAAAGAACACCTTGACATCCAACTTACCCACACCGGACCCTCCTTCCGCTAACATCTATCTTAAAGACACAATAACAATACATCAAAACCCTGCTTCCTGGTCGATTGTCCTATCCATAACACCAGACTGTGACACGGCACAAGTTGTGTATACAAACTACGAAGAACCAACTGCAATTGCTTCTATATACGACTTACATACGCATCAAGGAACACATTCACGCTCGTATATCTTCCATCTACAAACACACCACCCTATGCAATACCCCACAACGCGAAATCTGCATTTCTATCCGAGCCTCTGTCAGAAATATTGGAGACCTAGCAATCAATGAATCTATCCTTATCTCCAGACTTCACCCTTCGATCAAGCAACGTCACGAGCTCAATTTACTATTCATCATATAATCTACCCTCTCACTAACTGACAAACTCTGGTATTCAACATCCCCTTTTATACTGATTTCACATTCGCGCCCTTTTAGTACGTTGCTGCTGATATTCTATACTAGGCCATTTCTACTCCAAACCACTTCTTACTATAGACACCAATATGCAGATATCCTACACCTACACATACTCACTCACAGACACCAGTTTTATTTGTTATACTTATATTTTATTGCACTTAATTGCGATCGCCTTCACTTTCCTAACCTGTTGTTCACTAATACGTCTAATTTCTGCTCTATCTCTTTGTCACAGGAGCATAAACTAACCCTTAACGATAAGGACACCTCCACCTTACTTTATTTTACTCCTATTCTTCCATTACAATAATTCACCCCATTCCCTGTATTATTTATTAATCAATTACTCCCCGTCTAATATTTAAGACAATTCAATTTATATACACTCTTTGTCCATATATCGACTGTTACAGAAAGAGTACAAACCCCAAATCACTAACCCCTAACGGTGAGGAAACCTGGGTCCCATTTTACTCCTGTTGTCTTGTTACAATAATTCCCCCATTCCCTATATTAATTAATTAATAAACTAGTCACCACATCGATATATGTAAATAAATGAATATTTTGTAAGTCCTTTATTTCTACATATACCTAACTCGCCTTTAAGTGCGTGCTCGGCGAGATACATAAGTGTATAGATTTTTCGCGACTGAATCTCTAGAATAAATTTAACGCATCTATCCCTAAACTACAGACTTCTGTTTCAAATCTTACATGATATGACATTTATTTCGAATGCAGATTAAAATCGAAGATTTGAAATCAAATACCAAAAATCTGATATATTAAGATTCACACTAAGTCCCACTCAAATGTATTCCTCCCTGCATCTTCTATTGCTTTACGGTTCAGATTTAGAGTTTTGTTTGGGTCAGTTTCATTTGAATTTGAATTTGAATTTGAATTAGTTTCATCGAATTCGGTTAAATTAGATACAGGCTATGAATCCCTTCTATTAAAATCAGCATTTATTAATTCGATAAGTAAATGTAATATTACCTAAACACAGTAATTATACTTGAATATACGATAATAATAAACATAATATTAATAATAAATATAAATAAATAAAAGTAAATTATAGTAAACAAACAATATTTACTGACTATATAATCCCCAGTTAATTAATTTGATATTACACACGTATTTTTGAACGTTATTTCTATGTGTAGAATAACACATTGACATCTATTGATTTAGTATTTACTGCGGCCTTTCCATCTTCATCTGCGGGACTGATCTTGTTGTAACTTCTACTCTCCGACATCAATATTGCCAAATTCTCGACAGTCAGACTTTTCTTTTGTGTCTTTTTCGACAAGGAGAGGTGTCTCCCGAAATATCAAATGATTTCCAATCATTCGGGCACGTTTATTATGTAAGATTGAAAAAAAATGAATATATAATTGTAAGATCTCACCTTCGATGGTTTATTTATTTTATTTCAATCTTCTCATGAACCCAGCCCCCTGCATTGCCTTTATTACCATTTACAGCAATGCTTAAAGAAAACGACCATTCTCTCTCTCTCTCTCTTTCTCTCTCTCTCTCTCTCTCTCTCTCTATATATATATATATATATATATATATATATAGTGATTGTATTGTTGTTGTTTTTACCTTGATGTTAATCCATTGAAACTCCATTATTTATACAATAGTTATTAATACTAGATAGATATGTATTATAATATAGATTTCTTTATTCATACGAACATTAAGTTGGTTCGATGGCCTGAGGAAGCTGGATTTCGCATGTATGCACATATGTATCCAATAATGTTTGTATAAATAAAGGAAGTTATACTATATATATATATATATATATATATATATATATATATATATATATATATATATAAATATATATATATATATATATATATATATATATTAGAGTGACAGAAGAAATATTTTCGTAGGTATTTGGTTTAATTGGACAACCGATTTCCTCCCATTTCCTTGCGGTTCCAAACCATTTCTTCCGCCAAAATGCACACCACAGACCATGTTTTTAATTTCTCGGCTCAATCGGATGAAAAAAAATGGAATGAGAACAAAACCCCGAGTCAACTCAGTTTGTTGAAGCCCACAAATATATCCAAAAATATTCCTATGTGTAGTGATTGGTGTATGTACAGGAGGCCGCAAGGCGACAACATCTGGCTACTCGCAGAAAGAACGGAGATTAAATAAGACCGGAGATATGCGTCGCTCGCCGCCAGTGGCTAACGTGGAGCTGGTGAAGGAAAGGAGTCGTGTCAGGAGGGAGGATAGGAATGAGAACGAAGATGAGGATGAGGAAGATAATCCTGGATTTGGTTCTTTTGTTTGTCGGGGGGAGTGGCCATGTTGCGACATGAGTTAATGTCACGTGATGTGTGAATGGCGCGAAACGAACGTTTTCTCAAACTCGAGGCGACGACACGGTGTGAAGTAAGAGACGGTGAGGTATAGATCGAGACAGAGAGAGAGAGAGAGAGAGAGAGAGAGAGGGGGAGAGAGAGAGAAATAGAGAGAGAAAGAGAGAGAGAAGTAGTTAAAGATAAATAGATAGAAATTGTGGTATAACGGGTGGTGAAGGGAGAAAGAGGAGAAACGCATAGCAAACATACCTGTAAAAGAGGGTCCAAATGAGAATAAAGAGAAGAATCAAATTGATGAGATATAAAAGAGAAACTATAAACGAGGGTATCAAAGGGTAGAAAAAAGTAAAAAGAAAAGAAAGAACTGAATTTTTATTATTATTTTGATCAGTAGTAGTAGTAGTAGTAGTAGTAGTAGTAGCAGTAGTAGCTGTAGTAGTAGCAGTAGTAGTAGAAGTAAAAGGCAGAAGTAGAATTAAGAGATGAAGAAAGTTTAATTAAAAGAAAAGAAAAAACAAAGGAAGAAGAATATAAAAGAGTAGTAGTAGTAGTAGTAGTAGTAGTAGTAGTAGAAAAAAGGCAGAAGCAGAATAAAGAGACGAGGGAAGTTTAATTAAAAGAAAAGAAAAAAACAAGGGAAGAAGAAATATAAAAGAGTAGTAGTAGTAGCAGGAGTAGTAGCAGGAGTAGTAGCAGCAGTAGTAGTAGTAGTAGTAGTAGTAGTAGCAGTTGTAGCAGCAGTAGTAGTAGCAGTAGTAGTATCTGGTACTTGGTGTGACATTCACCGTAGGCAAGTTGAGCTGGCTTGCTTCAAAGAAGAATGTTTCTAGGGAATATTAAATTCTCAAGTGATCGTCAATCACATGTATATATCTCGGTCAGGTTAGATAAGAATGTTAGTTATTGCAGGGACGTGTCGCCGTCCCCACCCCATGCATAAAGCCCCTTCTAATCCCAAATCGTAATCCATCTGGAGCTGACCAGGTTCTACGTCGCTTATGTCATGTGATCTTACAAGAACCGGTGTGTATGAACGCGATTATGTCAAATACTAATACGAAGAAGACGACGCAGAAGAAGAAGAAGAAAAAGGGGTAGAAGAAGAAGAAGAAGAAGAAGAAGAAGAAGAAGGGGTAGAAGAAGGGGTAGAAGGAGAAGAAGAAGGAGGAGGAGGAGGAGGATGAGAAAAAGAAGAAGAAGAAGAAGAAGAAGAAGAGGAAGAAGACGAAAAAAAAGAAGAAAATGAAGAAGAGGAAGAAGAAGAAGAAGAAGAAGAAGGGTAGAAGGAGAAGAAGGAGGAGAAGAAGAAGAAGAAGAAGAAGAAGAGGAAGAAGACGAAAAAAAGAAGAAAATGAAGAAGAAGAAGAAGAAGAAGAAGAAGGGGTAGAAGTAGAAGAGGGAGGAGAACAAGAAGAAGGGGTAGAAGGAGAAGAAGGAGGAGGAGAAGAAGAAAAAGAAGACGAAAAAAAAGAAGAAAATGAAGAAGAGGAAGAAGAAGAAATAGAAAAGTAGAATACAGATACCAAAATTAGAAGGAATAAAAAAAGAAAGGAAATAAGTAGAAGAAAAATGAAAATCAAAAGAAAGAAATAAAGAACGACGAATTAGAAAAACGAAAGGTAAAAAAAAACGAAGAAAAAGAAGAGTAAAAAAAAAACATTCGAAGACGGAAAGTAAAAGAAGAACAAACAATGAAGAGGTAGCAAAAAAATAATGAGAAGGGAAGAACTAATCAGAGAAAGGACAAGGAGTAGGAGAAGCACAAGAAAAAGAGGAAAGAGGAATAATGAAATGAAAACAATAAAAAGACGGAAAAATGAGATAAATAATCAGCATTAAAAAAGAAAGGGCGGGATAATAATAATAATAATAATAATAATAATAATAATAATAATAATAATAATAATAATAATAATAATAATAATGATGATAATAATAATGAGAAGAAAAAAGTAGAAGACGTAGCAAATGTGAGAGGAAAGGAAGAAAAAAAAGAAGAAATGTGGACAACTAAGAAAGAATAGGAATAAAGAGATGAAGAAAAAAAGATTGAGTTGAAAAAGATGTAAAAGAAGAAGCTGAAAAAAGAAAAGTCAAGAAGACAAAAAGAAAAGTGAAAAGAAAAGAGAAATTAAAAAATCAAAGAGAATATGATAAAATTTAAGCAGAAGATGAAGAGAAAGAACGTAAGTGAAAACAAAAAAAGAATAAGTGACGAAAAGAAAAGGAACTAAAACAAGCCGCGCGTGCGTGGTCCCCCATCTGTATGTGACTCGATGTGGCGAGTGTAAAATGCAATAAATTTGTGCAATTTGGGGCATATTTGACCCCCCTTTGACCCCTTTGGGGGAGCGAACCAGAATTTTTCTGAGGGCAAGGATGCTCATTTTATATCCAGTACAGTTGCCTCTACATTTTGGCCAAGTTTCAGAAAAATTGAATTAATGGCTCAAACGTTATAGGAGAAAAGGGTCATTTTTTGCCATTTTGGGGGCTTTTGACCCCCTAGGGGCGCGAACCAGATTTTTCCAGCGATACTTATTTTCTATTAGGAACAATTCCCTCCACATTTTGGCCAAGTTTCAGAGAAATGTAATGGATGGATAAAAAGTTATTGGGTTAAAAATGTTATTTTTTGCCATTTCGGGGCCTTTTGACCCCCTGGGGGGCTAACCAGATATTGTTTCAAAAATCGGAGAATGTCACTTTCTAACCTGACCAAAGTTACATCTTCATGCAAAGTTTCAGAGAAATTCAATGGATGGTTGCGGAGAAAAATCCGGACGGACGGACGGACGGACGGACAGACGGACGGACATGCCTCAAAACATAAGTCCCCCGATTTTATAAATAAAATTAGTTTAATAATATTAAAAACAGAAAAAAAAAGATATAATATAAAAATAAAATTTGTTTGCATAACATCATTTCTTGGTAAGACAAGTACCTTTTTGTCCGGAAATAAATTTCTAATTTAATTATTCTAGTATATATAAATAATTTTTCTAGCAATTTTTAACTTTGCCGGTCGTTTACTTTTCGATAATTTGTTATTCTTAAATAATCGATGAGTTAAAACATCTTCATTTCTGATTTGACAGTAGCTTCATTCCGTTAAATCTTCTTTTGAAAACAAAGATAACCATTTTTTGGGTCTAAATACACTTCTGGGCCACAAATCTGAGCTTTGTTAATTTTGAATATATATTTTGAAAAAAAAAGTTCAGATTAGGTCAATTTAATTTCGGCTGCCCAGCAGTTCACGCAGTGAAGATCAAGGAGTTAGACAACTAAGTAACTACATGGAACTTGCCAGAGAGCTGAAAAGACTATGGAATCCACTGGTATACATTAAATACTGACCCGTAAACTAACGAGATTAAGCAGGAATAATGGAGTGAATGACTCAAGAAAGAATCACATTAATGGCAAAAGAGAGTGAGAAGGAAACGATCCCAATACATTACTAACCAACAACATAGCTAGAAAACATGTGGTAAATTTTAACAGCACAACTTAGCGAAGATACTTAGTATGCCTTAATGCGCCGGAAACTCTTCCCCAACGACAACAATTGATATCGGAAAGCGGCAACATATATATGAGTGTGTTTTTTATTATTTATAATTAGACTTTCTTCTATTAAAATATAAATGTTATATCTTTAAAGTAATTGGAATAGTTCGATAGTGTAAGGCTAGAGTAATGCTATATTTAATATTTTTTTCATGTAATTTTATACCATTTTGAATTTTTTGTCAGCGTAACAATGTTTTGGCAAACACCAATATATTTGTAAAATGCTCCTGTGCATTTATTTTTGGTGTGGCTATCTTCAGTGAAAATTTTACAAAACAAAGCAAAACCTCAAAGACTGGGCGATTAAAGGCTAAAATCACAATCAGTACTCATTACTAACATCATATATATATATATATATATATATATATATATATATATATATATATATATATATATAAGTAAATTTCGTGTACAACATAATCGTAGGATCATTTTAGAGGAAGCATTATTATTAACAATGAAACAGACGAGTGGAAAAAAAGGAAAATTGTTAAAATTACCTTAAGGCCTTATCGTCTGACCCTCTGAGAGGAAACGTCAGAATGGTAAATTAAAAACTAAAAGTCGAATGAGATATGAGGGGAAAAAACTTATTTCAGTTGGAGGAAACGATTGAGAGGAATAAAAAAAGGGTAAATCTCTCAACGTTATGGTGGCTTTGAATCATTAAAGATCTCCAACTGATGCTTCAAAATCTTTTGTCTACACAGGCTAGGTCGAGAGTTGTTAATGACTAACGCCTGAATAATATTGAGATGGTAGTTCGACCTGGCACTGTGTAAAACAGAAAACCACCCATCGGAATAGTTGTCAGAACAACTATTTGTACTAACGAGGTGATTACCGATGGCTGATTCCTGTGCCTGGAAGTTCCCGGATGATCTCAAAACCTTGTGTAGGCGAATATCACGTGGTATGTGTTGGGATATTCTTAATTCTAATAATTTGGGATATTGAGGGTAGTTTACACGACTCGAACCTTTTTCTCTTCTTTTCGTAAGGATGTTTTGCCAGTCATTCAAAAGAATTGTGTCGTTTATAAATTCATGTGTCAGTGTTGAGCTGACTACGTTGGCAAGACATCCCAAAGATTAGAATTAAGAATATCTCTTTCTTCTCTCTCTCAATTACTGCCTTCACACGCTTCCTGAAACTTATACAAGTGTTCCTCATATATTCAGAAGTCAACTTTTACCATTCTCCTTTAATCTATATTTAATAGAGTCAATATTTCTGTGTGATATTCTTTTAGTAGCATGTTCAAAAATGCCGCAAATAGCATAATCAAGAAAGTTCATATATGGGCTAGAAAGGGGCCCTAATTATGATTTTAAAAAAAATGTTAAAATTGTATTTGCACAAATCTTCTATTTTCCTAGCTGTGTAGGCTGGAGCACTATCCTGTGTCTATACATAATTAACATCTGGATGGTTGGCCATTGAAATACCTGTTATCTCATAGTCTTATATATATATATATATATATATATATATATATATATATATATATATATATATATATATATATATATGCGTACATGAAAGTAATTCATGGACACGTGTTACTGGCTAGTCATCGTCAGCATGGTTGACTTAGACAAGAATAAAACTACGATTACATTCTATGTAGTTTGGAGTTTAACATCCGGGCTACGACGCCTTATTATTTTTTCATGAGAGAGGAGGGTAGTAGTAGTAGTAATTGTTGTTGTTGTTGTTTTGTATAATAATAATAATAATAATGATAATAATAATAAGAACAACAACAACAACGACAACAACAAGAACAAGAACAAGAACAAGAAGAAAAAGAAGAATTTGTATAGACAAAAAAGTAAAGCCAGTAGAAGATAATTTAAAAAAAAACAGTGCAAAATAAGAAGATATAAGTTGCAGTCTGGAGTTTAACATCCGGGCTACAACGCCTTATCTGGAAATATGTACGATTTTTATGAGAGAGAAGGGTAGTAGTAGTAGTAGTAGTAGTAGTAGTAGTAGTAGTAGTGGTAGTAGTAGTAATTGGTGTTGTTGTTGTAGAATGATGATAATAATAATAATAATAATAATAATAATAATAAGAAGAAGAAGAAGAAGAAGAAGAAATAGAAGAAAGTAGAGCCAGTAGAAGATAACAATTAAAACAAAAACAGTGCAAAATAACAAGACATAAGTTGCAGGAGAACATAGTCAAAAAGATGAAAAGAGTAAGACCAAGAAGGTAGAAGAATGGGTAAATTTGAATATCTGTGAAATACTTTGATAGTACATTAAAATAATGTTTGAGCTTCTATATTAAACAAAGCTAAAATGATTGATATGCCGTAAAACAGGCAAACTAAAGCGAATTTCTCTTCTTAACTGTCAACTTCCACTCTCTTTCTTTCTATTTCGCACTCTCACTTTCTCTCGCTCTATATATATCTTCATCGGTTTGTCCTTTTCGCACTCTATATCGCTACTTCTCTCTTTTTCTCTTTCAACATTCATTCAGGTTTTCCCTTCCGCCAAATCCATCTTCCGCCTTTCTCTCTGAATTCTTGTCTGTTACAATTTGCATGGTTCCCTATTCTCACCCGCTCCGTCTTCTTTTCGGCCGCAACGTTTTGAAACAGAAAAGCCAAACATGTTTTGCGTTGAACACATGAATAAATAAAGAAACAATAAAAATGTTGAAATGAAATATAAATGGATAAAACCGACGGAATGCAGACTTGTGGGAACGCAGACATCCGGTGTTGGCATTTCGTACTAATATCATCTGACAAGATGGCGAAAGCTAACTCAGATAATAAATGATCACGTCGGAATCACCTCGGAGGCATCGATATCGACGTGGTGAGATAATAAATATCAACACGCACAGACGCAAACGCTGACATAAACATACGAACACGCACACACACGTACACACACACAAATATATATATATATATATATATATATATATATATATGTATATATATTTCTTCTTTTGTAAGATAGTGAGGAAAATCGTAGCAAAGTGCTCGATTAATTGAGAGATTCAAAGTTAAGAGTGTAAATATTTATTTATTATTTAGTACAGAACATCAGTGCAACATCAGTACCATCGGTTTCGAGGTCGGAAGCTAAGAAACCGTCCGAAATTGAAACCGACAGTACTGATGTTGCACTTATTTTCTATACTAAATAATATATATATATATATATATATATATATATATATATATATATATATATATATATATATAAAAGTTAAATTGACTTACATGAGTGATTTTCCACTGAACGACTTGGGACTTAAGACTTAAAAAAAAAAAAATTTCATCATATAGTTTTAATGGTTGAGAAACTAGACAATATATATAATCAAAATAAAAAGTGTATACAATATAATATCTACTTAGTTATTGGTTGTTCAAAACAATGGGTTACACACACAAGAAATTTTATTATTCCTTCCTTAAGCCATGGCTTTTCAAAGAATGACATCTTATCGTCAGAGAAATGTAAACAGATAAGTTGGTAAAGGGAAATTGCCAAAACTCATAATTTGAAAATATATGTAGATGATTTGTTGGGTTTAGCCAGTGCTGCTGGACGCCGAATGTGACATTTAAAATATAATACGAATATTTAATATCAGTAAGTAATTATATATACATTGTAGCTGTTACGCACATTGATATATACATAGAATGCTATATTTTAGTTTACCTATGCGTGTATAAACCTTTATACACCCATGTTGTCGTCGTGAACTCAGGTTCTCTTCGTCTGCTGATAAACTCAATCGGACACCGATGTTTTTGCAAAATGTTTATTTAGAAAGAAAGTTACAGAAAGACGTCAGAAAGGCAACTTGTATACGCATGCAAGAGGGAAAGACAGACAGACAGATAGATAGACGCATTGCCCGTCTTGCTTCATGTAGAAACATTATACACCAGCTCCTCATTGGGTGCAGAACCATGGACACGTCCTTGAAATCTCGCCAGCTAAAATACAGAAATTACCCGGTCGGGAATCACATGGTTTCGATGACTTCCGCTCCGAGGACCCTTAATCTTTAAATGTGTCACTCAAACCTTTCTGCTCGAAAACAAGCATTACTGTGTAACAAAAATATGCATATAGATAACAGAATAAGGGGAGGAATAACATCAACCTATTGAGACGTGAATCCCTAGTATTCAAGAGGTAGTCGGGAAGGCCCAATAAACGAACCATATATTGAGTAAGAATCGATTTTTATTGACAGGCCATACTAAGTAATATAAGAAACTGGAAATGGTTTAATCGGAAACAGAAGGTAGAAGATACGTATGTGAACGTGCACACACAGTAATGGTTATCTCATCCCCCAAATTTATTTATATAAGAATATATAATAACGACAATTACACTTTGAATGTGATTAGAACTCTGAAAGTTTCGTAAAACGTGAAACTGTCTAGATAACAGCAGTGGCTTAAATACATAATAGTTAACACGCGATAACTCGTAAATTAGAAAAGAACAGCACATAATGTATATCAAACGGATTAGAATGAAATTCTCTTCATAACTAGTCAAGTTTTAAAGTCTATCTATTTTTTATGTCACACCTTTTCTTCTATAAAATTTATCTTTTCCCCAATAGCCACCACGCCATGTCTACACGACTTGGCAGCTATTAAAAGTCAAGTGTCGAAAAGTCTGATTTTATGGAAAGAAAGAGTGTGAAACAAAAACTCTCATGAACATAGGTAATGTGAAGAATCGCATCAGCATCTTACTTGCTAACCGTTGAATATACTCCAGGTGTACAATATCAACGTTAAGTATAGGGAACGTAATGCGTTTGCTGTTAGGCATGAACATGATCTCTACATCAGGTACAGAACACGATTGGTTTTGCACACAATCCCAGTGATGTGTTTGAATGAGTTGTCCACAACTGTGCCAAAGTTCTTTGTATTAGCGACGATGTTGAGTGTAGTTGAGCTTGAAAACCGATAGTCAGATCAGCAGTAAGCAAAATGCTGATAGGAAGATTACTACATTTTGATAAATTGAAAGGTATATCCCGCTTGATTCCATAACCAAATTATGTTGAGATTACCTTGAAGATGATCATAGTTGCTGCTAGGTTATACCAGATTTACATCGTCCTCTTCAGTCAATTCATCTGACAGATACATTGAGATACACGAGAGATAGAACTGAACTCAGAAGAGATCATTAGCGCAGTCCACATAAAGGAAGGGGCTGGCGTTTTCACTTCGAATTTTAAAGTTGCGTGATCACTATTACAAATAGGCGATATTACTGTCACTTGATACTGTCGACGAGTACTTTGAGAAATCAAAGTCAAGGGTTAATGTTCGCTGACCCAAGAGAACTCTAGTTGCAGCCGAAATATGCTGAAGAATAGTTTTTACCTTAACTGTCTTCAGCCATCAGTTGGTTTGCTGGTGGACAGTCAATTGATGGAGCATTTAGATCATTAACTTTGAAGCATTTGCAGTGGAGTTCTAATGCTCCAACTATTGAATTTAACAGTTGTTGATCATCATCCAGATGAGTGGGGACGGTGGCTAAGTGATTAACGACACGTACTGACAACCTGGGTGTGTTAAGTTCGAATCCAGCTCGTTCCACACAAACACTTTTACTTAGGATGTTAGCAACCTTCACGTGGTTCCTTCCTATAAAGAAAGAAATCCTACTTGACAGATATCGGGGAAAACAATGCCAACCATAGATTCATCTGATTAATACGAAATGAATGAATACATCATCTAGATCGGTCTGTTGACTGCTGAATATAGTAAGCAATGCAAACCATTCATTTTTGAGTCGAACTCTGCATACACTAGCGTTGTAGTAGGCGGTAGTATGAGAAAGTTGTCAAGGTGACGACATAAGCCTGCTGTTAATGTATACTAGCACTATTTCTCAATTTATACATGATAGCATTGGTTTCTTCTCAAATTAGTACTAAATAACGTGTGAAAATGGAGGAAAAAGCCACCCTCATGTGAGAAAAGTGCTCCGTTGAACCCGAAAGGGTCAATTTTTTTTCTGATTCTGAGACAATACACGTCCGGAGACTGGCTGGTTAGAATGATGTCAACTGTGTGAGTGTTTGTTGGGTACTCTCGGAGGAGAAGCTTTACATACATACATACATACATACATACATATATACATACATACACACACACAGGTGAGATTTATATAATAGACTTGAAGAATACCCGTCACGAGACAGGTAACATTAATCCCCCCCCGAACAGAACAGTTTTGCAACACTTTTAGTACCCTCACAAAGATTCAAATTAAAATATAATGATATTAAACCTTATGTCTAGAATCCTTATTCCCAGTTTTATCAAAATCCATTGCATGATTTTAATTCTAGAAAATGTCTAAAATTAAAGGAGTCTTAAGAAATTGAAATTCAAGGAATCTTGCTGAATTGGTGTCTAATGACTATGGATCACATTTAATGCAGATCTGATATGTTTGAATGTACAAATAGAAAGTTGTGCTCATATCATGCTCCCCAAAAAACCCTTTAAAATACTTCTAAGAAACTGAAATTTGGGGAATATTTATTAATCGATGTCTCATAACTATTGTCAAAATTTCACAAAAATCGGAAGCATCTGAATTTTCACAAAGGGCTTCCATCCTTTTTTGCCCCCTTTGTATAAAAATAAATTAAACTGTGTGTTCCAAAATAGGAGTGAATCTAGTACACACAAATATATAAAGATATAAACATACCTAACTTTATATAAAGAAATAATTTCCGATCTTTTTCATGAATTTCGGGCTACACTTTAAAAAAATTATTTTTGAGCTGGGTTCTTGGTTCGGTCCCCAACTTTCGGTTAAGTCCCCCTCTTTAGGTTCGGTCCCCCTCTTTAGGTTCGATCCCTGACTTTAAGTTCGGTCCCTCTTTAGGTTCGGTCCCCAACTTACGGTTCGGTCACCCACTTTCGGTTCGGTCCCCCTCTTTAGGTTCGGTCCCCCACTTTCGGTTCGGTCCCTGACTTTAGGTTCGGTCCCCCACTTTCGGTTCGGTCCCTCTCTTTAGGTTCGGTGCTCCACTTTAGGTTCGGTCCCTGATTTTCAGTTCAGTCCCCCACTTTCGGTTCGGTCCGTGACTTTCGGTTCGGTCCCTGACTTTCGGTTCGGTCCCTCACTTTAGGTACGGTCCCTCACTTTCGGTTCGGTCCCTCACTTTAGGTTCGGTCCCCCACTTTAGGTTCGGTCCCTCACTTTCGGTTCGGTCTCTCACTTTAGGTTCGGTCCTCCACTTTAGGTTCGGTCCCTGATTTTCAGTTCGGTCCCCCTATTTAAGTTCGGTCCCTGATTTTCAGTTCGGTCCCCCTCTTTAAGTTCGGTCCCCCACTTTCGGTTCGGTCCCTGACTTTAGGTTCAGTCCCCCACTTTCGGTTCGGTCCCTGACTTTCGGTTCGGTCCCTCACTTTCGGTTCGGTCCCTCACTTTAGGTTCGGTCCCTCACTTTCGGTTCGGTCCCTGACTTTAGGTTCGGTCCCCCACTTTAGGTTCGGTCCCTGACTTTAGGTTCGGTCCCCCGCTTTAGGTTCGGTCCCTCACTTTCGGTTCGGTCCCTCACTTTAGGTTCGGTCCTCCACTTTAGGTTCGGTCCCTGATTTTCAGTTCGGTCCCCCTCTTTAAGTTCGGTCCCCCACTTTCGGTTCGGTTCCTGACTTTAGGTTCGGTCCCTTACTTTCGGTTCGGTCCCTCACTTTCGGTTCGGTCTCTGACTTTAGGTTCAGTCCCTGACTTTAGGTTCGGTCCCCCACTTTCGGTTCGGTCCATCACTTTAGGTTCTGTCCCCCACTTTCGGTTCGGTCACTGACTTTAGGTTCGGTCTCCCTCTTTAGGTTCGGTCCCCCTCTTTAGGTTCGGTCCCCCACTTTCGGTTCGGTCCCTGACTTTAGGTTCGGTCCCCCACTTTCGGTTCGGTCCCTCACTTTAGGTTCGGTCCCCCACTTTAGGTTCGGTCCCTGACTTTAGGTTCGATCCCCCACTTTAGGTTTGGTCCCTGATTTTCAGTTCGGTCCCCCTCTTTAGGTTCGGTCCCCCATTTTCAGTTCAGGGCTGGAGCTGTAAAGTCGCATCATATTGTTACAATTTCATACGTGTAGTATCGGGAGGAGATATCGTTTCCGAAATGTATCTTGATAACGGACGCTATAATATCCATACAATATTTTGCGACATAACATTTTTAAAGTTGCAGTTTTGAACACATGTTTTTTTTTCTTTTAAATCCAAAAAAGAGTCGCCAACCTAATAGGTCCCTCACTGTCAACCAAGCTCCAGTCCCTGTCCCATCGCCGCGATGTAGCATCCTTGTGCTTGTTTTACAAATACTTCAATGGATTATGCTCCGATGAATTGGCTACTTTGGTGCCCCCTCGACATAAATTCACTAGACCAACTCGGCAATCAACTAAATCTCATTCATTCACTGTGGAGGTCTCCAGATGCCGGAGATCCTCCTACTCAAATAGCTTCTTTCCTCGTGCTGCTGGCTTCTGGAACTCCCTCCCTGCCCCCTGTTTCCCCGACAGTACTTACATGCAGAAATTTAAAACTAATGCAAACAGACATCTCGCTGCTCAGATCGCAATTTAGGTTCCCCCAACCTTCTTCCCTTTTCTTTTTTCTCAGTAGCCCCTTACGTCTACAGTGGCGGCCTGCCTTGTTTGGGATGAACTATGTTAAATATATATATATATATATATATATATATATATATATATATATATATATATATATATATATATTAGTATTCCATGTATCCACATAAAATTTTATAAGGAGATATAATTTTTTATGTATCAATTTTCAGTATTTATTTCAACAGTGCTCGATACGTAAGTAGAGCTAGGTAGTAAGTTCTAGTTAGTACCCGTCCTAGGACTGGTATAATTTATTCCGTGGACAGAACAGTTTTGCACCACTTTTATATCCCCATAAAAATATTTAAATCAAGATAAAATGCTTCTGAATCTTAAGTCTTGAGTTGTTATTCCGATTTACATTATATGAGTTGGATTCTAAAATATGTTTGTATTTTTAATGTTTAAGCTTAAGGGGTCTTAAATAGAAATTAAAATTCAAGGCAACAAGCTTATTCGTATCCAATGAATCTGGATTAAATTTAAAGCTAATTAAGGAAAATCTGAACGATTAGAAATTTCAAATAGAATTTTATGTTCATATCATGTCTACCCAAATTCTTTAAATTGCGCCAGAAGTTCTGAGATTATTTGAATATTTATTCATAGATGTCTGATTTCAGCAAGGTCAGAGATATATGAACTCTCACAAAAGTTCCTTCCATCACCATACTTTTCATAAAACTAAATTACACTAAATATAACTAACATTCCATACATTTACACCTAGTAGGTGATCTAAAATTAATAATAATCTTTCAGTTAGTTTAGGAGTGAATCATATAGATATACATATATAAATATACACACTCATTTAACAGTATATATATATATATATTTTATTTTATTTATTTACTATTATATATCTTTATTTATTTATGAATTTTCCAACGATTGTTAAGTCTGCAATATTTTGGATTTAGTTAGTTTCTCTGGGAATTTAAACTGCATTTTCTTTTTGTTTGTCTTTTCGTTTAAACTAACTCAAAACTTCTTTAGACTATATATATATATATATATATATATATATATATATATATATATAGATTATATTTTGCTCTGAATTTTCATTGAGCACTCTCATAAACCCGGTTTCAACTTCCTTCGGATTCATACCCCCTGGATATTTGTAACAAGTTAATTATATATATATATATATATATATATATATATATGATTATTTTTATTTACACAGACATGTACAAAATCTGCGACACTGGCATGTCGATATTATCGATCAACAGCTATTATAAACTGATTTTGATTCCTAACAGAATTATATATATATATATATATATATATATATATATATATATATATATATATATATATATATATATATATATCTCATTATAAAGAAAATATATTTACACAACATTTATCTTTTGAGCCTGAAGATCTTTTGAGAGCAACACAATAGTTTTTGTGATTTTCATAATGATTATCTTGTACTCATATTTTTAAAACTGGAAAATAATACATAGTTTATAGAATCTCTGCTACTCTTCATTTTTGGCTAAGATCAAAGTGTAGCATCTGTTCCGATGGATACTGCACCCCATAGACTGGTATTGTTCTGGACCTTCGGGGCTTGATTTACGTCGGTCTATGGGTCTGTCATGTGCAGTTCTAGGAGGTCCACCCTCCCAGGCTTCGCCTCTCCTCTTTGGGGAGGAGTAAGTTTATTGCTTACTGCCTGAAGCGCGCCTACCGGGGAATGCCGACGGGGCTGCCCAGGCAATTTTTAAACCCCACTTTCCCGACCCGACCTTGAGTCACATCTTACTTGTGGGAGTAAGATAAAAACTGGCCTTGTGCCTAACTCCTGGAGAGGAGTAAATCAATACTCTTCATTGTCCTCTCAGTTGATCCTAATACTGCGACTGTGCGGGGGACTTTTTATATCATCTAAAGAAAAAGTGAGAACTACAATTTGAAAGCTAACCAGGCATCACTTAGCTATTTTCCCCTTTCGTATATGTTAGTCTAGCACTTTCTACTCGTAATTCTTGCGACTGTAAGTAAACTTTTGTCTGTCGATTCTGCCTCGTTCGTTAATGAATTATCAAAGGCCTCTTTGACAGAGACCAAAGTTAGTTTCCGTTTTATGACACGAACCTTTTAGTTATACTCCATTTACCGGCAATATTTTCCCTATCACTTCCGTGCACTCTGTTATATATATATATATATATATATATATATATATATATATATATATATATATATACATACATATATATATATACACATATATATATACATATGTATATATACATACATACATACATACACACATACCTACATACATACATACATACACATATATGAATATATATATCAACTATTTTATTTATGCATAGGTATGGATGTATATAATATTTTCCGAAGAGTCAAAAATAAAGGTCGCTGATAAGACACTATTTCCGCATGAAGTATTCGTAATGTATTGTCGCCTGGTTACAATAAAAATCACTGAGCGTCCTCTTGACTCGATCGCCATCTTGAAATTAATGAATTCCTCTTTACTACAAAATGAGCAACGGTTTTGCTGATACATTTAAAGCTAAGAATCATATGCTGCATATTATATCGGGGTTGATTGGTAATATTATTTCAAGTTAAGCAACTCTTGGTTTAACGATGTATAAATCTCTGATAAGTCATGGTATAAAGTATTGTACACAGGCTTGATCCCTTTTCTCTATGCATGGAAATTGGAATGTGATATTAAGATTAGAAAGACATACATAACAGAGTTAAGAAACCAATAACAGTGAATGCTTTTGGAAACGTTATGATGAACTTATTTATCAGAGTGAAGAATGAGAGGTGAGTTAATTGGAACCTTTCAAAATAATTAGTGAAGTTTTTAACTCGAGTAAACATTTTCTAATCATTCTTCTCGATCTAAAAGTTTATTCTCGGGGCAAATTTCAAAAACTAGATCCAATAAAGAATGAGATCTTTTACTATAGAGTAATATAGTTATTGAGTTAGCAAGAGTATTAGCATAGAAAATATGAAATACTTCATACATTAGATCTATTGTTCTTTCTGCTTCTCGTAAAGTTGACCCTCTTTATTATTATAAACACTTTCTTACACCTGAATCTATTATCTATCTCTACAAATCTACTATCGTACTTGTATGAAGTACTGTTGACATATTTAGGATACTGAATCTCTGTACAATTTTAGGGATCTTGATAAGATACAGAAGCATGTCTATAATTTGGTTGCCCAACTCTTTTCTACTCCTCTGCACACACACTCTCTCTTTCTCTCTTTCTCGTGATGTTGCTAGTGTCAGTCTTTTCTATAAATACTATTATGGTGTGTGTGCTATAGAATTGCCTGATCTATCTTCTGCTTAATTTCGTTTCAGCTCGTTTAACTCGTTGGTACTAATGATCTCCCGAAATTCCATGTTTTGATACCTCGATATAATACGTATTCCTATTCCAGTAGTTTCTCTTGAAGAACTGAAGGCCTGTGGAACTTTTTTCTTTTTTTTCTGTTTTCTTCCTCTCTATAGTCTCGGTCTTTTCAAGACTATGATCCATAGGCACTCCGATCTATGCGATAACCATCTTTGTTATTTTAAGTTACTTACATTAAATGGCTTCATACCTTGTCTGGAGCTATTTCCATGAAATAAAAATAAAATATTTTAAGATGGAATTAGAAAAATTTAAAAATAATTGGATGAATAAAGAAGGCAGAGGAAACTATGAATTTGATCTGCGTGATGCTGTTTTATTAATAAGGGACATATCTGTGCAATAACATTTCACGGTTTGAATTGCGATTATAATTCGAAAGAGAGATCTCTAAAAGGCATGAAAAATAAATATAGAAATATGTTCTTATTTTTCTTCGGAAAACAGCGCATAAGAAAATAATTAATACTAAAGTATGAAAGAATATATATATATATATATTCCTAAAACACTCTTTTATAATCTGATGATGACTTCAGATAGTGGAAACCTTGGATGGAAATAAACTAAGACCATTATAGATGTAGACCACATCTTACATTCTTGAAAGCTGAAAGCCTACGAATAAAATACTTCTCTTGTCCTCTAAACAAACGGGTTTAACATGACGTCATAATTTACCTCGCTCATTACAATGCCATTAAATTAGATATGGTGGTGAGGACACAATTGGGGAGCGTAATCTTACCCCATTGTTGACATTAGTCCCAGGTTCAATCTGACTCAAATTGCTAATACTTGTCTTGGAAACATCTTTGGGTTAAATATAATATATCATCTACATAGTATTTATGTGCAAAATATACGCATAAAAACAACATTATATTGTGTGTGTGATCGGAATGTTGTACATTTATATCTTCGTTTTGACCAAGATACTAATGTCTAGTTCAGTGCATCTGTGGTTGAACTGTAATCGTCGTACAGAAACATTAAAATACGTTAAATGATTTTTTACTGAGCGACACTCAAGAGTAACTTCGAAATGAATAAAACCAACTTCGTTACAGCGAGGGGGGGGGAGACAGATATACTTTTAATTATACATTTTTAAGAGCTCATTCTCATACGTCTATTGCGACTCGCGGCTGGCCGTGTTCTTCTTACATCTGTACATCTAACCTCGTCAAGCGATCCCCTGCCCAACATCCTTGACAGATTCTAAGTACACAAAAACGAAACATAACCAGTATATTATACAAGAAAACATACTTAAAGTTCAATATTCAATATATTTATAAACCAGTTGTACACGAAGCATACGGGCGCTTTCGACAGAAAAAGTGTTGACTAGCCCTTAAAATATAATAATTATCTAAGTGTAGTATCTGTTCAAGTAAATAGTAATAATTAATTGACATGTATTATGTCATTAATTCACACTGTCTTTTTAAATGTGAAAGAAACATTATCTTAGTCTCACAATAAGTTTTTTTCGAACTAAAATCTCCATTTTTATAAAGTTAGGTATGTGCATATGTTTATATATTTGTATATATAGGATTAACTAATGAATTAATAGACACCTCATTATGAATTTTGGAACAGAGCTACCAGGCGTAAGCATGAGTAATGTGTGCTATATTTAGTTTTATTTAGTTTCCTGCGTAGTGGGCAAACGGGAGGTTAAATCTATTCGTGAAAATTCCGTTATTTCCGAACTTTGTGATATTTAAACAATAAGTATTAGACATTGCTAATTTGCTGAATTATAGTTTCTGTTTATTATTTTAAAGGGGTTTAGGGGATATAATATTGACCCAACCTCCGATTAGAAAATTCAAATATTTTAGATTTGCATTAAATTTGATCCATAGTGATTAGACACCATAATTAAAATCTTTAAAGTACACACCTGAATTAAAACCTTTCCTTAAGACTACTTAAGCTTAAATCTTAGATTTGATACACATTTAAGAATCAAAATAAGCTGATGGGTTTTTATCTAACTTAGAATAACTATTCTGAACACAAAGTTAAGTAGCCTTATATTTTGATTTTAATCTTATTTATGAGCCTAAAAGTAGTAAAAACCTATTCTGTTCAGAGAATTAATTTTACCTGCCCTGGGGCGGGTGTGTGTCTAGTATTTATATTTTTATACTTCCAGAACCCTTCGACTTATTTTTATGACACTTGAAAATAGAGTTATATATATACTGGTACAACTGTCATAAAATTATTTTCGCATCAAGGAATCCATCGGAAAGTCTAAACACATCACCGTAACAAGAGTTGTAAACTATCATTCCAAGAAAAATGAACATTCTTCATAGATTTCATATAATTTCGCGGATTCAAAATATTGTTAAAGTGTAATGGGTGCGTTGGCTAGTACATATAAGATAATTAAAATTAACAGGGAAACGTCAACAAGAAATTAGGACCAGGAGTCAGCGTATGCACTTCGATGTCACCTCAATCTTCTGTCTGCTGGAAACGGAAGTGACATTACGTGGCTCGAAAGGAGAGAAGTAGCGAGTTCGTTAATAAGCTTTCAAGCGGACAACATATGTAAAGAAATAACTTAAGTATCGATTATAAACTAAAACATCCAAAGGTTCCAGATATCCGTTACCTGGAATTCCCTCTCCTTTCACCACTAACAGAAGCGAAGGTGATGTCAACATCTTTATAAAATCGTCCTTCTGCGAATTCAGAATATTTTTCTTTTCTTTGGTTGTTGTAAGATTTTAATTCCAGCGATAACGCACTCCAGACACACGATTGCGAATGTAGTTCTTCAGTCACAGTGGCAAAGGGCAAGAGGTATGATTTAATTGAGCTGTTATGATTTGATGATTTGCATTCGATAACAAATATGTATTATATTTGATCGTTATATACAAGACAGTAGACTTCCGCTTAGAGCAGTAGTACATGCAACAATATATATACCTTTCATATGAACTTAAACGACCTACAGTGGTGACACTCCGAGTAAGAAGCTTCTGAAAGTGTAAAGCGACCCTATTAGTACTATGAGTTCCAGGTCCATCCTAATCCGGAGTGGTATTGTCAGGTTCCTATAAATGAGTTAAATAGCATATACTGTTTATAGAGTATGTTATACAATACATCCGCATAGAAAACACATTACTTTAAGAAAAATCAAATATAAAACATATACTAAGTGCCTGAATAAATATGTGAAAATATATATTTAGAATATGAAGCATAATAATTTCTAACAAAATCACATCATTCGACATGAATAACTTAGGAGGTAGGTTGGTATGCCGTAAAACAAAACAATCAACTATATAATCCAAAATGTGAACATATTTACACCATTTTACATCATGACATTTTAGAATCAACAGCATATGGTCTCACCCCTACTGTATATTGGGGAAAAAAGCTTTCACTTGGTGGCTGACCGTTTATAGATTTTACACTATTTTACACTGACACTATATTGTATTAAAATTCCAACATTTTTTTAATGCACTTACACATCTAGTTAACTACTCCTGATGAAGGGCGCAAAGGTCGTCACGTCCGTTTACTTCGACGTCTTTCTCTCTACTCTATCGTGGCATCAACTGTGAAAAAGTTACATAAGTTAGATATTTAAGTAATCCGACGGCACAGCAGCTATGAAAATATTAGTTGTTATCCGATTTTAAATTACTCAGACACTACAATACTATTATTATGCTAATCCTGCTTTTCGAACTACTTATGTCATGGATAAGGAATGTTTTCGCTTTGTTCATTAAATTACAAACATAATACTTTATCGTTTAATTCACACATCAAATCCGTCTGAATACGATCCGGGTTTAAACCCCGTGTCCTGCTAAATAACATTACTTACATTAGGTTTTCCTCAAGCGAAATTTGTATATATCGCTCTTTCATGTTGAATTTCTCCACATAACTTTGAAGGAATCATTTAGTTGTATACTAATAATTTCACACCTATGTAGGAAGTACTTCAACGCTCAGCTTGTCTATATGAGTACATATTAGCACGCATCAACCATATAGCTATATATGTATGGAATAATATTAAAGATACAAATGAAAAATGCCTAAACATAAAGTGAGAAATTGTGAAACTATACCAATTCACACAAACGAAAAGTCGATTGTAATTGTCTGCATTTCTGAGATATAGTGTTTTTATTATAGATTTCAGTGTTCGGACTGACTTCCTAATCTTGGCTACCATGCACACAACGTTTCAGCCTTTATCAGGTATCAGCGGTATCGAACTCGTGAACCGTCTGTCTGGGTACCACACTCGGATTTCATTTTATGGTTCTGGGACACACTCGTTAATTCTCTGCTGTCGCTGAACTTAGCACCTTCAGATAACTTGCAACTTTCGAACCAACGGCTTAGACCTCACGGCCATGTGTCACTAAGACACTCCCGTTGTATCCCCATGATAATAAAAGGATTGGGTTCGAAATCCCAGACAAACGCTTCCCGAGTTCGATATAGGACACCTGATAAAGGCCGAAGGACAGAACGACCAAAACGTTGTGAGCATGGAAGTCAACATGAAGAAGTCAGTCCGAACACTGAAATCCATAAAACGGAAGTGCTCCTTCCTGTATCATTCTAACGGACCGACATCAAAATATTACTACATTTTTAATTAATGCCACACAATAAATCTCTGCTTTCTAGTTATACTCTTAGATTCTTTGCATACCATTCTCAAATTCTATGCATACCATCCTCAAATTCTATGCATACCATCCTCAAATTCTATGCATACTATCCTCAAATTGTTCGTTCCTTGCTCCCTTTTGAACTCTGCTATACTACTTTCCATTTTCTTTTTTTCTCCTAATCGTTGCTTTTAAGTTTTTTCTCTTATTTTTTCTAGTTTTTTATTCTCTTTTCAATGACTTTTGGCCCTTTATTTCCCTCTATATCTCTTTCCCCTCTCTTGTGTCCTTATATTATTCCACCTCTATTTCTTCCTTACTTCTGACCTTTCCCGTTTCTTCTGTACTTCTCTTAATCTGACTTTCATTTTCTTCTCTTTTCTTCCTACCATAGCTTTCCCTATTTTCTTGTTGCCCTTCCTACAACTTGCTTAACTACTTTCATTCATTTCTTTTCCATTCATGTCTTTTATCTTTTTCCATGCGCCTTGCCAATTCAACACTTTAGAAATCTTCACTGGAAATTATGTCTCTTATGTCGCTTCGTTTATATGTCAAAAAACAACAAAAATGAACACTATCTCTCAGAGAAAAACACTCAATATAGACTAATTCCCACGACGTATCAAACCTGATTTCTGAACCTTCGACTTTGCGCTCCATCCCACGAAACTATGCTGAAATGGACTCAACTCGGAAATAACGGTATAAAAAATAGGAAAATCATTTAAAAAGATTAGTTGTAATAAATCGGACCGATATATCTGTGAGTTCTCGAGAAATGAGATTACATTTCAGAACCTCTTTTAGAAAGTTGGGCATATCACACGCAAATAAACGAATAAACACATACATATTCATTGGCAAAACGAACGTTGAGAGATATTAAAACACACACACACACATATATATGTATATATATATATATATATATATATATATATATATATATATATATATGGATCCAGAGAGAGAGAGAGAGAGAGAGAGAGAGAGAGAGAGTACGTCGGGGTATTTCAACATACCCCGACGAACTCTCTCTCTCTTTATTATTTGAATAAGCACTTGATCGTAAGAATTTGAGAGCTAAAATAAAAGAAAATATGTAAGAACTATACGTTATATATTCCAGAGGCGTACCATGGTTTTATTGACATGGATACACATTTACTGTTTGTAAAACGGCGTTACAATCTACTTCAAATCCTCGGCAATTCACGATATGAAGACAGTGCGACTTTAAACTCTCTTTATTTTGTGATTCTCCGACAGTTCGAAAGAGATTGCACCGTCTTTTACTAAGCAGTAAAGCTATATCTATGTCAAATAACCATAGTATGCCTCGTATTTTTTTTAAAATAAATAATTTGTATATATATATATATATATATATATATATATATATATATATATATATTGGTGTGGGCTGAGTCATGGACATGAAATGCCGTGGTAGTGTTTATTTATACTTATGTATATATTTACATACATAATTGTATCCATATATATATATATATTCCACTTTATGTATGCTTATCCTGGCAATTTTCTATGTCTTCTTCCCTCTTATCGCCTTCACTTTCTCCGCCTACCGCAAACACTATACTAGCTCGGTAGGTGCGAAAAGGAAAAAGAAAAAATAAATAAACAAAAATAAAAAAGAATAAGAAAAAAGAAATGAAGAAGAATATGTCAGTTTCCTGTCAAATCATATTTCAATGTCGCTAAAAAATTTCTCATATGGTCCAATCGGATGATCTTTTTGTTTCCTCCTATGTGTGTGCCTTCTAAATAAAATTGTTTCCAAATCTTCATTTGTTTACTGAAGACGAACGAAACTGGTAAAATCTCTTGTTTTTTGTTTTTCTCCTGCATTTTAACCCATTTCCCGTTTGTTTTTTTTCACACATATAATGTTGATAAGGCTTTTATATATGATACTAGTTGTGCCTATTCATCTTTGTCCAGGATTACTTTTAGTTTAATTAATAAAAGTGACTGCTTTGTAAGAAAAGATTTGGCGGGTTCTATAAAGATGTAGCAAACACAGTTTGTAAGGCGGACTACGCAATAAATACAACATTTTAATAGCTTTCGGAGGGAAAGGAAATCTAACACAGTTCAAATATCAATTTCAAATAGAGTACATTTAATAAGTTTAACTTCTGAAGAACTTTGTCCCACGATCTACAAATATTCTTAGATTCCAGAATGAGACATATAAGAATAAGACTGGCTTTCGTATATATATATATTTATATAGCCTCTGTGTAGCTTGATTGCCATATATATTTTCATATATATATATATATACAGGGTGGGCCAAAATAAGGGTCCTATCTTTAAATTTGAATAACTTGAATTTGAATAACTTCCACAAAATAAAAGTTAAACTCACCAAACTTTATGTGTGTGTAGACTGACCCTTCCGAGATTTTTTGAAATAAACAAAACAAATTTTAGCCGAAAAACACTTCTTAAAACTTACAAAAACTAAAGTATTGTTTTTTACACTGTTTTGAGTTTTTTAAGCAAAAATAATGTTTGCTAAATGAGGGTACGTTCCTTAGGACTAATACGGCTCATAATTCGGAAGGGGTCCTTTACTTATTCTAAAAAAAAAAAAAAAATCAATAAATAAAAAAGTTATGAATTTTTAAAAATAGGATCCTTATTTTTGCCCACCCTGTATATATATATATATATATATATATATATATATATATATATATATATATATATATATATATATATATAAAAATTTTTATATATAAATATATATATATATATATACATTTATAAATAAACTATACCATGTAACACTCAAACAGCTATATATATATATATATATATATATATATATATATATATATTAATTATTTATTACCTACAGGCATCGATGTTTCATGCTTACGCAATCTTCAGTGCAGGAAGCTATTTCCCGACGGTCGACGGGGGCGAACTCCGATTACAAATCGCCACTGATTCGCAGTCAGGCCACCATACATTAGCTTTGAATTTAGAAGGAATTACACTTTGTATATATCAGGTCGGCGAGTATTCACAGCAAACAGTGACGAGTGATCAACAACAACAACAAATCATGTTGGATATCGCAATCTTAATCACTTAGGAAATGAGACAATCGAAGTAGTAGTGAGCAAAAATACAACGAATGCTGCAATCACCAAGAAAAATAATCACATAAAAAGGCATTAAATATTTAGGTGATAAAAATCGTACATATTTCTAGATAGGGCGGCTTGGTCCGATGGTAAAACGCTGGACTATAGACATCAATATCGAATGGTTCGATCTCTGTCTAAGTTACCCATGCTGTGACGGCTGTGAGAAAGAAACTCTGTCCATAGTTTACTTTTATGTACGTATAAAATAAATAATTTATATATATATATTAACGAGAATGAAGTCCTATAAAGTTATAGGCATCTTAATCACCTAGGAATTGAGATTATCGAAGTAGTAGTGAGCAAAAAAAAAACAACGAACGCTAAAATCACCAATAAAAATAATTACATAAAAATACACACACAGACACACACACATATATATATATATATATATATATATATATATATATATATATATATATATATATATATATATATATAGTGTGTAAATATTCTTAAATATTAAAGTGTTTTTGAACCAACATATGATATCGTTTCGGGTTTGTGTGCGCCCATCAGTGCAGGAGTGACGGTTGCAGGTGGTCGCATGGAATCGAACGCAGTTTGTAAGTTCAAATTAGAATCACAAGCCTAAAGTCTAGGCGGCCACGAAAAATCACCACAGATCGTAATTTTATTAATATTTGTATTACAGAAAAAAGAACAACATCGGTACCGTCGGTATCAAATCTTTACAAAGTGGAACTATAAGAAGCCTTTTTAACGGACTCTCTTCATCCTCTGTTTATGCCTGGAAAATGGAGGTTCACGTGTTTTGTGACTCTCTGACGATATTTTGATTCTCTTCTACAATTTAGTTGTCGTCATTTTTACCGATTCGGTATTTCTACCTGCGAATTCTGCCGGTATTTTAGTCATGGACGAGCAAAAGAAAAAAGTGTTTTCTTTGATATTAAATTTATTTCGATGCCATCCACCCGGACTAAGTGAATTAACATTTTAAATTTTAAAATAAAAAAAATCCAAATTCCAAAATTTTGAATTTTAAAATCTTAAATTCTAATTCTCCGAGGCCGGAGGCCTAACAGAAGAGATCTGAGGTCAGCATGACATTTCTATGGCATCGGATATAAATATATAGGAATAGATAAGTCAAATTAATAGACTTTGATAGCATACACATGAGAAAGCATTCATCCAACCGTAAAAATATAAGGGCGGCTAATTCAAG